>OU611902.1:4800000-6000000 GCA_914767815.1 Eupsilia transversa
AAGCACAAAAAATGGCCTTTGAACTTTCGGCTAATAAAAAACAAAATGTTGAACAGATTTTATTTGCAATTTATTAGTTAAAACCTCTACTACACCACATAGAATGCGCGATGCGCGGGCGGTGCGTTTCTGTTTGAAGTCAATCCGCCAGAGCATTTTCTTTCCTGTCTTTTTCGGGTGACCACTGAAAATCAGCGCTGTGCTGTGGGGGACCCACAGCATCATGGGGAACGCCTTCTTTTCACAGTCATGACGTGCAGCTGCCGACTATTTTTGTTTTCTGCTCGTTATTTCATATGTAGGTACTTAGATCTATTTTATTTCATTTTACTGATTAATTTTATTTTATAAGCACGTGTTTTTGTGATAAATTAAACCCTATTTTTCTTTCTTTCTTAGTCTTCTTGTTCAAAATAGTTTAGAATTTATACTATTTTGTACCACTATTTTACTATTTCATACCAAGAACGCTGAAGGGTCTGTAATTGGCGTTGCTGCGATCGCCCTGCTATCCGTACAGCATGGTCTTAAGTACGGAAGACGGCTGTCTTGTCCATGACAAGTGTAATTCGCAAATACATACATGGCCTTACAACAATATTCGACGGTAACACAACTACTGCAGATTATAAGGAAAAATATACATAAATATGGCTTTAGTCAGTCTTACCATGTCATGATTCGCCCCGTTTGGTTGCTCCCGGCTGTCATTCGTAGATCTTTGACAGTCGTTACGGGTAGTCTGAAGCCCGAAAGTCTGACAACCAGTCTAACCAAGGGGTATTGACTTGTTACCCAGTAACTGGGTTGTGGAGGTCATATAGGCAGTCATTCCATGTATATTGAGTTGAAATTATGAATTGTATGAAACCATTGGTGCGTGAGTGTGATTCGCACTTCGCACGCTTCAAATCTTGATTGGGTTTGGCATGGGCGTACCCACGGTGGAGCAAGGTGGGGGCATCTGCCCCACCCTGATCGAAGCCAAAAATGTAGGTTTAATAAGTAAAAATATAAAAATTATTCAAAATTACCGCGCGAAACAATGCGGTATCGATAAATCGCGCGCGCATGCGTACTCGATAAGACTTGTCGAGTTTATTTACTTCTCTGCCCCACCCCTAAAAAAATGCTAGGTACGGCCAAGGGGTTTAGTGTTAAAAAGCTATGTTACATTCATTATGTAATGTGGATATGCAGGCACTTAGATACTTGTATCTTTTGGGATAAAAACTCGTGGCTAAATAACTATTTAGTATTGCAGAGATCAACTCATTTGCAAGGTTAAGCTGTTCAAGGTTTTGCCTCAAAAGACGGTGGATGACCGCTCCTCCTTATACATTAAATAGCCTGTTGGATTTTCAACGCTCAGTGCCGAAAATAGACAATAGAACAGAACGCTTTTACTAGGAACTAGCTTCCCCCCCGCGACATCGTTCGCGTAAAATGTCTTGCTCCCCGACCCCGTCGCATTGCCTGCCCGCGCTATTACTTTGTTTTCGGCTCCTAAGGGTCTTAGCGTGATGTAAACTAGCCTTAAAGAATTAGGCTATCAAATGCAAAAAGATTTTTTCGAATCACACCGGGTAGTTCCAAAGATTCTAACCCCCTACATACAAACAAACTTTTACATCTTTCTAATATTATTATTGTATTAGTATTAGTATATTAGTATTAGTATAATCAGTATTAGTATATTATTATTAGTATATTAGTATTAGTATTGGTATAGGTATAGATTACAGTGTTAGTGATAATAAAAGTTTCAGTCAGCGTGTTGGCAGTGGGGCTGATTGCCCGGAGTACGACTGACATTCATAAATGTATCGTGGTGGCTATTTAATTAATAAAATCGAGACGTTGTCTACTGCCGTAAACATTTATATAAGGTGCTATAAAAATATCTGCCACGGCTTTAATGAGAGGTAGTATTGTATTTAAAGATAACAATAGTGAAGAAATTTCGTACCCCGGCACAGTTAAATCAATTTGAGAAAATAAAGTAGTTAAGTAAACATTGACTCTACTCTGCATAACGTGGTTCACAAATTACGCGCGAAGTGCACTTCGTCAATGAAAACAACTGCTATCTCTTTCCATCTGTTCTGTGAATGAAAACTGAAATCAGCTGACTAGTTCGTCACTATCGACTATCTAATGTACTAGGTACGCAATAATACGCAGGCAAACAAGTGTTTTAAAGTGCAATTACTTACCAGCTACCGCATTCTTCCAAAAAACTGACGTAAATAAAATGATAAACTTCCCACCACACTTAAAACAGGCTTTGGACTGTCAAGTTAGTGTAAGAATCGCATTTTTTTTCTTATTATTTTTAAACAATAGGTAGGTACCTAAATAACGATAAATTGTACGTCGAAGACTCGAGCAGCATCCCTGGTGCTCGCAAGAGGATGACGCCGGAAGAAGTCCAACACTTCCTCTTCGAGTTCGGCAGAATATGGAGGCCTGCCTGCGTCAACCGGAGGCGGGCCAAAGCGGCCGTGTTCTCTAAATCTGTACACTGCATCCAGAATGGTATGATGACTCACTCGCACACCAAACCTCTGCTGGTATAAGTTTACTGCATGCGCAGTTATGAAGTTACACTCGCGGTAGCACAATACCATTTCAAGATATTCTTGATTGGAATACCGTCGTCTAGGAGGCATTTTTAAAGAAAGCGCGCGCGATATTCCCGACGCTTACCGCAGATCGCTAAAAACTAACTTCCGAGCGGGCAGGCGGGCGACTGGCGGGTCAGCTAGCGCGTGCGACGAACGGGGTAGTGCGGGTGAGGGTGGGGGCGCGCGGGGCTGCGCTCTGACGAGCGAGTGGCCGGCGCGCAGCGGCATTGTTTGATAAGAATGGCAACAGTGTATGAACGGCGCCGGCGTTTTGCGAATTGAATTCGGTGCGGTGCGGCAACAGCTTATTAAGTCTACGGGATGGTTTTATGCCAATAAATCAATGCAAATTTATACGTAAAATTTTTTGTATGAAAAAAAATATGACACATGATCAATAATTTATCTTTACTATTGTAATCTATAAACACAATACTGTCTCCCATTGCAGCCGTGGCAGATATTTTTATAGCACCTTATATATTATCTTAATTACTATCAAATAGGAAGATAATAAACCAGATAAAAGCAAGGACACTGATAATGATAACAAAGATTTGGCACAAGCCTAGCGATAGTAGGCGTACATGTATACGTTAGGCCGTATACAGAAAGAAAGCTGGCAGCCTACCAGCGCTTATAGGAACCGGTCGACGCAGGTAACCGACGCGACGCAGGCATTTATATGAACAAACGCCGATAAGCGCCGAACGTCGCAGACAAGTTCCGAGAATCTTCGACACGCGCCTGTCAGCGCTGGCGCCGCCCGTCCAAATCATCGTCCGATGAGTACGACATTTTGCTCGCTCTGCTTCAATCTGCTTGCTTTAAATGTAACTGTTACCAGAATGGACCAGCGCCGATAAGCGCTGGTAGATCGGCGCCGGCTTCCAGCTTTCTTTCTGTATACCGCCTAACATAACATCACGCCTGTATTCCCCGAAGGGTTCAAAATCAAAATCAAAATCAAAATATTTTATTTCACATAAACCTACTTATGAAACGTCAGAATCTAGGTGCACGGTTCCAATTGGTCGTTTCCTATGGAGAAGAGCCGGCAAGAAACTCCACGGTTACTCTTTTAAAAATAAATGGGTTTTACAATGCTTTAAATGTACAGTTTGAATAGGTATGAGAGGACAGCGTAGGCCTGTCAACAAGATACTTAAAAAAAATATAAAAAAATAGAAAATAGTCTGCAAATCGACAGTCTGTTGTGCCTACAACGTTCTCACATTCACAAAATATAAAGGAATCTATATAAAGGTCGAATAAAATAATAAAAACCTATTTAACCCAAATGGTAGTCACTACAACTTTAACCAATCCGAATGAGAACCCCATATTCCACAAGTCTCTCAAGGTTAGGCAGAGGTGTACCTATAGTACACCCACATTTAGGTTGGAGGCCTGTGTCCGGGTGTCCCAACAGTGGGGCCATTATAGGCTGATTATTACCCGACTACGACGAAACGAAAAGAAGGGTTATGATTTTGACCGGTATGTATGTTCAGTTAACAAAGCTATTTGATACTAGCTGCTGCCCGCGGCTTCGCCCGCGTGAGTGTCGGAAATTACCCCATACATCCCCATGGGTTTTAAGTATAAATATTGAGTTTCGAGTTAATCGGACAGCGCGTTAAAATTCTTCCATACAAACACTGACACCCCCCAATCCCCCTTTAGGGGGTAATTTAGAAAAACAAAAATCTACAAACTTTATAATTTATTTAGATAACTATTCGTGCGAAGTTTCATGTTTATTACCTCAAGGAATAAGATTTTTCATACAAACTTTCATCCCTTATTTTACCCCCTTAGGGGTTGAATTTCGAAAAATCCTGATACACGTTATTCTTAATTTTTGGGTTTAAGTATAAATATTGAGTTTCGAGTTAATCGGACAGCGCGTTAAAATTCTTCCATACAAACTTTGACACCCCCCAACCGTAGGGTAGGATACTTTTCCGGGATAAAAAGTACCCAGTGTGGTGCCCAGGATATTAAAGATTAATTATACCAAGTTTCATCGTAATCGAACCGGTAGTTTTTGCGTGATACCTGAACAAACAGACAGACAGACAGACAGACAGATAGACAGACAGACAGACAGACAAAAAAATTTTTAATCACACTTTTGGGTTCGGTGTCGGTCTAGTAACACCCCCTGCCATTTATTTTTTTGATATTTTCAATGTACAGAATTTTCACTTCTACAGATTTATTATAAGTATAGATAAAGGCAGCATAATTTAAACTACTTTAAAAAATGTTGTGAGTATGCTGGGTAGTCAATTCTTTTACTCGCTTTAAGTAACTATGCCATATGCTTAAAAATTGATTACGCACGAAAAATGAATATTGGCAGGGATAGTGGAGGGATTTAAAAGAGTGTCCGTGGAGTTTCTTGCCCGTTCTTCTCCATAGGTACCTACTACGCTTTGGAATGGGCAACTAGCTTCATATTTTCTGACTGACTGACTCCTTGACAATTCAAAAGTGCCTATAATTGGTTGAAATAAATGCTTTGAGTTTGAGTTTGAGTTTGGATGAATAATTTTGCCTGTATACCAAATAGCTTTGTTGACTGTACATGTGGGTAGGTATGGTCATCTGTTCCTTCATAACTTCTAAACTACTTATGATAATTTGACAAAGGAGGTATCGTTGGAAGCGTCCGCTGTTTAAAGGCTATGTGACGTCACATTAAATTGAATATGGCGCCCTCTAGATGATGTAAGTAAAGTCTTGAACTAAAAATAAAACAAATTAAAAATCCGGTATCACACGTAAGCTGTTTGATTTATGCGACGTGTGACTCCGGATTTTTAATTTATCTGTCTGTAATGTCTTTTTAAGGCTCGGTCACACCGGCGCGACTTGTCGCGCGACGCGACACCGGCAATTGTTCAATCGTGAAGTTTTATTAGAAATTGTATTGTTAAAGTCGCTTCGCGCGACAAGTCGCGCCGGTGTGAACGAGCCTTTAGTCGGCGTTTGTCCCGTAGATGGGTTTTTATAACTTTTATTTTCTTTAATGAAATTTTAGCACGTGGCGTTTTATAGCTTCTGCCTACACGCTTAAAAACAGACGTGAGTTATTATGTAATAAACATTATTGTTCACATAGATTTTTTTACATCAGTACAAAGGTTGGCTGTGTGTTTGTATTGGTTGTACTTGTTAGCAGTTAGCACTATGGTTTAGCTCATCATCAAGGTTGGATTCGAAGCAGGTATTTATAAGTATTCTAAAAAATCCTAATACCGCGTTCATCGTAAATCATTCGTTGGTAACTCTCAAGGCTGAGCGTTCCCGTTTTTGTCTGTTTTAGAATTTTGTTTTATAAAGCAAAATTGTAACTTTTAGAATCTGAAATAAATTATAATACATACCTTTTCAATACACGATACAAAAAAAAATTCTCGATAGACCAAAATACCATAAGTAGGTTCTAAGTTCGGTTACTGAGTTTTCAGGGCACTTCAAACTATAGACTAGTGACCATCAACAACGTATGATATTCATTTGAATGACTTTAGAAACTATATCAATCATCCCCATCGCCCTTTCGTCTTCACCCTGTTTCATTCTCGTGATGAAAACATTTTTTCATCCCACCATCTCGGAAAGAGTATTTTTAATCTTCAATATCTGAGTGGAAAAGCCGTTTTTATTCTCTAGAGGATAAAGTAAATTGAATTTAGAACATCGTGTGCACTAAGTTTGTGAATTAAAAAAAACATTAAACCTATTTACTGCTACCTCTATGGTGCCGAATATATCATACAACTTTTTTTTAATTTGTTAAAAACTCAGACTCGGAACCTTCTTGGTGTTCTTTTTTCAATTTGCTTTGTACGCGGTTCTTTACGCGGCATTTTTTCACGTCATTGTTAAACCTTATATTAAAAACAAGAAACTTGAAAACAAGTGAAAAAACTAAAATGAGTGATTCTAGCGACGAGGAAGTTTGCTTGACGCCAACAGAATTAACTGAAACTGTTAATAATGCGCAAATGAGCTTTCTCCCTCAACAATCACGCGAGAAGTATTTAAAACAGTACGATATGTTCAACACGTGGCGACTAGCAAAAGGAGCCAAAACTTTCTCAGAAAACGTTTTGCTGGCATATTTTATAGAATTATCCGAGAACAAGAAAGCAAGCACTCTATGGAGTACGTATTCGATGCTAAAAGCAACAATAAAGATGAAAAAAGACAAACATATCGATACCTATCCTAAATTAGTGGCATTTTTAAAAAGAGCCTCATCTGGTCATCAACCAAAAAAATCGAAGGTTTTCACAGTATCTGATATTGAAAAGTTTCTTAACGAAGCACCCGATTCCGTATATTTGGCGGCAAAAGTAAGTCAGTTGCACATTCAGTATCTACTTAAGTATATTAATCTCAATTAAATAGTATACTTAGTAGATGTTGATAGGCATAATTATGCGTTCATATCAATTTTATTCATTTATCTACTACAATACTCTTTACGTTACAGGTTGTTCTTATTATTGGAATAAACGGAGCATGTCGAACTAATGAACTAACACAACTTAATGTCAAAAACATTGAGAAACATTCAGATGACTTACTATTAATTAATTTACCTAATACAAAGACAAAAAGAGACCGCAACTTCGTCATTCGCAAGGAATACGTAACGATTGTTGAGAAATATCAAGCCTTACGCCCGCCTAACACTCCAATCAATCGATTTTTTCTACAGTATCGCAATGGAAAGTGTGTTAGACAGCCTATGGGTACTAATAAAATTGGCAGTATCCCACGAGAAATAGCAACATTTCTTGAACTTCCAGAACCCCTGTTGTACACGGGTCATTGTTTCCGACGAACTTCAGCCACACTTTTGGCTGATTCCGGAGCTGATCTCCTGTCCCTTAAGCGCCACGGAGGCTGGAAGTCCAATGCAGTTGTAGAGGGATACATAGAGGATTCCATCCAAAATAAGTCTAAAATATGTGAAGGCATCGTAGGAGCCATTACACTGAAAGAGCCTCAATCGGATCCTTGGACTGGCCCTTCTACATCAAAAATAAGCCGTTATGAAACACCTAACCATCTCCCTCTCTCTCCAACATTCACGCCAAGGGAATCCGATGAATCGGTACAACTATTAAGTATGACAGATAGTTTACCGAAAAACAGTACACAAGTGACTAACACCAATATTACAGTACCAAACAAAAATATTACACTCAATTTAAATAACTGTAGCAACGTTACTTTAAAATTTTCTTAATTATACCTTAGTAATATTTTGTTATAATTTAAAGATTATTCTATATTACTTAACTGTCATAATGTAGTAATTAATACCTAAACTGAAATAAAAGTGTACCTATCTTGTGATTGTAAACGTTTTTTTTTTTGCATTTAGTCATTTCCTCGCTGAGGTGGAATGAAAAGTTACGTGTTGCACTCGAGTGCAAAGATTTTTCACCTCGTGCTCTTTTGATTCCCTCGCTAACGCTCAGGATTCTAATTTTGAATCACTCGCTACGCTCGTGATTAAATTTTAGAATCCTTCGCTTGCTCGGTCATCAAAATTGAACACGCGGTTAAAAAGCAACTTTGCACTCTTGTATAACAAATAACTATTTCATTCTCGTGATGAAAGCGATATGCAGCGCGACCCATATCGCGCCAGTGTGTACGAGCCTTAACTCTTATATCTTCTGACTACATTGCGCTCACTGAAGACAGAAGACAAGCTAAACTAGGTTCTAAAATGCGGATTGAAGCATCTGTATTAATTTGTGTTTCGGTCAATTAAAAATTATCATAATGAAGATACCTAGTTATAGGTATAGGTAGGTACATTATGTAGGTAGATATTAATGTGTTTGAAAGCAAACACAACTTACCCTCAGAAACCACTAGAATGTATAAAAGATAACGTTTTTCCAAATATTAGCTTTTTTCAGCATTTTTAATCGTAATTGGCGATAGGAAGATAAAAAAAATGCGATTAACTTTGATACGATCATACGATACTAAAAAAAAACGCCGGTTGATGTTTGATTATGGTCGCTGAGATTGATCAATTACGTCTGGAAATATACTATGAGTGGCGAATACTCAAAGTCGAGATTTTCAGCCGATCATTCCATGTTTTTACCTAATTATAAAAAAAAAACAACAACATCTCTTCAATCTTTTTCTTTTTCATATTTTTTATACCTTTACATTTACATACGTACCTACATATTGATTACATTTTTTAATATTTTTACTAAAACAAACATTTAAAAAATATAAAAAATAGTAGCCCATCGGCATCAGGAAAAGGGTCCAAGCTGCCGGTGGTCTAATGTGTGCCGTGTGCCGTGTCCGCACTGCATTCCGAATCGAGCCCTTGACCCAGCCGCGGAATGAGAGCCTCCTGAAGTGTTGGGTGTTGGTGGAGGACTGTTTGGTCATTACCTGTAACTATTAATCGATAATTCGATACAATGATTGCAGAGTCCACGTCCCACATGTCGACAACCTTGTATACTAAGTAAAATACTTGATAGGTATTAAGAATTTCCTCTCGAACAGAAGAGCATCTGCTTTCTTATCTCTTCACCACCCTTAGTTGACTGGTAGAGAGTAAGCTGCAGAGAAATTTCACCCCCTAGCAATGTATTTTTTCATTGCTAGGGGGTGAGATTTCTCTGCAGCTGACCGTACCTTATTTGTGTACGAAAAGATTAAATAAATATACGTTTTATCGCGATACGAATCTACCTTCTACGAATTCAAGTTTACGCACTATACCGTCCTTTCATTTTCCTTAATATTTATCAGGTGCCTGAACTTTGTAGGCATATACAAACATGTACCTATGGAAATAATTCTCATGGACAACAATGAATCATTCGACGATATCCTCAGTGGAATAAAGCATGTTTTAATTTACATAATGTGAACTATTGTCCACCTGCGTCATCATAAACCGGTCGCAATCACAATAATAAAACCAGTAAAAACACATAAATATGATTAAAAATAGTGCCATCTAGCGTCGAATAGGAAGAACGATTTGAATGTCTAAGATGTGACTATTGAAAAATCAATCCTAATTATGCAAGACTTTGTCTATGGAATTTTCCCGCCCTTTTTTGCTGTCAAATCGATCTTTGCTTTTGGATTCTTCTCGGTTCGAAACAAATATTAATTTACACTTAACAATTATGATGTCATTTAGTTTTTGCGCTGAAGTGAAACATACACACACTATAAGGAAGGATGTTATAAATTAAAAATTACATGACTTGCTTCAATATTCAAGATCTGAGAACCCAATACTTCACAACTTTTTGCAACTCCCAAATCACTTGTTTTTGCAGCTGCCACAGGTTACATAAGTACACAAGAAGTATCAATAAAACATAATACTTACACAAATAAACAAGGAGCTCCGTACATAGATCAGTTATCATACCAGTTATCTACACATTATAGGTACCTAAAGGTACTTGTATCTATGGGGAAGAAGTGCGCAAACAACAACATCTTATTAGCTTTTAGCATGTCGGGTGTAAAAAGACACTTTCCATTTTCTCCCCATTATTTCGATCATTTTTCGTGTAATAAATCAATCACAATCTGAATTGTTTTGAAACAGATTGCTAATCCATTGCATCATAAGTTCGAAAAAAAAATCTGCTCAACAACGTAAATAACGCAATGAATGTTGTTGAAAGATCAAAATGAAACAGATTAGTCTTAATCGTTGTCGATAATGTGTTGTGTTGTGTTATGCAATTAAATAGCTGATTGGCCAGACCTGACGTCTCAATGCTGGCAGCATAGCCTAGTGAACGACATTACATTTCAGAAAACCCTTTTTTTCATGATTTAAGCACAGTATTGTTTGATAACATCATTATTATGTCATCGCAAATCGTCCATCTTGATAATAGCCTGTTATCAATTTGATAATTCAGTAGTGACAAGCAATTTATAACTTTATTTTGTCAAAATTATAGACACGGCTCTGACTCCTGTTCTATAATAAGAGATGATTGTCTATCCTTGGATTAAATTTTGCAAATCATCACGTCTTTGAATTATTTATTACACTAGTGTTCTACGACCACTACGAGTTTCTGGAACAAGAATCTATTACTTAATACATATTAATAAAATGTATGTAACATAAGAAATATGACATCAGTCGAGCGGGGTAGTTGCGTAACATACAATGAGAATCGATGGCAATGCCTTTTGTTTTAATTTTGACAGTTCAGCGACGTTCATTGTGATAAGTACCTACGGTACATACGTTGTTGAGCAAACGAATTTTTAAACCTATTATGCAATGAATTAGGAATTTCCTTCAAAACCTTTCGGATTGTGATTGAAAGTGTGTTGCGCAATTAGGGTGCTGTTTTTCAAAAAGAATAGGCAGAGATGTAGTCAAAGAAATTATTTGTTTAGCGATAAAATAGTGCTCTGCAGTACCCAGAACTGTCCATAGACAACAGGGAAACTCTTTCCTGTAGTTACCTGCCGATCTCGAGTCATAGCCGATATCGAGTTTTGTCGACGGAAGAATAGACAAAATTACAGATTCACAATAACAATCTGTAATTTTGTCTATTCTTCCGTCGACAAAACTTTTTATGGTGGTCATGCTAAGCGTGCAGTGTTAGATCGGCAGGTAATTGCGTAACACATTTTCGTAAACGATTAAGACGAATCTGTTTCATTTTGAAAGTTCAACAACATTCAGTGCGATATAATATGTTGTTGAGCAGTTTTTTTTTTATATTAGAAGCAATGGATTAGCAATCTGTTTCAAAAAGACTCAGATTGTGATTGTTCCTAGGTTGCCTGGAAGAGATCGCAGAAAGCGATAAGGCCGCCCATTGTATTTTTTGTAATGTTATAATTGTTTTTTGCTTATTATGTATTTTCTGGTGTAAGTAAAATAAAGATATACTTTATTTTATATAAATATATAAATAATTGTGATTGATCGTGTATTACGCAATTAGCGTGCTGGTCTGTGTTCGCTTCGGCGGGCAGTAACGGTTAATCAACATACAGTGTATCAATTTGCGTAACAATGAATTTCTCTGACTTTTATATCACACCCACATTTCGTCAGCTATGTGATAAATTCCCATGTACTAGGGAAAGTTTCTTGCCATTAAGAAGCTGACAACATCTAAAGTGCGATCACTGTCGGACTGCATAGAAAAGAAAAATAAGCGCAATGATAAAATGCTGGTAATTTATTGCAAAATAACACAACGTAACATCACGCACGACATAGGATACTTTTTATCTCGGTAGTACGTTCCCTTGGGTTAATTTCCGATTTTCCGACCGTCACGCGGGTGAAGCCGCGATCTACAAGATAGTATTTGATAAATAAGTAATTGACACACACTGTACACACACTTTCTTAACAGTATTAATATTATACTATTATATATATATATATATAGATATATATATATTATATTAATATGTATACTCGTGCAAAATTACAGCATTCAAGTACTGACAGTCTCTGCGCTAAGCCGGGGACAGACAGACAGACAAACAGACAGACGGACATGGCGAAACTATAAGGATTCCTTGTTGACTACGGAACCCTAAAAAACCTGGACCATGAAGTCAGTCTACTTCCAACTTAATCCGTAGATAATCTGTGATTACTTGCGGATTTTTTTTGCAAAAGAAAAGTTTTCAGTATTTCCTGCCTATTCTTCTAAATATTTTACCTTACACTTGGATACTTACGTGCATTGCATTTCGTAATATCCTGCCTGGCGACGGGAGAATGAATAGACAAAATGAGAGATTGTGATTATATATCTGTCATTTTGACTATTCTTCCGTCGACAATTACGAAGTCAGAATATTACAAAATTAAATGCATGTAAGTATCCAAGTGGAATGTAAAAAATATATTTAGAAAAAAAGACGGATCACTGACCTTGAATTTCGTGTGTATGGGCGTTATCAGTCAATCTTATCAGTTTGCTGTTTGTTTTAGTCGCAAAAGATTGTTACACGCGCAAGTTATTATTGATGTGCCTACGAAACTTTGATAAGAAAAGGTTAAGGAATTTAGAGGTTCCGTATACGGAAACTGCCTTCGGAAAATTTAACGTTACATATTGTGATTTTTAAAATAGATAATGGAATCACACAAACTCAAAGCATTTATTTCAAATAAACCATTTACAGGCACTTTTGAATTGTCAAGGGGTCGGTCAGTCAGAAAGATGAAGCTAGTTGCCCATTCCAAAGCGTAGTAGGTTCCTATGGAGAAGAACGGGCAAGAAACTCCACGGACACTCTTTTAAATCAAAATATATATGTTACATCATTCATGTTGAAATTATACATGTGAGAACATTGTAAAAAGACGTGCACGTTAAAAGCCTCCGTAATAAAAATATAGAAACAATTCATAAATTAAAATAAGCCGTAAAATTAAAATCACAGCATGATTTTAGGTAATCACAGTGGGTTAATAAGTTTACATGAGATGGTGTAGAAGATATATTTAGTGACGAGGTATTTAAAAATAACGGATGCGTTAATACGCGATTTATGTCTTAATACGACTAAACGGTGACACGCTTGGTTCATATGGAAAGTGTTGACAAGTGCTGCCTGCCTCTAGCAGCGGCTATCGAGGAGTCTCCGTTCTCCGTGCGTCTAACCTCCCCCAATTTCTTCAACAAAGTTGCCAGAAACCCCCATCTGCACCTGCAGTTAAAATAAAACCTCTTTCTTCTACAGGTCTCAACCAACCGCTGAAGCTCGCAGACACGATGCTGTTAGACGAGGTGATGCCTACGATGAGGAGCCTCAGTCCTGACCCTGAGGATATGGCGGCTATCACCAGGAAGTGCAACACTACCCTGGTAAGTTTACCTAAAAAATATTTGAGGCCTCCTTTCTGGCACATGTACCGATGGCCGGTGAAGCAGATGAGTCCTGGAGCGGAGAGCGCGTACCGGCAAGCGCTACGATACACGGGATGCCCCAAGCTATCAGCTATAGGGTTTTCAAAAATGTACAGTTTGAATAGGTATGAGAGGACAATGTAGGCTTGTCAACAACATACTTAACAAAATAGAAAATAGTCTGCAAATGACAGTCTGTTGAGCCTACACCATTCAGTTTCAGTGGTCTGCGATAGGTTGAGTTGATACACCAAGCAAAGTACTTTCAGGCACAGAGAACATTTATCACATTGTTTTGCTACTAGCTAGGAGCGAATAAAACCTAATCTGTTTTGACAGCCAGATTGACTAACTACTTCTAAATCCGCTAGAAATTTTTAAATAATAAATATACAAAATTGTAAGTACTTACATAAAAGTATTAAACTAAGAAGTAACCTTCCAAATGAGAAAGAAAAAGATGTACCTATTCTTATGTATAAGTAATGAATAAAATACTCCTGAACCGTCAATGAATACGAAAACCAAAGTCAGTCATAAAAAAGTATTGAATACGTTGTTAATTATTTTGTTTACATCTCGGAACAAATTGCGCGCCATTATTATTATGTTGGTACCTACAATTAATCGGCGCGTTTTTTTATCTACTCTATGGTAATAGCCACACACATGCAGCCTAGCACAGATATAATTATAATTTTGAAATAAATATAATTTTGTTACAATAAAAGTCTAGAGGTGGCGTGGGACACCTAGTATATAATGTACAGCGATAGGAACTGTGGAACAGTTCCTTTACATTCATTTACATTGTATGTATACTAGGTGACCCGAGTGACGTTGTCTTGTCCGAATAGCTAATTCACACAAGAAAAAACATTCAGTTTTTCCCGAATTTTACCGGCAATTTTTCAAATTTTTCTTCCCGTCAGAACTAGCTATCTAATTGCGTAACACATTTTCTAATCAGCACCCTAATTGCGTAATACACGATCTATCACAATTTGTATCGGTTTGAAACAAATTGCTAATCCATTGCTTCATAAGTTGGAAAAAAAATCTGCTCAATAACGTAAATACAAAAAACAAACGCAATGAATGTTGTTGAACTGTCAAAATGAAACAAATTCATCGGAATCGTTTACGAAAAAGTTTTACGCAATTAGATAGCTGTTTCATTTTGACAGTTCAACAACATTCATAGCGCTATTTACGTTTTTGAGCTGTATTTTTTTACAATAGCTGTCTATTGTAAAAAAAAAAAAAAAACTGAAAAATCTGGCATTTTGTTCATCCTAAACAGGCATCCTCCCTTACATACCCTAATGATGGTAACCCTAGCCGTGCCGAAAAAGAAGTAAGTAGTAGAACTATTTGACATTAGTATGTGAGCAACAAACATCCTACAATTTAACATAATTGGATAGACAACAGTAGCCGACCGTGACATTGGACCTTGATGGCCTCAAATAACCTATGATTTTATATCCACGGTTCCTCTTAGCGTGTGGATGGCAATTTCTATAGATTCAGTCCAGAATTTATCTACGAGTTTGGCACCTTCATTTAGAGAATTTATTCCGGAAGTTTAAAGAAATCTCAACGTTTTGTCAAGTCGTAAAAATCATGCAAAGCAGGGGCTAGTAAAGGAAGGATAAACCAATGGATAAACAAATAACATGCAAAATAATACTGTACAGAACCTCCTTCTTTCAGAGTCGGTAAATAATTAAAACAATAAAATTGAAAATAAATGCACTTGCATTTCGTGTCAGCGACCACCCGATAAAAGGCTCCCGCAGACAGGCGCGACTCTGGTGGAACAATTTCAATGAAAACTTTACGGAAATTGTTCTAACGGTGTCACGTAGCTGACACGTGAGTCGCGTCACGCCTGTTTGCTGGGAGCCTTTAAAAATAAAATGTCAACTAAGTACTTAGGTAGTCGATAAGGAGAGTAATTTTATCATTATTTTCATAGCCACTTAGTTCGTCACATAATTTTAATTATCTATAAGTAGTTCAAAGATTAGGAGTGTTCATGACACAATAGCGTGTAGTGGTCAAAGATCGGAGACTCGGACCGGATCGGTTTTAATTGTTCGATTGAACTTGATTGAGCAGTGATGTTCAATGATTTTATTCGCGGGCAGTTTCACTGGCGACATTTGACATATCGATGTTGGCGGGAAAACTCAAAAAGCGACGGCTGTCATTGTTAATTGATTGTCATTGATCTTTTTTTTTTTTGGGCTGTATTTTGCTATTCGTCAGTGAATGATGAAAAAAAAATTCAAGAATACGTCAGATTCGGGATTTTTTATTGTTTTTTTTTAAGCTTACCTAGGTACTACTAAATTGAAAAATAGTTTTAAAAAAAACACAGCATAACACCAATAGGTCAATTATATAAAAGACGGTGAAAATACTCGTCAAAATCTTAAAATTGAGTTAAAAATCTGTCCCTCAATTATTCTGAAAGTGACAGGGCTTAGTGTAAATAAATAAAAGAATTTACTCATTCAGCAGCAGACTACAGATACAAGCTGCGATTTTATAGCTTGACACATAATAATATTATCTTTATATCTTATGTATAAACAAACACACAAACGAATCGTATAGACGTACCTACGTAACAATAGATCTTAAAAATAACATTTATCGATTACCGAAGTTTCATAATATTACGAAATATTGCGCAATGTAAGTAACTTCCGAAATGTTTCAATAAATGGCAGTAAATTAGAACGCTGCGGTAAAAAAAATGCTGGAATACTTAAATATCGAAATAATAATTTAATTATTGTCAAATGAAAAAATAGGTATAAACTGTAATCTCAAACACAGACACACAAATAGATTACACTTGTATTGCCTGTAAATTGATATTATTTTACGAATTAAATTTTATTGTCAATTCCTCTAAAAACTGCCTGCAAATCTATTAAGATACCTGTAAAACTGCTAAGCTCTTATCTTAAAAATATTGTTTGTCTGTAAAACAATAATACAATATTTTTACTAAATAATTTGTTGTTGAATTCGGCGATGGTTGATCCTGGTAAAGTCATCTAGTGTCAAAAACATGCATTGTTTCAAACTGTTTGACTAGTGCAGCTACTCCCTACCAGATGGCGCTGTTATCAAATACAACATATGAACTAAATGTTTTTACTGTAAATAGAATTAAAAATTCCTAGTAAAATACCGTATTTAAATTAAATATTTTCTAAGATAACGATAGATATGTGAAAGGTAACCTTTCGTAATCGGACGTATGTTATCTATAGAGCAATAACACCTCTCTATCATTTATATAGCTCTGTTCCTCTCCAACTATCTGCATGACGTGTGCTTTTCATGCTGAGTGTTTCGATCGCGGCGAAGTCAGTCACAAACCGATTCCGATGTCGTATGATCTTGTTATTTGATGTTATTCTATGTTATTTCATCAAATACTAATACAAATAACCTTTGTATAGAGTTCTAAGTGTTTTTCGCGTAACTAACTTCGGTTTACGTACGAACTTAAGCCGGATATCTGTTTATTACGTGTGTGTAAAAAGTGATAAGTGGAACGTTGTAAAAAACAGTAATTCTTGCTGTTTTCCTAGTGCTTCTACCAGTTTTCGTGGATTATCTTCCGTTATAGGAGTTAACGGAGCGTGTCGTACCTTTGATGCAGCAGTCTTTGTGTAAAAATACTTTCATTATATTTTTAACCTATTCGTAACTTTCAACTTTGGAGGTTACGAATTACGATTATTTTCGATAAAGGTAAACCATGTTCTTTGCTTACTCGAATTACCTTTGCCGCTTTCTAGACCAAACAACTGTAACTTAGATTTTTTTTCGTGACTATGGTATGCAGTGCAAACAACCACTTTTATCGATTCTTATCGGATTCCTATTGACTCAACTTTAATTTAGTCAACAAAGTGTGAATGACGTACAACACACAAGAAAACTTTAATCAGAGACAATAAAAATACTTTATTTGCCTATTTTAGAATACCTTCCTCTTTAAATAACCTACCTTTTTGAAATCGGCATAATAAAAAAATTACCTTGGCTTAGTAAACAAGACTCTAAAAAGAAAACTAACGTAATACGTATAACAATTAATATGATCGACGTTTTTAATATTATCTAGCTAGACTTCTATTAAATGAAATATCAGGTTATTATTCTAAGCTGGTTTTTCCTGGTTATTGTAGGTGTTGTATGGCTATCTTGAAAATTGAACTCTGTATTTGTAATGACGTTGCTCCAATACTGGTTTTGTGCACCTTGTATACAGTGGCCCATGGCCATGATGGGCATTATATTTAGAAAAAATAAAATATACCTAATTAAATTTTTGTTGTCTTTTTCTCTACAACAAAATGATTACCTATTATTTAATTTTCTTGTAATCTAGTGCCTACTTATTTTGGAAATGTTTACAAATATTATCCTGAACAAAAAACAAGGTATACATTGAGTTAACTTCTAAAATAAAACTTAAAAATAATTTTAATATCTACCCACAACCTAAAAAAGTAAGTTTCCAATGGATTGAATACTACTTAAGCTTTTGACATTACTTGTCATTGTATTGAATAAGTAAATTATAACTTTGCTGCCTAATGAAACAAAATAGACCAGGACATGAGACCTACTCCAGCAGCTTTGTATGATAGAGGAATCTGGAAAAGAAATTTTGAAGTGAAATAATTTTTGTTAAGTATTGGCAACTTCCTGGTAGAGAATAAAAAAGTGAACTCTTACCATTCCCTTTTTTTTCTTTTTTTTACCATAGACAATGTTATCTTCTTCTTTGTCATTTCCTCAATGCTGCGGATCGTGATCCCATACAATGCGACCCCAAGCTTTGCGGTCTTCTGCAGTGCGGACCGCTTGCTAAATACTGCCTCCAAATAGCCTTCTTGATTGCATCTCACCATCTTGCCGGTGCTCTTGTGTTGAGCCTGTTTTACTTCCAACCGGCCCAGTATCATAAGCCTTTCCAGAATATGCTTAGGTGAATGCATAATATGTCTGGAAATGTGTAGATAGCCGCTTGGTGATGTTATAAGTACTTACTTATAAAGTGCTTAGTTACTGTGCACAATAAGGTAGTTAATTTTTTTATTTATATTGGGCTTTTATTTGACCACTATCCCACCTGAGGGTAAGCAATGATATGAGCTTGTTTAGAAGTAACCTGTTCAATTACACCTTGAAGACTCCCAAGTTACATTCAGGAAACACAAACTCTAGCAAGGAGTTCCACTCTGTAACAGTATGCATAATTAATTAATAGAAATCATTAGCCATGCATGGTACGCTTTACCTTCACAGGTGATCCGAAGGACATAACATGAACGCACCTACAGTATCAGAATCAATATTTCTAATGGACTGACAACCTTAACTTTTTCTTTTGCTTATTTGGGTCAGTAGGAGAATGAGTAATGTGTTTTATTTTGTTGATGGCAACAAATTTATAGAGAATTTAATGTAGTATTGGTTATTATAATGTTTTTGAGTGTGGGTAATTAGGTCTTTAGTTACGAAATAAATGTCTTTGTTGTGTAATGTCATGTAACTGATGCATTAAAGTTTAAGTTAACAAAACCTGCATTATTTTGTAATCTGAAAAAAAAAACTGCAAAGCAGGTCAAGGTGTAATGCAGGTTGCATGCTAAATGTTTCTGTGCATACAAAAAGTAGGTATATTTTTTGGCTATGAGTAAAATGGAAAATAAAAATGTATTAAGTACTTTATTAGTATGTTATTGAGGCTTACAGCCAAAAATGCAGATATTCTTACTTGTAACAAAAATATTATTTACCTAAGTACCTACGTATATGATTAAATAATTTAAATGTGTTACAAATATAGTATGAAATAATTGGAGGCCTTTGTGTTTGAAGATTTAAGATCAACATAGTCAGCTGAGTCATACTTACTTGGCAATATGATTTTTACATATTATTGTAGATTACATTGAATGACAACAATTACTATATTTACATGCAAGATAAGATCATTCATTCTGCCTAGCCTTTTCCCAATCATGTTGGGGTCGGCTTCCAGTCTAACCGGATGCAGCTGAATACCAGTATTTTACATGGAGCGACTGCCTATCTGACCTCCACAACCCAGTAACTGGGTAATACGATACCCCTTGGTAAGACTGGTTGTCAGACTTTCGGGCTTCTGACGACTCGTAACGACTGTCAAAGATCCACGAATGGCATGCAAGATAAGATAAATGATCAAAATGTAGTTTACTTACGTACCTACAGGGATTTATAATAAACCCACAATTTCGTGTTTCATTTTGAACAACTGTCTTTCGATGACATCGGGACGAAACATTAAGGGGTTTATTTATAAACTAGCTTTCTTTAAAGATAAGTGACGTTCAAACGTCAAAAATGTATGGTTAAACATTCGCTATTACTTAACTTTAAGCAACGTTTATAAATAAACCTCTAATTAGTAATTTCCCAACTTTTAACTGACAATGACAGAATGCAGGCGACCACAGTTAATTCATTCGCGAATCTAGGTTAATTAGGTTGGTGCATTACTTATTATAAATTTAGACTTTCTAGCAACACGTTCACTCTCACTGCAAACATTTGTGTAACTAACTGCAGTAAGTAGGTAAATTATAAATGTAAAAGGAGAAGCGGACTACTTATGAGTAGGTATAAATTCGCTAATAAAATCGGAGGGGTCCTAACACCCATTTATTTATTTATTACTAGTTTCTGCCCCCGACCCACCGCATCGCATCCCATCGATCGCCCGCCCGTGCTATTACTTCGTTAACGCTTAGCGTTTTTATTTCCAGTTTTTAAGGTTCTAATAAATAAGTGCGTTACCGGAACCCTAATGTGCTAGAGTGATTTGGGTCGCATTATTTCGGTCTGAAGTTATTAGGAACAGCGTTTGTTCTTTAGAGGTTCTGACAACAGTCTTTCGATTTTAATATTCTGGAGAATAACGAACTCTGTTTTATTGTATCACCATTGCTGATATTTATCGCCCATCTTGAATGTAGTCGCTTTGAGTTTTGACGCACGTTAATTTAATTAGTTAATGTATGCGGGGGGGCCTTAGTCCGGATAGATATTTGAAATTCGTATTGTCTATGCTTGCGTGCGTACTTACAAGTCGATAGCGCGCCTCTAACAACACCCACGTTGTCCTTACACGTGGTATGAGGTAGTTGTTTACCATCTGAAGGAGAAAAGATCAAATTATGCATTCTATTCGCTAAAACAATTTTCACACATTTAGAAATTTGAAAAACCTGCATACATTTTCCCGCCATTATACCTACGTGGCGCGGTAAACGTTTTGAGTAAATACTTTTTTCGCATCTGTTTTTTTTAATATAGAACGTCCTTGCGAAGGCGTACGTACGGTCAACGCAGTTCGTTGTACCCGCGTTTTTAGTTTGTTTGATGTAACATCTAAATATAATGGTGAACTGCGAAAAATTTAGCGATCAATATCTATTGCGAGTTTTTGAAAATGGCTTTTATTATGTGGTTTAGTGCGGTTATGCTGTAAATAATAAAACATTACGCCTGTATTCTCCAAAGGGTAAGGCAGATGTGCACCTATACTAGATCCACAATTCGCCAGTTATGTTTAAGTCCCATGTAATAGGGGGCGAGCATATTACCATCAACAGGGCACATATCCAGAATCCGAGCTGCTACTGAGAAATTCTTGATGGAAAAACTCAATAACACTTTGCCCGACCCGGGAATCGAACCCAAGATCTCATGCAAGCAGTTGCGCTGGCGACCACTAGACAAACGAGGCAGTAAATAAATAAATTAATATTCGTTCACCGTGTTAATATCTAAGAACTTTATTTCAGTATTTTACGTATTATTCCAAATTTTTCATAAAAACGTTCTTTGAATCCTATGTTAATAAAACCTACTTTCAAAGTGTACTCGAAAACGTTTATAATACTTGTCTTTATTTATAATATTCTAGGTTTATTTTTAGTCTATTTCCGTGAAGTATGGCAGGGATATGAGTTTCCTTGTACAGTCGGCAGTATAAATCTTTACTTACATATATATTATTTTATTATATGTTGTAACTGATCGACCGAGCTCTGATCGGGTGGAAATAGAGAAAACGAATTTTCCCACATATGAGACCTAGCTAGATCGATTTTTCGCCCCCGTAAACCCCTATATTTCATCGAAACCGTTGAGAGTCGGTTACGTGATACAAATATCACGTAAATTATTTAATAGTACACATAAAGGATTTTTAAGATACTTCTGCAATGAAATGATACCATGTAAAAATATTTTTTACTAATATTCAAGCATAAAAATCGAAATACTCTTTGTAAGGCGAATAGATCCATTAATTTCAGAAACTCTCGACCGTGACTTAAAAGTGCAAAAACCTGTTCAGAATATCTTGACGTATCATCAAATGCCTGCCTTTTCCCAACTATGTTTGAATCCGCTTCCAGTCTAACCGAATGCAGCTGAATATCAGTTTTTGGCGCCATAAAAATATAAGTAGCCATTTTGACACTGAAACAAATACCCTTAAACTGGAAAGAAATATCTGCGTACCTAATAATCAAAACGAACAATCTACCCTATCCATTCTCCCTTCAAGATCCTTCCTTACCGGATATGCACCATTGCAAATTAGTTACAAGCAGACACATTAGTCTGACGTAACTGAGCTGGCCCAAGGTCATCGACCTTCCGCCATCTTGCAAATGATTCACTTCTTTGTTTGATAGTTTACATCACTTTTGCGCAGGTATTATTACAAAGTAAAGTGTTTTGGTACCTGTTGAAATTGTATGCTTAAGCTAAAATGCATTCAAATGTTGTCTTTAAAAGGTCGCTTTTGGCGATCAGACCCGCCATTATGTCACCCTATGTAACATTTCTACATTTAAATCTGTAATTCGTATGGTGACATAATAAAGAGTTATCTATTCTTATATTCTTAATGATTTTTTTATAATAATATAATACCAGCCTATTATTGTCCTACTGCAGGGCAAAGGCCTCTTCTCATACAGAGAAGGCACGAGCATTGATCACCACGCTTGCTCAAGGCGGGCGCTACCCGGTAAGGTAGCCAGCGAAATTCAACTGTTCAAATTCTTATCATTCATTTTTTAATTCAAATTTTCTTTCGTTTTTTGCAATTTCCGTCAGTGTCAGGTTGTATGCTGATCAAACATAGATGTATTTACAAAATTACAATAATTAAATACAAACTCTCTAAGTTCAAACTACCCGCCTTATCTTCATAGCCTTTAACGGCAACTGACGGCAAAGATGTAACTGGTACACATTTGGAATCTAGCCATTTATTCCATGAAGCATACCAGCTTAGCTATATTCTAGATTCTTATCGCAATAGTTTAGTCCTTGCTTATCTGTTAACTATGTTAGTTACATCCGGTTTCTGAATTGAGAATTTGAAGTAAGAAATTCGAAATTCAAAATTTATTTGAACAAAAAAAAGAAAGGAAAATTAAAAAAAAAAAAAATGTCTATGGTCTGATAAATGAAAATTGTCTTTGGATTGATAAATGCATTTTCGTTTAAAAATGGAACTTTATTTCGGCAACAAAGACAAATCATGTAACACCTCGTTTGCTAAAAGTATCGTGACCTAAATGCTCATTTTCGAAAAGATGGTTATAGCTTTTCTTACGTAGGTAATTAAGTTCCATGTTTTTTTATTAAGGATAGCTTTGATTCTGGCAAGTGTATTAAAAATCTCCCTCGATTAAGCCAGCTAGGGTACCTTGCTAAAATAAGAACAGCCATGAATAATATAACAACAGATAAAAATAAAAAAGGCATGACAGTTTCGTGCAGGAGTAACGTTTTACCTAGTAACTTGTATAAGGAGGTCAGATAGGCAGTCGATTCATGTAAAGGTTACTGGTTTTCAGCTGCATCTCGTTAGACTGGAAGCCGACCCCAACACAGTTGGAAAAAGGTTAGGCATGATGAGTCTACCAATGTTACTCTTACCGCCTAAGAGATGACGAAAAGTATTTTGAAAAAAAAATGTGTTCTTCTTTCGCCATACTCATTAAATTGTTTATTTCTTGAAATCATTGAACCCACACAGTCTTGCTTCTTGATCATTATTTCAATGCCAATGTCTTAAGATTATTGTGGGCGTTGAGTTGACGCCCTGAAACAAAGGACTTCTTTTGATGATACAGACAGTCATATTCGGCCAGGCCATATTTGTATGCAGACGATTGAAGGGACATCATTATCGTGTTTAAGAAGCAATCAGAGCCAGTTGAAATTGTTTCTTCAAGTTATTCTGAAGAATTTATTCAATAATCAAAGGGATTGGTGAAATCTCGCAATTCTGCCCTGACTATTGAGCAACCAACTGTTTTTTAACAGAATAGGCTGGAATTTCGCCCTTATTACCGCCACTACAGTTTTCCTTAGTAGTGGAATTGTCAGACTTTCCGTCTTCTGACTACATGACTGTAACGACAACCAAGAAGGCGATTTTACGTAATAATACCAGTTTATTACCTACTGTCAGAGGAAACGCCTCTTCTCATGCAGAGAAGTCATGGGCATTGATCATCACGCTTGCCCAAAACAATTTGGCGATTTCAGACTTATTAATTTCATCACGAGGTTTTCCAGGTTTCGTTAAATTAGAGAGTAAAATCCAGAATGTTCTGTCAGAGCTGTAGTTGGAAGATTCAGCGTCAGTTGCATATTTATTACTCCTTTTAAGCTCCATTTCCAGACGATGGAAATATCCTCTCAAGGAGACTTGGAGCTAAAATTAGCGTCTTCAGGAAGATGTAAGGATGTCTGCTAATTTCATAGCGACCTTAAGGTTATTACCGGGAATGTTCTGCTTGTTGAAATCATTTTGAGCTGCAGTTTTACTGTTGACGATTAAATCTGAATAATCTTGGCATGGTATTTCGCTCATGGTTTCTTTTTTGCTTGTTTGAAAATCATTTCAATGGATTTAGCTCTTTAATGCAATCTATATATACTTAATGTAAATTATAGTCGCTTTTCGTGTGTGTGTGACGGCGTTGTTCTTCTAAACTACGTCACGGATTGTGATGCGGTTTTCACTGTCATTTAGAGAAATTATTCAGGAACGTGTATGCATTACTATAAAACTTTCGTATAATAAAGAAATCTTGATGTTTTTTAAAGTCGTAAAAAATCGTGATTGATAATTTGGTCATCCACAAACATAGTAAGCAGCCATTTCTTTTAGCTTGAGTCACACGTGAATGACGAACAGCGCAACTTTTTTTGTTTCATTTCCGAAACAAAATGGCGACACGTTGTACAATAAACACGTGCGCGCGCAAACAGTACAGTATATTTATAATGCATGACTATCTTTACTATTATTTTATTTCATCATAGAGATTCCTTGCTAGGGCGAAGTTGAAGATACTTCGCGCCAATTTTTTACAAATGCGCTAGTGTATCTGTCAAAACTAGGCCCCGACAGATGACATCTGTCACTGTCACTATATTTCTCTTTTCTTTTTCATGGCATCTTGATTAAAGGCATTTTTTTTACAGTGGCGACATAAAAACCTTCTAAAAATAATGAAGATTTAATAAAAAGTACGAATAGTTGACCGAAAAAACTGTTGCCAAAAGCTCGTTTACTTATGAAAACAATTACATATTACGTATAAATAAACTGCATTGTAAGATTAATTATAATGTCGGGAAAATGGAACGTCGCCTTGTGAGTGACCTCAAATAAATATAAAGAAAGGACATGATGAAATATGTGGAGGAATGTTTTGATTCAAAGGTTTTGAAGTAGACAAAGGGAGTGATGCACACTGCCAAGAATGCAGTCTTCCTGGTACTGGGTAATCAAACCTATTTAGAGAAAGTTATTGAGGTCAAAAGCGATGGAAAATTCTAGATTCTTCATTATTATACGCTAAGGACGACGCTAGGCAGCATGTGGTTTTGTTGCGTGTTTCTGAATGCTTCTTTATAGCAACACTTGTACGGGGTTGTGCCATTCTTGTTCCTTGTAAAAAGGGTCAGGTAGAGTACTGACCGTACTAGGCAACAAATATGCGAAGGAAAACATCATGAGGAAAATGACTTACGGCGAATTTCACCAACAAAAAAAACGCGTTCAAGATCTGTCAGTGTCATCATTGTTATGGAATATTTGACACTGACAGCTCTTGATCGCGTTCAGTTTCAGTGGTTAAATCGGCCCTTAGTGACCTGTAATCACCAACCTTCATTGAGCAGGGACTGGTCAATGCTCGTGAGGCCTTGTTTCCCCGAAAGATTATGCACGAGTGAGCCCATACTTGGAACAACCACATTTCGTCAGTTATGTTAAGTCCCATGTAATAGGAAGCGAGCCTGTTGCCATCAACCGGGCACAAATTCACTTTTTAACCGACTTTCCAAAAAGGAGGAGGATATCAATTCGGTTGTATTTTTTTGGTGGCAAATAACGGAAATACAAAGCCAAAAACACCGACTTGTTTTTTTTTGTAAAAAGTTTTTATTTCTTTTACTATATTGTCTGACTAACGGTAAGTAGGTACCTAGTACCTACATATAAGAAAACGTTATAAATGACTGAAAATGTTCTGAAATCATCAATACACAGTAAGCAATCGAAATCAATGCTGTACCCTCTCTGAGCTGCTACTGTGAAAAACCCAATAGCACTTTGCCCAAATTGGAAATCGAACCCAGGAACCTCATGCTCAGCAGCAGCGCTTGCGGTAGTCAAGCTCTTTACTTCTCTGTATCAGAAGACGCTTTTACCCTACAGTGGGACAATAAAAAGCTGATGTTATTAATAATAAAACATATGGGCAGTACTGTTCGTGTAATACAAGAACCTTGTGCTAAATGCCGCAGTTGAGGACATCGGGTGCTTACCCTTGTATGGTGTATCAATGTTGTGCAGTCGCCATGCGGTTTCTAAGGCGCTAGTATGTTTTAGTTTCTATATAAAGACATTAAAATAATGTTACAGTAGATGTAAAGGGTCAGTAGGATGTTTCTTTTTGTAATGGAAGGCTATAAGCTCCAGAAAATTATATTTTAACCTGATGTTTTGCAGCCATCTTGAAAAAATATTCGCGCCGTTTTTGCTGTCAAAGTCAGGCTCTTATTTTTTTTTATTGGTAAATGTCAAACCTACCAAAAGGAAGATTAAGGGCGAATTTCACCAATGAAACGTATTTTTTCCAGGTTTCACTAGCCTATGTCTAATAAGTTCCTGTCACTATTATTTACATAGCAGGTAGAGATATTCGAATTTGTGTGGAGTGAAAAATAAAATTAATTTCGGAACACGGTGGCAAAAAACGAAAATTCTATACCAAAGACAATGGCCTCCCGATATTAAAGTTATTATATCACTTTGTAGTGTTTTTTTTTGATTTTTATTTTTATTTATTTACTTCTTCGGAGACGAAAACAATAATTATATATATATTACTTACGTTTGTAACCTTGCTTACGATTGTTGTATGTTTTCATCTCGACCTGAACTAAAAATACTTTAAATTCATAAGTCTTACTGTCTAAGCACTTTTGGTCAAGGATTTCGGTTAAAATGTTTTGTTTGTTTTACTTCGATGATTTAATGGTGACTTCTTTGTGAAACTTACTTCACTTTAGTCATTATTGAATGTATTATGTGAGCATTTCTTGGCAGGAGTTAATTCGTTGGTCCCGGCTGTCATTCGTAGATGTTTACCAAAAGTCTTACCAAGGGGTATCGTGTTACCCAGTAACTGGGTTGTTGAGGTCAGATAGGCAGTCGCCCCATGTAAAGGCTCCTACAAACAGGCGCGACGCAACTTCTAAAGAAAACTTCACGGTAGAAAAATTACCGGTGTCGCGTCGCGCCAGTATGCACGTGCTTTGAAATGCTGGCAGTCACTAGAATCCAGTTAGAATAGAAGCCGACCCGAACGTATTTGGGAAAAGCTACGCAGATTGATATATTTTGTCGGCAGGACTGTTTCAGTATCATAAAATTAGTCCGACAGTTTACCCATTCAAAATAACAAATTCGCACGTATACGACTGTTACCGTGTTTTCCAAACGCAAATGTTTTCCGAGTCTAAGCAGAATCGTCCGGACAGCTTCACCTTTAGAAGAATGTTTACCGTTCCCGAACGACTTTCAAATAGAAATAGATTTCTGAACGCTGTTGTTTGATTTTATCTACCCACTCCGGTAATTTGGGTAAAACTATTAGGGAATATGCACGTAATTCAAAACTTATTCTTTATTTAAATATACAATGTAAAGGAGTAAAGAAAAAAAACAATAAAAAAAAATCGTTACTTATTTTACAATTAATTATTTTATGTTATCTTTTTTTGGTGGAATGGAACGCAAACTCGACGCCTCTTCGAAAATTCCGGAAGTAACCACATGTGAATAAATATCTTTTTTTAGCAAACTGCTTGAATTCTCAGTAAGGTTAGCTTGTAAGTGCGATTTCTGCTTGAATAAAGCACGAAAATAATTTAATTTATATGATTTGGGGCTAAAAAACCTTTAGATGTGGGAAGTACTGAGTGTACTGACACCCCTCGTTGTAGTGATGCTCGGCGGTGGCCTATGTCCAACAGTAGACGTCTCTCTCAACACTGGGCCAGAGCAAAGATAATCTCCACAAATGAGGGTTCATGAACGGCTCAGCAGTGCTATTCTGTAACCATCTCACCGTGAAAACTTAGGTGAAGTGAGCTGTCAGTCCACCCGATGCTAGGAATTGACACTTTGGCCGCTCACTTCACGCTCACTTCACTTAAGTTTTCACGGTGAGATTTTTACAGAATAGCATTACAGGTCTCAAGTGTGTATGAGGCGTCTCCCCACAGACAATGATCCACCTTCCATCTTGCGCCGCAGGCCCTGTCACCTGTGTATTTGAAGATCTGGCTTTTTTCGAAAAAGTCCGGCCACTGATTTTCTGTCATTGGCAATTGTTTTAAAACAAAAACGAAACTATTGACCCACATATTTAGTGACGTTCCTGGGCCCTTTGGAGCTCTGTAACGAATCATTTCCTTTAATCCAATCGAGCCCTCAGGAGGGACCAGTTTCGTAAATAATGTCAGTGTCAAAATATGTACATAATCGACCTCTATTTTGACTGCAATCTTCCGGAAATAGTATGCAGTATAAAAAGATGGAGGTTCGAACTTGACTGGTACCGAAAGGACTTTGCCCAGGCGGGACAGTACAGCTATTGTACCTAGTCAGTACGTGCTAAATCGATAGATAGATATAACGGTCATTTATTTGCACCTTTTTCTGCTATAAGGGCCGTCTGCAGTTAAATGCAATTGGTTGATGGTGGGTGGTTGGTGTTTGGGTGATTGCTCGAATCTTAGTTACTGTTTTAGATAGGTATTTCGTTTATTTTGTGTACTTTACTTTTCAAATACCGTTCGTTTGGGGAATGTTTTTTTTTTTTTTTTTTGTTTTTCTTGGGTCTCACTGCTGGCCAAATGGCTCACCTTTATCCTTCCAATCCTCCCTGTCTTGTGCTATCTCTGGCCATGTTGGCCCTGCAAATATTATCTGATCGTCACACCACCAATATCATTTTCTTTTCAAAATCTTGAATTTATAATTTAGATTCCATTAACCTGTCAAGTCTACTGTATTAAGTATCAACATGTTGACTTGTCGTCACGGAAAAAATTGGAATTTCCAATTTATATACGTCTGTCAAAAAACAACTTGAATACATTAATTATTTGTAGGCATCGATCACATGTTTGTAGGTACCTATTTGACTTTACTATCGAGTTTCTTTACATTAGTAATTGTCGTCTTGTTAATATGATAACTATAGTTACACACACCTTGTTTTTAAACCCCGATTTCAATCGATCTATTGTGTAAAAATCTCACTGTGAAACTTAGGTGAAGTGAGCTGTCAATAGCGTCAATCCCTAACGTCAGGTGGAATAACAGCTCACTTCACCTTAGTTTTCACATTGGGATTCTAACAGAATAGATTAACTGCTTTTGTTTCATGCATAAACTAGAATTTAAGACTGTCAGTCGTATGACGTATACGCATCATTCTATATAATTAAAATGTCAAATTAATACATTCTCTTGAGCATTATCTTGGCGTTTTATCATAGTTATACTAGTTTCATCAAATTAAATAGCGCACAAGGCATCCTATAAAAAAAGTTTCAAAGTCAAGTCCATCCATGCGAAGAAAATCTACGCCGAAGAAAAACACACGCTTCCCGCCAAAATTTACGTCATCGCGTTGTTTTTTTTTTGCGTTCGACCGGCAAAGAGTTCAAGGTTATTCTGCCAATGTTAGATGAGATACGAATAAATATTTTGCTATGAACTGGTTTTCACGTGAGAGTATTATATTATGCTCGTTTCCTAACAAAAACGAATTGTTTTGCTTACCAATTTTAGCATTTATAACCGACCTCAAATAGGAGGAGTTTCACAATTCGAATGTTTTTTATTTTTTTGTTCGAATCCGGAATCGGCCATTATATAGTGTACTAAGAAGCTTTTCATAATAGTTAAATAGGTAACAGTTGGTTTTTATATTTTAGTCGATTTTGATACATCACTAATTATGTAGTTGCGTAGTGAAATGGTTTCAGTTCAGCGCCATTTAAATTATTATTTGTTAATTTGCATTGAAACAATACAAATTCGAATGCATCAGAGGTTATTGTAAGTTTTCCTGCGTTCACTAAAATAATAGAAATTAGAATTGCTAAACTACTTTTAACCGACTTCAGAAAGGACTGTTTTTTTTTTGGATGTTTGTTACGCGATTAAATAAATAAATTTATTTATTTTAGGTAAATAAAACCTATTGCCAAACATAAATTAAGAGAAATCATAAGAGATCAAATAAAATTAAACTAAATTAAATCAAATCAAAATAAATCAGATCAAATTACTTCGCCAATTATTTTATTTTAATTATTTAGGACAAAAACAGTTATACATTATAGAATTTACAAAAGTAGTTACTAACATTAAAGTCGAAAAAACGTCCCACACTCTAGGGGCTTATTTATAAACGTTGCTTAAAGTTAAGTGACGTTCAAACGTCAAAAATGTATGGTTAAACGCATGGTTAAAGTGTAAGGCAAGTGTTCACCAACATTCAAACCACCGGTTAGTTATTAAACAGTTGTTTTATGTCAAATTTCCTGAGGAAATTTTAAATATAGAACTGAAGGCCAATTCTCGTTCTTAAAAACGTTTACATTTAAGTCGCAATCTGTCAACATGTCAAAAATGTTTGTAAATTGATTGTATTTTTGACAGGTTGCGAATGAGATTAGAATGCGAAAGTTCTTAAAATTTACGGGAATTGCCCTCCTGATTAAATATCTAAACAGTTGATTTAAATGTTGGTGAACTTAGGCCTAAATGTATGGTTAAAGCGACAACGTTTATAAAGAGACCCCTATAGGTCTTTGAAGTGACATAGGAATATGAAACAAAAAAAAATGAACAACATTATGAATTGATTTTGATGATTCTTGTTATATTTGGTATTCTTCAGAGGTATAATTAAATAATAATTATAATATATTTAAAAAAACAGACCACAGTCTTATTTATAAAAGCTTACTCCAAATCTACTCAAGTTAAGTACTAAAGTTAATAAAATTAAGTAAGGAAACAAAATATCACAGCTGTTCTTGTTGCGAGTTTATGTAATAAAAAAACAAGGCTGTACGAAGTTCAGTCCGTACTACAGAAAAACAAATCTGATAATCACTATGACTTGTCTTAGTGAGATCGTATAGAAGGAACTTAAAGACGTGACCTTATAGGTGTGTTTGGGTCAAAATGAAACCCATTACGATCAATATTGTCATTTTATGTGATACGCAATTACCCCGCTGCCTAGCCTTTTTCGAACTATGTTGGGGTTGGCTTCCAGTCTAATCGAATGCAGCTGAATACCAGTATTTTACATGGAGCGACTGCCTATAATGACCTCCACAACCCAGTTACTAATAGATTACTCGTATTATTGTATTTGTGTTTTCTTGTTCCATTTAATACCTGAGTCGGCATTGATTTATAGCTCGACTTTGTCAAAGTCACGTTGATCAAGCCTACCGGTGACCTGATTCTGAAGCATGCTTTGTTTTCTTCTAACTGTTTAAGGGCGGATTTCACCAATGAAACTGACGCGATCCACATCTAAAACGCGTTCAAGAGCTGTCAGTGTCATCATTGTTATGGAATATTTGACACTGACAGCTCTTGAACGCATTCTTATCAATGAAATGAAACTAGTTTTACTTAAAAAAGTTTTAGGCAGGATTTCCGATTTATCTTTCGCCAAAACTGTAATCTTATCTAATCTAACTAGTCTGTATTGTCCCACTGTGGGGAAAACGCCTCCCTCTCCCCTTTCTACACAATTCTGTCTTTTGTTAGTGCCAGCCAGTCCTTTCGGTAGAAGACAAGCTCGCCCATATTTGCCTCGGCCGGACGCCATGTCGTCGTGCATTAATTGGGACCAGATAGGTGGTTCTTTTAGCCCATTTCTCATCTGATATACGGCAGTCATGTCCGGCCCAGTCCCACTTAAGCCTAGCGGCTTTCTTGGTGATCTTGGTTTTGGTCAGAACGCCAAAACTACAAACGTAATAATGTGCTACTTGTGCAGAACATTAGCCTAGTTTTAGAACCACCAAAAACAGCAGTAAAGCAGAAGTTACGATAACACCCTTGCAAATATTAGAAAGTTCGCCATTTACCTAGTAGAAAGCGTTACGCATAAAATTGTAGATCCATAGAGCATTGTGAAAGTAGATTACGCACACGTCAAATTTTTGGCGCCATTTTTAGTGTCACTGTCAAACAAAAAGGTTATCATTGTCTATGGTTATAAAAATATACCGTTGGCTATTATGTAGTTCACAATTAATACCCACCTGCAACGGTAGTTAATTTATATCCATTTGTAGCCAATTGGAGCACAATAGAGAATATTACGCAATTATATTGTTTATATTAATATAATCAGCTGGCTTTGTTTCATTGTTGAGAGTGTTGAGACATCGAAACTGTGTAACAGTTTCAATTTGCAAACGTCGATTGAAAGATAAGTTTATTCAGCAGATATAATTGCTAATGATGGTAACATGCCTGTAATTCCCGATGGGTTCTAGAGTTATAAGTTCTTCTAACTTAATAGACAGCTGTGCTGCTGGGGAGAACGTTGCGCCACTTCTTCCCAGCTTAGAAAGCACTGTGTGCGTTTTGGGGGACTGTCTCATGTAATTTTGACGTTCAAAAAGTGATGATTCTCAGCGTTATTTGAATAAATAATTTTGTTTATAAAAAACCATTTTTTGCCTCTACGACTATTATTTATTACTACCTTTTGCCCGCGGCTTCGCCTGCGTGGATTGAACCCTATGTGTTCATTCAGGTTATATAATCATATGGGGTTATCCCCATATTTACATAATATATACATATTTTTCAAGGAATAAGATTTTTCATCAAACTTTCATCCCCTATTTGACTGCTGTGGAATTTCGGAAAATTCTTCCTTTTCCTTGTCTACATTATAAAGGGAATGTCTGTGCATAAGGGTTTTTTTTTCGTCCGCGTGTTTCGGCCCCCCCCCCCCGACCCACCACGTCGAATCTCTATTAATTCGTATTCAAGTAGCGTTCTTCCTGACGACGCGTCGTTTTATCCGACTCCTAAGGGTCGTTGCGTGATTTCCATTTGCCTCAAGAATTTTGCTACCAAATGTAAAAAAAAAACTGTCTGTTAGTTTCAGAGATTAGCGCGTTTAAACAAACAAAACTCTTCAGCTTTATTTATTTTTTATTGTTTTTATTATATTAGTATAGATAAACCTGTGATGTGCTGTCCCTAGCTACGCAGAACTAATTTCAATGTTTTGCTCATTTGCGGTTTCAATCTGGTTTTCTGCGTGGCCTTTGTTTGTTGAGTTTATGGCGATGACTAAGATCTCGTTATTAATTTTATTACGACTGGTTCACCGGTGTGGATACCCGAGAGTTCAAATACTTTATTTATCAGTGTCTCGGAGACCGTGCTAGAAGATATAGACGTGTTGGTGAAGAAATGTCATTGATGTTAAATAATAACTTCCTTATGATGTTAATCTATACAAACTTATAATAAATCTGTAGACGTTTCTATACATTGAAAATTAAAAAAAAAAAAAAGTTGGTGTGCTAAGAATAACCAACACCTGCCAATTTGCCATTTTGGGAGTGTCTGTTTGTATGTTAGATTTGTTAACTTTAACTTTTATGCTCAAATATTGTGCCAACTTACTTGGAGGTTTCTTTTTTTTAAAGAGTTTCTTACGAGATGGCCTTGTGTTTTATTTATTCTCAAAAATCGAAGTGACACTTCGTTGCATTGACATTAAAAACCCTCAAGACAGCAGTGACTGCATTCAAAAGGGCTGTGGTAGAGAACTCCAGGTGGCGCTTCCCACCAGGCAAGATTGGAAGATTCTTCCTTTTCAATGGAGAAGTGGTAACGACACCTCTAACCGCCACATTATTATTTTCCGACATGCATGCGAACGACGTCGCGGGTACAGCTAGTGTGATTATAATTCTGCAATAACATATTTGTTACTGTCCGTCACGAATCATATTTTGATAAAAATACAACCTGACACCAGGAGGAGCTCGTGGCTAAGTAATAACAGCCGTACGGGTCGATCTGTCAGGTTAAGCTACGCTTGCCAGGGTTGGTCCGTGATGGGTGACCATCTTTACATACCGAGACTCCTCCGGGCTTCGGAAAGCACGTTAAGCCGTTGGTCCCGGCTGTCATTCGTGGATCTTTGACAGTCGTTACGAGTCGTCAGAAGCCCGAAAGTCTGAGAACCAGTCTTACCAAGGTATCGTTTTACCCAGTTACTGGGTTGTGGAGGTCAGATGGCAGCCGCTCCATGTTCATGTCATGTTCATGTTCAAGCCGACCCCAACGTATTTGGCATACAGATTGATTTTAATGTTTTCTTTTAGTATGTAAAGCTACAGACCTACAAGTATATAGCTATATACCTGACCGTTTCGCCCCATCATATCACGTGAAAGATCTCATGGGACACGCAGAAAAAAACACTATGCTCTCACTTGCGACAGAACTGTTCAAGAAATCATTGCTCAATATGAGACATCAAAATGAAGAATAAGATAAAAGTAGCCTATGCAGATGGTCTGAAATCCGTTGCATTGCGCCTGTGTCGTGGGCCTTGACCTAGAGTGCGCACGTGTTTCAAACAGCTGGTGACGAGACGCATTTAGAATTGAATAAAGCTATGATACTGTTTCAGAGATCGCAGTAGCAAGACGATTTTGCCATGCCATTTTAAATAAGAAGATTTTACGTTAGAAATAGTCGAAAACGGCAACATTTTTTGTGACACTGTCTTCTTGAAACTGTCACACTACACACTGTTTTCAGTCTACGCTGTTTGACATGATTTGTACTCCTGTGTAAAAAAAAAAGTTGTTTATGGAAGATATAGTTCTTTATGCGGAAAATAAAAAGAAAAATACTAGTTGTTCACAGCTGTGAATACTCATTGTCCTGTCCTCAGTTATTATCTGTTTACCTTCAATAATAAACCATCATATTATTCCTTTGTTTATAAAATAATAACAAAACTTCTACGCTACAATTTTGCGATCATCGCAGAATCTAAACTGATGTTTACAGCATAGGCAGTAATGCCATTTACCTTGACCTCGTTTTCCTTTGTGGTTGCACCCGTCAGTAGGTCTTAATTTACTGGCTGGCAACATTTGGGTGGTAGCCATGACAGGGAAACGGCCTTTATGTCATTTCAATGACGTTCAGAACAAAAGCAGGTTGAAAGCACTTAAAAGAGTTCGATGCACACACTTTTTTCTATTTTTGGCTGTATGCGTTACGATCTTTACGCGTTTTAATAATCTGTGCATTAAAGTTTTTATGATTTTTTTTTAATGGTCTTTCGCGGGTCAAGTTCATTCGTTTGTGATTCAATTTGTCTTTCTTTTTATTAGTTTCCCTCGTAAATTATGTCTTATTTTATATTTAAAAAAAAAACGTTTTTCAACGTTGTTTATTTTATTTCTAACCAAAATGGTGGCTGCCTTCGACTTTGATACACCTGCCCATTTCAATCACAGTCCTGAGATTCCAAAAATCCTTTCATACCCTCTTCACAACCGAAGGTGAAAGTTAAGTTACAATTGCCGCAGTCGGTTTGTCGATGGGTGACCATCCATTAGGTACATAATTATCGACACCACTCCGTGGCTCAAAAAGCACGTGAGTCGTCACGTTTGTAAGTTTTTTTTTTTTTCTGTTTTGGCAATTGAGCCGGTTTCGACTATTCTGATCCCGGCTGTCATTCGTAGAACTTTGACAGTTGCTTTGACAGTTGTTTTGGTAGTCAGAAGCCAAAAAGTCTGACAACCAGTCTTATCAAGGGGTATTCGGTTACACGATACACCTTGGTAACACTGGTTGCTTGTGTCTGCACTTGATTGTGACTGGGTTGTGGAGGTTAGATAGGAAGTCGCTCCATGTAAAATTCAGCTCCTTCCATGGTTATGAAAAGGCTAGGCAGATTTTACCCTCTTAAGGTAGATGCTCCAATATAGCCCGCGGAATTCAAATTTTCTTACGTTTTTTGCAAATTGCAGGTCAGTATCAAGTTGTCATGTTGATCTAAATATGATTCGCGGCCGTATCTGATATTTATTTATAGAATAACAGTCATAAAAATCATCAATAAAAATCATATTGAATGACAATTTCATGAAATCATGACATTTGAGGATTATTCTAACTTAAGAGGGTGCATCCTAAAAGTTGGCAACGTCGTAAATAGCTGTCAAATATTTACCTGTTTCGATTAATTTGGAAATAATACTGTATGGAAATAAGAAATGTGGCTAACCAATTGACTAGAATATTAATAATGAATTGCAATTATAACATTGAATTTGATGTTGTACCCGTTTTAGGTGAAAAAAAGGCATTTGGAAAGTTACCAAATACTTTTTTTACATCTAAAACTAACTATTCGGTGTTACGATATTAATTATTGCATTTCATAATCAATATTCTAGTTCGCTAGTTAGCCACATTTTTTATTTTCATACAGAAATATTATCAAATTAATCAAAACAGTGAAATATTTGACATCTATTTGCGACGTTGCCAACTTTCAGAATAAACCCTCTTAAGGAGTTATATTTGTTACGGTCGCGAATCATATTATAATCAACATACAACCTGACCACTGACCTGCAAATTGCAAAAAACGTAAGAAAATTTGAATTTCGCGGGCTACCTTGGAGCATCCACCTTAAGAACATAGTTGTCCTTCCGTATTCCTTTCTTCAGTGGTGTAGGCTATGACCAAAAAGTTTCATCGATAAAGGGCCACTGTCTCAAGTTATATATCACAACATGTAACACTCTCGTGTCATTAGGTAATACTACGTTCTAATACAATAATCTTTCATCCACGTTTCCACGAGTACGTTCATAGTTACGACGCATAAAGTTAATGATAATTATGATTACTGAAGTATCGTCTGATCAGAATTTAATGGTCTACCTTTGGCGTGGTTTCAATTTCTGAGCTGTTTTGTCTTAGTACTAGACTTACTTCTGCCCGGCGTGGAAGTCGTAAGATAGGCCACAATAAACTTACTAAAATAACAGCCATATTTTTTATAAAACTCCCTTGGCACCCGGCTCATCGGGTCGCAACAACGCATCGGTCGCGCTATTGCTGTTTTCGCTTAGTGGTGTTTCTGACTTTTTTTCTCTTTGTTCGGCTCAAAGGGTCGAAGTCTCCCTCAAAAATTGGGCTATGAAACTCCGAAACCTTTTTTCAAATCCGACGTATTTTCCGTATTTGAAGAACTATGGAGTATGTTTTAGCTAGTATGGATAGAAATCCCCAATAAATACAAAATTTCCCTTCTATCAAGTGTCCAAAGTTACTTAAAGATTAATGACAGCGCCGGCGCGTGCCCCATTTTATTTAGCAACATAGTCGCCATATTAGTCACTTTATTGATTCACCGGTGCAACGAACGTTAAAAATAAACCGAAGTGCAATACTCTCAGCCTATCCCTAATACACGAACCGTAAATATAAACATAAAGCAGCCATGATGCTGTTGATATAACTGGATATCTCTATATGGTGACATCGCTCTGACTCACACGGCCTAAGGCCTCACCATTTTGGGATACGATCAACTGCAATTGATGTTACAGTACTTTATCAATCGTGTAGCACTAAAAAAGGAGGCAAAAATTTTAAACTTGATTTTAGAAAGTGTTCCGTATTCAAATCAGACATTTGTTTATCATTCTTGGCGGAAGTAAACTAAGATTTGTTTGCACCATGCAGGTTGGAATCTTTTTTTTTTTTGTGATAAGTACATGAATTTTTGATGACGTTTTCATTTTGATATCTCAGTATTAGCAATGTAAAGTATGCACAAAAGTCAAAGATAGCGGTTTCGACGAGAATGAGCACTAGAAGAGGCCTATAAAATACGTCTTACCATCATAAATTACGTCGGAAAGAGCGACATTAATAATGAACAGATTAGATAAACAATGCTTGAAATAATTGATTATTCTCATATCGAACTATAACAAAGCATTGACTTTGAAATTTCAGATAATTAATTCTGTGATTTCAAAGGTTAGATTAGATTTAATTATGTACTTATATCCTTGATTTTGACGAAATAAGTACTCGTAATCTAATTCCAGTCTCGATTCTGGCTGGGTCCAGAATTCAGACAGGACCATCATTATTCTCTTGCCCTTTTTATTTGGGGTCAAATTCAAAGCATTTATTTCAATTAAACTAATTACAGGCACTTTTAAATTGTGAAGGGGTCGGTCAGTCAGAAATATGAAGCTAGTTGCCCATTCCAAAGCGTAGTAGTAAGTTCCTATGGAGCACCGGCTAGAAACTCAGGTCGTCGCAGCATGTCGTCTTCCATACTTCTCTATTAGTCGTTACCTCAGTAGTGGCTTCCTTTCTAGCCATATTATCTTTCACATAGTCCATCCATCGGTTCTTTGGTCTTCCCTTACTCTTATAGACTAAAGTACTATTGAGACATAATCATGATCCCAAAAAGCTATGGTTAAAAGCTATGGCTTTCTTCTTCCTAGATTTTCTTGCATTATGGTTAGCTGCCAGCCTAACTAGATGCAGCTGATGTAGGTAGCTAGCCAAAATAACCACGACATTCCGATTTACGCAAATCTATTGTTCTCCAACGCGACGTATTATGTTTGAAACCGATTGGACTATAAATCCGGCACAACAATAAGATAATGGTTCTTACACGTGCTGCGTAAACGTGTAACCTGAAATGACTACAACAATAATCTCATGACTAAAATATCTTCCAGTCAGCCAGGTCACAGGTGGTAGTGGGAATGACAACCCAGCGTGGTAATTACGTAACACTTACAATGGCAATGCGTTTAATATTGACAGTTCAACAACATCCATTGCGTTAAGTTGTTGAGAAGATGATTTTTTAAACATGTAATAAAATAATAATAATAAAAATCGTTTATTCTCTCGTCACAATATAACAAAAACAGACCAATCACATTTGTATAAATACATATTTGTTATTTAATATTGTGGGAGACTGGTGCTTAAACTAGGCTCGAGGTCTGTATTTCAGGACACCAGGATCCCCGCCATTTACATTTATTCTATTATGTACTTGTACACCGACCATGAGAAATAATACATAACACCATGGCACGAAAAAGAGATTTTGTGACTTAAATTTTGATAAGTACGGTAACTGACACACTAAAATCAGTTAGATATATAGATGTGAAGCAATGGGTTAGCGATTTCCTTAAAATCTTTGGGATTGTGATTAAAAGTGGTACGCCAAACGTACATAAGGTCACTGGTGACGGCTATTTTAATTCACCGCAAAAACATCGATAAAACTATGTAACTCTCAAATCACGTTTCTCTTCAATCCTGCGTAGTTCGTCTTGTTGTAATCAATTGGGTGTAGCTATTATTGTACGAGTCAATCTAACAGGTCTAGGTGTAGGCGTTAGTCTCGCAATGTGTCTGCTTTGTCTTCACACTATATTCTTAAAGCATTTACTATTATTTAAAATCGTATGTAACAGTTTTTGACTAAAGAAGTGATGGATGGATTGTGAGAGGATTGTTATGAAAGAGATGGGAGTGAATGATGCGTGTCGGTTGACAGGAGAGAATGGAAGAAGAAAACGTGTTGCGCTGACCCCAAAGTCACATAGGACAAGGCAGGAATTGATGATGAGTTCTTGACAAACTAAACTTAGCTGACAGTTACATTTTTGCCCAAAATCGTTAGCAACTATTGCCACCAGTGTTTGATATAACCTAATTGTCTAGTTTTATCCACTAAAATACCACAAATTGACGTGTTATCATGAAAAAGATAGAAAAACATCGTAAAGTTGACGATCCTTTGTTTCCGAATATTTTTGTAATAGACAAATACATCGTATTGCTCCTGACAAGGTGAAAAAGACTTAATTACAAAATTCAGCAATCTATGCCGATTTATAATATTATTGTCCCACAGTCCCACTGCAGGGCAAAGGCCTCTTCTCATACAGAGAAGGCACGAGCATTGATAACTACACTGGATCAAGACAGGTTATAAGAAAATACGTACATTATTAATCCATCGCGATAGAACTAACTCATAATATTTCATACTAACTGCGACCCAGATTTTTCGCGCATACGTCTCGATCCTAATATCGGGATAGCATGTCACGATCCAAAGAAAGATCCTATGGTCCACACCCAGGTCAAGGTCTACCCATGTGCAGAATTTTAACCAAACCTATCAAGTGGTTTTAGAGTGAAAGCGTAAACAAACAAAATACAAAAATTAAATCTTTTTTTCTCTATACTATTAGTTTAGATCAACGACATTGCAGTGTAGTTGGCATGATGGCTCATTGTCCTAAGGTAAATTTAACGATTCGCGAGCGAAAATTCAGGGAAAATAAGAGATGTCGTATGATTCATTGGTCAACGTTCCCCGAAGCTTCGCAGTTTGCCTTCGAGCGCGGTCGTGAGCGCGCGCTCAAAACGGAACTTCTAGTAAACAAAGAGCATTGTTTTATCTGACGTTAATTCAGGCGGGATTTATTTTATTTTTTATCATTCCTTTTTTAATCTTTAGTTTCATTTGTGTTATGTTGGCACTTGGCAGTGTGTGTAATTTTTTTTCGGGTTGTTTTGGAACGTTGGTTGTGTGATTACGATTTTGGAAAAATATTGCAGTGTTTTTGGAAATGATGTGTCTGTGTACATTTTTGTTTCGCGTTTTTTGTTGTGAAAATTAAGTTGTAAGCTTGTAAGAAGATATTTTTAAATGGTGGCGTAATTTATGCTAGATTCGCAAACAATGCAAACATGTTTGTTTTTCTCGCGTTTTCTGAAAACAGATATTCTGAATTTCTGAATTGAATAATAACATTAATAACAACGTGACCTTAGCTTGAATTTAAAATTCGAGTGCACTTTAAATTCTTTCCTGTATAATTCTGTAATTAAAATCCACGTCTACAGTTATTTTAAAAATAACTATAAGTAATTTAAATTTCAGTAACTTCATACGCTTTCTAGATGCCGTAAACGTTTTCAAATTAAATAAAATTCGTCTAAACAGGTCAATTAACTTTAAATCACTACACAGACAGTTTTTACTTACTTTCGTAATCTCATGCGATTATATGACTTATGTGTGAAGGTGTAAAGTAAATAATCGCTTGTTTTGAAGCAAGTCGTAAGGTTAATGTAATTCGAAAGAAGTTCGTAATATTATTGTTCTTTTGAGGGTACATAAGTATTAGTGACTTATAATGTATTATTCACGCTAAGCCTCTAACAAGGTAAGCAGTTTTAAAGAGAAATAGGTTTCGATTTTTTGTCAAGTCTTTTATTCATATTTTTTAAAGTACCCGCAAAATATTAATTTTGGTAACTAATTAATGTTCTATGTCGGTAGTTTAAAGTTTTTTTTTTTCATTTAAAAAAATATATATTATTATAACTAAATCTGTAATACCACAAAGTAATTTCGTTGAAAATGATAGAGGTCTTTTCATACAAGGTAGGTAAGTACTTAACAATAATTTGCTAAGTTCTAACGTCATATATCACGAAAGCATGCGTTCTAAATTTAAATTGTAAATGTAGTTTGGAATTCTAGAATTTACTTATATTTGGAATTACAAATTTTGACAGCTAAGTCCTAATGTCAAAAGTCCAAATTCGTGGAGGTTAAATAACTTTTTGAGTGGCAAAGTAATAGCGAGGCCTATTTAGGTAGGTGTTGAGTACATGTTACGGTATGGTTCAAGGTCCGATCGATAATTAATTATTACAAGAAAAGGTCAATCACCCATACTTTTATGTCGCAACAAGGTGTTTGCAAACAAATTAATTCCTCACCCAAATGTAAACATTAAAAACCCTACTTAATAAATACAAAAAAATGGCATTTTGTGCATTGTTATAAATACTACTAAATGCCTAGTTTTCTCATTTCTAGAGTAAGCGTTTTAGAAACCATGACGCCTTCGACAAACAAAAAAAAACACTACCAACAAAAGAACTTTACTGCGTAACCTAACAATTAAATACTGCCAACATAACAAACATTAAATTAAATTAGAATATGGAAATTAGGAGTACCTACATTGGTCGTTTGCACTAATAGCTAATTACTTGACTGTTAATATTACTTACCCCTGTGGCAACAAATAGAAGTAAAAATGTCTCCCTCATTTAATTTCCAGTATCCGAAAGTATTTTACAAAGACTGCTGCATCAAACTGTAATTCTGATTACAGAAAAAACTAAAAGTGAACAAGTGAAGTGTTCTGGCGTAAGGCCAGCGACAGACCAAATACGTTTCTCTCTAAACCAGTGATGATGTGCTTAGCAAACATGTATACCATAATAACGAACAGTGCGAGAAAGTGACATCTGTCAACATGTCGGAGAAAAGACGAAAGAAGACCAGAAATTTTATTAATAACATAAGGACTATATAGCATTAAATAAACTTTCAATAACTGATCTCAAAAGTGCTCAATTTAAATTATTACCATGATTTCTCTGAAGAAATTGTACGGAGACGAGTTGTTAAGACTCGCTCTAGTCCTAAGCCTGCTAAAGGTGGACCCCAATGACTATCTGGAGAGGGAGACCCAGCAGATGATAGCTGGACTCCATATCTCAAACGGTTCCGACTGGTCCTTAGAACAAGAAGCCAGAACGCTCATCAGACCAAGATTTGTCCACCCAAAATCGCTAGACAACATACTAATTAACTACGAACGCCAATTATTCGAGGAGCTAAATTCCCTCGGACGATATGCAAATCCTGATTTAGAATATAATGAGCGGATATGGAATAACAGAGCCCCGATACTTCATACATATCTAGTAAATAATGTGGCTACTGACACAGTAGCGCCGGCGCTCGCCGCGGGGACGGTCCCCGAAAATGTTGACCAAGACTCCGTGTCAGCGGACGACAACGTAGCACAGGAAGTCAAAGTTTCTGATGAAGAAGAAGAAACGACGAGCAATGAAGAACGCCCGGACGCTATTGTCACTCTTTCTGCTGATTTTCTCCACAACAGAACTGAAGAAGACATATTTGCTGAAATAGCATCAAGATCTTTTGACGTCAACGAGCTACTTGTACAACCTTCCGAGATGCAGATCAAAATGGAAAATGAGGACTTCGAAGTTCGAGTCAAGAAGGAAGAAGAGGATGATGACGATCTATATAGCGATAACGCTATAGATTTCATGCCTTATTTCAATCCGAAAACTGAGATGGATTTGGGAGAAACCAACTCAGTATTTCAACAAAACATGGCGGATTTACAAGAGTTTGGAGAAGCTAATGAAGCTAAAGAGCTGAAGCATGATTTGGAGTACTTGGACGTGAAGCAGCAGCAGGAGAATTTAGAACAATACCTTATGGAAAATACTCCTTTAGATTCCGAAGTGTATGAGTTGGCGCCAATGTTTGAGGAAGAATTGGTGCTAAATGTGAAGAGGGAACGAGCTAGCACCAGCTTTACGGCCAGTTCAAGCGGTGTTAGTGACATGGAAGCTTCCAGTGATGGTGTTGATGTGAAGATCGAGCCTGATGAGGGTCATCACACTGGCGATGAGCTGACTCAAGAGGTGAGTGATAAATTCTTAGTTTTTTTACTGTAGTATAGTATGGTATTTCTTGGCCTATTTTAGTTAGCGACCAGAATGGCTAAATGTTGAACGTGGAAGAATCAAAACCACGTGGCGTTCTGTTGTTTCGACGTGGATAGGCAAAAGATTTTATTCAGACTAGTCTAGGCTTTTATTACTACTTGTTGAAACGGTTGGTTACTGTCTATGGTTCTCCCGACCATAGATATGATTTTGATTGTCGTTACAACTACATGCAAACAAACTACATGTAATTGTTGTTAAAATCTACGCAATAAAATTGTAAGCACCATTGCTGTATCTGTATGTATATACTTGGTGAACATATTTATTAAACTGTCAATGTACGTCAAAATGACGTCATAAGAAGCCATTCGGTTCAAAGTACGGTTATAATGATTACGGTTACTGCTTTTAAAATTTTGAGGTAAATACGTTGATTGACGGGTTGTCATCGATTTCCTTTTTTTTTTGTTGGCAATGCACATATTTTTTTTGTATGTTGGTGTCAAACATAAACTTAACTTCTTGAAATATTTATGGAAAAAAAAATGCGAATGCAAATCATGTTTTTGAATGTGCTCAAGTGAGAATTTGTAATAGGTAATTATTTATTTTTTACTATACTGTTTTGTTGTTGTGATGTAGTGAATGATTGATAAAGCCTCGATGGATTTGGTTAATTTACTGAAGATTTTACTTGGCAAAAAGTCTAGAAACGGACCATTTTGTTTTGTTTTTCTGTCCTGGCAACATGCTGTTAGCTGTCAAGTGTCAGTCACTATTTTGACGTTTGTCAGCAAAAATAAATCTTTTTTCTCTCTTTACCTACCTAGCTGACATTCATAAAAAAGCCCTGTTTTAGTATTATTTTAAATATTTTTTGGCCATGCTACATTTCCGTAATTTTCAAACAAAGTCGCGAAAAGAGTTAGTCTTAGAATAAAGTTGAAAATATGACCGCAGCGAATGGTGCGAGTTCATTATAATTGTAAATACGAATTTACATACAAAACGTAGCTTCTGCGGTCACATTTATAAACGTTTACGTGGAAGCAGTGTATATTTCGTTTTCCACATTATCTTAACGTAAATAGATGTACAAAATGTCCCATGTTAATTGGGGTCGTGTGTCGTCATTCCGTTCTTTTTCATATCAATCTTCACACAATCCTTCCAGCTTTTCTGCCTGACTTCTAATTTGTACAGTACTTTAGCGGTGTGAGGAACAGGGTGTAAAGTTCACTCGTACTCTATGTGTGATGCGTAGTTCGCAAGTGGCGATGTAGATGCCGCCACAGTCACACAAATTGATGTGACCCGAGGACATAGTTGTGTGACAATGACAAAGATGACAGAAAAGTCAAAAATGTGCTACCGAAATGCTTATGTCAATCCTATTGCAAGTCGTTTTAGAAATACGAAACGTTTTGAAAGCCATTGCCACTTTTTAACTGATCATAATCATAATGTATGTAGGTGTGTGTCTGTGTGGATGACCGAAATCACAACTCTTGACATCTTGAAACTTCTTTAATTATTATAATATTTCTTACAATCTTTTAGCTCGCTCGCCATCTTCCTTTTTCCCCCACCCACATACTCTCTCATTCACTCATGACAGCATTCTGTTATTCCTTAAAATTACGATGCGTTCCGAATTAAAATCCTACATATTATATTTAGTGGTGGAGAGGTTCGTACATAAATGATAAAGCTACGCTGGAATGGGTGACCATCCATTACAAATCGGGAATTGGAGACCTCTCCGTGCCTCGGAAAACACTTTAAGCCGTTGGTTCCGGCTGTCATTCATAGATTATAGATAGACGGTCATTACGGGTAGTCAGAAGCCCAAATCTGACAACCAGTCTTCCCAAGGGGTATCGTGTAACTGGGTTGTGCAGGTCAGATAGGCAGTCGCTCCGTGTAAAATACTTTTTCAGCTGCATCCGGCTATACTGGAAGCAAACCCCTACATAGTTGGGAAAAGACTAGGCCGATTGAATATATTTAGTAATGTGACGTTTACCGGCTGATAATCCTTTTTGTAAATGCCTCATTAATTCGCATCTTCTCACCTCCAGCATAAAAAAACTGTTTGACATTAGCTCAAAGAATAATGTTTGACTTAAAAGGTCATTCAACTTAGCAAATTATGATAATTTACACTGGCAACATCTTATCTCTTAGCCGTGTAATCTTTTGTTTATTATTGAGACCTTGACAATGATGTCTAAAGAGGTCAACAGCCTTAAATGGTCGCAGAAACCAATCTGTTATTAATTTTAATTTATGGTTGCGACTTTCTACTACTCTGTGGGTTTAAATCTCAGACCTCCAGAGGAAATATTTAATATGAAAAAGTTACCTGGAAATTTTTCAAATTCTAAATAAACTGAACTTCCTCTTTTCTTTGGATTTTTTGTATAAATTATTGAAATTTTGACAGGATGTCTGTCAGATCAGCTTTGTTACTCATTTAAAAAGAGAAAACAAAGAACAAACACTATAAAATATACTGTTCTCATATCTGCGGCGCTAACAACAAATGACTTTACATAGTGCTTTCGTTAGTTCCAATTTCAGCCACCATGCAGGTCAGGGGGTCTTCTCTCTAAAGTCCATCCTTCAAAACAAGTGTCATATTCAATTTTACGGAAAACATATCGGTAGAAGAGATAGTGCAAATTTCGACGGCTCACCTTGTTGCATTGCCGTCACCACATGACGCTGGCAGAATAGTCGACATCGGCTCAGTTGACGGAGAAGAAAGAAAAAAAAAAACCTTGCTGTCAAAACGTGTTGTCATTGATTCTTAATCCGGGTAAGTGCTACGGAGTAGGAAACGTCCATTAATTACTTCAGCCGAAACTTATACGGACTTCTTAGGGAGTAGGGAGTACCCCCAGATAAGTTTGTAGCTCTATAACAATATTACTTACGTCATATGTTAGCACCAAAATTATAAGTAATCGATGGTTTGGTAACAAAAAGCTCTGATTTGGAAGACTGGTTGGTTACAGATAAGCATAGATAAAATATTATCGTTTATATAGTAACCGCAAATATTATACAAGCATTTGCTTTTATTCCCACGCCATGGAAGTAGATAGTAAAATATTGTAATATTCTGAACTAGAAATATCTAGCTCAGAATATTACCATATTTTATTTTTAGTATATATTTTTATTTTCATGGTTTTAAGGTTCGAGAACTTTGTTATTATAAGCTTGAAATAGGGAATCTTGAGTATTGTTCCGAATAATTATAAAAAAATATGTTTACACAACTGTAATTAAAAAATAATTAAGATCCCATGTTATGAATGGAGCCCCTTCGTTCTCATCACCAGGAACCGAAACGGCTATGTTCAAGTCCAATACGGGAATTTTTCGGGTTACAACATTTATATTTTTTAAAGATATTTTTAAATCAGTATTAATACCGGTTACCGAAATAAAAATTTGCCCCATCTTACACGTGCCGTCGGTATTAGTCAAAGGGTGTGTTTCTTCTTCTTGGGTTACCTAGATAGCAGTAATCTTCATTCTCTCTTCCTTCTTCATTCAGTCTATCTCTCTGTGGAATGCGCTCCCCCAGGAAATCAGGATGGCAACCAACCAATCCTTTAAAGTTAAAGTTCGCGAGCATATTCGCAAGAAGCTGGCAGTATCATCACAACGGTAATGCTTTCCCATTGTTTGTCTTATTTGTTGTGTTTATAAATAAATATATAATATGTATATATATATAATTAGGTGTATATATATTACATTCATAGTTTAGGTATTAAATCCATATATTTAAATAAACATTTATCTCTTGAATTCTCGCTATTGCACCTACCACCCAAAGGTTGACTGGTAGAAAATGCCTAAGGCATTAAGTCCGCCTCTGTACATTTATGTCAAACTTGTCAAAAATCTTGGTAAATTCATAGTATTTTTGACAGTTTGCGAATGAGATGCAAATGGGAACGTTCTTAAAAATACGGAATTCTGGCCTTTAGCTGCAAATTGTACTACTTACACAATTTATTAACCGCTTGGCTGTAAACGAATACAGACTCTGATTCTGAAAAATTTGATGTTGCACCCGATTTCTGAATTTTTGAATTGAGAATTTGAAGTTGGAAATTCAAAATTTCTTATGTTTTATGCAAAGAAATTTTGAATTTCGCGTAGTTCGGCAATTTTTTATTTTAATGGATGTCAGCTATAACAAAAAAAAAGCTGACACGTATTTATCTGCTTTATCATATTAATAAGTAGATAAAACTCATTAAAGTTGGGGAGTGGGGGGGGGGCTCGCTACGTCACAACTAAGTATAAAATCTACCAAGGCGTGACGTCATGCCACATTTTAAAGGCTCGTTCACACTGGCGCGACTTGTCGCGCGACGCGACTTTAACAATACAATTTCTAATAAAACTTCACGATTGAACAATTGCCGGTGTCGCGCCAGTGTGAACGAGCCTTAACTCAATGTATCCCCATAATCTTTAAATTACGTAAAGAAATAAAAAAATAAAGGTCCAATATTTTTTAATAAACTACCCGATGGACAAAAAATTTATTCACAATGCAGAAACCAGATGTTTCGTCATTTTTTTTAAGAACCCAAAGCTTATCTAAAACCAAAAATTTCTTCAAAAACGGTCGTATTTTAACTACGCAGCGCTCACTACACACGAATCTTTAGTTAAGTGTTAGCGTCACGCTGAGGTTAGCAACCTGCCGTGTCAACGAACTTTTCGGCCAAAAGGCAATTTTGCGTCTTAATTTAAAATAACACGGTTAAAGCCTTTGTTGTTTTCATAGATATAAAAATAAATATGATGTCAGGTAAAATTATCTACTATATATGGAATAGCTAACGTAGGATAACTAATAAAAAAATACTCCAAAATGATGACCTTGACAATAATGACCAAGAAGATCAACAGCGTTTTTGGGCGCAGTAATAATCGATAAAACGTTTAGATTTTGTGGACTTCAGAGCAATATCATCATCATATCCGCCGAAACACGTCCAGTGCTAGACATAGGCCTCCCCTAAGCGCCGCCACATCGACCGGTCTTGTGCTTCTCACGAGCAGCGGATTCCTGCGGCCTTCACAAGGACATCGGTCGACCTTGGGTCCAAAGGGAAGGGCGGGCGTTTTGGGGGACTGTCTTATGTAATTGTGACGTTCAAAAAGTACTGATTCTCAGCCCAATTTGAAAAACATTCGTTTTATTTTCAAGCAATGCCTTTGAATAAAAGTGGTTAATTGTTAAAATCGATACTTTCGTAGAAATACAACGTATTGATTCTACTAGGCTGCAGTGTGCTGACATTGCACTAACCTTGGTAAGCACTGGCTTACCAAGGTGAAAATGGGTTATGTCACTGCAGCAAATGTTCAAGCCATAACCTTCGATTTATGATACCCTGGTACTTGTTAGAACTTACTGGCACTTCTGAGAAACTTAAAAAAAACATTAGAAAGTGAAAAATAACTTTAAATTCGGAATTCGGTGTCTTTTGGTTTGTATTTTCCGTAGATGCCAACGAACTGGAGAACCTCCTCCTTTTTTGAAATCTGTTAAAAACGCCACTGATGCCGCAGTTGGGGTATTACCATTGACTGGAAAAGAAGAAGAACCAGTGACTGAATTCATGAGGAAACCTGACAAAGTATAGATTATATAAGTACTTATACTAGCATCTGCCCCGTTCGCGTGAAACACCGTCGCATCGCATCGCCAGCCCTCGCTTTTACTTCGTTTTCGCTAAGCGTTGTTTCTGACTTTTTTTTTGCTCGGCTCCTAGTTCAAAACGCTTGAAAAGCGATTGTCACTTGACCAGGTCCTCTGGACTTTACAGTCTGAAAGCTCCCAAAGGCCTAACATGCAGTCCCTTTTCATTTTTTTGTCTAACCTATGAAAGGGTCAATGAAATGCCTATGAAACCTATATAAATCAAGAATCATCTAGAATTTCTCAATTTGCTCCCGATATGTGAATTCGAAATGATGCTAACAATACTTACCCATTTCAAAGGTTCAAAATTAGAATTTCTAAACGCAAGATGGCGTAGAAACCGTTAACTGACTGTTTTAAAATTCGAATGTGTTTCATTCCTTTTTTATAATGTTTAAAACATGAAAATTGATTGTTTTGTTACTTAGCAGATTTTATCTGTCTTTTATCTAGGCTGAATTTAAAAATACTAAGTCTGAGTCCAGAGTACAAAACTTCTAAATATTGCATAATAATTACATTTTTATTTTTTTTAATATTATGCTGTCACAATTATAAAAATATTTAGGTACTTCTAAAAAGGTCAGGTAAAGTCCACAATCACTTTTTCCACTACCTACTTACTAAAATATTGAAGTTAACAATTGATTGTTAACAGTTTAATGAAATCGATAGCCGGGCAATAACTTAGCATGCCATTTGAGGAACGTACAGCGCGTGGTCGGTTTCCATACAAGTCCGAGGGACCTGCGCAGCGCAGCAGTCTGGTTCGTGCTGTTATTTGTAAATCTTTGACAGTCGTTACGGGTATTCAGAAGCCCGAAAGTTTGACAACTAGCACCCTAATACACGATCTACCACAATTTGGATCGGTTTGAAACAGATTGCTAATCCATTGATTCATAAGTTCGAAAAAAAAAACTGCTCAACAACGTAAATAACGCAATGAATGTTGTTGAACTGTTAAAATGAAACAGATTAATCGGAATCGTTTACGAATACGTTTACGCAATTAGATAGCAGTTTTACCATCATGAAACAAACTGGTATTCAACTGCTGCGACCAGTTAGACTGGAAGCCGACCCTAACTTAGTTGGGAAAAGGCTAGGCATGTTTGCCGAGTATTATAACCAGCACCCTAATTGCGTAATACACGATCTATCACAATTTGGATCGGTTTGAAACAGATTGCTAATCCATTGCTTCATAAGTTCGAAAAAAAAACTGCTCAACAACGTAAATAAAGTAATGAATGTTGTTAAACTGTCAAAATGAAACAGATTAGTCGGAATCGATTACGAAAACTTTTTACGCAATTAAATAGCAGGGACCGAATCCGTTATGATCGATAGGGGTATTTCTTGGTTACAACATTAAATTTTTACAGGTATTTTTAAACGTTACCTTAAATTGAATACAACCAGTATTAATACCGGTTACCGCAATAAAAATTAAGTACCTCTATCTTTCACGCGCCGTCGGCATTAGTTAAAGGGCGCGCATCGCCTGTGTGTGTAACTGGTATTAAAACGGTAACCTAAAAGAGGTAACATGTTTCTTCTTCTTGTGTTACCCAGTTAGCGGTATCCTTAGTCGAAGAAGTAACCAAAATACTTCGATACCTGTACCGGAATTTATAAAGGTTTTCGGTCTCTGGTCTTGGTATTATAACTTACAGCACGTGTAGATCTACACGTGTTTTCTATAATCTACGTTCTACAATACCAAGACACACGACTTTTGCCTGTAAATAAACTACTGCTGATAGCATAATGTAAAGTATAAATACAAAATCCTGAAATTGCCAACACGCAGTGTGCAAACGTGGTCATTAAATGCTTCCACAGACAGGCGCGATGCGGCTCTAGTAGAACGATTACTATGAAAACTTCATTGAAATTGTTCTACTAGAATCGCGTCGTGCCTGTCTACGGGAGCCTTAATGCTCGTTCCTCCTTAGTATGAGAAGAGGGCTAAACATCAAATAAAATAAAAAAACGAAAAGCTTTTTTAATCGAGAATCCACCGTAATGAACATAACATAACATCACACTTGTGTACCCTAAAGGGTTAGGCAGAGGTGTACCTAGTACACCCACATTTCGCCAGTTATGTTTAAGTCTTATGTAATAGGGGGAGAGACTATTGCCATCAATAGACTCCGACATTCCGGGCTGCTACTGAGAAATTACGAATGAAAAAAACCCAATAACACCTTGCCCGACCCGGGAATCGAACCCAGGATGTCAAGCTCAGCAGTAGCGCTTGCGACCACTGAATCAACGGGACAGTCCACCGTAATTAATGTATTGAATAAACCATACCTTAAATGATAATGCGTTGTCTGTGGCCAAAAATACGTCAAGAATACACTAGTCATTATTATCAAAACACTGCCACGTGTTTTGTGTCATAACTCCGAAACTACTGAACCGATTTCGATGAAACTTTCACAGAAAAACAAGAATTTTTTTCCTTTGTTTTCCATTTTTTTTTTGGTAATGATAAACCGAAATAGGGTAAGCAGAGGTTGCGATTTATGAATGCACTTATACTTTATGACTGAAAACTAATAGTTTTGAACAGTTGCCAATTTCGGAGTCGTGTGTATAAAATATGAAATCGAAAGTGATATAGTACCCACGTGTTGTTTTAATAATAGTACTGTTATGTACTCGTTATATTCAAGATGTAATGTTTCTTTGTAAATAAGTGTTTTAGAAAGAGACATGTGTTCAGTTGTGGCGTACTTAATTTATTTTAAAATATTATTATGCTTAAAAGAAAGGTGATATTAAATATGAACGTGAAATATATTTAATTCTTGTACTAACGTAATTTTTGTCCGCTGAAGTGAATGAAGAAAGCGAAAAAATAAAAGTTTTTAATTTTCGGGATAAACAGTAAGTATCTTAAATCTTTTTCGGGGTTTTTAATATCACTTTCAATCGCAATCTGAATGATTTTGAAGAATATTACTAATCCATTGCTTCTGTTCGAAAAATTGTTGGTCAACTGTCAAAATTAAAGCCATTGCAGCTATTATGTGTTAAGCAATTACGGTCGCAGCCGCTGCGCAAGTTTTACATTTAAGCATTACATATTTAGCTGTTTAACCGTGATCAAATCACTGATCATAAAATTTTCAGTAAAATCGAATGTTAGCTGTTAGTTGTTATGATTGGTTCACCGAAATAAATAACAATAAACAACCATATCAGCACGTGTAGCATGACAATCATAGAAACAGGTTTTCTACGGCTTTTGTCGACGGAAGAATAGACAAAATGACAGATAAACAATCACAATCTGTCACTTTGTCTATTCTTCCGTCGGCGACAAAAGCCGTTTCTAATGTGGTCATGCTAAGCGTGCTGAGGGCTTAGTGTAAACGTAACTATCGTGTTTGCGTTAAGATTTGACTGTTAGATCATATTGCTAAGAATATAAAGGTGAGAATAAACATCTTAACGGAAACGCGATAGTTACGTTCGCTCACTTGCAAACTTACACTAGGCCTCTGTTGGTAATACTGTGTAATAAATAATATTCAGAAAAATAATTAATTCTATTTTTCTTTTTGGTTCCGTACCCGTGCCAAACGAAACACGCTAATCCTCCGCTGTACGTCTATTTGTCAGCGGGCTGTATCTTATGAACCGTATTAGGTAGACAGTTGAAATTTTCACAGATTGTATATTTCGATTGCTGCTAACAACAAAAAAAAAAAAACAGTTATTAATTAAAGGGTAATTAATCCCCACAATGAAACGTGTTTTTTCGGCGATTTTTGCTCGATCTTAATACGGAACTCTTCGTGAGCAAGTCCGACTCTGACTTCTTATTTATTTTATAGTTCTGATTTGTTAAGTAATTAAAAACGTACAATATTATACCAACAGTGGTATGTGCATTCAGATTCGGATCAAGTCTCAGACGTTCACGTTTCGCATAGTACGCAGAAAATGCAAACACGTGATCACCTTAAATATTAATACTAAAAGCATCACATTTAAACTTGAATGACGCCCGAAATCGGTTATCGAACTCAAGCTGGGTTTCAACCCTGAGGGTTTCGACCCCTCGGAGCTGAGACGAGGAAACAAAGACCTGGGGGCATTGCCTTGGTTCACCAGACGTCTGCCTGTCTAGTTTGAGAAACATTCGATAGTGCATATACACACGTATTTTGGGTTGAAAAAGGAGTGAAAGTAAAGAAAAATAAGTAGGTACCTACAGAGGTACATGTATTTTATTTTGGTGTAATGTCAATAAGATGACAGCTGTCAGATGGATATAATGGCAGAAAAAACACGAAAGTTTTTGGAGATTTTAAAGTTTTTTTTTTAATAATTAAAAAAATAATTGCTCTGCACTTTTGCAGGCCAAATACCGATTCTTCTCATATAAAGAAGAAACGAGGTCACTACGCTTGTTCAATGCGTGTTGGCGGTGACAAACTATGTATATTTTTTTTTCGGCCTGATTGAAATACTTACTTAATAAAATATGTCACATTTATTTTAAGTGATTATTTTTGTAATTAATAGAATAATATAAATATATTTTAATATCATCTCAACTACTCAATTAGAACTTCCTGTAAATAGTTTCAAATATACCAATCCTACTAGCTAGGATTTATCAAAATAATTATGGCGTAATATGATTATCAAGGCAATCAAAGTTATTTATTTCTGTACGTAGTAGGACCCGCTAATATCAGAATAGATAAGATCTTTTGATTATAATTATTCGTACAAATGTGCATGTTTTACGGACATTTTATTGTGTCACCACAATTATTGTGATCTTTTTTAAAAAAACACGAAGGTTTCCGTACCACCGTATATTATTTAGGAAAAAAACGCAGATAAAATCACGTTAGGTACCTGTATAAACGCTCATGTTTATTGTTAACTTTATGAACTAACTTAACTTTGTTAACTTTATTTTATTTATATAAAACGGCTGAACAAATTTGGATGAAATTTGGCTCATGGGTAGATCATGACTCCTATCGGGATAAAAAGTATCCTATGTCCTAATCTAGGACATAGGATACTTTTTATCCCGATATTCCAACGGGTTCGAGACTGTTACGGGTGAAACCGTGGGGCGCAGCTAGTGATATTATACATGTTAACAGTATATCGGTAGCTATGAGTTTGACGTGTTGCGCTTGTACAGCAGTGAAAGCATAATTGTTATATTTTAATGAAATCATTTTATTTTACAAATTATTTAATTTTATTTTACAAATTATATAATTTTATTTTACAAATTACTTATATAATTTTATTTTACAAATTATATAATTTTATTTTACAAATTTTGTAATTTTATTTTTTGTTACTTACTACAATGAATTTGAAAATTAAAATAAACATATCATAACATCACACCTGTATTTCCCGAAGGGTTGGACAGAGGTGTACCTATAGTACACCCACATTTCGCCAGATATATGTTTAAGTCCCATGTAGTAGGGGGCGAGCCTGTTCCCATCAACCGGGCACAAATTCAGACGGGCTGCTACTGAGACATTCCAGATGGAAAACCCAATAACTCTTTGTCCGACCCGGGAATTGAACCCAGGACCTCAAAATAAAAATAAAAAAATGTTATGTCATAGTTTTCAGTTTTCACTTATTTCGGCAGTCCCCATGACTGCCTATGTTTTTTTTAAACGATCGATGTAAGCGCTGAATCAGCTCAGTAAACTCACAAGTAAAATACACTATTTCTACCTACGCCAGTATGAATCATAGTGTTACGAGTACGAACTGGTGTCGCAAAATGTGTAAAGGTTGAGTAATACCCGTGTTGACACAAGGTTGCCATAGCAAAAAAATGATGCCCCGAAGGTTAACTTGAAAAAGAATAATAGTTCATTACTGCCGCGGCCTGCAAAAGGGGGCATTGATGGAGGATCGTGAAAATGTGGGCCGAGGAGGCACATAACGTGAGTCCATCAATGCCTAATTGCGGCCAAGGCTTGTTTATTACTTTTCTCAAACAATGCGCGGAAATTCAAACTAAGTAAGTAAATCAGTTATAAATTCCAGAATCAATGACGAATAACGGTAATTTAACATACGTCAATAATTATGTTCATTTGTTTTTTTTTAATAGCTCTATTTGTAAGACAAATCGAAATTTAAATACAATTTTTGATAATTAAGCTACCTCCTTGTTTGCCATGTGTCGAAGTCGAGAGAGACGCGATGAGAAAACTTTATTTTCTCAAACATGCTTGGAAATTCGAGCATTGTTTTGACAACCTTCTTCGAGATTATACATAATTATTACATCTAAAATGTTGTTCTGGTCAAAATAATGCATGCGAACAGACGACCGGCAATCTTAGTATGAAAATCCATATCTATCGTGTAATTTAAAAATGGAACAAACATTTTACTTCGACATGAAGCCACCAAGGAGGTAGCATACCAAAGATCGTATTTTAGGCAAGAGAATAAGAATTAGAGTTTCAACTTCTCTCTAGATACCTTAATTTTTTTTTGTACAAATCCTGCCATGATTATTTCCATTTGGCTTGCAAATAGAGCTGTTCAATTTGCAGGTCAGTATCAGGGGGCCTAGTCTACTAATTTATAAACGTCACAATGGTGTCATAATAGTTAGTTTTTGACAGTTTTTGTATGGCAAATCTGTCAAAAACTCACCATTGAGAGACCATTGTGACGTTTATAAATTAGTAGACTTAGGCCCCTGGTTGTATGTTGATCTAAATATGATTCGCGGCCGTATCAAATATTTATTTATAGAATTATTATAATAATAATTATATCAATACAACTCTCTAAGTTCATATAATCCTATTGAATGACTATTTCATGAAATCTTGACATTTGAGGATTTGTATTGCTGATTCTAATGATTATAATTCTGTAAAGCCATATTTGTTACGGTCGCGATTCATATTATAATCAACATACAACCTGCCTGATACTGACCGCAAATTACAAAAAAAAACAGAAAAATTGAATTTCGCGGGGTATTTTAGCGCAACCCCTCCTCTTGGCCACCATTTTTATGGAATGATGTATTTAACAAAAAATAGAACTCAATTTCGTTGTATAATAGGTGTGCCTGTGTAATGTGTTTTCCTACGATCACGCCACTATTCAAGAGAAACATGTGTGCGAAAGAGACAGTACGCTTTTACTACAAAAATAACTATGTTACGCATAGCGCTAGAACGAGATAGATGACTTTTACTACGATTTACGTCAATGTATGTCCATTCTGTGCTTTATACGGTGGCATAAATTTAATGTAAAGTTAAAGCCGCAATTGATGAATTTATAATAAATTGATCAGAATAGTCAATTTGTTTTTCGAATGGACACTGACGGAAATGACATAATATATTTTCATGGATGATCTCAGAGCCAGATGTTATTTACCTACTAGATAAATAACAGTGCACTACTATAGGTACACCTCTGCCCAACCCTTTGGGTAAACAAGGCGTAAGGTTATGTTATGTTATAAAATATAACAGTGCCTAGGCTATTATTCCTTACATTTTATTTCCTTTTACTATTTAGCGATGTTATTCCATAATCTGCCTAAAATAGACTGCATAGGTCAGTCAACTGTTTTGAAAAATTAATTTCCCGCCAAAATTGACGGATTGATCAGCCAGAAAGTAGGTAGGTAGCATTTTTATTTTATTTTAACCTATTTTATAATGCGTGTTATTAAATTAGTTGAATAGGTACTTACTGACTGAGTGCAAGTAAAATAAAATAATTATACATACTTTAATAACCCCTTATCAGTAAATAATTACTGAAAATAGATAGATTTTCATACTTCATGAATGTTGCCATAATCAATGTTAAAATATCAGTTACAAAAATGACAAGCCCGCCCATTAGCCCGCCGAACAAAGTTGGACGACACAACTTTGTTCCCCGGCATGGAATTAGTATGTACATTATAGGTGGAACGTTTCTGCCTATTTCTAATTCAGAGCGTTCTCAAGTCTGACGTCTATCCATCTGGAACACATCTCTATAATAATACGCAGTGCGGGGGATTGGTCTATTTCGGCAATGTCCTGACCTTGGCTTACCTTGACCGCCCGTAACCTTGTTTCGCTAAATTACGAGTTTTTTACTCCAAATCAGATGTTCTAGAAGTTATGTTTGGTATTTTATTATAGCGCCATCTGTTGAGATTTTCTCTTTAGTTTTTTTCAGGGAAATTATGGTTTACTTTGAAAAATGTTTATGATGTCTGCTAGTGTACTTACTTGGAAATAAAATGATTAGTTTCTAGAACATAATTATATGATCCGACCAGTAGGTATTATTATTTTTTATTATGTGCTTTACAGTGTTATATGAAACTATCTAACAATAACTAGTACTTACTTCAGCGCCTAATAGTTTTCAACTCTATATTTCCACTGCTTTTACCTTTCTTTTTTTAATTTGCTAAGCGAATATTAAACATGTACATTGATTGTTTATTTTCATTAATTTTGTTCATAAAATAATTTATAATATATATACTTTCGCCATTTTTTCGTGATAAGTGCATCAAACCGTCCATCAATATCATTTAGAACATAACGCCATCTGCCGTCGAGTAGCGAGCACACAGTTTCAAGTTAGGTATGAATGCCAAAGAACCACAATGAACCACAAAAGTTCTTTGCTATCACAACAGATGGCGCTGGTTTCAATAGTACAAATACCAAAGGATGTCGCTTAGTATCGACAGTTCCACATTGACCGGACAGATGGCGCAATCGTTTCAATATGTTCGATAACGTCGGATAGATGGCGTTTGTTGTGAATGTAAACACGGGAATCGGGTAAATAGAATTGATTTTATGATTGTTACGGAATGTGAACGCACTTCTGACGTAATAATAGGGAATATTGTAGTCATTTACAGTACGGTACATAATAATATTTTAATGATAATAATTTAAGGAACGTAGCACAATTATGTTTGGCTTCTTATGACTGTACACTGCCATAATATGTACCTAATACTTTTTTTCGAACGAAACCTTAACGAATATAAGCTGTAATAACGTATACTCTGTAAGTATGTAAAGCATAAACTGCATACATAAATAAAATAAAATGTATTATTAATTAAAAATTTGATGCACTGTGCTTTGATCAATTTTATCCCGCTGGTTGCGACCCCTACTGACTTTATTGATTGGGCGGGAAAACTAACAAAAGACGAATTTGAGTCTTATTGTATGCGGAACAAAGCCGGATTTTCTATTAAAAAAAATTGGCCATGTAATGTTTTAGAACAACTTCGAATACTCGTTCATTATTTGAATTTATAAGAAACAAAATAGGCGTAACTCATTTGTAATATCAATAGAATTCAGTACATATGCGGTAAGGTTAAAGTTTATTTTTGTTTGTAAGTTTGCACTTTCTTTTTGTTAGACCGGTTTTTGATAGCCTGTTGTTAGTAATTGAGTATTTAAATATAGGTAAGTAATTAAAGATGGCGGGATCAATGTGACGTTGATTTTGGTAATAATTATGTATTTACGTAAATGGAGTCAATTTAACTATTTTCATATCTTGAACAACACAGCTACGAAAAAATAAATCACATCCCAATCGTAACATCAAAATATCCTACGACGACCAATATTAGGAATCGACGATGATTCCCATCTTCAAATCAATAATTACTAAAATTATTTTAAATTGCGGTCCACCGCAAAAGCATTCCAAGAAATTCAAAAATCTTTAAATACCGAACAAAAAAGGGTGTCCTCTTTTATCTATGCCTGTCATCTTTGGCAAGATGGCGCCGCGTTGTAATAACTCCTTTATCGTTTCAATCTATAATTTTAACATCTATTAACGTTACAATATAAATTAGCAGACAGTAGGATGCTGCTGATTTTTATCCTGGAACCTGCGGGGTAATTGGGTACACATATAATCAAAATCGGTTCAGCCGTTTGGGAGCTACAAGAGAACAGACAGATACACAGATACACACGTTAAACTTATACACCCCTGTTTTTCCGTCGGGGGTTAATAAAATGGCAATTGATCACAATGGGTTTCATTTTAACAGTTCACCTACGAATTTTTCAAACCTATGAACCAAATTAAATTGCAATATCCTTCAAAACTCGGATTGTGATTGAAATAGTGTGCTACGCAATTAGGTTTGCAATCACCAATACGCAGTAATCAAGCGTGGTGATCAATGATCGTTTCACCCGTATAAGTCTCGAGCATGTGGGAATATGGAGATAAAAAGTATCCTATGTCCGCATCCAGGTCATGGTCTACACATGTGATCCATGTGTGTCTACCTGATTTACATCCTCACACTTTTAGGTCCAGTTGAAAACCAGCGTCAGGCACTTTGTTGTCTGGCATTTTTGCTGAACTGGGCCTTTTTGCCGCAGCCGTGAGGCACACTCCCCTGCCAATTTTGTTACTTTACATCTTTTTATTTGTTTTATTTTTATCTCTTTTGTCTGCTGTATTTTATATTGTTTTTCTTTCTATGTGCCAAATTTGATCCAAATCTGTTCATCCCTTTTAGCTTGAAAGCGTAAAAAAACAAACCCACTTTTGCATTTTAATACTAAATAATTAAGATGTTGAGCGGATCGTCCTCTGCGATCCATGGGCACGCTATAAGCACGATTGCGACAAATGAACCAATTTTTCTATCTTTCTTACGTGTAGCGGAGACAGGGCTGGATAGCACTAACCTTGTTATGCAACAGCTCTGATGCCTCAAGGCTCCTCTTATTAAAGCTATATTGAAGACTTGACTCATTGATCATGTGCCTAGCATTTTACCAACTATGTTGGGGTCGGCTTCCAGTCTAACCGGATGCAGCTGGATACCACTATTTTACATGGAGAGACTACCTATCTGACCTGCTCACCCCAGTTACTTGACTACAGCCTATATAATTTCTCCACTGCTTGGACACCGGCATCCTCTCCGTAAGAGGGAGTGGGCCGTCTATGTTCTATGATAGGGCGTTTTGGTTTCCGCACTTAGTTCTTGAGTGGACCATTGTGCGTGGGCCATGGCGGCCGACGGTGGTTATTCCATCCAGCCCACCTCCCTCCAGAAGTTAATTAAAGCTCCTGGTCTGTTTAGAACGTCTGGGAGTGGGCCGTAATCCACCATAACTTGAATATTATAAACTAATATGTTATTTTCCTTTGTCTCCAGGATATGGACCTCATCGAGGTGCTATGGAAGCAGGATGTCGACATGGGTTTCTCCTTGGAAGACCCGATGCAACCGGTAAGAACATTTTATTATTTTTTGCATAAACCACGAAGATTTTTAAAACCAGACCAATCAAATCCCTTGTTAGTTAAAGCAAGCAACAACAACGAAACCATTCAATTAAAGTTCATCCATTCTAACTGATCAGACAGCTGTGCTGCTAAGGATTTTCTTGCTTCAATTCCTCCCATCTAAAGCACTAGGAAGTGGTGAAGGGTGGGCGTGCTGGCGAACTGTCTTATGTAACGTTCGAAAAGTGCTAATTCTCAGCCTAGTTTGAATAAATGACTTTTGATTGATTTTGATTCAATTGAGCTGGTTTTCTGAAGCAGGTGATTATTCAATTCTAACGTAAACTGTTAGTACACTGTACAGCTACTACTAGACTCCCTAGCCAAGAAGACTGTAGTTTCGACCGAAGTGACAGAGGTTTCAAACTCCGTATCACCTACAGACGTGAGATTAGTTCGGAGATCGAATGAATGACAACACGATTTGACAGTTGTGCCGGTTAATTGAGTTTGGCACTTGTTTTGACGGATCAACTACTTTCGGACGGGCTCGTATATCTTCGTTGACGGACTAGAGACTAGACCGCCAGAGAAGATGCTCTACCAAGCCAATCCTTGTCTAAAACTACTTGCTATTTTGTCTCAAATTCAAAGTTATTTATTAGCGTAAATTTTCTCATAGAAATGAACGATATTGAAACGATGTGCACCTAATATTCCTTACTTTTCTCACAAGCCTTTCTACGATATATGATCAAATACACCTTTGAATCTTTAAAATTAATTCATTATTCTCCTTCCAGGAGGGTCCAACGGCTACCAAAGTGTTAGGAGATGAGATTGAGAAGGAGTTGAAGCTGGCAGAAGAGAAGATCGTGAAGAACAATGAGGAGAAAGCAGAGATCGAGAAGGTTAAGGCGAAGCTGCTGGATTCCGATATTAAGGAGGTAAGGATCTGGAAGATTTGATGCAGCTGTAAGATAATAAGAAACCATACATGTAATATAAAGCGTGCGCACATTAAGAGTGACGCCTCATTAGTGCGTTGCGTTGTGTCGTCGCAGCGTCAACGCTGCGTCGTTTTATCTATATTTTTAGTGACAACCAACTTAGTTACGACGTCGCATCGCAAAAATCAGCGACTGCATCCTAAGATTTTCTTAGGAAATGCCCGCTGATTTTAGCGATGCGACGTCGCAACGCAGTTTGTGTACAAGCCCTGACATGCCACATTATGCGTTGCGTCGTCGCAAGCGACTTTTCAACGCATAGATTAACGACAGACGAAGCGGGGGAGGGTGATGCGCTGCTAGAGGGGACTAGACGTGCGTTGCCCTCTTGCGTTGCGACGTCATGCGTCGTCGCAACGCAGCCCGCAGGTGTCATGCGACGACGCAACGCAACGCACTATTGAGGCCTCAATCTAGTGCGGGCCGCATCGCGATCTTTGTATTGGAATGCAATGCGCTACGGTCTGTAATAATGGGTTAAAAAATCGGTTCTAATATGCGCTTGCATTTCGTTTCTAATATGTCAAACTGACCTATTAGCTTAACTAGAAACAGCACCCTTATTGCGTAACAGACTCACAATAAGAATCACTGATTTGAAGGATATTGCTAATCCATTGCTTCATATGTTCGAAAAATTTGTCTGCTCAACACCGTAAATAACGTAATGAATGTTGTTGAACTGTCAAAATGAAAGCTATTACTAAAGTCTCTCATTGATTCCAAAAGTCTTCGATTCGCCATTTAAACATGAAAAACATAAACACTTAATTATTTTTTTTTGTCAGGACGATCCTTGGGCCGGACTCTCTTACACCGTGGATACTGAGACTGGTAAGAAGCTTTGTCATATTTAATTAAACAAGTTTTTTTTTATATCTCATAACTCTAGGGTTGAATGAGCCAATATCAAAGAATTATTTTTCATTTATTTTTTGTTTTTATTTTTCATACAAAATAATTCGACAAAGTCACGATTATTAATGTAAAACACCCTTACCTACGTGAAATATTGTCAACGTCGCATTTTCTTAGATTTAAATGTGAATGATTGGTTTGAATGAAAATGATTCACTCGTACTTATCAATGAAACTTAGATACACACATCGAGAGTATAGTGTTATGTTATCTTCGAAACTTTGTATTTTTGGACTTTTTGTATTATTTTTACTTATAGAATCCTAGAGTTATGCGATATTAAAGTACGCGTATATATATCGAGATGAAGAATTAGTCGGAAATAAAATCGGTTTAGCCGTTTGAGAGCTACGATGCCGCAGACAGACTCTTTTCTGTTGGGTGTTAAAAATGGCATAGAATATGACAAGAATAAATAGCAACAACTGTCATTTATTTTCTGAAATGACAGTTCGTTAAATGGCAAAGAAATATTGAGAAGGCGGTCAAGCAAGATAATACAAGGTAAGTGAATAGTTTTAAGAATTAAACAAGTTAAAATTTAAAATTTAAATGACCCCCGACAATTCCAGCTGATTCTGCAGTATCGGTTCGAGGGTACTATGTTCTTCTAATATCATTGAAGTAACAGAATACAAAATTTCGAATCGATCAGACCTGCGGAAGATGCGCACATCCAATCATCAACTAGAAAAGAGCTGATAATCTTCAAACGGCTGAACCGTTTTTTTTAATTGTAGCTACGAACACTCTCGATCAAGACACCTTTCAAACAAAAAATAATAATCAAAATCAGTTCAGCCGTTTGGGAGCTACGAGGGGACAGTAGATACACACGTTAAACTTATAACACCCCTCTTTTTCCGTCGGGGGTTAAAAACGTGCTGCACCACTTATAAACAAAATGGTACCTAATTGAAGTTATCAAGAAAAACATAGTATGCAGAATGTAGTGTCTCTGGCTGTCTTATGTAGTAGTTTCTATCAGGGACCGACAATAAGGTACTCCAGGTATCGAAGAATTTAGGTTTCTTCCACGACTAAGGTTACCACTTCAAAAAGCAATCATTTTGGTCCTTGTTTGACAATAAAACAATGGCTATACTCCTAATATCGAAAAATCCTTAAAATTCAAATATCTCGAAAACGATTGAATTTCGGCCATACTTATGGGGTGTTCAATTTGTTGCATTCTGGCCTCCTGACGGATATACGTCGAATTACAAGTAACCATCTATATCTATACTTATAATAAATCTGTAGAAGTGAAAATTCTGTACATTGAAAATATCAAAAAAATAAATAGCAGGGGGTGTTACTAGACCGACACCGACCCCAAAAATATGATTAAAAAATTTTTTGTCTGTTTGTCTGTCTGTCTGTCTGTCTGTTTGTTCAGGCATCACGCAAAAACTACCGGTTCGATTACGATGAAACTTGGTATAATTATTCTTTAGTATCCTGGGCACCACACTGGGTACTTTTTATCCCGGAAAAGTATCCTATCCTACGGTTGGGGGGTGTCAAAGTTTGTATGGAAGAATTTTAACGCGCTGTCCGATTAACTCGAAACTCAATATTTATACTTAAACCCAAAAATTAAGAATAACGTGTATCAGGATTTTTCGAAATTCAACCCCTAAGGGGGTAAAATAAGGGATGAAAGTTTGTATGAAAAATCTTATTCCTTGAGGTAATAAGCATGAAACTCCGCACGAATAATTATCAAAATAAATGAAAAAGTTTGTAATTTGTTGTTTTTCTAAATTACCCCCAAGGTTGGGGGGTGTGAAAGTTTGTATGGAAGAATTTTAACGCGCTGTCCGATTAACTCGAAACTCAATACAGTGTGATTCTTCATAATGTGCACATATCGAAATGAGGGATTCTATGCTTAATTTGACAAACGGAAAAAAATATTTAAAAAAATCTATTTTTATTTTTTTATTTGTTTTGTATTTTGTACCCCAATGTAAAAAAACGGTGTAACTTTTAAATGATCTATCGCGATGAAACAAACTCCATGCCTAATGATTGGTAGTAATTAAGTGTTCTTATAAAATGAAAATTGTGGGAAAAACCCCTCCCAATTAAACCCAAAAAACCCTCAATTGAAAATAAACAGGTATTTCGTCCAAAAATCTGTTTTTTTAATCAATTTTTACAATAATCGTAAAAAAAAATCAATAAGACGAATTTTATTAAATAAAAAAAAATGGAAAAAAAATGTATTTTTTCCGTCGATAAAATTAAGCATAGATTCCCCCATTTCGATATGTGCACATTATGAAGAATCACACTGTATTTATACTTAAACTCAAAAATTAAGAATAACGTGTATCAGGATTTTTCGAAATTCAACCACTAAGGGGGTAAAATAAGGGATGAAAGTTTGTAGGAAAAATCTTATTCCTTGAGGTAATAAACATGAAACTTCGCACGAATAGTTATCTAAATAAATGATAAAGTTTGTATTTTTTGTTTTTCTAAATTACCGCCTAAAGGGGGGTTGGGGGGTGTCAGTGTTTGTATGGAAGAATTTTAACGCGCTGTCCGATTAACTCGAAACTCAATATTTATACTTAAAACCCATGGGGATGTATGGGATAATTTCCGACACTCACGCGGGCGAAGCCGCGGGCAGCAGCTACTGTATAATATATTTATTGTTTTATCAATAAAGTTTCTTTTTTATAGACATTGTATACTTAATGAAAATGAACGATATGAGTATTAGGTAACGATACATAATAGCTTGTTACCTATAGGGCTTAAAACTAAAGGTATATTGACCCAAAGCAGCTGTTAGAAATATCTTAAAAATTTAATCCAAAAATGTTACAATTTTTTTTTTCCGGAAAATATTTCTTTTTTGTTCCCGACCCTATTTATTCGTCTTTGTTTCTATCCCCTGGGGTTGCCAGTTGCCAGTGTTGCCACCCTGCGGCATAACGCATTAGATCATTACTCTTATGAATCAGCTATTTTTATCCGTTTGTCGCACCGAAGTATACTTAGGTTTTTTGATTTTAAAAACGAAATTGTATTGTTGTTTAGGTTATGTAGATTTTTAGTGGCTGTTCTCTATTTTATTTTGAAACGTATTTCAGTTAAAGATCTTCGTTAAGAGACCTTTAAATCATTCAGATTGGCCTGTCGCTCCATGTAAAAAACATTTTACAAAAAAAAAAGATAACCAACCGAAAAATAATTTCGGAAGTTGGTGTTTGGTTTTCGAGTTTTCGTTCTTTGCCACCGACTTCCGAAATTAAAGTTATTTTTCACTTTGTACCTAGTATTTTTTTTTGGAAGTCAGTTGTCCTTTTTTGTGAAAAGTTTTTAATATTCACTTTTTAGTTGTAAGTACCCCACACAAATTAGAATATCACCTGCTATGTATGGAACCAACTTTGAGGAATACCCTCCCCAATACAAAACGAATCGTTCAAATCGGACTAGTCTGCAAAAAGATATGCGTGCGTATAAAACCTCCTTTTTCTTTTCGTCGGTTAAAAATACAGATATTTAGCTGCATCCGGTTGGACTGGAAGCTGACCCCAACATAGTTGAGAAAAGGCTAGGCGGATTGCTTGTTACAATTAAACAAATATGTACATATATCTAAATTCCGATATCATTACTAGTATCACGTTTTCGAAAGGGCGTCACCCCCTAAGGGTTGTTATATCTACCCTTATGTAACGTGAGCACATAGGGGGGAAGCGATATAGTTAATTTTGTTTGAAAGGAGGGTAGAAGTGCGTTCATGCGTTCTGTGGAGAAAATGTTGGGTTTTAATGTTTGCTAGTAGAGAAATACATTTGATATCACTGTTGTAACTAGCGATGTGTGGAAACGCTAAGTATACTGTACTTATGTCGTAATTTGACAAGTCGAATTTTGGCGAAAATACGTACAATTAGAAAAAGGTGGAACTCTTCACTTTACTTCATTTGCATTTGGACCACTACGTTTGAGACACCCTGTTTGAGTAAAAGATTTGAATGAAAATTTAATGTTCATGCATGATGAATACACGAAGGAGCTCGTGGCTAAGTAATCACTGCCGCACGGGGTGATCCATCACGTTAAACTACGCTTGCCGGGTTTGGTCCATGGATGGGTGACCATCTTTACATATCGAGACTCCTCCGTGCCTCGGAAAGCACGTAAGCCGTTGGTCCCGGCTGTCATTCACGGATCTTTGACAGCCCTTACGGGTCGTCAGAAGCCTGAAAGTCTGTCAACCAGACTTACCAAGGGGTATCGTATTACCCAGTTACAGAGTTGTGGAGGTCAGATAGGCAGTCGCTCCATGTAAAATTCTGGTATTATATTCTGCATCCGGTTAGACTGGAAGCCGACCCCAACATAGTTAGGAAAAGGCAGGCAGATTGATTGATAGCGGTTAGCACCAATTCATATAAACTTATTTTATATAAGTCACCATTGACTTATAATATTCCAATAAAACTTTCAATAATATATTCATTGAAAATCTATGGTTGAGTCGCGATGAAAAAAGTTTTGAACATAAATTGACTTAAAAAAAGTCGATTATCTTCAGAGTTCTAAAAAGGACATGTTTTCAAGTTTTTCGTTCAGGGCTGCCACGAAACAAAAAATAAAATATCTTTAATTCAGACTAGCTTCCGCCAGCAGCTTTGCCTGCGTTATATCTATTTAAATTATAGCCTATGGTAGTCGGTGATAACATAGCATTCCACTGGTGAAAGAATTTTTAAAATCGGTTCAGTAGTTTTTGAGTATATTAATTACAAACGAAAATGCGAAAGCAAAGATATGCTTGCCGCGGCCGGTTCGTGGATAATAGAGGTAATTTTTATTTCGGTAACCGGTATTAACACTGGTTGTATTCATTTTAAGCAAACCTTTAAAAATATCGGTAAAAAATTTAAATGTTTTAACCGAAAAATACCCGTAGGTATTGATCATACCCGTTTCGTTCCCTCGTTCTTATATTTACGAGAGAAACAGTAGGGAAATATAGTTACAAACTTAAAAATTACCGCTCTACAATGCCTACTTACTACCTAAAATATACCAAGCTTGCTTATTGAAACAATACAGCCCTACAGTTCAAAATATTAATGAGTTCTATCCCAACCACTGTTACCAGGCCTCCCTGCTGCCTTCGCTGCAATAAAACCAGGATATATAGGAACAATACTGAGTATATAGCAAAGGTTTATATAAATTGGTGGATCCGAGTGACAGACCTGCGTTTGGATATCAAAGAATCGGCCGTTTTTAGGGTTCCGTAGAGAGGAAACTGTTTTTACAATTTGACACGTTTATTAGCAAAACTGCTCATATCAAGAAACAATCCAAAATATCGCAGTCGCTGGGCCTGGCTCCTCTTCCAGGGTTCGCCACAACACCCTGTCCTCTGCCTTCCGAATGCAGTCTGTCACAGTTACCTTTTTAAGGTCCATCTAGCTGGAGAGCATCCCACACTACGCTTGCCAGCACCCTAATTGCGTAATACACGATCAATCACAATCTAAATCGTTTTGAAACAGATTACTAATCCATTGCTTCATAAGTTCGGAACATAAAAATCAGCTCAACAACGTAAATAACTCAAGGAATGTTGTTGAACTGTCAAAATGAAACACATTAGTCTTAATCGTTTACTAAATTGAGTTACGCAATTAGATAGCAGGACTCAAAAGAGCTCATGTTGCGTAGGTACTATTTTCTGCTTAAAGTCAAAGCATACTGCGAATTCCAAACAGTCTGCCAACGCTGTTGATAATGTTAAATCTTTAACTGTTTACTGATTATCATCTGCAATTACCATTTAAATCCTCTTTTTGACACTATGACACGATCTCTTCATAAAATCCTGATGTACGGCTTCGTTTTTGTATCTACGAAAAAAACAATTTTAGTTGTTTTCAAGACATCGAAAACTTGGTTATAATATTTAAACGCTCCCATAATTTTCATGACTGACTTTTCTAGAGACGTTCTTTTTGTCCGATTAAACTTTGTCGCCATTTTCACATCACATGCATGTTGTTATCGATTCATAACTTAAATCTCTTCGACTGTCCTTAAAAATGATTCCTATAGCTTAATTTAAAACCGATTAAACGAAAAAAAAAAACACTCTGCAGAACCATATCCATTTAGAATCGGTCGCCCTTACCACTAAATATTTTCCACAAGTCATCTTGCCGGCCAGTGTTCTCTGATTAATGTTCTTTTTTCTCTTTCTTTTATCTTTTTTTTCTCTATCCAACGATTGGAGGTATTATTGGAATATTTTCTTTAGTGCTGTTAGAGTCAAATATTCTTGCATTGTATTCTTTTGTGAAGGGAAAGATGTTTTAATCAAATGTTGCTGTGATGACGTATTTCACGTTTCAAATTGTACTAAGTTTATGAAATATCTATGAATATAAAAAAATGTTAAGAATTGTTGTCGACTGGCACCCTAATTGCGTAATACACGATCAATCACAATCTGAATCGTTTTGAAACAGATTGCTAATCCAATGCTTCATAAGTTCGAAAAATAAAAATCTGCTCAACAACGTAGATAACGCAAGGAATGTTGTTGAACTGTCAAAATGAAACGGATAGGTCTTAATCGTTTACGAAGATGTGTTTCGCAATTAGATAGCAGTATCGGGAACAGGGTCTATCTAAGCAACCGGCGGCTAGGCCTATAAAGAGAGAAATCTCCTTAAAAATAGGTACGCACTGCTGTATCCTGGAGTAGAATCTGCTTTTGATTTTATATTGCTTGATCTATTTTAACTTCCATATGTTTTTACGGACAGGAGGACAGAACAGCTCGTGGCTAAGTAATAACAGCCGCACGGGTCGATCCGTCAGGTTAAGATGCGCTTGCCGGGACCTTTACCGAGACTCCTCCGTGCTTCGGAAAGCACGTTAAACCGTTGGTCCCGGCTGTCATTCGTGGATCTTTGACAGTCGTTACGAGTCGTCAGAAGCCCGAATGTCTGACAACCAGTCTTACCAAGGGCTATCGTATTACCCAGTTACTGGGTTGTGGAGGTCAGATAGGCAGTCGCTCCATGTGAAATACTGGTATTCAGCTGTATCCGGTTAGATTGGAAGCCGACCCCAACATGATTGGGAAAAGGCTAAGCAGAATGATCAAAATTTTGACATGCATTCCCCTCAATAAACACTTTGACAATCATTGGTAGCTAATCCTGCATGAATTCAACTACACTATGATATTATTAATGATGAATACTCAGGGGAATTGAGATGTCTGCTTACCCTCCAACATTAATCATGGCACTACAATAGCGACGCGCATGCGTTTCTACTATGTACTTTTAAAAGGGAAGTTGTTATGTATAAGTTACATTCAGTACCCCTAGCAAGAATGATTTGAGTCTGATTTTACCAAATTCTCTTATGTTATCTGTGGAATAAAATTGACGATGGAAATGCTGTCAAAAATTTAAAATTTATTAGCTAGTCGAGTAGGAATAATGATTGCGTTTCTTTTTGTGAACCTCAAATAGGTAATTCTTTTTTTTTTTACCGACTTCCATAAACGAGGAGTTTCTATGTTCATATGTAGCTTTGTAATCGATGTTTTCGTCAATTGTGGACCGATTTTGAAAATTCTTTTTTCATTTGGTAGAAGCTTGCGCAGTGGTCCCGTATAAATTTTATTAACTTTGCTTGGGTAGATTTTGAGTTAGCTTCAATATTACGTATTTTTCCCACTTTGACTATGTGGATAAATTCCTGTCACTGTTATTTTCATAGCAGGTCGTGGTATTTGAATTGTATAGGGTAGGTACTAAAAAGGTAAAACATAAAAACTTTGAAGTCGGTGGCAAAAAACGAAAATTCAAAACTAAAGACACCGACTTCCGAATTTAAAGCAATTTTTCACTTTGTAGTGTTTTTTTTGGAAGTCGGCTGTTTTTTTTCGTAAAAAGTTTAAAGGTCCTAAAAATATCTACAAAATGTCCAAGTTACTGCAACCATTGGATCGGGGTGCTCTAGCTTAGTTGCTGCGACTAACTAAGAGAAAAGGCGTTAAAAAGAGGCTCAAATATTTAAAAAAAATGTGCATCTTCAGAATCGCAAAAAGATTTTAGAGGTTCATGGTTAGAAGGTCAATAACTTTTTATATTTCCCGTTTTTCAGTGTCAAACATTAGCTATACTTTCATTTACACCAGTTTTTTTATCTTAGGTTCCAGTAAATTTGCTTAAACATCATGATAGTACAAAAAGCGAGTACGTATACTATAATATTTTTATGTCAAGTCATCCAAATAATAGGCCAATGAACTAAGAAACAGTTGTGTTGATTGTCATCCCGTAGTATATTTACTTTTAGTTTAAAAATACTAAATAGTATAACGAGTAACCGTGGAGTTTCTTGCCGGCTCTTCTCCATAGGAAACGATCAATTGGAACCGTGCACCTAGCTTCTGACGTTTCATAAGTATCCATGTAGGTTTATGTGAAATAAAATGTTTTGATTTTGATTTGAGTAACCGAAACCGGCTAAGTGGGAGAAGGAATCGTATATGAAACGGTTCCGTACCACTGTAGGTAAAACATTTAGCAAAAAACGCCGAAAAAAACATGTTTCTTGTATTAAACTTTATTTTATTTTTATTATTTGTTGATATAGCGGCATTAGAAATACACAATCTGTGGAAATTTCAATCGTCTACCTATTACGGTTCATGAGATACAGCCCGCTGATTGACAGACGGACGGACGGACAGCGGAGGCTTAGTAAAAACGAAAAAATGCTGTGGAAATGCGTTCCTTGCGAAGCATGTGTGGTGTAAGTATGAATGATAAGGCTGAGGAATGATGTGATAAGACAACGTTGCAATTTATAAGATGTAGTGGCAAAAATCTTAAAGATTAGATTATAATTATACTTACTTCCTACTAATATTATAAATGCGAAAGTTTGTGAGGATGGATTGATGGATGGATGTTTGTTACTCTTTCACGCAAAAACGACTGCACGGATTTAAATGAAATTTGGCACACAGATAGTTTATAACCTGGATTAACACATAGGGTACTTTTTTCCCGATATTCCCACGGGAATACAGGATCGAGACTTATGCGGGTAAAACCACGGGCGAAAGCTAGTACCTCGTCTAGCCTGAATTAACACAGGGTAGTACATTCCCGTGGGATAATTTCCGACCTTCACGCGGGTAAAACCGCGCGAGCGAAGGCTAGTACTTATATACTTAGATGGTTTGGTCATGTTGAGAGGATGAATGAAAGGCGACTACAAAAAGGTTTACAAGGTAGATGTGAGCGGAAACGCTGGGAGGGGACGCCCTAGAAGGACATATAGTGACCTTATTGGTGATGTTCTTCAGAAAGGTCTGGTGCGTAGTACTCGCAACCGGCGTGCGTGAATGACCAGATGGATGAACGTAGTTTGTCAAGACAATGTCTACAAATGACAGTCAGGACCAACGATTTAACATGATTTCCGAGGCACGGAGTAGTTTAGATATGTAATGGATGGTCACCCATCCACGGATCGACCTCGGCAAGTGTAGCTTAACCTTCGGTCGACCCGTGCGGCTGTTATTACTTAGCCACGAGCCACTTTACAAAGTCAAACACGATATGACATAAAGCCAGGTATCCTAACACTAGATTTCTTCAACACCCAACGCCAACAAAAATCAATACTTAACACTAAACCAAACGAACCCAAAATGGCGGCCCGGGAAACCGTTTTCATTAAAATAAAAACATCAAAACCATTAATATAACCAAGAAAAGATTAATGTCGGCCGAACAAAGAGTAATAAATTAGTAGTGTAATATTCTGCAAGGGTAGGTTCCCTCCGGCCATCTTGTGGAATACTCGCTCCTGATTGGTCGGTTCGGTTACTAATCAATAATTTTTCTCTCGCGCCAAAAGGGCTCAAGTTACGATGTGGTGCCGCTGGATATTGAACTTTCAGTAGAAATGTTAAGGTCGGGTTTGCAATGGATTGGTGTTTTTAAAACAATAGGGGTTTCGTAAATGTGGTAGAGGATGTAAAAAGAGTAGGTAGAGAATAGATTATTTCCATTCGGAAATAAAGTAATTTATTTTTTTGTTAGAGGTTTTTATTGGAACGTGTACGTAAGGTACCAAAATTAAAAAATAATAATAATTAAAAAGATGTTTATTTCGACCAACAAAAAATCATAGTAGGCACAAAATTAAAAAAAAAAACATATTAAAAAATACCACATGAACATTTACAGCAGAGTTCGATTGCTCAATATGTGAAACATCTACTATACAATGTACACGCCGCCCCCTTAAGACCCAGGCCAAATATTTTTTGATATTCGGATAGCTCATGACCATAAAATTACAGATGATATATCCTATCTATACAAGGTGGAAAGTACAACAATTAATTAAACTGCGTATATCTAATGACGTTCCCAGTCTGCATACGAAAATTCAATCAAAGATCTCCAATAGTTTAGTCACTATAGCTAGTCAAAGATTGGCAAAACCCATAGTCGGCGCATCACTACTATTTAGTTTGTTAGGAATAATCGCTTTTTTAATTTCAATGTTAGGATTTATTTAAGAGTTCCTAAATACTGCTATGTATTCATATTGCCAGTGTTTTCATTTATTGTTGTATTGTCGTCTCCATATTGTATAAAAATATAGGGCCTTAAGTTAATATTTGCATAGTAGTAAAGAAAGTCAGTAACTGGGTTGTGCTGGGGATCAGGGGCCTAAGTCTACTAATTTATAAAAGTTACAATGGTCTCTCAATAGTGAGTTTTTGACAGATTTGCTATACAAAAACTGTCAAAAACTCACCATTCAGAGACCATAGTAACGTTTATAAATGAGTAGACTTAGGCTCCAGATAGGGAGTCGCTCCATGTAAGATACTGGTATTCAGCTGCATCCGGTTAGACGTGAAGCTGACCCCAATATAGTTGGCAGCAGGCAGGGAAATGACGAGAAGTAAAAGACGCTCCTTATGCTAGAGTTCGTCCATCTAAAAACTCTTACCACCATCGCAGATATGCCTCCATATCTCTATTAGGCTAGGCATAAGCATAATCAGCCGATATTGTTCCCACAGGTGACACAAGCCTCTGTGAGAGGGCCGTAATCCACTACGCAGGCCCAGTGCGGGTTGGTAGATGTCACATGTCTTCGAATATTTGGTTCTGAGACATGCCGGATTTCTCACATCTTTATTACAGCCAAAAAGGTTGGAGTGTTCGGTTAAATGGCGAATAAAGAAGGCACAATAAATTAAAATATTAGCAACCGCTTTTAAAGTCACCATGCATAATCAACAGCTTCTTTCATAACGCTTACAATTAAAGTTGTACCCAAAAAAACACTGTTAACACCTCAAAACTAGACAATAGTCAGAAAAAAAGGGTTGACCACTATTTTTTTGGAACTGTCTACGACAATTTCAGTAGTCTGTCAAAAAAAACATGTCTTCCAAAGCTTTTAAGATAAGTACGTAACAGGATTTGTCAAAATTTTTGAGGTTAAACAAAAAAGGATCGATTTGTAGCTGAAAAAAATGACCAAATTGGTTTTGGGGTATAAAAGGACTATTTTTGGGATCTTGTATTTGAGTCGTTTAAGATGTTGAACGCATAGAAGATTGTTAGATTATGTTTTTTTAGATCATGTTAATATGACCGAAGAGGCCCACATTTTCCTTAACAGATGACATTTATATCATGCAATTTTTTATTCAAATCTGTGTCTAAGGCTACGCATCAGTGCAATAATCAGATTTGAAATTCGCCAATGTATCGGCAATAACCTTGCAGGTTGTAGGCGTCTTAAGAGGGTTTATTCTGAAAGTTGGCAACGTCGCAAATAGATGTCAAATATTTCGCTGTTTTGATTAATTTGATAAAATTTCTGTATGGAAATAAAAAATGTGGCTAACTAGCGAACTAGAATATTGATTATGAAATGCAATAATTATTATCGTAACACCGAATAGTTAGTTTTAGATGTAAAAAAAGTATTTGGTAACTTTCCAAATGCCTTTTGTTCACCTAAAACGGGTACAACATCAAATTCAATGTTATAATTGCAATTCATTATTAATATTCTAGTCAATTGGTTAGCCACATTTCTTATTTCCATACAGTATTATTTACAAATTAATCGAAACAGGTAAATATTTGACAGCTATTTACGACGTTGCCAACTTTTAGGATGCACCCTCTTAACGACGAAAATCATTGCCCATTAAAGTGACAGAGTCAGGGTAACCCGCGAAATTCAAATTTTCTTACGTTTTTTCGCAATTTGCAGGTCAGTATCAGGTTGTATGTTGATCTAAATATGATTCGGGACCGTATCAGACATTTATTTATAGAATTATAATCATAAAAATCATCAATACAACTCTCTAAGTTCATATTACCAGTTCAGATATTTAGCAGGAATGAAATAGGAGTACATAATGAGTACAAATTTTTAGGCTTGCTCCCGTTTCATCAACTTCTATGCCAGCTGGAATTTTAGCGTGGTCGTGCTGGGAAACAGCTCGGGCCAGCACGACCTGTATATCTGCGATAATGGAGAGGTATGAAATGTCTAATGTGGCGGCATCTACACCGCCACATACGAACTACGCATCAAAGACCTGACGTCACAAGTCCTACATCGCGGTATAAGAGTTTACCGAGCGATTAACATATACCGACATCAATCAATGGGCAATTGCCCGCCAGACACAACAACCGTCTGGTCGGAGGATCCTCCCTTTTCCATAGTGTATGAGTGAACTTTACACACTGCTACTCATACCCCTAAAAGTGGTATAAAATAGTACAAATTAAAACGATTTCATTACTATCTAAAGTTATAATGAATGCTTTTATGGTCGTGCTATGAAGTACAACACGAGAGGCTTATGTCCAGCAGTGTACTGCGATACGCTGAGATTTACCAGACAAACCCACGTATGCAGGGTGTGCTAAGTAAAACCACTGAACTTATAATCAAGAACGAATTCGCTAGCAATAGCAATTTTTACTAAACCGATATCGTATATTTGTCGAGAACTTTCATTTTTGTCTACATTTTGTCAATAAATAAACATGAATTAGTGAAAACTGTATCTGTAAAGCTGCTGATACGGAGTGACGCTGCGGACGTGACGTCACCGTGACTGGCCACTCAGCTTCCGCTCGTTTGCTTTTTAATTTTTAAGCTTTCTATGTGTTTTTGATTAGTGACGTGTGAGCGTAGAGTATATTTCGACTTCAAAGAGTTTGAGACCTGTATTTTAGAACCAGTTACGAATCCTAGCAGATTTTAAACTAGTCTCTAATCTAATGTATATTACATACTTTTATATTGAAATTATCTATCAATTTAGTGTTAAAACTTATAGAAAGACAATATCAAGTTCTGAGTGCACGATTACTGACAAATGCTTGCACTGACTGGACAGGTCCACTTAAATCTGTGTGGTTCTTTACTCAAAAGACCTTTTCAGATACTAAATGGTCCTCATATGGACCAAGATTATGTCTGGGCGTTAAAAGAGACTGTGACCTCAAAGTTTGTTTCAGCCTTTCTTCTCAGAGTAGTCAGATAGGAAACGCCGACCTCATCTAGCTTAGTTTTTTTTTTTATATTACTTGTAGAAGTGATTCCGATATCCTATTTACAGAATAAACAATTTCATTTCAAGTAGGTAGGTATAAACTTCTTTTCTTATAAACGGGCTTTAGTTAAAAAATTCGCTAAAGAGCCTTTGAGCGCTATTAAAAACTTAAAAAACAGTGATTGTAAAGATCTGATTCTGAAACCGTACATTTCTTGTGCAAATTATAGCATTTAAGACAAAATGCGCCTTATTATGTGCCTTCAAATATTGTAGGTATGCATTTTCTTATTTAAGAAAGAAATATTGCTTACTATAACTTTGACAGCCTCATTGGTCTAGTGGTCGCAAGCGCTAATGCTGAGCAAAAGGTCCAGGGTTCGATTCCCAGGTCGGGCAAAGTGTTATTGTGTTATTCCATTAGGAATTCCTCAGTAGCAGCCCGGAGTCTGGATTTGGGCCCTGGGAAATGTGGCTGTATACCTAGTATGGGTACACCTCTGCCTAACCCTTCGGGGAAACAAGGCGTGATGGTATGTTACGTAGCCTACGGTAAAATTACATGCAATGAGCAAAAGTGAAAACTTGCGTCAGTGTTTGAACAGGCAAGTTAAACCAACTGCGCATTAAACATGTCGTAGGCCTCTTCTCATATGGAGACACGAGCATTGATCACCACGCTTGCTCAAGACAGGCTGGCAATTCCAGACTTATATTAAATACTTGCTTCTGTCCGCGATCCCATCGCCCGCCCGCGCTATTACTTCGTTTTCGCGTAGCGTTCTTTCTGATTCGTTTTGCTCGGCTCCTAAGGGTCGTAGCGTGATGTTACATAGCCTATAACTTTCCTCAAGAACTGGGCTATCCAATGCAAAAAGAATTTTTCAAATCCGACTGGTAGTTCCGGAGATTACCCCCTACATACAAACTAACAAAATTTTACCTCTTTATAATATTAAATTTAGATAAGTCCAGGTTTCGATGATTTTCCTACAATTATGAACTCAGAAAGTACATAAATATCAATTGAAAAAGTCACATTGGTACGTGTCCGGATTAGAATTCACAAGCTCGTGTATGACAGGCGAGAACTTACCCGCCACATCCATGAAAACTTGCAAGACTACAACAGCGACGAAGCAAACAATTTTGCTCTTGCAAGTTCCTGATTTCTTGGAGACGGATCTGTACTTCGACACATTTTAGTCACACCCATCCTCCATACTCCACTATCCAAGCAAACTACCAACTCTAAACTTGAACACTTTCACTACAGCAGACATGATCCAGTCACGGTGACGTCACAAATACATTATGGCCGCCAGTCATCGCCCATCAGCGGTTTCGTGTAACTGTACGCTTTGGAGTGTTTATTTTGGTTCAATGTGGTAGCTCACTGCACTGAACCTTACCAGTTACTGGGTTGTGGAGGTCAGGTGGTCGCTCCATGTGAAATACTGGTATTCAGCTACTGCAGTTAGACTGGAAGCCGACCCCAACATAGTTGAGAAAAGGCTAGGCAGGTTGATTGATTCTCACTCTCTGAGTTAATGAGATACTTGGACTGTGATTTGAACACGAGAATAGTATTCTTGTAACATAATTACTTACTACAATACCTGCATTCCCCCAAATTGACACAAACTCACAAGGCGTGCAAGTTATTTTCAAATATTCATAATAAATTAATGAGCCTCTCCAGAATAATATAAACAAATCACTTAGAAAAATGATAATAATACCAGTCTATTATTGTCCTACTGCCGGGCAAAGGCCTCTTCTCATACATAGAAGGCACGAGCATTGATCACCACGCTTGCTCAAGACGGGTTGGCGATTTCAGACTTATATTAATAACAAGTCCAGGTTTGCTCACGATGGTTTCCTTCGCCAATGTCAGTAATGTCCAAGATAAGCTCAGAAAGTACCTCCGATATGAATTGAAAAAGTCACATTGGTACTAGCCCGGATTGGAACGCACAATTTTGTGCATTTGTGCATTCGTGCAACGAGGTGAGGCGTTAACCACTGGGCGGCCGTCTCGATATTAGATAGATCTAGATAAGTTTTGCACGATTGCACGTAGCGTTCTGTAGTTTCTGCCTAGTGCCCATCTTCCCACCCATGGGCAAAAGGCGTAAGTGTATTTTATGTATGTAATTGTAAACTATTCCCAGTCACATAGTCACAGGCGGGTATACGGGTATTTTTTCGGTTTAATGTTACCTTAAATTGAATACAACCAGTATTAATACCGGTTACCGAAATAAAAATGATGAATTCATGTGCCGTCGGTATTAGTCAAAGGGCGCGCATCGCCTGTGTGTGTAACCGGTAACCTAAAAGAGGTAACATGTTTCTTCTTCTTGGGTTACCCAGATAGCGGTAACCTTAGTCGTAGAAGTGACCAAAATTCTTCGATACCTGTACCGTAATTTATAAAGGTTTTCGGTCCGTGGTCACAGGTACGGGGAGGTAAATAAAATAAATTGGTAATCTACATCTGTCTGTGGATCGATTTTAATTAACTTTTTTGTCAGGGTATGTTGTTGAAGTCGACGCGGTAAGGACGGTTGATTCGATACTGATCCAAAAGCTTTCGTTCAAATGAAGTCTAAAAAAGAATGTTCCATACTTTAGTATTCGGATTGATTTCTACTTATTAATTATTATTATTATTTCGTTCATTTATTTTGTATACTTATTTTAAACATTTTTAAATATTTCTTAAAAGTTATATTTTAAAAAAACATTTAAAAATATAAAAAATAGTGTTCCGCCGGTGTCGGGAGCAGGGTCCAAGCTACCGGTGGTTAGGGCTGCAGAGACAGGAACCTTAATTATTTATTATTACTATTTAATTGTCTTTGATATCTCGGGATCCTTGGGTCCCGGACCTTTAGAAGGCGTACGAGGGGCCGAAGCCAACTCGCAGAGGCCCCTTAGACACTATCCCTGTATGCACTATGCAAATGCACCCAAGTTATTTATTTAACCATTTATGCACACACATATAAATAGACAAGAAGAAAGGAAAAAAAATACGTATTAGTCAATCTCAAATTCCAATTCAAATATTTTTATTTGTTGAACATAGGTAAAAAAAAAAAAATGTAGATAAGTAAAATGACCGCTATGTCTTGCCGTCAATGGCGTACAATATATTCTCATAATAATTTCTAATTAATCTACACTAATATTATAAAAGAGAAAATATTTTTATAATTGTTTGTAAGGAGTAAACTTAAAAACTGCCAGACCGATTTAAAAATATCTTTCACCATTAGAATGCTATATTATTACGGACTTACGGAATAACATTGGCTATAATGTATAAAAATATCACGCGGGTGAAGCCGCTGGCGGCAGCTAGTTAGTAATAAAAATAACAAAATATTCAAAATGAATAAATAAAACAAAATTATAACAATTCACAATTTATAGAAGACAAATAGGAAAATATCGCATAAGCATCTAATCCAATGTCCTTAACAAGAACAGCTCAATCAAACGATTAGTTTCAGTATCTTCGTACGAGTCGTTGAAAATAAATTAACTATTGTATCTAGAGCGTTGAACTCTTGTGTTTTAGTACAACATACGTAATATCAGGGCTTATTCCCAGGAGCTCCAAATAATTTTATACCCTCGACTTATTCCCAGGAGCTCCAAATAATTTTATTACCGGCTCCAAATTAAAAAGCAATATAATAATAATTAATCAAATCTTTCCCACGAGCTCCAAAAATTTTAAAGATTGCACAAAAAAATATATATTACAATAAAATTAATGTATGATTCAACAAATAAATGACCAGAGTAATGCGACAATTTCGAACCTCCCGTCCGCCGGAACAAAATTATTTGGAGCTCCTGGGAATAAGCTAATATCAGGCTGTATCCCTCAAAGGCAGTAGGCAGCAGTGTATCGTATAAGCATGTGTATAGCTGAAAACGTAGGTGAAGTGAGCTTGAAGTGACCTGTCATTCCACCTGACGCTAGTGATTGACACTATTGGCAGCTCAATTCGCTTTATAAGTTTTCATGGTGACATTTTTACAGAATATAGACTGGCCGGAATGGCTGGCCTGAATGTTTATGCCCTATGTAATCAACGCGGCAAGCTTGTTGCCATTGACCGGCCACAAATCCAGACTCCGGCCTGCTACTGAGGAATTCTAATAGGAAAACCCAAAATATCAGTTTTCCCGTCTTGGGGAAATCAAGACAAGAAAACTGTTGGTTGCTTTTGGGCTCTGGCCCTGAAGCCCTGACATGAAGCAATAGACAATTTTTTTTTTTTACTTTTCATTACGGAATACGAGCCTTTTGGGTAATCTGTGTTTTATGTAAAAAAAATTGTCCCTAGTGTGCGTTTAGTTTGTGCAGAATAAACAATTTTTCTTTCTTCCTTGCTTCACTACAAGTCAGCAGCATTGACTGCCACGCCTGCTCACTGCTTGTTGACGATTTCAAACAGTTAAATCCCGATTTATCTACGTATATATCAGTATATACATATATAAAAGTAAATATAAAACGGGAAAAACGCCATTAGGCATTAATTTTTAAGTTATAAATTGGATTTATAATTGTTTTGTATAATCAAATTATTATAAATTTATCCATTTCACTGTAAGTAATGGGTAATATTTGATGTTTACATATTTATGCACGCCGTTGAAGGAAAATATGACTGTGATAGAATTTAATGTAACATCTTGCCATGTGTGTATACTCATGTTTTGGACAAATACATAACCTTATCTTATCTTAGGTAGGTACGTTGAGTCATAATTGGGGAATCAAGGATCTCTCAATAAAAAGAGTCGCAAAGATCAAACCAAAAATTCCCGATAGTAATCAAACTAAAACTCATTCTCTCAGTTCCAAGGAACTCTAATTTAAAATATACTTTAACAACTATACCTAAAGTGGCCCAACATATACAGTATACCCAACATCCTGGCACAGAAAAAAGTAACCGAACAAACGCAACAACAAACATACAACCATCTCTTTCTTGCACGTAAAATTAACATACGTTGAAAAGAGATAGGTGTATTTCTCGCAGCCACCGCCTCGAGCTCCGCCTACAGGCCTTATAGGCAGACTGGTTGGTCGAGACAATGTGAAAAAAAAACGCTAGTTCGAGCAAGGGACAAAAAGGTATACTGCCCCATTATTCGGTCGAGGCTGTAAGGAGACGTATCCTTTGCGCGATTAAAAAGTGAAAATCATAGTGCATATTGCTATGTCATGTGTGGTTGCAATTTTTTTTTAATTCAGTGACATTTGTATTTGGAATTGTGTGAAAACTCTATAGTGTTTGTGGATTTTTGACTGTTTTTTTTTTACTGTGATAAAAAGGATTAGTTTATTGAGGTATGTCGGTATTTTAATTTATTTTTTATAGTAATTAGAATCTATGTTTTATTAATTCATTATTGTGTATGATTAATTCAAAATGGCGGATCTGTTGTACATATTCATTCGTTTTTTCTACCGTCGTTGCGTTGTTACCTATAGCTTGGTTGTTTTAATGGAAAGGGTCCAACCATAAGGTGAAAAGTTCATAGAATCCTATTGAATGACTATTTCATGAAATCATGACATTTCAGGATTGTTCTAACTTAAGGAGTTGTATTGCTGATTCTAATGATTATAATTCTATAAAGCCATATTTGTTTCGGTCGCGAATCATATTTTAATCAACATAGAACCTGACACTGACCTGCAAATTGCAAAAAAACGTAAGAAAATTTGAATTTCGCGGGCTACCTTGGCGCATCCCTCTGAAGGTTTCATCTAATTCAAATTCTGTAAATAAAGTTCTGGAAACGTCGAAATAAAACTTCATGAAAGTGCTTTAAATATGTAACTGTCTTAGAGATCAAAAGGAAGAACCATAGCTCTTTAGTAATCAATCGGGTCGGCTTTCAGTTTAACTGGATGTAGCTGGATCCCAATAATTTACATGGAGCGACAGCCTATCTGACCTCTACAACCCAGGGGACCAATGGCTTAACGTGTTTTCCGAGGCATGGAAAAGGCTTGGCATGTGATGACATTATTTATGATCATTTATTCGTTCCCTTCAAAATGGTTGAGCTAAATGGTGCTGATCCATGCGTCATGTTCGTGAACGGGCGCCGTCAGTAGGGGCTGGTCACCTCTTAGCTGCCACGGCTTTTATTACAGACGCTTTTCACGCACGCCTTTCTACATTGTTCTCACATGTAGGTATAATTTGAACCAATATTCCGATTTAAAAAAGTGTCCGTGGAGTTTCTTGCCCGTTCTTCTCCATAGGAATCTAACTACGCTTTGGAATGGGCGACTAGCTTCATATTTCTGACTGAATTATCAAAAGTGCCTGTAAATGCTTTGAGTTTGAGTTTGATTAGCTGGATTTGACTTTTAATTTACATGGGGCATAAAATTAATAGGTATATTACAAAAAGCGTAAAGGGCTGGATGATATCCACACAATTATGATATTAGCAAATCAAATATTTACTCCAAAACATATTCAACTTAGTACATGAGAAGATAAGTTACAGTTTAGCGTTGTGTTCAATGATGAACTCAATTGAAATCAAAATATCGAGGAAAAAAAGATATTTAATTTCCGTCGGTACGCAGCCTCGCGTCGCATCCCACAAAAGACTTCAACGCGTCGACGCGTCGCAGCGAATTTTACGGTTCGGTTGCTCTGCTTACCCCTTAGTTATAGGCGTTATTTAACATTGGTGCCGATTCCCTTGTTCTCAAACTACACTAAATTTAAGTTCGGTGCATCTTTTTCTTTCTATTTCATTAAGAAAAGGACAGAAGATAAATTTTAGTTTAGTCCTGTGAATTTTAGTTTAGATCCCCGGGGATCTACAGACCAAGCAAAAACCGAAAAAAAAAACCGCGAAATCGTCAAATTTTATCGGTTATCAGTACATTGTTATTTTTTCGTCTTATTTACGGATTTTGTCAATATCTGTGAGGCATCAGTACCCAGAAGCTTCACTACAATGGTTGTGATCAATCAAGGAAGACATATTGATTGTCATAATATTTTTATAAGCATGGAATTTCGAAATAAATTTCTTGAAATCGATCTAATCCCGTGGGAGTGAGTATTCAGAGTAAATTCCATCCTATACCAACAAATGAGCAATATTTGTATGTCCATAACGAGTAACGTTAAATGCGCAAAACCTCAGATACCCCAACAGGTTTTTAATTCAATTGACCTATTTCAGAGAAAAAAAAAAAAAAATATCCCGAATATGAGAAAATTTTAATTGTTCGACAACAATTTGTGTTTGTTTAACTATTTTGGCGGGTTTGCGCATGTGATGGCTTGACCTATTAATAAATAGACACGGCAACGTTTTTAAATGAAGATTTTTTGAAAAATGTGACCTGTGTTAAAAAGTGTTTCAATTGATTCTGCTCGTTATTCTGGTCAAACTATTTTCAGGTTTTGCGCATTTAACGTTGCACGTTGTATATGTATAACTAGTCTGGCTATAAGTTCTTTTATAAATGAAAACGCATTAATTTTTAGGAAGTAATGTAACTTAATAAAACTTTTATGAACATATTTATTGAAGTCTCCGCAAAAAATAAAAATAAACTCTATTCGAAATGGCCACCTTTGGCTTTGATACAGGCCTTTTATCTGTCTGGCCATGAATCTATATATGGATTTACGCATTGTTTTCATCGGAAAAGCCACTGCTTGCTCCAGAAATTTCTTAAGAGACACAGTGGTGCCGATTCCCTTGTTTACAAACTAAACTAAATTTAAGTTCAGTGCATCTTTTTCTTTCTATTTCATTAAGAAAAGGACAGAAGATACATTTTAGTTTAGTCCTGTCAAATTAATCAGCGCCTGACACTACTCCATACAAGTTTAGACGTGATTAAAAACTTGCCTACTAAAATTACGTCAATTTACGTCAGGCGCTGATCAATTTGACAGGACTAAACAAAAATTTATCTTCTGTCCTCTTAATGAAATACAAAGAACAAGATGCACTGAACTTAAATTTAGTTTAGTTTGTGAACAAGAGAATCGGCACTAATGTCGGTGTGTCGTTTAGAGCAGGCTTCATGTCTTCTAAAACTGACCATAGTTTGTAGTCTAAAGAGGTTCAGATCTTGCGACCACTGGACCAACGAGGCAGTCTCTTCAATCTTCTCAAAGTTCTTTGAATTTATATTCCTAAAACAATTTTATGGTGTTTTATCGGCTTCAACATAAACTTGTTTCAACTTTATACCGCGGATAAATCATCTTCAACAAGTTCTGTCTAAGAAAACTAAAGTTGGTTGGTGAAAATCATAATCATAATAATCATAAATCTTTATTTATCTCAAAATCATATTACAGGCACTGGTTAAGGTGGATACTCCAAGGTAGCCCGCGAAATTCAAATTTTCTTACGTTTTTTGCAATATGCAGGTCAGTGTCAGGTTGTATGTTGATTATAATATGATTCGCGACCGTAACAAATATAGCTTTACATAATTATAATCATTAGAATCAGCAATACAACTCCTTAAGTTAGAATAATCCTCAAATGTCATGATTTCATGAAATAGTCATTCAATAGGATTATATGAACTTGGAGAGTTGTATTGATGATTTTTATGACTGTAATTCTATAAATAAATAGTTGATACGGTCGCGAATCATATTTAGATCAACATACAACCTGATACTGACCTGCAAATGGCAAAAAACGTAAGAAAATTTGAATTTCGCGGGCTACCTTGGAGCATCCACCTTAATAAGATGCACAATCTTAAATAGAGAAAGGTGTCTGTGGTAGGAGGATCCTGAGTTACAGATCAACCGGCTCTCTTAGATAGGACACATGTTAATTTACGAAACAGTAGTCAAGATATTGTAGGTATACTAAAACTTTTAACGCAAAAGACACAGCCAAAACCAAAAGCGAACTCCAAAAAATAACCGAACAAAATTATTCTTATTCGAAATACAAAAAAAAAAGAAACCATCGACACGACTTTTGAAATGAGAACATCCCACACGCTCCGAAATTGAAAAGGCTCGAGGGACAGAGGTTTTAGAAAAAATAAAATTAAAAAAAAACCGGTTCGTATTGAAAATTAAGTGGAGGCGTGTTTTAAAAGGGAGTTCGTTTTTTGTGGTTTTCCGAAGTATAATTTTGTAGCATTTAATGTCTGGATGTTGAGTGTATTTACTTTAGCCTTTGGCGGTATATTTTTCGGTTCGAGAATCTTTTGAGTTCTTATTCATATTAATCGGTGTTATGTTATCTTGAGGAACCTCACTTTAAATGGCAATGCTCCGAATTTGTAACATATATTTTGATTTAAAAGAGTGTCCGTGGAGTTTCTTGCCCATTCTTCTCCATTGGAACCTATTACGCTTTGGAATAGGCAACTAGATTCATCTTTTTGATGAAAAATAAAAAAAGACATAAAATACACACATACAAAGTAGCCAAAAGCCTGGTATTCAACCAATAAAAGTTAAAAGTTTGACAAATTTTGTAGCCAGATTCTCAGATCTTCAAGACAAAATTATATAGCCAGATATACCTACATAGGTAAAATGGCTTAATGTGGGTACACCTCTGCTAACCCTTCGGGGAAACAAGGCGTGATGTTATGTACTAATACTCATTACTTAAATAAAAACAGTTAAAACAACCGGTGCTCTCAAACCACAGTATGTTGATACCTCTGCGCAGTGGGGTACTGATTTGAATGGGTATCGAAAAAACGATGACCCCTGCCGCGCGGCTATGTTCACACCCTTTTACATTTTTGTAGGTAGGTAGGTAGGGCTGCCTTTATGTATGAGAGCTTTGATTAGGAACATAACATCACGGCTGTGTTTCTTGTAGAGGTAGGCTGAGGAGTATTAGACGCACAAGTTTCCAGCTTCAGGTGTTGAGGGCCAGCGTTTTGTTATTAAAGCTGTTACTGAAAATTTCTTAACACAAAAACCAAAAACACTGCCCGACTCACCGGATGATCGGGATTTCGAGTGAATATAAAAGTGGTTGAGCCAGGCCGCACCTCTAAGCCTGTAGCTTTAAATTCCCCTAATAATAATATTCATCAGATCCAGCCTGTCCCTTGCTGTTCTTCCCAGCGACGCCCTAAGCCGAGGTCGTACCCCTACAGGGGGTGCCCTAAGCGTGTAGTCGCTTAGTTTTATGCCCTGGCTGGAGGCCTTAATTTATTGAGGCATCCACAGGAAAATCCAGTTAAGCAGCTGACAACCTCCTAAGTTGACCTGACAAATGCCATTCCCAAAATAAAGAGCAGTTTTAATGCTTCTCTACAGGATGTTACATCTTCAGTGGATTTTTTTGCAGAGTCTTGTCTATCAGTCACACAGAGAATTGTTTTATATAGTATAGAATTAAACAATGATTACTTTACATATACCTTTCGCTCGAAGCTCCGCCTTTTAGAGATTAGGTAAAGTTTTTTATATATCAAGATGAAACTCACAATAGGTACTTATCTGCACATTTTCTCAGGCCCCAAAAAGACAATAGGGAAACGCTCAAGGCGCTCGCAGACAAGCGCGACGCGCCTCTGGTGGAACATTATCTATGAAAGCTTCACGGAAAATGTTCTATCGAAGTGGAGTTACACCTGTCTGCGGAAGCCTTTTACCCTTCGTATGCCGTAATTACAGACACAATTAAAAATCCATTGTGTCTCGTGTGGATCCACGAGCATACGAAAGGTTGAGTTTGATATACTTTTAATCTGGTAATTTTGCCCGACTTTTGGGTCAAGTCTGTGTTTTTATGAGACTTTTAGGTAGGTTTATACCGTTTTAAAAACGTATCTACTTTTGGTATATTATGTTATCTTTATATGCTCCTAAAGAAAGGCCTAAATTCACATCTAAATAAAACGGATACTCGGTCTATTTTTTAATTTAAATCCGCTTGCACACTTTACAAACAAAAATGTGCAAAATAGTACTGAGAACCATCTAAAATCCATTCAAAAGATGGACTCAAATAGATAAACATATCTACAAAATAAATCAAAAGACATTTCCACACTTTTTTTGTCTCTCTCGAGACTCATTACAACAATAATGACAGCTCTATGATTCTCAAAATGAATCATAAAGTTACATTAATATCTTATACCTAGCTATTTATACTAAATACCTACAAGAAATATAAGGAAAAACTCGAAATAAATACCTACATAGTAAGGAGCGTCGAATCAGGCGACCGCAACGAGAAACCACATCAAAGATCACAAAGATATGTCGCTATCTCTCTCTAACACGCTTGGAATGATTTTAAATTAATTCGAAAATTGAAACAAAAAGTTGCGCAAGAAAGGGACGAGTGTATGTCAGTTGTTTCGGTTCGAAATTGGAATGTGGAACCGGTTGTAGGACTACATGATTCGATTTTTAAATGTGAGTTTTGTGGTGAGTGGGAAAAGTTATTGGTCGCCTTTGGATAAAATATCAGTTTTATTAATAGTTAATTGGATCTAAAAAACGACAGACTTGTGTATTTCTAACTTACCAAAGGAATTACATTAATATTTTCACATTTAGAGATAACAAAAAATAATCCTTCTAATTTCCAACTTGAGTTCCCCCTGTCAAATTAAAATAGTTTGACAGTTGTCACAGTAAATAAACCACGAACTAGCTGACCCGACAGACGTTCATACAAAAACCCCATAGAAAAAATGTCGTTCAGTTTTCCCGAATTTGAAAATTTTCGGGGAAAAACCTAATTTGGACTAAACGAACATTTAAAAACAAAAAATAACCAAATCGGTCCAGCCGGTCTCAAGTGATGCGCTCCAACGAACAGCATTTAATTTTTAAAGAAGATTTAAAATTAGAACACAAGACAAACACGTCTGCATTCCCTTTAAAAATCTTGATTAAAATAAATTGCTTAGAATTGGTTTAGATGCGGTGTTGGACCAGAGGGACTAATAAATTGGTATAATAATACCAGCCTGTAACTGTCCCATCGCAGGCCAAGAGCCTCCTCTCATACAGACAAATGCGTGCACTGGACAGGTCCATCCGAATCTATGTGGTTCTTTCCTCAAAAGACCATTTCAGACACTAATCTACATGGTCCTCATATGGCCTGACCAAGATTATGCCTGGACTATAAAAGAGACTCTTCTCAGAGTCGTCGGATAGGAAACACCGGCCTTATCTAGGTTTAAAACATAATTTATTTTTGACATATTTAACCTTTTTGGCACAACCGTGAGGCACACACTATTGTTGTAAATTATTTTCACCTTTTTGCTTTGTTTTTTATATTTCACGAACAAATAAACGTTATTCTTTCTTTCTTTCTTGCATTCTTTACATGAAAAAGAGTTTTTATTTAAATTAATCAATCTGTCTAGCCGGCTTCCAGTCTAACCGGATGCAGTTGAATACCAGTATTTTACATGGAGCCTATCTGACCTCCACAACCCAGTAACTGGGTAATACGAAACCCCTTGGTAATACTGGTTGTCAGACTTGCGGGCTTCTGACGAACCGTAACGACTGTCAAAGGTCTACGAATGACAGCCGCGACCAACGGCTTAACGTGCTTTCCGAGGCACGGAGGAGTGTCAATATGTAAAGATGGTCACCCATCCACAATTACTTAGTCACGAGCTCCTCCGAGTTTAAAAAAAAATCTGTAATACAAAACTTTCACTAAGATTATAGTTTATTGATAAAAGGAGTTTTATTGTTTTAAATATTTTAATAATGAGAGAATTATTTTACATAGAGATTAACTATCGCTATGAGAAATTGGAAAGTTGTTTACGTGAGAATTTTTGTTGGAAGCCCTTTCCCCATAACTATTTAATTTTTTTAAATCTTGTTCATTAAACATGCAAATATTGCTTCCGTTTCATCAGTGTTATCTGCTTGCTTTTTCCCGCCTATGATGCGGTTGGCTTCCAGTCTAACTAGATGCAGCTGAATACTAGTATTTTACATGGAACGACTGCCTATCTGACCTCCACCACCCAGTTACTGGGTAACACGATACCCTTTGGTAAGACTGAGTGTCAGAATTTCGGGTTTATTTTTTTTAAATATTGCTTTCTATATAAATTAAAAATGTAAAATTTTTAACCTATGTAAAACTTAAGCGTCATTTTAGGTGCCCTTCTCCTGCCATCCGTCCCGGCTGTCAATCTCCATTTCAGATACAAGCTTGAAAATCAACCAAATCATTAAAATTGACATCAATTTCAGTGTTCAACCAATAGGAAGTCCCCTCATCTATTTCAATTTGAAACAATTGGAAGCAATAGACTTTTATTGAAGGGACCGCCATCTTGAATTTGTGGTCATGTCAAAAGGGAAGCCAAAAGATGCTGCATTGTTGAATTTATTGAAATGGGTAATAAAATGCTGCAGGTTGATTTTAGAAGAAGAACTCTGACATGCAGGCAAACTCAAAAAGCGATTTTAATTTATAGTATGTAGATGAGATGAGAGAAGTAAAGTGCTCTATAAAACTAGGTTGTGGAGGTCAGATAGGCAGTCGCTCCATGTAAAATAAGTAGTGGTATTCAGTTACATCCGAGTAGACTAGAAGCCGAACCCAACATAACATAACATCATGCCTGTATTCCCCGAAAGGATAGGCAGAGGTGTACCTATACTACACCCACATTTCGCCAGATATGTTTAAGTCCCATGTAATAGGGGGCGAACCTATTGACATCAACCGGGCACAAATCCAGACTCCGGGCTACTACTGAGAAACCGACCCCAACATATACTTAGTTGGGCAAAAGGCTATGAAACAGAGTCTAATTAAAAATAAATCTGTCCCAAATAGTCTTGTATAGATAGATAGAGTTTTAAATAGCAGTGTCTAACAACTTAAGTTCAAAAATAAACGATTGCATAACTTTTTGTTACAAAAAGCGTATTGTTGTAACCTTGGCAATGACTTGTCGCGCCGCTTGCGCCGAAAGTGAATTGATCTATAGATCTATGATCCATGGATCATTGGCGTGTCGGTTGGTCGCATTGTTGATTATTTCGACATTATGTTTTGATCGCGAATTTGTTATTGAAAGGCTTTAGGTAACTTTATTTGCGGAAGCCACATCGAGGCATTTGTGTTTTTGGTCTCATTTCAATTTTATTGGAATTGCTAAGTAGCAGTTCGGAGTCCGGATTCGTGGCCGGTTGATGGTAATAGGCTCGCCACCTATTACATGGAACTTAAACATAACTGGCGAAATGTGGGTGTACTATAGGTACACCTCTGTCCAACCCTTCGGGGAATAGAGGCGTAATGTTATGTTATGTTCAATTTTATTTAGGTAACTGAAAATAATCTCAAAGCAGGACAGCTCTTCTTAAACAGAAAAGTAACGAGCATTGATCACCACGCTTTTATTTAATCCTGGAAAGCTCTTGGCCGGCATCTCACGTGATGGTAAATGATGATCAGGCTGAAGGTGGAAGCAAGCCACAGAGGAACTAGCTCGTCTACCTCTAACTGCCGAAACACAAATGGTGTTAACATTGTTGTTATGGCATTGTTGTTATGACAGACTTAGATAAGATGGTGGTAGCTAGGCAGGCGGACTTAGAACAAGCCCTGCCGCCAACCAAACTGAGCAGAAAATTTTGCCTCCGCTGGGAATCGAACCAGGACCTAGGGGTCTGTCACAGGTGGTCTAACCACTAGACCAAAGAGGGTGTTAAAATTATGCCGCTTGATTACTGCAAGACAAAATAATTTGAGTATATATTATTATATTTCTATATTATATATTTATAGCAGCTGCATTTTTGATAATTTTGCTTACCTACCAGAGTAAATAAAAAAAAAATTGCACGCAAAGTAACTATAATTCAACCATATTTTCGATTTGCTAATTCAAACTAAAAATAAAAATGCATGTATACTTCCTACCTATTAATTCTGTACTTTTTTTGTTTACATTGTTTAACAAATAAAATAAAAAAATGAATTTGTTTATATTTCTAGGGATTAGTCCATATTGGCTCAGCACGTGTAGCATGGCTACGTAGAAACGGGTTCTGTCGACGGGAGAATAGACAAAGTGACAGATTGTGATTGTTTATCTGTCATTTTGTATATTCTCCCGTCGGATCGACATGATTGGGAAAATTAAACGGGAGACCTTTGCTCTGCAATGGGACAATACTGATTGATTATTGTTATTCCTGTTTCAAGTAGTTTATTAAATTTTGATAGTCTAGTTGATCTGATAAATATCTCACCCTGAAAACGTAGGTGAAGTGAGCTGTTAGTACCTACTGCCAATACCTAGCATTATGTGAAATGGCAGCTTTAAGTAAATTTTCAAGTTGAGATATTTATAGAATAGATCGGCTGAAATAGTTTCTATTAATACCCAAACAAAAAGCCTTAACTCTTGCACACCCATCCAATTACTAACCATATCACAGCCTAATAACATTCTAAAACCCCGCGTGATTGGTCGACCATGAAGGCTACAAAATGGCCGCCCAATATGGCGTCCGCGAAACAATTAAAACATGTGTTTTTTTACAACCGGACGAAATTCGGTACGGCTCGATCGATTATACATAGGAACTTTTTTTATTGTGTTTACGAGGTGTGTTTTTCTGTGGGATTTACCTGTTTACATGGGGAGACTGGGTAGATTATAGAATAGTTGGTTTTTCTTCTATAGTTATACGAAAATAGTTCATTTTCTGAAAAATAGATGAGCCAGTCAGTAAGGACTTCCACCAAACTGTACTGGGCCCGCGTGGTAGATATATAATGTGGAGATGACAATACAACAATAAATTAAAACACTTGCAATATTAATGCATATAGAATATTTAGGAACTATCACATAAATTATCTATCAAATCTAAGTGTTTTTTTCTAACAAACTAAATAGTAGTGATGCGTCGACTATGGGTTTTGCCAATCTTTGACTAGCTATAGTGACTAAACTATTGGAGATCTTTGATTGAATTTTCTTTTGCAGACTGGGAACGTCATTAGATATACGCAGTTTAATTTATTGTTGTATTGTCGTCTCCACCTTGTATATCAATTTAAAAAGAATTGTTTTGAATGGTAATATTTTATTTAGCATTTATGGACGCTATACTATTGTGGGTTCACGGGAATGCCTTTCGTTAATTAAAATAACTACTGTTTTATCAATTAAAGTCGCATTTCGCGTCTGTCTGTATGACCGCGTTGTTCATCTAAAGTACGCCAAGGATTTTGATGCAAATCAGAACCTGCCATGTGAATTTCAAAAACAAATTGTGTCATTAAATTCAATACTCAAGCCGATTTCCATATTATAATCTCCTTAAAAAATTCCGGTAGCATACAACACATGAATGAATCAAATTATTCGTTAACACTTCCGAAAAATAATCCCTCCTAATCTTATACCGAGGTAACCCGTTCAATGCGGCACTGAAAAAAAACACTGTCGCCATCGACTTCGGGCCTTTTTGACCAGACAATATAAGGATTATGATAAGTCTTATTGTGTGTGACAATGGCTACTGTGGTGCACCGTTACTTATTTAAAGGGTTTTGACTAAATGTGTCAAACTGATTTTGGGTTAATTTTTGGGTTGAAAGTTTTTTTTTGGGTAAAAAGGAAGTGGCAGGTTTTAGATAACGAGAACATAGGTTTGATAATTTTTGTCCCGATTAAGTAAGATCCCGTCTTACTAAAAATGACGTTTATTTTTCGATTTTGTATCCTTGCTTCGTGCATTTTCTTGTAGATTGTATTGCCAAATTTTTTAATACTTCGGCTAGCTTGTCAAAAGATAGAACTTCGCGAGTTAAAAGTGACAGAACACATTAACAATTATTGTCGTCTTTGCTTAAAATATTACCTAACTCTAGTTTATTTAGATATATTTAATACTTCAAGCACAGAAATGTACAGAGGCGCATTGGAAAAATAAAAATCGTACCCTAAAACAGCTCACAATTAAAACAAATAGCACAGCAGCAGTCTCAATACTTTACAATTTTTCTAAGAACAAAACTTTTAAGTCGACGTTCTTCAATTATGATTTATTCCCCTAACCCCTCGGCTACTGTCCATGCATAATTACCCGGAGCGGTCTTTTAGACCCTTTCATAGCCAAACAAGATTATCGGTCAGCATTCAAAGGGTTATTTTTTGTGGTCAACCGCTATAGACACAGAGTAATGATTTATAGTTTTTATGAGTTGTAAACTATTGTCAAATACAAAATGGCGGTGCTGCTACTTGCAATTTTTTTTAGTCTGTGGTCTCCTGGGAGTGGAGAATTCTTTTTGATATTGCTTTTGGTCAATACCGGTGTGTAGTTGGCAATTTTTTATGTCAAATTATTTTTTGAAGTAACCGTTATTGTTTGGAATTGGAATACTATTTCAGTAAAAGGGTAGTATAGCGGTAAAGAAATAAAAGAAATATGTAATGATTATGCGGGTTCCTTGTTTGAAAACTCCAACTGAAAGAATTTATTTCAATTAAACCATTTACAGACACTTCTGAATTGTCAAGGACTCGGTCAGTCAGAAATATGAAGCTAGTTGCCCATTGCAAAGCGTAGTAGGTTCCTATGGAGAAGAAACTCGTATGGAAAACAGATATTAGGTGGATCTATTATTTTATTGTCTTTTTAAACACATATTCTGCTCAAATTGAGTTCGACAGGCAAATATTCCAACTTTACAGCTTTCAAGTTTTTTTTTCATCTTGCAACGTACCCATGTACAGTCAAAGTTCGCCGCCTTGCAGACTTCATGCGCTGCAAACTTGATCGCACAAATGTTATATAATTTGCATTAACATTAATTATTAATACATTATGATACAAGCGTGCTACGTTGGTCATTACACTCGAGGCGGTATTGTTCGCGCGAGCCGTAGTCGAGCGCGATAAGGTAGCCGAGTGTAGCATTTGTAATACATTACACACGCTATTTCAACGTCAAACCAAAGCCCTAAAAATGCACAACCCTTCACAGCCTACTTAAATACCTTTTTTTATCCGTGGAAATCTTTAATCAAGCTTTTATTTTGAAATTATTCCTGTGGAAATCCTCTTGGATGTCCTCCGCCCTGGAGGAGCGGGGACTCTTTCATACTCTCACCGACTAAAACCCACGTGTTCTTCAACTGCCCTTGGTCGTGGTTCTGGAGCACTTGAGTAAATATAGTATTAAACCTACGTATCCTCTCTAACCTACTGTTCTCTCTTTCAGGCGAGTACGTGATCCAAGGTGATCTTCCTCCGCAGCTGGTAAGCAGTGAGGAGTCTAGGTTCGATCTCTTGGAGGAGGCGCTTGGACTGGTCGAGCTCGGAGACGAGGCTGAGACCAAGAATGAACCGCCTGAGGTGAGGAATCGAAGGTTTTTGTAAGGCTTTGTATAAAGAAGATGAAAATAAATATCTGTTATGCTACAAAAAGGTTTATTTAAATGTCTAATCTTATTTCAAATGGAGTATAGTTAGGTTAGATAAAGCGTTAGAGGTAGGAGCTCAATAGCGATCATCTTAAGAGGTTGTTCTGAACAACTCCTCGACTTGCAGGCGATAGAGGGCAGCAGCAGCGGCAGTTCGAGCGGCTCCGAGATGCTGCACCCGGCGATGCGGCACGTGCCGCATCATCACTTGGCGCACTACCACAACCAGGTCAGTGAACTTTTTGATATAGTACCTACATTATTTGCCGCGGCCTGCAACCTTGGCATTGATGCCCGATCGTGAAAACACATACGTGACTCCATCAATGCCTGGTTGCGGCCAAGGCTTGTATAGTACTTTTCTCAAATAATGCGCGGAAATTCAAACAAAGTAAATTAATTATAAATTACAGAATCAATGACGGACAACGACAATTTTTCACGCTTCAGTATATGTTCATTTGTTTTCTCTTTACTTTAAGAGGGTTTATTCTGAAAGTTGGCAACGTCGCAAATAGATGTCAAATATTTCGCTGTTTTGATTAATTTGATAATATTTCTGTATGGAAATAAAAAATGTGGCTAACTAGCGAACTAGAATATTGATTATGAAATGCAATAATTAATATCGTAACACCGAATAGTTAGTTTTAGATGTAAAAAAAGTATTTGGTAACTTTCCAAATGCCTTTTTGTCACCTAAAACGGGTACAACATCAAATTCAATGTTATAATTGCAATACATTATTAATATTCTAGTCAATTGGTTAGCCACATTTCTTATTTCCATACAGTATTATTTCCAAATTAATCGAAACAGTTAAATATTTGACAGCTATTTACGACGTTGCCAACTTTTAGGATGCACCCTCTTAAACAGCTCAGTCTGCAAGCCAAATCGAAATTTAAATAAAATCTTTGTTATGTTACCTCCTTGGTTGCCATGTGTTGAAGTAAAAAGTTCGTTCCATTGTTAAATAACACGACAGATATGAGTTTTCATAGTAATTTATTTGGCTGACATACAAAATATATATCGTATCTACAGCTGTCGTAATATAAGTGTTTCTTTTGATGTCCTATAACTCTAAGGTTATATGCTATAAGTAAAAATAATACAAAAAGTCCTAGAACAAGTGTTAAAAAAACTAAAAAACCCGACTGCGAAAATAAATAACTGAAAAGAGTAAAACACGCATTGTAATCTATAGAAAGAATCGCAGGTGGCAAAAAAGCTACACCATAATATTATGTTAGGTATTCGTTTTTTTTATGTGTCACGTGAGTGTGTTTTACATAGATAGTCCTGACTTTGTCGATATATTTTGTATAAAAAAATATATAAAAAAACATAATAAATGTCAGTTGATTCTTTGACATTAGTACGAGGGTTATGGAATATCAAAAAGAATACGGTGTTTACGTCCCTTGGTCAGATTTATCACCAAAGCCACATAGAAAAAAAAAACAGTATTTCTAAACTCAATGGATAAGTAGTCTTTTAAACTAGCTGTGAATTCTTATAATAACATGCCATATGATAATACTTTATTTTGCCAACACCTAATAGATGACGTACCAAAAAGATCCATAGACAGTCTAGATCAAGATGGCGGTGACTGTCAAAAGCTAAAAATAATAATTGGAGAGAAAAATATCCGCGTTTTAATAAGAGAAACTAGGTGCCATATACAATGAAAATTACATGTTTATTTTTAAGTTCGACATTTTATTACTGTACAAAATTATTTGTTCCCATGTTTGGAGTTTGCTGATGGCTATATTTATTTGAAAAAATGGCGTCGTCATTATCAAATTGTATTGTCTAACTGTATCAATCGGCCTAGCTTTTCCTAACTATGGTGGGGTCGGCTTCCAGTCTAATCGGATGCAGCTGATTACCAGTATTTAACATGGAGCAACTGCCTGTCTGACCTCCACAACCCAGTTACTGTGTAACAAGATACCCCTTGGTAGGACTGGTTAGGCTTCTAACTACTTGTAACGACTGTCAAAGATCTACGAATGACAGCCGGGACCAACGGCTTAACGTGCTTTCCGAGGCACGGAGGGGTCTCGATATGTAATGGATGGTCACCCATCCACGAACTGACCGCGGCAAGCGTAGCTTAACCTTCGATCAACCGGTGCGGCTGTTATCATTTAGACACAAGCCCTTTCTTGTCTAACTGTATTAATTGTCAAATATTTTTTGGTAAAATAAAGTAGAATTCTTAAAACGTTTCTTGCGCATAACCAAGAAAAAATGAAAAAAGTCGGTACACACCAAATCAAAGGAGACATGTAACCTGTAAGTTTTTACTCCTAAATAGTGATGATAAATGATTCGATGTCACCGGAACATTTGTACCACACACGGTGCAGCAGGGTTAAGAGCTGGTGCAAATTACAAACTATAGCGGTTTAAGCGGAAACTATAACTATAAGCGGTGTTGAGTTTGAGTTTGTCTCTATGCTTGGTTTTTGGCGTAATTATATTACTTGAAGAAAAAAATAAAATCTAATTCTTTACGCCAAAAAACAAAACATGGTTAATTAGTATGAAATGAAAGCCAACGACCACGCTGTAACCGCGTTTTCTCTTAAAAATTGTTTTTGATTAATTTTCCTTTTTCGTCTTTCGAATCTTCAAATGAAATGAGAATAGCTCCCGTAGTAAAAACATAAGACTGTCAGCAAGGTGAGCGTAGTGGTTACACTTTCTGCCACCGGCCCTATATGTTTGGGGCGATAAAAACATTGATGAAAAGGCGTGATATTATGTTATAAAAATGTAATTTATAGCGAACCATAATTCAAATGTTTCGTTTTTTTACCATCCTAACAAAAACTAGTAACGTTTTTACTCCGGCAGTTCCTTGGGCATATCGTGTTACCCAGTAACTAGGTTGTAGAGTCAGATAGACAGTCGCTCTATGTAAAATACTGGTATACAGCTACTGGTCGTTAAGTTTTTTTTTTTTATTTTATTTTTTGATACTTTTTAATGCTCCTTTTTACTCTTTGTATTATTTCCTGTGCGTCCCCAAATCATTTTTTTTTCTTTCTTTCTTCTTTCACCCGGTTAGACTGGTAGCTGACTCCAGCATAGTTGGGAAAATGTTAAGCAGATGATGACTTCCTAGGACTTAGCTTGTTTCTTATGACTTGAACCACACAATTGTTAGTCGTTTAAAACCAGACAGTTTTGACTTAAATATACATTAGTCATTGAATGACAAAAAATATTAACCTTCCGACAAATTGTTTTGTAATTTTAGAAGATTTCGTTTAATTGTTTTTGACTTCTGTTTAATGTGTTTTATATTGATTTGAGAGTTACTGAGCTTCGCGCCAGCGGCGGCCGAAGGACATAGAATATTATGATTTTTTCTAATTAAATTGAGATTTGAATTAAAAAACTTTTGACAAAAAAAACCCACCGACTTCCAAAAAACACTACAAAGTGAAAAAAAATAGTTTTAATTTCGGAAGTCGGTTGTTTTTTTTTGTAAAACGGAATTTCTCACCACACGAAAAATAAGTTCACATTATAACATAACATAACATAACGACTTGTTTCCCCGAAGGGTTGGGCAGAGGTGTACCTCTAGTACACCCACATTTCGTCAGTTAACATTATAATTTCTCCTTAAAACCACTTCAAATGAACTGAACGAATCTTACACCAGACAACAATATAAAAATACACACGACTTTAAAATATTTCGAATCGAAGTCACGATCGGAAATCATGCGTACAAAACGATGATAGTATCGATTGTAATCTACATCGATTTACTTGGAGTATCGATATCTGACATCGATTAATCGAATGACGTGCACGGGTATTTTTGGGATAAATATTTTAGATCATTTTTGTTTTTATTAGGGATGGTGGCTGCCGATACCGATACCGGAGTTTCGGCTGAAACTGATACTGAATTTTCTAACAGACACAGAATACCAAAAAAAAACTGCCACAGTTTCTAATCTAAGAGCATTGACTTACTGCCTTTTTTTAAGTCTGAACCATTCTAATTTATATATAATCTAGATCGTATATAATACGATAATACATTTTTCACTCGATGTATTATTTTTTGTGAATGCTTACTATAATTCTGCCTTCACCTGAAAGCTTAAGAGTGTTTCTATTCTATTCTAAACATTCGGTGGGTATGCTTAAAAAAAATGTACTATCGAAAGCAGTTATATTTAATATAAATTATTTATTAAACCATTTATGTACTAAACACATATATAAACAGACGAGGACCTCGTGGCTAAGTAAATAATAGCCGCACGGGTCGATGTATCGGGTTAAGCTTCGTTCGCCGGGGTTAGTCCGTTGATGGGTGACCATCTTTAGAACTCTAGGATAGTTATATTTCTGAAACCTGAACACAAAAGTCATGTCCACCACCCATTTAAATGTTCTCCATATAATTTCACGACGGGGGCCTGGAATTATATTGCAATACATTGACTTTAACACAATCAATAATGACTTAGCACAGCCGGCTACATCAAAGGGCTATACCGACTCTTTCATATGTCTGTCCGTCTGTCCCTTACTCAGCAGAATCGTAATACCATATTATTTTGCAAGGAAATTTAAATGATATGGATAATCTTAATTGCAAAGTTTCTAAAGGATATAATCTTGGATCTGTTGGTGTATTTTTAAGATTTTACCTGGTATACTATATGGTAAAATATTTTGAGGTAACAGAGGTCTCGAAAAGGGGCAACTTGTAGAACCAACTCTGAAACATCAAGAAACTACTTCCCAAATAAAATTCAGATGCTTTTTTTTCTTTTGCTATTCTAGAGTAAGTAAAATAGCAGACATACAGCTTAATTTACAATATGATTTAAACTGAACCCCCAAACTTTGTAATACCAATTCCACAACATTATTTGCTTCCAAATACCGATTATCTGACGTCACTTCTCATCCGCAGACCGATATAAAAAGGGTACCAAGACTATACAATGCATGTCTCAAGTGCTGTGCCTAAATAAACAGGGATGGCCAGTACCGATACCAGAAGTGGCGTTTTTGTGTTACATATTTTTGAAGTAGGGATGGGTCATTTTCGATATTTTTTGTGGTATCTTAAATTTTATTTAAAAAAAAAAGATTGATAAATGTGTCGCCCAGGGTTTCTATTAAAACTCATCAAAGCAAGTACAATTGATTAAATACAGCAAGCAATGAAGCCATTGGCAAAGATGTTCACTGTTATAATTAGTGTCAAAAATGTTAATGTTAATTTATGACACTGACTTAACATTAAGTTAGTGTCATCGTCAATGCTTTTTGCGAAAACATCGAATTTCGTACATTTTACCGATTCCAACCTCAAGTAAAGCCTAAACAAATATCGATAAACTTGTCACAGCCCTACTACTACAAAAAACTCGAAATGCCTCAAATCCAGCTACTGTATTCCATGTCACACAATTTAATATTTACATATAGTTAACATTCCTCTCTTAAACCAATACAGGTGACAGGTATCAAATTTTTTTTTTTTTTATTTTTTTTTTTTATTCTGGACGAATATTTGAATTTGCAACGACTATTTAACATTACATAAAATATATTGGATGGATTTATTTTATTTAAGTCGCTCAATGGAAAATAATGGTATTGAGCTGCATCTAGGTAGACTGAAAGCTGACTCAACATAGTTGGGAGAAGGCTAGGCAGATGATGACGATGAGAGAGATTTTGTATAATTTTTTTTTTTAAAACGTTTATTACGGAACAATAACAAGACTAAGTACAACAAGTAAAACGATGATAGCGCTGCAAAAGTATAAACTATAGCTCAGCTAACAACACCCTTCTCCAGATACAGTATGGAATGATGTTTCATGCAAAAAACGATTAATAGGTAATTGATTCTAATGAAGTTGAAACCCAAATGAGAAATAAATCTTAGGATCCAAATTATATTTAAATTAGAAAGCTTACTAATTATACATAGCCACAAAAACTGCAGCAAGTCAATGCACTTAGCTTAGACAGTAGACTAGAAACTAGCGCAGGTAATCTGTTATTAAAGATTATTTGTCTATGTCCAACAGGAAATTCGGTATCGGTTTCGGTATCAGCCGAACTATAAAACGGAAAAGTAATAACTTTTTAGCTGATTAATAAATTTTTGGTTAATATTATCCTATACCATAGTCGCTCTATTTAAAATACTTGGTATCCAGCTGCAACCGGTAAGACTGGAGGCTGACCCCAACATAGTTCGGAAAAGGTTAGTCAGATGATGCCTATCCCGCATTTAATTAAGCATAATCCTATAAGATTTTTTTCTAATACATAAACTCACGCTTTCTTCCTATGGTGGTAGGCAGAAACTACAGAACGCCACCATAAACAATGTGATCCTTAAAAAATCCTTTTGCTTCGTTTATTTTTTTTTACTGTATTCTCCCTCTTAAAGAGTAATACTTTATTTTTTTAGCAAGTCTAAAATAACGTTTTCATTCATATATCCGGTTACATAATTTTTGAATGATTGCCCAAAAAACTCACTATATGCAACACCTTTTTACAGTCTGCAGAAAAAATACCAGGAAGTAACGTTTTTATTGAACTTTCATTTTGATTTTGAAAATAAATCAGATAATTTACTTTCTAGATTAATTACCTGACACTAATGGAGCAATTTTAATCCTGTATTTTTTACTGACACCCAGTTCTATAAATCAGAAAGTCTGACAGTCAGTCTTACCAAGGGGTATCATGTTACCCAATAACTGGGTTGTGGAGGTCAGATAGGCAGTCGCTCCATGTAAAATACTGGTATTCAGCTGCATCCGGTAAGACTGGAAGCTGACCACAACATAGCAGGCGGATGATGATGAATTGAATTGATGATGAACTTACCATCACTGCTGTGTTAATGATTTGGAAAAAATATATTTTAAATTAGAGCATTTTCTTTAATAACTCATCTGTGAATATTTAATATTATGTTTTTATTACATAGTGTAATTAGTTTGTAAAGTTATGACTAACGCGTATAAAAAAAAAACTAAGAATCACGCAAAAACTATCAAGCGTATTTTTCTAAAACTTAATTTAATTATATATCTTTTAGTATACATGTTTTATTAAAATGCCTTTTGTTTTGGGTATAATAAATTAATAATGCGTCTAACTTGTGACAGCGCTCCTTGATGTGCGAGTCTTATAACTGGCTCGACGAGCTGCGTGAACACGCAAGCTAACCACTCAAGGTCATTGGTATATATCTGCGTATTAAATAAAACTAAAAAGTGACAGTATCAAATGCAAGGATTTCTAATCAAGGAGCCATCGCTATTAAAAAAGAATAAAAACGAATGACAAGCAGAAAATCCAGACTATATTTTAATCACAAGTCTAAAGAAAATAAAAATCTGTCAAATACAATGTTAATTTTATTTAATACTTTCTAGCGAATTATTTTTAAGTTAGGTCATCGATGCATGCATTGGACTATCAGAATTACATTTTAATCGATTTTATCTGAAACTAGAAATTGTTAAGAAAGCGGAAGATTTGTACATCACTAATTTTGTTAGGGTTGTCTAAAAGTGTGTGACTCCAAAGAGCATATTAAACATACACTTTTATTGAAAAAATTCTAAAACAAAGCACTCCTTTTGCCCTACTGTGGGCTTAATTATTAGTAAGGACAGGCGCATTTATCACATTGAGTCATTTAAAAAAGAAATAATGGTATTAATGTAATGGTAGAAGTAAGTAGTAGAAATAAAAACTAAAATAGAAAACAAACGCACATACGAACGATGACATACACTTAAGATAAAAAATACACAATTTGACATATTATAACATCTATTATACATTGTTACAGCGAATCAATTTTCACGCCTCCCCCTTAAGACCTAGGCCAAATATTTTTTTATATTCGGATAGCTCATGACCTAAAGAGGTGCCGTAAAGAATATGAATTAAAAATCAATAAAACAGCGCGAAAATTCGCTGGTATTCTGGTGAAAAAAATACAAATACAATACAAAATGGGACATAAACATAACTGGCACAATGTGGGTTTGTGTCTACGCTTTTTGCAACGCCATTATGTGGAACTTACATTGGACTTAAGACACTTCCAGCATTTATACTTTGATACTGTGTTTCCCAAGTTTTTACTGTTTTTTTTGTGCAAAAGTTAGAAGCTTCTTTGCGTAGTTCGACTGACCAATTATTTTGGTATCAGTGCTAATTTCGAGAATTAGAATCAGTGATTTTTTTGTATTGCGAAATACTACAATGATCTGTTGAAAATTAGACTTGATTCTGTGGACACAAGTCTCTCCGCTTGTATTGTACTAGCTTTAACCCTAGAAAGTTCGCGGATTTGTATTTTTTTCTTTTTTTTCAATTCATATTATTTACGGCACTTTAGGTCATTTGTTATCCGAATATCAAAAAATATTTGGCCTAGGTCTTAAGGGGGCGGCGTGAAAATTGTTTCGCTGTTACATTGTATAATAAATTAATAGATATCCTTAACAACCGATGCCGGTAACTTTTTCCAACTATGTTGTGGTCGGCGTCCAGACTAACCGGATGCAGCAGAATATCAGGATTTTACATGGAACGACTTCCTATCTGACCCCCACAACCCAGTTACTAGGTTTCTTACCTACCGTGATTGGTTAATGTAGAACTTAATGTTAATATGTAATGACGTAGCGTAGCTCAATCAAGGTTTTAATTCAGCCTTAGGTTGAAACCATCTTTAGTCTGATCCTTCTCATGCTATTCCATGTAACTGGAGGAACCTCGACCCCTGTCATACAGGATGTTCCTAGTTCAGGGGTCAAGACCTCATTGATGTAACGTGTACCTGAGGCCTAAGTCTACTAATTTATAAACGTTACAATGTTCTCAATGGTGAGTTTGACAGTTTTTGTATGGCAAAACTGTCAAAAACTCACCATTGAGAGACCATTCACTGAAGTTTGGAAATAACAATTACTATTACCATTTTTGAATTTCGAATTTTGTTCCAACAACATTTAAAGTTTTGTTTTCGAATTACAAAAACTGTACCAGAGTCTCAGTTGTCAATTTTGTATTAAGGTCATTATGATTGTCGGAATAAAGTTCAAAATAAAATAACTGGGATAGGTTTTGACTAATGTTAGAACTCGTTTTGTCATGAGCCGGACTATTTAAATCCTACTCTGCATTGGTCAGGACTCAGCATAGAGACTCGTTTTTGGAACAGGAATCAGGCAGTAACCTTATGGAAATCACGGAAAAAAGGCGTGGTTTACCAAAGGAAGTGGTCACACAAACGCCGCCCCTCTTCTGCTCCCGACATAAGAAAAAAAAAGTCGTGGACCAAATTAAATCGGTTCATATTTTTTTTCGTAACTGCCAACCCTAGCGGCCCATAGTTCATTAGTGTGGTACTATCTCTTTCATCTCACCGCTCGATCTCTATAGAGATAGAACGAAAGATCAACTCTATGACTCTATGGTCAAACTAGGTCATGTTCATGGGTCACAGGAGACATTGTTTCGTTGGTCTAGTGGTCGCAAGTGGGTTTGATTCCCAGGTCGGGCAAAGTATTGGGTTTTACTATAGGGAATTTCTCAGTAGCAGCGTGGGGTCTGGATTTGTGCCCGGTTGATAGCAATATACTCGCCCCTATTACACGGGACTTAAACATAACTGGTGAAATGTGGGTGTTGTATACAGGCTGACTTTGAAAACATGCAACAAAATTTAAGGAGGTGTTCTACCCATCAATATGAACAACTTTTATTATGGGAAAAAATAAGCACTCGCAAAAAAAAATTGACCTTATACAAAATGGTCCAATCGGGTATATTATCGGGTATACCTTTATACAGGAAAGTCATTTTTTTTTTTGCGAATTCAAGTTGGTCCTAGAGTAAAAGTTATTCACATTGAGGGGTCCAACATCCCCTTAAATTTTGTAGCATGTTTTCAAAGTCAGCCTGTAGGTATAGGTACACCTCTGCCTAACCCTTCGGGGAAAGAAAACGATGTTGTGTTATGTTCCTTATAGTGGAAAAAACAACCATAATGTCACATAATCAATGACGTCAAACACCAAGATTATAGTGTGAGTTAAAATAGTTAATAACTCATAATAGTGTATAATAACATGCTATTATTATGAGTACATATAATTGTTGTTCTATTAACTTAAACTGCGGCAGTTTTCTTGAAGTTTTAAGTAATAGTAGTCTTCTTTGTGAATATAAATGTTGATGTATAGAGAAGAAGCCCGAAAGTCTTACCAAGGGGTATCGTATTACCCAGTTACTGGGTTGTGGAGGTCAGATAGGCAGTAGCTCCATGTAAAATACTGGTATTCAGCTGCATCCGGTTAGACTGGAACCCGACCCCAATATGATTGGGAAAAGGCTAGGCAGAATGAATGATGGATAGAGATGGAGATGAAGTTAAAGAAAACATGGATGTATTGTGTGACGAATGATATGAATGAAAAGGGAGTGAATGATAGTGTGACGGTTGATAGGGGAGAATGAATCGGAAAGGCAGGATGCCGACGCATACGATAGGCTCCGTACCGTCATCGCTTACGAAAGTATCCGTTCCTGCGCCTAGTCAAATCGTTTCATTCCTACCGTGTTACAGCCGAAAGAATTCTATCGGATACGACGACAGGCGAACGGAGCCGGGTGTCAAACTCAAACTCAAAGCATTTATTTCAAATAAACCAATTACAGGCACTTTTGAATTGTCAAGGGGTCGGTCAGTCAGAAAAATGAAGCTAGTTGCCCATTCCAAAGCGTAGTAGGTTCCTATGGAGAGGAACGGGCAAGAAACTCCACGGACACTCTCACGGTCGCAAAAGACGCCCGCGGTCAAGCTGCTGTGTGTGGCTTGGTAATATAGACTTTAAATACTGTATACACGATTTAATATCGTTTAAAGATTGTACACTCTCCCGGACGAGTTTCTTCACGAAGACTTCAACTACTTACTTTTATCACAATACTACCTCAATACCAGTCGGTACACCAAAAGGAACAATGATTAATAGTGTTTTGACGTAAAAAGACAAGTGACACCGGGCCACCTGCATTGACTGACGGGTATATTGACAAATTGATTTTATATTATAGTAGATGCATATCGTAGGACCAAACTTTTGAGGCAACTCTTAGTAGTTACTTGCCGGCTCTCTCCATAGGAAACTACCAATTGGAACCGTTCACGCTTCTGACGTTTCATAAGTGCCCTTGTGAAATAAAATATTTTGAATGTCTTAAAAAAAATGTTCAGTAGAAATTTTGAAAGAAAGAAAGAAAGAAAAGAAAGAAAGAAAAAAAAAGAAAGAAAGAAAAAAAATAGGTTTATTTGTCACAAAAACACGTGTAACACAGAAACATGGGTAATCAGAAAAATTTGACAAAATATCAGATTTGCAATACAATACAAATATCGGATGTACAGTACGAGCATAAAACAGACATAGTCGGCAGCTGTACGTCATGAACTCATGACTGTGACAAGAAGGCTTCCACTCAGCATAATGCTGTGCTATGGGGGATCCACAGCAAACAGATGTATGGTTTCTGAGAAATGTGTGGACGGATATACATTCGCTTTCGATACTTACTTCTGTTTTGAACCTCATATGTAGAACTACAAGCTCCAATTTTCATTAATTTCCAGTTTTTCCAGTTATAAAGCACCTTCTTGACAGCTGTCTGTTTTGTACTAACGAATAGGTACGTGTCTTGCTAATTTGATCCTTGTTACTACTAGAAATTTTCCAACTGACAGGTGGCAGGAACGCATTCTCTCAATGGTTGGACTTTAATCCGAACACTAATCCAGATTTATTTATGACAGTTTCCTTCAAACCCAGTTTTAACCTCAAAATTACAAAACGCAGCTGAAACTTTTACCACCTAATAATTAATTACATTTCCCATTTACTGTACAATAACCCACATGTTTTAATAGGCGTCGCTACCTACCCTTATGTTATAACCACAAAATACAATCTCTCCGCCCAGTATATCTTGTTCTGCGGCAAAAAAAGGAACTAAATGAAATATACGGAATTTTTGGCAAATTTAGCTTGTCAAGTGGCGCCACTGTCGGGTGTCAAATTATATTGGTTACTTTTGACAAATGATGCGTTGACAGCCGAACAGGTAACCATTTTTTTCAGCCTACCCCCTTTTGTTAAGAAGGGTGTTTATACGGCAGGTTGCGTTTTTTTTTCGTTATTTTAGAAACCGCTAATGGTCTTATTGTGGTCTGAAGATAATTTTGGTGTTTTTATGCGCTGGTTTTGTAATAGTTCGATTGTTGGGAAATCCTGAGATATCGAAGCTTTAATCATCAAGAAGTTAAACGGTTTCCTAATTAGGCTCTATATATGTTGCTCCATGTCGACTCTGTATGACTGTAACGTAAATTCCTCCTCTCCGATAATTTTTTTGTATCTTTTATTAATGATATTCGATAACAATGAAAATGGCAAAAAAATAATGTGAAAAAGTCGTGTAAAAATAAAAAATAGTTTGTTTTAAAGCGGTTCCCATAAATGATTCTTTTTTTTTAATAATTATAACACGAAAACTACCAAGAATCGCGGAACATATATGGGGTATTTTCGAATACCGCTGGGCATGAGTTTTTTTTTTTTAATGAGGTCACTATTTGTGCCAACCTGTTTATTAAGCTTCCACTCTGTGAGATCCCAGGCCGTTATCCTCATCAAGGGACAAGTGCAATACCAAAAAAAAAAAAAAAAACATTATAATATTCCAATTGAGTTCCCAATTCTGACTGAATCAATAATATAAGTAAATGCCATGTTATACCGTCCTTAATTTGATTTGTGAACTAAGTACATGTCTTTCTTTATATACCGTTATTGTAATATAAGTGTGTATTATATATTATAAAAGTGATATTCAATCAAAAATAATTATTAACAAATGTGGACTTACGAGACAAGATGAAAGTTTCGAATTGTAGTGTAGCGTACCGTTTCTATGTTGCTGGTGGTGTTGGAGTTAAAAGGTTTTTGGAAATGGCTGGTTTTTCTTTCTTTCCGTATAAAATGGGATTTTAGAAGACTTTTATATGTATTTGTTTTTCTCACGACTACTCTGAAAAAGTCTATGTTTATTTTTGAAACCTTAGAAATTACTATGGGTGCTTTTAGCATAATTGTTTTGTTTATATCTTTACAAAATAATGTGACAAACTTATCTACATTTTGTCTTTGTTTATCAAAGTAAATCAATTAGTACTTAAACTACATTATTTACTACTTCGACTCCTAAGAAACCGGTTTGCGTATCTAGTTTAGGAGCGCGGAAAGCTGACAATAATTTTAAAACTTGATAGTACAACCCACAGTTTCCATATATTATGCTATGTACTGTGTTGTTGTTTTTTGTGTACTAAAAACTAACTAAACGAAGTTTTTTACAATCTCGTTTCAATTTAAAGGAGTTGTTATTTTTGTACATTCATTACTGCAGCTAAAATCAGTTTTAACAACAGCACAATTATTAATTTTAGACAGAAAAATACCAGAAGGCCAATTCTCGTACTTAGAAAACGTTCACATTCAAGTTACAATCTGTCAAAGTTGACAAAAATGTTGGTAAATTGATTGTATTTTTGACAGATTGCGAATAAAACTAGAATGTGAACGTTATTAAAAATACGGGAATAGCTGATCAAAACCTTTTAGTATACAGAACTGGAAGACAAAATATAAAATACTCTAGACATTACAAAAATAACCCAACAGTACCAAACACACTGCGACATAATGATATATAATGCGCTTGCGTCCGTCTTTCTGAATAGGACCGTAATTGCTGCGCCTGACCCCAAGATCTATGGATCCGTTGCGATCTATAGATCATTGATCGATAATAAGGATAGTATGCGCGCCATATGAAAGTAGAAAGGTTCTACAGAGTTTTATGCTTTGCGCAAAAATTATTCAAGTTTTAAGTTGGATTATAAAATTGAGTTGTTTGAAGACTTTACACATAACATCACGCCTGTATTTCCCGAAGGGTTAGGAAGAGGTGTACCTATAGTACACGCACATTTCGACGTTATCTTTAAGTCCCTTGTAATAGGAGACGAGCCTATTGCCATCAACCGGTCACAAATCCAGATTCCGGGCTGCTACTGAGAAATTCCAGATAGAAAAAACCAATAGCACTGCCCGGAAACGAACCCAGAAACTCGTGCTCAGTTGTAGCGCTTGCGACCACTAGACCAACGTGGCAGTCAATAGTTAATTATAAAAGTATAGAGCTTTACCAAATATGGCGTATCGTGTTGCCTGGTAACTGGGTTGTGGAGGTCAGAAGGCATATAAAATACCATAGTATTCAGCTGTTATAAGTTTGTACTTTTGCGAGCGAAGTCGCGACCAACAACTAGTTATTATAAAATTATCAACAACCATGGCCACTGCTCACCCCAATTTCAAAAGAAGCTCAGCACAGATTACGTCCAGTAATATTTCAAACAAGACAATATCATTATAGCTAAACTGTAAAATACGCAACAAAAACGCGCGCACGCATATAATGATCCATGGATCATTTACTATAACTATGATCTCACACATCCGTGATCGATCGTATTCGGAACTGATATTAGTTTTATTGCTGACTAGCCTCTTCCCGCGACTTCGTCTGACACCGCGTCGCGTCGCCCACCCGCGGGATTACTTCGTTTTAGCTTAGCATTCTTTCTGCATTTTTCTCTGTTTCTTTTTGCTCGGCTCCTAAGAGTCGTAGCGTGATGTTACATAGCCTTTAACCTTCCTCGAGAATTGGGCTATCCAATGCAAAAGAATCTTTCAAATCTGACTGGTAGTTCCGGAGATTACCCCCCACATATAAACAAACAAATTTTACCTCTTTATAATATTTTATAGTACTTATAGAAAAATAACATTATGCCTGTAATCAAAGAAGGGTTAGACAGAGATGCTGGGGTCGGCTTCCAGTCTAACCTCCTATCCTCCTGCCTATCTGACCTCCTCAACCCAGTTACTGGGTACCACGGTTCACCTTGGTAAAACTGATTGTCAGACTTTCCGCCTACACGTAGCGGCTGTCAAATCCACGAATGACAGCTGGGACCTTCCGAGCCACGGAGGAGTCTCGATATGTAATGGATGTTAACCCATCCGCGAACCGACCGCGGCAAGCGTAGCTTAACCTTACGTAGCCATGAGCCCGTCACTTTCTTCCTAACACATATAGATATCTCAATAAAACCATTAAACAACAAACTAAAGAAAGTGAGAAAAAAATAGAACTTTTATAATTTATTTAAATATTATTCAAAAGCAAACACAATTACTTGCTTTATTATAAAAGTAATTAGTATGCGCATGCGCTCAATTGTAATATACATGTTAGATATTTAGTTGAATTAATATGGCTTTTGATATTTGCATATGAATACACAAAAAAGTATTTAGCTTCATTAATCCATAATTAGTTTTAAAATAATTCTATGAGATTATTGGCATGTCCACTGCACCTTCAATCTGCCTCTATAACCTTTTCCCAACTATGTTGGGGTCGGCTTCCAGTCTGACCGGATGCGGACACAAAGTGGACACGGACAAAAAGTGCCTATCTCCACCCTAATAGGGTAACACACGATCAATCACAATGTGTTTCATTTTGACAGTTCAACAACATTCATTGCGTTATTTACGTTGACTGACAAATTTTTCGCACATAATTATGAAGCAATGGATTAGCAATATCCTTCAATATGATTCAGATTATCATTGATCGTGTGTTACGCAATTAGGGTGCTGATCTCTACAACCCATTTACAGGGAACACGATACCCCATGGTAAAGGCTCGGTCACACTGCGGGCGCGACAAGGGTAGCGCTGCCTGTCGCGCCCGCGATATTGCGCCAGTGTGTACGAGCCGTTAAACTGGTTGTCAGAATTTCGGGCTTCTGACTACCCGTAAGGACTGTCAAAAATCTACAAATGACAGCCGCGACCAGCAGCTTAACGTTCTTTCCGAGACACGCAGGGCTCTCAGTATGTAGTAGATGGTCACCCATCCACGGTCCGACCTTGGCAAGTGTTGCTTAACCTGGAAGACTGACCCGTGCGGCTGTTACTATTTAGTTACGAGCCCCTGTTATTTAGGTACTAACAAACATTTAAAATTAAAAAAAGAATTTGTACGATATAATTTGCAAGTTACTTTGCATTTAACTTAAAAGTCGTTAAGCCCAAGCCATTAACTTAAACAAAGTTTAATTTAAATCTGTAGTTCTAAAAATAATTATTTGTTTTGCACGCCGAGTACACACAATAGGCTTCCGAATTAAGATCGCTAATCGATATTTTTTGTAATCGATTCGTAACTCGAAAGGAACTATGGTAATGACCTTGTATTGTGTCATTTTAAGTCATTGTCAAGGATAGCATACGATTCGAAGTTTGAAGTTGGCACCTACAACGCTACAAGGTTATTCTGAGCGTGGCCAAAATCGGAACTAACGCCACCATCTTGTTTTCAATGAAGATCACAAATACAGAAAGACAACAGAAACACTGACACTGTCACTGTCACTATGACAGTTAATGCCCCATTGTCAATGTCAATTAGGCGCCAAAGATTCTTGTAACACTCATGGAATTAGAGTGCGCGCAAGATATAGTCTACGCGCGTCTGGTACGCTGAACTCTATACTGTAATATTTAAAATATTAAATGTATATTAATAATTTATTAATCTTAATATTATTAATATTAGTTAATTAAATAATTCTATACTTCATTTGAACTTAGATATACGACAAGATGGCGGTATGCTTATTAGTTCCGATTTCAGCTGCGTGCAGACTTATCTTGCGAGCACAGTATATTTTATGGTCCTTGGTAGCACTCTTCAGTAAACACTGCCTATTTTGACATATCGAGTTATAAACAAAAGAAGTTTCAAAAAGTCTTTGTTTGTTATGTGAACCAAATGCCATTTTAAGGCTAAATACAACTATGTTGGGGACGGCTTCCAGTCTAACCGGATGCCAGAACATTCCATGGTTCGACTGGCTATCTGACCTCCACAACCCAGTTACTGGGTAACACAATACCACTTGTTAAGGCCGGTTGTCAGACTTTCGGGCTTCTGACGACCCGTAACGACTGTCAAAAGTCAAGAAAATGACAGCCGCGATCAAAATCAAAATATTTTATTTCACTTATACCTACATGGGCACTTATGAAACGTCCGAAGCTAGGTGCACGGTTCCAATTGGTCGTTTCCTATGGAGAAGAGCCGGCAAGAAACTCCACGGTTACTCTTTTAAAAATAAATGGGTTTTACAATGTTTTCAAAAATGTACAGTTTGAATAGGTATGAGAGGACAGTGTAGGTCGATCAACGGCTTGACGTGCTTTTCGAGAACCAGAGGAGGTCTCGGTATGTAATGGACGGTCACCCATCCACGGACGGACTTTGGCAAGTGTTGCGTGCTTAACCTGGAACATCGAGCCGTGTGGCTGTTATTATTTAGCCAGGAGCCCCTCCAAAACTCAAGTATAATACAAAAGTAAGTGTGGAAAGTGAAAGTTTTTAACTGTATAAACGTACAGGAGTTATATACTATTACTTACTAGTTAAAATGTAGGTAAACTGTATAACAGTTACTAGACTTGACGGTTATATTCGTTCATACTGCTGTTAATCCCCCTAACGGAGTAAAGTGGTCTTAGATAGTTTTATAGAACCACTAAAAACTGTGGGCAGGAGTATTTGAGAGGGCATAGTTATTGCTCGCAGAACAGATGGACTATGGGGCTGAAAGGTTCTGGAGTGGCGAACGCGTACCGGAAGACGTAGCGTTGGAAGGCATCCCACAAGGTGGACTGATGACCTGGTGTAGGCCGCAGGAATCCGCTGGATGCGAGAAGCATAGAACCGGTGGAAGTGGGTATGCTTGGGGGAGGCGTATATCCAAGAGTGAATGTCTTTCGGCTAAAATAATGATGATTCAAAACTGACTCGCCCTAATAGGACTAACTGTCTCTAATTTTAAAACAGATTGATTTCATTTCATTGTAACACTGTTCTCACATGGTTCTTTCTCACAGAGTTTCTTGCCCGTTCTTCTCCATGGAGATCTATGCTTTGGAATGGGCAACTAGCTTCATCTTTCTGACTGACCGACTCCTTGACAATTCAAAAGTGCCTGTTAATGGTTTAATTGAAATTAAATGCTTTAAGAGTTGAATATTTATAATTATTAAATGCGTTCACTGCTGGGTTATCATTATCGCCCAATACAATAAAAAAGCTTTTTAAAAATAAAAAATAAAGCTTCTATCATGCATTGTCACGAGAACCAAACACGTATGCCAAATTTCAGCCCGATAGCTTCAGTGGAACTGGGTGAAATATTGATTGCAATATTCCAGGACATACTTCCAGGATATACATACAAGTGAAGTTAAATAAAAGCTTTTAAAATAAAGCCTTAAAGAAAAATAAGCTTCCCTGTGTTGTGAATTATTTAGATACATATTAGAAGATTGAAATAAATGCTTTGAGTTCGGGTTTAAACATTCTTTTCAAAGCTGTCAACTGACTGATTCCACCATTACCTACTACGAAGTCCACCATTGTGAGAAAAAACAATTAAATTCCATAAATATGTTTTATAGTCGCTTCCTACTACCTACTTCTTTACCGTATGAAACTTTTTTTTTTAAATTACTACTGTCAATAAAAATTATAATGTAGTTAAAAAGTTAATTACGGAATAACTGTCTATGTGCGCTGGGAGTAGCTATCAATCATTGCGTTTGAAAAAAGAATGGTTCGTTCGTGTCACTTCGGCTGATTTCGGTTACGGTCGGATCGGCTTTCGTTTTTTAAAGTTTTCGTTATAAGAAAAGATTCTGATTTTATTTAAATCTAATTAATTAATTGTGAGCTTCCTTTACTGTTTTGATTTTCTTTGCTGATTTTTTTATCAACTTTTAACTCTCCCATTGCAACCCCGAAAGTCTGACAACCAGTCTTACCAAGGGGTATAGTGTTACCCAGTAACTGATTGGTGGAGGTCAGATAGGCAGTCGCTCCATATAAAATACAGTTATTCAGCTGCATCCGGTTAGACTGAAAGCTGACGCCATCATAGTTGGGAGAATGCTGGGCAGATTGATTTAATTGTCCTACTGCAGGGCAAAGGCCTCTTCTCATACTGAGAAGTCGTTCCTTCTCAATATTAGAGACATTTTGGAAAGTTGATATCAAGTCCATGAGAGGCGATATCTGTACCTTCCTGATTTGCACGAATTTTATTTGAATAATGGAGGCAGAAGGTGGAAACCAGGTGTGGTCCAACAAAGGAGAGCCCTATTTCCACCAGTGATGAGCTGAATTCATATGAACATTCTCAAACCCCGATACAAGAGATGAAATCAAAATCTAAAGTCATTTATTCAAACTAGGCTGAGAATCAGCCCTTATAACATAAGACAGTCCCCCGAAACGCCCGCCCTTCACCACTTCCTAGTGCTTTAGCTGGGAAGAAGAAGTGGCGCAACAAACTCCCCAGCAGCACAGCTGACCGATAAATCGACGTTGTATCTAATACTTTTCTATGTATCAAAAAACCATATATACGTATATATAGTTTTATTTATCAATGCGAGATTAAATCTGCCTGCCTTTTATCTTTTCAAGCCTTAACGGCAGGCCGATGAAATTTGGGACAATGGCAGACCATGAGCTGGGTTAGGACATGGGATACTTTTAATCGCGGTAGTTCGTTCCCATTCAAGTTTTGAGTATGAATGTGGATGGCTATAAGAGTAGGGGAAGACCAAAGAAACGATGGATGGACTGTGTGAAAGATGATATGGCTAGAAAGGGGGTGACTACCGAGATGACGACTAATAGAGAAGTATGGAAGAAAAAGACATGTTGCGCCGACCACAAATAAATTGGGACGAGAATGATGATAGTCCGTTCCCGTGGGATAATTTCCGACCTCTAAATGGGCAAAATCGCGGGCAAAAACTCGTCGTTTCTAAATACAAGTACTCCTAGCGCCGAATGTACGTCCAACGAAAGTATGTCTAAAGCTCGGTGGACGATGCCCGTTAGAAAATGATGACGGCTCGCGACTCGCCGATTTCACACCACCGTATTAGATGCTTAGCTTTTTAGGGGTCCGTAGGCGAGATGTGGAAGCCCTTGGATTAGTGTGGAGGCGGTTTGGCTTTTCTAACGGTATATTCCGGAAGAATTTCTCAGTTACAGCCTCGCTCGCAGGCTCGCCCCCTATTATATGGGATTAAACATAGCTGGCGAAATGTGGGTGTACTAAAGGTTGTGACTAAAGGTACACCTGGGCCTAACCCTTTGGGGAATACAGACGCCATGATGTTATGTGTTCAAATGCATTTCATCGACATTGCCCAATGTATAGTTATGACATTGCCTAATGTACTAGTAGCGGGAACGTTAAAGGCTGATATGCTGATGCTATGCTTCACCGGAGTCATCAGTCGTCATGATCTGGTCAAGCGAGATCGAACTATTTCAACAGTTTTAGTCAATAGGGATATTTTTATATGACTGTTTTAAGAGGGATTGAAATGCATTATTTTAAATGGTGATAGTTTCCCAAAATGTCTGAAAGTAAAAATAACCTAATTTGACGCTTTTTTTATTAGGAACATCGCTAGTGTAATCTTAAAAAAAAGAATCTTGAATCTCATTTTTCATCCGAATGTCGAATCTTCATTAGCATCCTAAGTTCTATTATATATAATAGAACTTAGGATGAACTTCTATATAATAGACAAACTCGCTATTAAAAATCTCGATCGATATCATAAATCAATTATTATTTTTTCTCAAAAACCTCTAATAAAAACATACAGAACCCAACAAAATCTAAGTCAAACGCTTAACATTTTAGCAAGCGCACGATCAGTATTGTACACGCAGTTACACTCGCGCTCTGCCGCGCAACGCGCGTACCATGCGGCGCCATCTTGAATCTAATGTCAAATTGACATGACACATCTCGGCAAAGGAACAACGATGTGATTCCTATACGTACCTGATTTTTTAAATTTAATTTTTGTGCAATACACCACTTAAAGTGGACAGTCTGAATTTCAGTGCAATATTTTTTTAAATTAATTTTTTAGTTTAGTGTTGAGTTAAATTTTTTAGTTTTAGTTTTTATTTTAATGTTGTTATAATGGATGTTTACGAATATCAGGTGAGTTTTTTGGTTTTAGTTTTTGTTTATGTAGTTCCGGGATGATTAAAAATATAATTTTGTAGTAATGAGACGTAATGGTTTACTGTTGTTCAAAGCTTTACAGATTATTATGACTTGTGTAGATAGTGGTTACTTATTAGTATTACAGTTGTCTAATAACTATTAATTCCTCTCCAATTATACCAAGTTTTAAAGGAAAAAAAATCTCCCACCCTCCCATCCTGTCTTCATTCCAATTTATTCGGAGTAAGCTCAGTACGTTTTCTTCTACTGCCCTGAGCTAACTCCTCTGGAAGATGCGGATTCCTAGAAGATCGGTGGCCGTCATATTACGTCGGCCCCGGCCGTCATGAAGATCTGTAATTTTCACCAGTTTCATTTGACAGTAAAATGTCAAAAACTACTCTGTATTTGGACACCAGTTATTGTGTCACCGTTCACCACTTTCATAAAAGCAAAACTATAGCATTAGACAGAACTTAACTACCTACCTAATCGTAACAGCGCCACGTGTGCGTATTTGGAACTAAACTACCATCTTTCTTTTTTTTTTTATTCAAATAAGTACTGATTCTCTATTTGAATAATTGCATTATTTGACATGTAGAAAACTTTTGAGAGGCCGCTTACGTCACAAATCAGCTCACGAAATTCAAATTTTCTAAGGTTTTTGCAATTCGCAGGTCAGTGTCAGGTTGTATGTTGATTAAAATATGATTCGCGACTGTGTGAAAGATACACTACCGTGATGAAGACTAATAGATAAATTGGCATTTATGGGCAGGAGAATAATCCTCATTATATTTTAATAACACCTGATGACTGCCACGCTGGTCTAGTGTTCGCAAGCGCTACTGCTGAGCATCCTCCATCATCCTCTTGGTCCTGGTTTTGATCCCGGGCAGTGTCATTGGGATTTCTCAGTAGCAACCCGGAGTCTGGATTTGTGTCCGATTGTTTGATTGATTGTGTGAAAATGTGGGTGTACTATAGGTACACCTCTGCCTAACCCTTCAGGGAAACAAACCGTGATGTTATGTTATTAAATAATTGTGACAAAAATACACAATAAAAAAGATTCTTTTATTAACAAAAACATAATTTGTCAGTTTTTGTCTGAAATTGAAATTAGCGATGTCCCATAGCGTGTCATTTGTAAAATTATAGTGTACTCGCTCGGGACTCGAACCCAATACCTTGACATGACCGTGACTAAATTACTAGTGTTATTGTTTTGGGTATTTTTTTGTAAAATGATGGGAACTACACTTCCGGTATACATTCATAAACATTGTTAAACATTACGTAACGCAGAGGCGTGAAACTTGGTAGAACATAATTATTCCCTACCTATTCACGTTTCACCATGTAACAAGTTAAAATTAAAAAAATTAATAACCCCCGACACAATTCTAGGTGATGCTGCAGTATCCGTTCTTCTAATATCATTGAAGTAACAGAATACTAAATTTCGAAACGATCAGACCCGTGGAAGATGCGCACATCCAATCATCAACTAGAAAAGAGCTAATAATCTTCAAACGGCTGAATCGATTTTCTTGAATTGTAGCTAAGAACACTCTCGATCAAGACACCTATCAAACAAAAAAAAAAAAACAAAATCGGTTAAGCCGTTTGGGAGCTACGAGGGAACAGACAGATACACAGATACACACGTTAAACTTATAACACCCCTCTTTTTCCGTCGGGGGTTAAAAAACCTATCATCTAAAAGTTCAGGGTGATATTGGGCGAAATGTTTAGCGACAAACCTGGTGTCATAGTTTTTATGCCGCCTATGAGCCTCTGACTTGGCTTCACATACCGTCGAGAAATATCTCTTAGGCATGCCGTTTTCCTACACCGTTTTTACCCGACTACGGCGAAGGAAAAAGGAGGGTTATGATTTTGACCGGATGTATGTATGTTCGTCTGTTCTGTCATACCTTCTAAACTACTCATCATAATTTGACAAATGGGGTATTGTTGGAATCGTCTCGGTCGAACGCTGGTTATAGACCACACGAAATGCATTCGTTTTATTCCTCCGGATTTTTCATTTGTCTGTCTGTGATGACATGTTTATACCTTTTTAGTTGACGTTTTTGCCCTAGTTGGGTTTTAGTTTTTATTACTTTTATTGAAGCAAATATTAACCATACAATACGTACATTACTTAGCCACGAGCAAGAATTAAATATATCACAGAACTAAAATTAAATGAAAAAGAAATAAAATTAAAAAAATCATTAGAAATTGAACAAGACAAACGCTCACATCGTTATTAATTTGATTGACAATATATACAAGTGTACGTATGGAGTTGAAAGCATTACATTTCGTTTTATAATTACTTTTCTAATAACTTTCTTAGACGCTATACGATTAATTTAAGATGCATCCATAGTTTTACTCAATTGACAGTTTCGATTTTATTGAAAAAGTGACACAGGCTATGGTAACAAGTCTATACAGCCTAGACTGGTTTCTATAATTTATGGTCAGACAATCTGCTGACAAATTTCAACTGTCACATAAACTGTTGTGATTTTGTCGGAAATAACGTAATTTGACCAACTGATCATTTTGATCAGGCTTTCAAAAATCGATTCTAAGCCATGGAATACACTGACATATTTCACGTTGCTATGGCATCACATACCTAGTAGATACATCTACTTTTGGTATAAACACGCCAGTTATGGTATAAATAATAAAAGTCCCATGTAATAGACAATAACCTGCTGTTATTAATCGGCCAAAAACAGAGATCCCGGACTTTAGACAAGGAATTTCAAAATAACTCAATAAATCTGCCTCACCCGGGGATAGTACCCAAAACCCCAAGCTCAACACTCGCGCTTGTGACCAATTAACCAATTAACTAGTAATATTCAGTAACAATCCCACTGCAAGGAAAATTGGTCTACTAGTCTGATACGGGAAAGGAACGAGCCTATTCCAATTTCAGACCCCAAGCTCCTAAGAATATCCACCTCGAATTCAAATGATAAAACTTCTTATTCCAAATGGCCTTGTCTCAAGGTGTCACAAAATTACATACGGCCAGTATCATAGCTGTGTAATTTGCGGCACGCGAGTCTGTACGCCGCCTAATTGTAGACACGTGGCTCTATGCCTCGTTGACGTCATGGTCAGTAGTCTATGGTCTTGTACTTATTCCTTTTTGAAGGACGCAACGTGATTCGAAATTGGTTTTGTTTTTGATGGGCATTTTCTGGACAAAAACAATTTAGAACTGAGCTGTTGAGATATCCTTATGCTTAAGACTAAACTATTTATACTTTAGTCAAATCTTAAATATATTTTGTACTAGCTGCTGCCCGCGGCTTCGCCCGCGTGAGTGTCGGAAATTACCCCATACATCCCCATGGGTTTTAAGTATAAATATTGAGTTTCGAGTTAATCGGACAGCGCATTAAAATTCTTCCATACAAACATTGACACTCCCCAACCTTTTAGGGGGTAATTTAGAAAAAACAAAAAACTACAAACTTTATAATTTATTTAGATAACTATTCGTGCGAAGTTTCATGTTTATTACCTCAAGGAATAAGATTTTTCATACAAACTTTCATCCCTTATTTTACCCCCTTAGGGGTTGAATTTCGAAAAATCCTGATACACGTTATTTTTAATTTTTGGGTTTAAGTATAAATATTGAGTTTCGAGTTAATCGGACAGCGCGTTAAAATTCTTCCATACAAACTTTGACACCCCCCAACCGTAGGATAGGGTACTTTTCCGGGATAAAAAGTACCCAGTGTGGTGCCCAGGATATTAAAGAATAATTATACCAAGTTTCATCGTAATCGAACCGGTAGTTTTTGCGTGATGCCTGAACAAACAGACAGACAGATAGACAGACAGACAGACAGACAGACAGACAGACAAAGAAAAAATTAATCACATATTTGGGTTCGGTGTCGGTCTAGTAACACCCCCTGCCATTTATTTTTTTGATATTTTCAATGTACAGAATTTTCACTTCTACAGATTTATTATAAGTATAGATGTTTGGTTGTTTATTATATCAATCAATACCCTTGTAAAAGATTGGTAAATTGACAGGCGAACTACAAGTTATGGGGCTGATTGTAAGACATAATTATAAATAAACTAGAGGATTTGTAGAGACGTCGACAATCTTAGAAAAATATTGAAATGTATATTATGTGTGTGAGCCGTATGAGGGTATGCATGTGTGTATTAATGTTATAAAACACCTGTAATTTTCATATCCTTCCTTAATTCAAACCAGCACCTTAATTGCGTAACACACAATCAATCACAATCTTTCAACAACATTAATTGCGTTATTTACGTTGTTGAGCAGACAATTTTTTCGAACATATGTAGCAATGGATTAGCTATTATAGCCTTCAAAATGATTCAGATTATGATCACGCAATTCGGGTGCAGAATACAGCAATGCTTGGCGGCAGAAATAAAAGTAACTGGTAGGATCATATTCGACATAGAAAATATGCTTGAATGAAAGTATACTAACAGATCTAGAAATTAAACACCACAAGTTCTATATAACCATTTTAACTTAACTCAAACAGTTAAGTCAGCAGTCTACAGTTAAACACATTTTCTACGACTTTACTCATAATACTAGAAAGTATAAATAACAGTTTAAAACTTGTCTATGTCAAGTGCTTATGGTTCGCTCAAAACGAGAGCACTTTTTTTTTTCAAACGAATGTTCGAAATCCGTATTTTGACAGTTCTTTTTTTCTGAAAACGATGACGATGGTGTTCTGTTCTGAATTTAAAATTAAATGTCAACTGCATTATTAACGGTTGTGTTTCTTTCCCTACCTACGCGTAGTAATTACTTTTTCCGGCTTTTAAGACCTCAGCTCAACATAATAATGCTGGGGTGAGGTCTTAAATGCCGGTAGAATCTAACAGTAGGTAAATAAACAGTACCTAACATACCTAGAGTTTCATGTTATTCCACTTAGGAAAGTATTTGTAAACTTTAAAGAATCTTATAATGGCGGAAAAGTCTTGGTAGTCTTTAACTTTGTATAAAATGCTGCAGTTTTATAACACAAACTACGTAGCTACCAATTTCCTACAATTTCGACCATTTCTCACCTCCCAAACTCTCATACCGATAGCGTAAACCAATAAAAAGACAAAAAAATTGAAACTATAACGTTTTCGAATTCAAATTTGAATTCAAATAACGAATGTTTAATTAAGCTACCGGTCTCATTCGGCTCGCGTGCCGTCAAGCAAACATGACAAGCAAAACTGTTCGTTTGCAGTGCTTTACAAGTGCTCAGTAAATATTGACGGTTGCTTTTCACCGAGAATCTTACGGGAAACCGTTTTTTTATTTCCGTTGTGTTACGGTTTTAGGTTAAAGGCTTAGAAGTACGTACTTTATTTAAGTTTTATAAAGATATGCTAATTTTGATTGAATTTAAAAAAAGTGTGAATTTTAAAATAATTTCCCTGACAATGACCGTAAGCTTCTTATATCTGATATAAATTTACAAAAATATTGAATATGAAATGCCATAATTAATATCGCAACACCGAATATTTAGTTTAAGATGTAAAAAAAATATTTAAAAAAAATCCAAATGCCTTTTTTACACCTAAAACGATATTTTAGTTTTACTACTACTACTTTGATCTCTATCGATATTTTAGGTTTAATAACTAAAATATAGAGGACATACAAGGGAAAATATTTGACAGCTATTTGCGACGTTGCCAACTTTTGGACGTTCGTTCATAGACGCGTATTTTTTGTAATAACAACTTTTTTGCCAATTAAGGAAAATGTTTGTGTTTATGCTATTTGCGATACAAAGTACTTTAGACACTGACCAGTGACCGAACACCGAACCGTGTGTTAAAGTTCATGAACATACTTGGATGTTGAATGAATGTATTGCTTAGGAAGTAGATAATTAAGAAAAACATTGATCATCATTCTTCTGCGTTTATCCCAATTTATTTGTCGTCAGCGCAAAATATCTTTTTCATCCACATGTCTCTAATAGTCGTCATCTCAGTAGTCACCCCCTTTCTAGACGTATCATCTTTCACACAGTCCATCCATCGTTTCTTTGGTCTTCCCCTACTCTTATAGCCATCCACATTCATACTCAATACTTTCCTGAAGACATTTTCCTCATTTCTCCGCATCACATACCATTTCTACAAAACTTTTCAGTCACCGGTGTCTTTTCAGACTTCCTCTAAAACATTGTTAAGGAAACGTTAATCGTTTTTCAGTTTGATAAAAATGATACGTATAAAAAATCATAGGTAAATCTAATTAAAACTACTCAAAGGAGACTTTATTTTTTTGAGTTAAAGAAAATGCTCTGATTGTATTTTAAATACAGCTTCCTAGTCCCTGGGATGTCGAACTCTTAAATAGCAATAAAAACAAAGAAACGGAGGATGTTTCAGCTATATTAAACAAAGATGATTTGCGTTAGTATGAAAGCCGTATAATTTCTAAACCTAGGCCTGGAAAAAATAACTTTCACAAAGATTTCATCATCGTAATCAGACCACCAAAGATAGGCCTAAGCTAATAAAATCACCAGAAATCACAAGATTCCGTTAAAAATCAAGTTTTTCATCTTTAAAACACACATCTATCCGTTATTTCTCATGTTGGCAGTAACAATATTGACATGAAAGTCCGCCATGTTTGTTTTGAGATTTCGCGCCAAGTGAACGAGTTTACCTTGTCTATGATTTTTTTTTATTTGTTTGAACATCTGTCTTTCGTGTTTTCAATAGTTTGATTTGTCTTAAAATTAGCAGGAGAAAATAATGCTGAATATTTTTTATGCTATTGTTGTATAGTAATTTTATTCTAGGTACACATCGTCTTTACATAATTTTACTTATAAAATATATGAATGCAAAATATTTTAAAATATTTATAAAAAGTTACTGTGTAGTTTCTTTCCCATTCTTCTCCATATGACCTTTGGAAAAGGAAACTAGAATTAATTCTATGTTCATGTTAATTTTAACATTCAGAATTACCTTTTAAAATAAATAATTTACTTAGAAAAAAATAATTTATTTCATAATTATTAAGAAATTCATTTGAGGTCTCATAAAAGCATCTGCTGAGTTCACATACATCTTATTTCTTATAAGACTTTTTGTCTCATAATATTTGTTAGATCTACTTTCTATGTACCTAGTCTAATATTACCGCTACTTTCAATGATATAACTACAAATTAAATAGTTTCTAGGTTAAATTCAAAATATGATTTCAGAAAAAATGCTGTAAAAAAAATGAAAGTTGATATTTCATGCATAAGATGTTGAAAGTAGGTCTAGTCTTACATGCTTAACCTTAATCAATAAACGATTTGGTCTTCCATACTTTTATGCCAAAAACGTTAAGCACAGAGCAGCTTTTTAAAATAAAAATAGAACTCTAAAACTAATAAGTTCATTTTTATTTGTGTTTACGGTTACCATCTAGTGCGTTTTACACTATGACAATATTATGTAAAAATTTAATTTAAATACTACATACAATGACTTTACTAATACTTGAGTGAGATGCCTAAGATACAGGTTTATTCCTAGTTTAGGTAGAATCCAATTATTATATAACTTAGCCTCTAGCATACTGCCCTATTTTTGTAAATATTAAAAACTAAAATCATTAAACTACTACTGTTAAGAACGCCATTTATTTAAAAAAAAAACAACATTTTCCGTCTTCCCCTAGCGGCGAGTAGCGAAATTATTTCGTAACCAAACGACATGACTTTGTAGCGACGCCCAATTTTTTTTCAATGCGTTGTAAAAACATCTAGTATTAATAAATTACATTACTTTTTTGTACAGCACAAATCGATCGTGTCATAATATTTTATGATTAATTATTTTCAACTTTCAATTAGATTTTTTTTCTAAATTATTTGCGTAAGCTCAAAACTAGGCGACGGATATGAGGTCCAGTTATAAGTACAAATTACATAGTGTTTAACTGCATTTCTGTAGAAAAAACTGTTATCCAGAGCACTCAAAATGTGTGTAGATACTTTATTATATATTTTTTTAGTTTTTCTATACTTATTTAGCACTACTCAAGAAACTAGGTATTATAACCCGATTTTTGTAACTATGCGGCTGTCAACGTCAAAATACAATCAGGGTGTGTGGTTTATTTAATAAAACACACGACGTGTTACCACGCCGAGTGCTGGACGCTTATTTACGAATAATATGACAGAACTAAGACCGACTCAGACTAGACCTTATTAAGAGGCGTCGGGGCACTGAGGAGAAATGAAATCCTAATGTTTAATTTATGTTTTAATTGTTTACACGTCATATTGCAGTTTCAAAGCAGACAACGAAACCGGTATGATCCATACCTACGGGTATTTTTTCGGTTACAAAATTTATGTTTTTTACAGGTTACTTTAAATTGAATGCCAATACCAACCAGTGTTAATACCGGTTACCGAAATAAAAATTACTTCTAGATCTTACACGTACCGTCGGCATTAGTCAATGGACGCGCATCGCCTGTGTGTGTAACGGTATTAAAACGGTAACCTAAAAGAGACAGATTACATAAGGACATATTTCTTCTTCTTGGGTTACCCAGATAGCGGTAACCTTAGTCATAGAAGTAACCAAAATTCTTCGATACGTGTACCGTAATTTATTAAGGGTCCCTTATTAATGTCGTCTAATCTTACCACTATCTTGTTCACAGTCGTTAATGCGCTCGATGTCAGTGGAACAACGCTGGCAGGACCTGGCCTCTCTGCTGACCATCCCGCCCCCGCCGCCCCCAGACCAGTACCAGCACTACCACCACCATCACCACCACCAGCACCCTCACCCGCATCCGCATAATATAACGTGAGTACCTTTATCTTTTTTTGTTATACAGAGTGTAATTTTAATCATCATTATGAAAAAAAAATACTATGGGACGCATTCGCATAACTCGTCAAAATGTCGCAGAGGGCTGCTCCGCAAACTTACAGGGTGCATTCAGCTCCTTATTTTGGATCATATTCCACCGGAAAAAATCGTAGGTCTTTTTTTGTCATTTTTTCTATTACAAAATTACCTGTACGCAGCACTCAATTTATGTAAAACAAACAGCTAAAATAAGAAAAACAGCAATTGATGTTGAAATATTCTACGTGCGCTGCCGTTCGCTACGTTTTGCCACGGTAACGATACATTGCGTGTGAGATAATTAAACAAATCAGGTTTATTGGATTCCGATAACGTTCCTGAAATAATTTAATGTACCGGTCATCTTAGTTTGATATACAGAATTCACCCCATCAGATTGCGGACCCCGTCAGGCTGTCCCTTACACCCTGTATAATTTTGTTATCTTCCCTATTTTCAGCGCCCACGGAGCCGCGGGCGGCTACGGTCCGAACTACCATGCTCCCATACCACCAGTTCCCGAGAAGCACCCTGAAGCTTATGGTAAGTGACATTTACTCCACCATACATGTCCTGCAAAATGCCAAAGCAATGGTTTTCCTGTCAAATATGCTTGATAAATATTTACATAAGTACTCTTAGTCTGTTCTAAAAGTATCTGAAGGCCAATTCTCGTACTTAAGGGCCTATATGTCGTCAAATTGCTTAGTAAGATCCCCCGTTATGTCGAAACTACTGCAGCATTATTTTTGAAATAAATATATGTTATAGTTAAGGATTAATAATGAATAAAGAAGACATGCATTCTAAAGTACAGAACCTACGACACTGCTGATATCCATTTAAACCAAATTTATAAATTATAGCCTTTGTTATTCAGTGATACATACCGCATTATACTGGTGTTTTTTTTTTAAATCTGTTCATTCGTTTTAAAGAATATTTATTATTTTATTATTATTATTATTTTTATTTATTTACTAGCTGCTGCCCGCGGCTTCGCCCGCGTGAGTGTCGGAAATTACCCCATACATCCCCATGGGTTTTAAGTATAAATATTGAGTTTCGAGTTAATCGGACAGCGCGTTAAAATTCTTTCATACAAACACTGACACCCCCCAACCCCCCTTTAAGGGGTAATTTAGAAAAACAAAAAACTACAAACTTTATAATTTATTTAGATAACTATTCGTGCGAAGTTTCATGTTTATTACCTCAAGGAATAAGATTTTTCATACAAACTTTCATCCCTTATTTAACCCCCTTAGGGGTTGAATTTCGAAAAATCCTGATACACGTTATTCTTCATTTTTGGGTTTAAGTATAAATATTGAGTTTCGAGTTAATCGGACAGCGCGTTAAAATTCTTCCATACAAACTTTGACACCCCCCAACCGTAGGATAGGATACTTTTCCGGGATAAAAAACCCAGTGTGGTGCCCAGGATATTAAAGAATAATTATACCAAGTTTCATCGTAATCGAACCGGTAGTTTTTGCGTGATGCCTGAACAAACAGACAGACAGACAAAAAAAAATTTAATCAACTTTTTGGATTCGGTGTCGGTCTAGTAACACCCCCTGCTATTTATTTTTTTGATATTTTCAATGTACAGAATTTTCACTTCTACAGATTTATTATAAGTATAGATTATATTATTTTTTACTCATTACACAAAAATACATGTTTTTTCTTTTTATAATATTAGTGTAGTGTGCTCTTTGCCAGTTAGATGACATTTTAACTGCGAAAAAACTTGCTAATTATAACTAATTATTTTCTCACCAGGTGGCGCTGCAGCTCCCCTCGATGGCCCGTACAAGGTGGAGGCCGCGCAGCATCCGCAACAGCATGATCCACTCTACTATCAGGTAAATACACAATTTTTTACCTAAATAGTAGTTTTATGAAACTGTTGCATAATGAGGGGTATTAAAACACGAGTGTGTGTTTAAAAATGGAACCGAAGGCGAGGCTTTTAATAGTATCTTATGAGTCTTTTAATACCTAGTTATGTGCAGTTTCATACACTAGTTTATCTTCTGTCATATAGTGGGATTGAACCTAGTAAATAAAACCCCCGGTCTTATCAAAATCAAAAGTCAATTATTCAAACTAGGCTGACAATCAGCACTTTTCGCTGGACAGTTTGTTACGCCACTTCTTCTTCCCAGCTAAAGCACTAGGAAGTGGTGAAGGGTGGGCGTTTTGGGGGACTGTCTTATGTAATTTTGACGTTCGAAAAGTGCTGATTCTCAGCCTAGTTTGAATAAATGACTTTTGAATGCATCTGAGTACTAGTATTTTACATAGACTGGGTCACACGAGAAACCTTGGTAAAAGACTCGTTTTTTGGGATCAACCCGTAACCACTGTCAAAGATCTACGAATGACATCCGGGACTTAGTAAGACAAACTCAAAGCATTTATTTCAAACTAGCTGCTGCCCGCGGCTTCGCCCGCGTGAGTGTCGGAAATTACCCCATACATCCCCATGGGTTTTAAGTATAAATATCGAGTTAATCGGACAGCGCGTTAAAATTCTTCCATACAAACATTGACACCCCCCAACCTTTTAGGGGGTAATTTAGAAAAAACAAAAATCTACAAACTTTATAATTTATTTAGATAACTATTCGTGCGAAGTTTCATGTTTATTACCTCAAGGAATAAGATTTTTCATACAAACTTTCATCCCTTATTTTACCCCATTAGGGGTTGAATTTCGAAAAATCCTGATACACGTTATTCTTAATTTTTGGGTTTAAGTATAAATATTGAGTTTCGAGTTAATCGGACAGCGCGTTAAAATTCTTCCATACAAACTTTGACACCCCCCAACCGTAGGATAGGGTACTTTTCCGGGATAAAAAGTACCCAGTGTGGTGCCCAGGATATTAAAGAATAATTATACCAAGTTTCATCGTAATCGAACCGGTAGTTTTTGCGTGATGCCTGAACAAACAGACAGACAGACAGACAAAAAATTTTTTAATCAAATTTTTGGGTTCGGTGTCGGTCTAGTAACACCCCCTGCCATTTATTTTTTTGATATCTTCAATGTACAGAATTTTCACTTCTACAGATTTATTATAAGTATAGATATAGATAAACCAATACAGGCACTTTTGAATTGTCAAGGGGTCGGTCAGTCAGAAAGATGAAGGTTGCCCATTCCAAAGCGTAGTAGGTTCCTATGGAGAAGACCGGGCAAGAAACTCCACGGACACTCTTTTAAATCAAAATATGCTACTAAATATTTTTAACATCATTAATGTTGAAATTATACATGTGAGAACAATGTAGAAAGACGTGCACTCTAAAAGCGTCCGTAATAAAAATATAAAAACAATTCAAAAATTAAAATAAGTCTTGTCAGCTAAGAGATGACCAGTCCCTACTGACGGCGCCCGTTCACGAACATGATTTATGGATGGTGGCGGCATCTACATCGCCACATGCGAACTACGCATCAAAGACCTGACGTCACAAATCCTGCATCGCACTATTTAAGTTTACCGCGCGATTCACATATATCATAAGACTATCCGACAGCAATCCTTGGGCACTTGCCCGCCAGACACAACACCCGTCTGGTCGGAGGATCCTCCCTTTTCTATGGAGGATGAGTGAACTTTACACCCTGTTCCTCATACCCCTAAAGTAGTACAGGTAATTCAATTAGCTTGTATGAAGTGTCCGGGGGTGTTAAGTCCAACAAGTCAAGTACCAGTCTCCGGATTGCTACTGAGAAATTCCCAACAGAAAAACTGACCCAGACTCCGAACCCAATATCCCACGGTTTTTTTTTTACCACAACGGGGAAGCTCTTGGCCTGAATCTCACCTGATGGTAAGTGATGATCAGGCCGAAGGTGGAAGCGCGCTTCACCCGGAATCCTCAACCACAGGAACTGGCTATCTTACCTCTAACTGCCGGAACACAAGAATGCTGTTAACATTGTTGTTATGGCGACAGACTTAGATAAGATGGTGGTAGCTAGCCAGACGGACTTAAAACAAGCCCTACCACCAACCAAACCGAGCAGAAGATTTTGCCCCCACTGGGAATCGAACCCGGGACCTCTGGGTCTGAGACAGGTGGTCTAACCACTAGACCACAGAGGCAGTTGCAGACGTACTTGCGAGTCTTGCGACCATAACTAATTTACTGAAGATATAAACTAAATACACGCATTCCTTTACAACAGAATGCATCAGCGGAGATGGCGGCTGGCCCGACCAACCAGGACGGGTTCCTGCAATCCATCCTGAATGACGAGGATCTGCAGCTCATGGACATGGCTATGAATGAAGGTAAGGCCAATAACTCCAGTTTTTTGTAGCCTTTATGGCCTCTGGAATACTCCGGAGTTGTGCCAGTTACCAGGCAAATTGCATAATCATCTTCAGGCCGGCCGAAAATGGTTCACCACGCGGGCCCAGTGGTTGGTAGATGTCAGATGTGCTCGATTTTTTCCTTCTAGGACATGCCGGTTTCCTCACGATGTTTTCCTTTACCGTTTTGATAGTAGATTTAACAGATTAGTTTTTTTTTTATTCGTTTCAGTAAAAATTTAATTTGTCTGTGCCTTTCGAGACACTCGGAAACATACCCTAAGAATGTTGTCTATGGAAATAATAACAGAGCCAAGTGAACATATTTTTTCTTTTTTGGATCTAACTTTTCTGAAGCCAGCAACCTAATTACGTAACATACTGTCAATCACAATCTGAATCGTTTTGAATCAAATTGCTAATCCATTGCTTCATAACTTCGTTAATCTGCTCAACAACGTAAATAACGCAATGAATGTTGTTGAACTGTCAAAATGAAACCCATTGCTAAAAGAAAGAAAGAAGGAAAATGTATTTATTGAGACTCGCACAGGAAAGCACAAACTAAACTAAAACACACTCATAGAAACATATTTAAATTTTAAAACCGGCCAAGTGCATGTCGGACCACGCACAATGTAGGGTTTCCGTAGCTGGGATGAACTTATCCCAAGAACAAACTTAACATTGTAGTTGAAAAACATGTTCTCCCATACAAAATGTATGGTAGAACATGTTTTTGCAACTTACCGTTTAGCTGGCAGGGGGGAGGGACACTTGACTATGACAAAAATTAGCACTTTAAAGCTTAATATTTCGCAGACGGATCCTTCAATCCAAAAATGGTTTTAACAAGCTCACAATATTTTTGAACGAGCTTTCTAACGATACCCCACACTATGGGATAGACGGAAAAAAAAAAGATATCCCCACTTTACATGTAAAATAAAATCATGAAAAATATTTTTCATGATTTTATTTTACCACTTTGTCGGTTTCATTAGTATGTTTACTCATGCCAAATTACAGCTTTCTAGTACTAACAGAATCTGCGCTAAGCCGGGGACAGACAGACAGACAGACAGACAGACAGACGGACATGGCGAAACTATAAGGGTTCCTTGTTTACTACGGAACCCTAAAAAAAGACAAAAGAAAAAACCAAATCAAATTAAAATAAAAGCAGAAAGTCCTGTACGAGGCTAAAAGGCTTCTATCTCAGCATGATGCTGCGACATTTAAAAATTAATGTCATACCATATTCTGATGCTGGGATTCTGTAAGTGAGTTACACAACTACCCCACTGGTCACACTGAGGCGAATCCCGCGCGGGACTTAGGACCAGGGACCATTTTGGTTACCCATTCAAAGGGTTTTCGATAGGGTTTATCTAAGCAGTTAATGAAAAACCCATACAATGTTGGTAACCCTTTCAATGGGTTTCAAATGAAGAACCCATTTAATGAGTTAACTATATTGAAGAGATAACCCTTTTACTGGATTTCAAGCATAGAACCCATTCAAGGAGTTACATCATGATAAAGGTAACCTCATAAACGGCTTAGCCCTTCAAAAAGTTTAACTCTTAACCAGGGCTGTACGGTGTACGGTCCCTGCTTAGGACGCGGCTGCGTGCGTCGATTGTTTTACCAATCACGAATCACGGCCGTGTGACGCCTCGCATCTCCTCACCCGATTTTTCGAGAGTTCGAAGTCTAAAGGTGACATTAACATTGACAAGTAATTGTTTTTACCTGATAACAGGTGGCTGCCAGTTCTTACTAGAACCGTATCTTACTAAGTGTTAAATTATATGACTTGTGATATGCTGGCAGACTGATAACACTTATGTCGCAGTTGTTGTGAAGAATCTGTGTTATTAGAAAATGTCTAAGTAAAAATAAAAATATTTATTTTAATTTTGAATGATTATTTTTAATTATAAAAAACATACGTAGACATAAATGTTCCATTATTGGTTTAGGAAATAACAATAATAATATGGTCGTCTGTATTAGAATTTCAAGTGAAAGCGTCAGGGTAGCATCCCCCTTAATATATTTCATTTGCGTTGTGCATGAAAATACGTAAGAATATGTTTTTATGTTATTTTATTTTACTTTATTCCCTAGCTAGCCCTACAATAAAACCATGGTATTCCAATACTGGAAATTTTACCAAAAGCAGTAAAAGTAGTGGTAGAGTCCTTTTTAATTTTTCCGGGCACCTTTACCACCACCACCACGATCAATCTGACGTTATCGGCACATCTACCTACCTAGCCTTTTTCCTAACAATGTTGGGGTCGGTTTCTAGTCTAGCGGGATGCAGCTGAAAATCAGTATTTTACATGGATCGACTGTCTATCTGACCTCCACAACCCAGTTACACTGACATTTCCCACTACAAGCTTGAGTAGCGATATAAACTTTCCAAAAGGTAGATCGCCGACTTTTAAAACTACAGATAAAACGCAAATCACCAGATTATTTTTATCACAGCGACAGACGTAATTTCCCTTAAGTCCTAAGTACATAACAGTGTATCATGATTACTTTTGCTGAACAAAAAATAGTGACCGTACATAATATTATGTTATCTATTTACTATCTTATTTGTTTAAATAGGTGTGAGATAAAGGGTGAAATTCAAAATGGACGACTTGATATTTTTATTCTTTGTCATTTATTTACTTTTTAATTTGTCTTTATTTAAGCTCGGAGATTTTGGTAGTCTGTCTTTCACAAGATAAAAATATATATTTACATATTTAAATGCTTTTTGTAGAGCTGTGGCATAATGCCGTGAAGCCGTGTTTATAATGCCTATTAACTATCCTTTTTACTCTTGTTTGGTACCGTTAATATACCAAATCAAATCAAATCAAAAGTCATTTATTCAAACTAGGCTGAGAATCAGCACTTTTCGAACGTCAAAATTACATAAGACAGTCCCCCAAAAACGCCCGCCCTTCATCACTTTCTAGTGCTTTAGCTGTACCAATAGTACAGATACTGCGTCTGGTACCGATACCCATACGAAGTACCTGTAGTACTTCTCTGGTACTGGTATCACACCAAGGTCAATGTTACCGGTACCCAAAAATACCGGTATCTCAAGCTCTGTCCGAGCCACATTTTTAAAAGGTCGTCCGTATATCTAGCTGGCTGGCGTCCCACGCTATACTTGCGCGTCGCAAAATAGTTACGTACTATTTACATAGCAAGAGGAAATATTTCCACTATAACGTAAGATTATCTTTAAACCAAAACAGCTGTTAAAACGGAAATCAAACATGGAACGTATAATCGTTCTTATCAATACCCTGACCTAAATGACGTAACTAATTCTTTAAAAAAAAATCGGTTAGTCACATCCACTGCTCCGTCGGTAGTACACGATAATGGCCGAAGACATACGAATTGTCAAGCGTTCTAAATTTAAACTTTATTTAGTTTGTAAACAAGATACCAGTGTTGATTTTGCAACAGTTTATTAGGACTTACATTTGAAAGATGTATCATTTATCATTTGTAGTGGCTGTGTAGTGTATTCCTTTGCTTTGTGCGTAAAATTTAAAAGGTTTAAACGTCAGTGGAGTATATTTTAGGCTGTGCTTTAGTTGCGTTCTAAAGAGGTTCGATTAAATCGTGCTGAAGATAAAAAAGTGGACTTATCAGTTTTTTTCTTTAAACGTTGGACTTGATAAGAAATTGGAAGATTATAATTTATATTCAATTTGGCCAAGAATTTCATAAAAGGCTGTTGAAACAGAATGTGTGTATTTGAAAAGCATTGACGCAAATTATAAAACAAACATGGAAATCTATTCATATGTTTACAGACTATTTGTAATGAAGTTCATTGTTAAGTGAACCAGTGATAAATTAATCCCAAAATAAACATTCGCGTGTCTAGAAAGAACTTATTTTTAACTCCTTGAAAAAAGGAAGTGTGATTTTCGAAACTTAAAAAAGAACTTTGTGATTTGACATTTGTTTGCGCGCCAATTTTTTGACTTTGACAGTTCGGGATTTTTGGACTTTTTCGTTTGTAAAGGAGTACTCATGCCATTCTTCCGCAAACGTGCAGTCAAGAGTAGAAAGGTGCACAGTGAATGTAGTCTATGCATGTGTAGATACTGTATGGCCTTACGGAGACAAAGAACCACCTGTGATTCATTGATAAAAGTGTCAACTTCAGTTCTTAAAAGATATAATTTTTGTTTATACTCATTCAAATACAGACTGTTTTTCGATCCTTGAAAGTTATCTAATATTAGTTTTAGATAAAAACACAATGTTGGTTGCTGTTTATATTAAGATCAAGAGGGCTTAGTATTTACATATTTCTTACGCGCCCGCGTCACGGGAAATTCCGTGAGCGTAATGGAAATGTCGACTAAATAATCAACGAAATTATTTAACGATTACACCGAAATATTAACGAAGATATACGAAGAATTATACGAAGACATATATTTTATATATAACGAAAGATAAATCATAAAGATTGAAAAGATCATTGACGATTCAACATGGATTTGACAGTTGCGAACTTCGCATATGCGCAGCCATTTTTTGCGATGGCGCCATATTTGCGGAGCCCTCTTTATTATCCGGATCCAGTAGAATATCTGAATAGATATTACAAATACTATGATGGTAAGAATTCCATTAGGTTAATACCAAAATACTACTATTTTTAAGATGTTAGAAATTAATTACTAGGTACAGCTCGGAGACTTCCATTCAAGCACTAATAGCAAACGGTCTGAGCGATTTCATCATTCGCCAAAACTCTTCGTACTAGGTTTTGGCCGTCAATGCTGATAATCTAATAGACGGAAAACCCAATTTTGCCAATTAAAAACGTCTTAAATCTTGTCGCAATCTTATGACAGCGATGATAAACATCAAAAATGGATAAAAACTATTAAATTTACGAAACATTGACACTTCTTACGTTCTTAAAAATACGATAAAAGGGGTATTTAAGTTTTGCGATCTTCTGGTTTCTCATTCGGACTACCTGTAGAGACTATCATAGATAGTTAGTATGGCATACAGGAATGAGCATTATCTTCGAGGCCTTTCTCTCTAAGAGACCAGTGGCGGTGCAACCAGTCGCTTCCAACAAAAATAATACAGCTCTATGGAGGGACTTCACCCGGTGTCCGCTTGGTTGCCAAAAATGATCAACATTTCATGTTATACCTTTTAAAACCGTACTGGTGGCGCCATCATGGTATCCTAGTGGGATATCTAAGTAACTAAGGAATGAGGCAGATCCTATACTAATCGCGACAAGTATGACTTAGGCTGAAGCCGTCACAGAAAGGAGATTATTAGTAGTCGACAAGTACAAACATGTTCTGCATTGCTGTATATTGACACGTCATAAGAGGAGCTCGACTGACATCAATTTAAAGTCATTGAAATTATCGATAATCCATTTAAGATTGGATATGATGTCTACTCAATAGACCAAAGAGTTAGTCATCGCACCTGAGACTATAAGGTCTCGGGCACTTATCATGAGCGTGGGGCCTGAAATATTTCTTTGACGTACTTGTAACAGTGACTTATGGATGTAGTAAATCCCCTGCCTGTCCCTTCAGTCAAAGATGTGATGATAAGTTACAAAGTACTCTATACTTCAAATGAGTCACTAAATCTGCCTAACCTTTTCCCAAGCCTTTTCATCTTGGGGTCGGCTTCCAGTCTAACCGGATGCAGCTGAATACCAGTATTTTACATGGAGCGACTGCCTATCTGTCCTCCACAAACAACTGGGTAATACGATACCCCTTGGTAAGAGTGTTTGTCAGACCTTCGGGTTTCTGATGATCCGTGACGTCTGTCAAAGATTCACAAATGTCATCCGGGACCAACGGCTTAACGTGCTTTCCGAAGCACGACGAAGTCTCGATATGTAAAGATGGGCAACCATCTACAGACGAACCCAGCCAACCGGCAGCTTACCTTAACATGATGGATCAACCCGTGTGGCTCTTATTACTTGGCCACGAGCTACTCCTTCAAATGAGTAATGATAAGATGTGGGGGCTCGGCCTTCTAGGTGCAGAATATCGAAACAAAGTCACCATGACAGACAATATAGTTTCGACTTAAAATTTTGATAATCGTGTAGGGCGTGACAGTTACCCAGCAAATATCACGATACTAGAATTTTGTTTAATAACGATTATTTGCAAAAAAATAAGCTGCCGATATCTAAAAAGAAGGTCAGCACCCTAATTGCGTACACACGATAAATCACACTCTGAATCGTTTTGAAACAGATTGCTAATCTGTTTCTTCTTAAGTTCCAAAAATAATTCTGCTCAACAACGTAAATAACGCATTGAATGTTGTTGAACTGTCAAAATGAAACAGATTAGTCTTAATTGTGTACGAAAATGTGTTACGGAATGAGATAGCAGATTAAGATAGACACAACATCACGCCTGTATTTCCCAAAGGGTTAGGCAGAGGTGTGCACCCACATCTCGTCAAACACACAAATCCAGACTCCGGGCTGATACTGAGAAAAGACTGATAAAAGAAACCAATAACACTGCCGACCTGGATATTGAACCCAGGACCTCATGCTCAGCATTAGCGCCTGCGAACTCTAGACCGACGAGGCAGTAAAAAAAAAACAAAAAAATGGTTTAATTTGATATTAATAATAATTACTACTTTGTTTTGTTCAATTTGATGTACAATAAAGCATATTCTATATTTTTTCTTAGTTAATAAAATATCTACAAAACAAAGAAAACATTGTAATGATATCTTATAGCAATATGGCTTGTACATAAATACGCAATGGGATTTATGGTGTATTTTTCTGCTGTAATGCCAATAAACGCATTTTTCTTTCATTCTTATTTAGAAGGGGAATTGGATTAATGCCCGATTGATGGCAAGAGGCTCGCCTCCAGGTACTTCAACATAACTGCCGAAATGTGATTTACTATAGGTACTCCTCTGCCCAACCCTTCGAGGAAATAAGGCGTGATTCAACTTGTAAATGGAATGAGTCAGAAGCTTAGATTGTCGCTATGTCAGTTGTTACTATAAGGTCACACGTAATCACGTAGGTTCAACGTCATCTGCCACAGATAATAAAGAAAACACAAACTAAATAAAATGTAATTAACCATAGATAACACAAAAATGACATGTCATCATGACGGCCATAGATTTTTTAGCTTACAGATAAGATGTTACCGTTAAACTTTGAAACACCGACTTTTCTGATTGTTACTATTATTTTTTTTGTTTACGCAAAATTACTGATCCTGGCTTGGACATTTTCTTTTTTTATTATAAAAAAGTAAAATAAATCCTTTTCTAAGTAAGTACCTATATTTTGGAGATGGGATGGCACCGTGAAAAAATTAAGGAAATTGGAAAAATCAAAAAAATATGTAATGTTTTTCTTAAGCTATATTCTTATTTATTTCTTTACTGTTTCGTGTTGGTAATTAATTTCAAAATTAATTTATAACAACAGTTGGACACCATACTTTTTGCACTTGATAAGGTCGTAAATCGTTGTAATGTATGAACGTAAACGAGGCAAAAGGAGTATGTAAGGATAGCAAGTGGCGTTCTAACCCCCCCCCCCCCCCCCATGGGAAGAAGGCGTGAGTTTATGTATGTAAATCTTACATTATTTATCTAAAACCACGCGACCACGTAAATAAAAAAAAATAATAATAATGAATTATCATCATTGGTCGACATAATTTTTTACATAACCTTAGATACGAGATAAACACATTCTGATAAGATTGTGCTACTTCCATAACTGAGTTCTTTCCGATATCGTCTTTTTTGGCGAATCAGCGTGAGTCGAGAATATTTTTAAATATTTTTGGTATATTATATTTTAGCTTGTATTCATAATTGTGCCACTTTTTGCCTTCAAAAGTTATATTGGTGACGTTCAAATAAGTTTGTTTTTCAAAACTTGTGTTCTTTTTTACAAAATGGTGGACATTTTTAAGGATTTAAGGGTGGGTGCGTAACTTAGAGAACTCGTTAATTTGCGAATCATATTTTTTTTAAAGTTCTTTCTTAATTGGCAATTACCGAAGTCTTTTTTTTTTGTTGTTGACTGGTGTTCTATTGCAATGCAGTGCTATTTTTTTCATTTCATGGTCGTTGGTCTTGTATGTAGGTACTACAAGCCTCCTAAGTTTGAATGCATTTTTTTATCATCATCATGCTCCTGCCAATTATCTCAATTTATTTTGGGATCGGCAAAGTATTTCCTCTTCTTTGGAAACTCCTTAAAATATTTCAAATTAATTTCAAGCCTTCATAGGAATGGCAAACGTAATTTTCGTTGGTCAAAGTGAGGCAGAATAAACCGCTAAGATAGCCCGCGAAATTCAAATTTTCTAACGTTTTTTGCCGTTTGCAGGTCACTGTCAGATTTAATAATAATTAGAATATGATTCAAATAGCAAAAAACGTAAGAAAATTTGAATTTCGCGGGCTACCGCTTTCGCCTTAAATCAAACTGTCGGTCGACTCATTTTGCTTAAAGCGAGAAACGCAATGTTTTATGAATCATATTGCAACATAATTTCCTCGAATCAGATTATAAATTGTTTTGCATTGATAATATAAATCCTTCCTTGAGGGCTTGTATACATAATTTAAAACTCTGTGTGACCACTTATATCTTCTAAAATGAACAAAGGATTTTGATCAAGCTTACACCATTCGCAAACATCTCGATGTTTTGGTATGTCATTCGCATTGCGTAGAGGCGGGACACTAAATAATATTTATAATCTATTGTCAACTTAAATGGTTGATTGTTGTCATTTAAGTCAAAAAATCACATACAGGTCAACCAGGTAAAGTATGCGCTTCGGTAATGTTCGTGTTTCCAAATTTGCTCGAACGTCGCGCCACACAGTAACAACCCACAGACAATGCTTGTACTGTTGTTTTGTACTGCCGTTCATTTGTATGAAGTTTTCTCTCTTGCGGGGTTACCTACTCTGCGGGGTCTACTACAGGATGTATAGCTCCATTTCTGACTTTCTCCAGATTAAAATAACACTGCTTTATGAGTTGGTAGTAGGCCCCCAGGCCACAGCTCATCATCTGTCACTCAAGAGATAAGAAACGTTTTTTTGTAATTTATTAAGGTTGTTAATCGATAATTTTATAATCATGGTAATAGGCGAGTACTTTCGTAGCTGTAACAGCTCTATATTAGATCTCATCGCGCGTTCGTATTTCCGAAGATAGACGATGATTCCCTAAGCGCATACTTTTGTTGGGATATCTATATATTTACAACAGCTACAAACTACTGTCAAATCCCGTGCTACTGACTGCTCACTATAACTTGCCCCTTACCGTCATGTTGGCACCATTGCTTGTCAAGCTTAGTTTCAATACTAATTGAGTTCAAAATGGCTTGACAAGCAATGGTGCCAACATGACAGCAAGGCACAAGTTATACTGCCAGTAGCATGAGATTTGATAGTATTTTTATTGATGACTTTATTAAGGCTGTTTTGCATACATACAAATTGAGAATGACACTATCCTTAAAATCACAAATATTAAACTGTTGTAATTTGACAGTTGTACGACAGTGACAGCAAAAAGGTTAGCCTTTGTCTTCTAAATCATTAAAAAGGTTTTTATAAGTCGCGGCTAGATACAAGATATCTATTTTCAAGATAAGGCTGGATATGTAAAACTTTGAATCGATAAGTTATATAAAAAAGTGAATCATGTATTTTGTTCATTCATAAGTTGATACCACTATCATTCAAGCTCCTATCTTGAGACGATCAAGGTAAAAAAAATTAAATACTAAGTCACGAAATCGTGCCGCGGTAACCACGGTTAAGCCGTTGGTCCCGGCTGTCATTCGTAGATCTTTGACAGTCGCTACGGGTAGTTAGAAGCCCGAAATTCTGGCAACCAGTCTTAGCAAGGGGTATCGTATTACCCAGTTACTGGGTTGTGGAGATCAGATAGGCAGACGCTCTACGTCATTCTAATATTAACTTAATTTACACTAGAATAATGTTGATATTTGGAAATATCATAAATTGGAAACATAGATTTGAAACTGGAATAGCTTTGAAATGAAACAATACCGGTGGGGTAACTTACTATTCTAAATGGTGTTTTTTTTTGGCGATCCTAATTTGTCCCGTTCCTGGGCCCCATCCCATTTCTTGCTTGTACCTGTGCTGCTGGGAAGTTTATTGCGCCACTTCTTCTTCCCGGCTAAAGCACTAGGAAGTGGTGACCCCTTCACCACTTCCTAGTCCCGTTTTCGGGGACCGTCATGTGATTTTGTCGTTCAAAAAGTGCTGATTCTCAACCTAGTTTGGATAAAGGACCCGATTTTGTTTTAAAAACCTACCTAACTTGTTTGTTTTAGTATTTAATGATGTGTAATATCTTTCCTCTCGCTTTGGGGGTGATTTCGTGAAATGGGACGGAAGTGTGTAACAGGAAGCCGGGGAAGCGCGCGCTATTTGATTTGACCAATGAGCGCGCGCGGTGCTAGAGTTGGCCGTCACTATCAGCCAAAATGTCAGATGTTAAACATCTTATGCGACTACTGTATGGCTCGCTCGGTTTTTTTAATTTTTATTAACTATTTAATTTATGATACTGTTTTTTTTTTCTTCTCCATAAAATAACGTGGTTTTTTGTTTTGTTCCAGGCATGTACACAATGCGTATGCTGGACGGTGCCGGCGCGCACCATGTCCCTCACCACAACCATTCTCATATGATGATCACAGGTAATAAAAAAAAAGTTTATTTCTGTGCCAACTATTTTACATTAGTTTATGATTAGAACCTCCTTTAAAGCATGATGATGCCTGTGTTAGGAGGCTTCGCACTGCGAATAGCTTTGGCAGTATGTACATCTGAAAAAAAAAATAGTTTTATGGGTTAAATTCGTTAATCAGGTAGGTACGTTGTTGACTTTTAATAACTGTAAATGATAATGTACTATGAATGTATTTGTGTATTAAGTTGGTTTGCCTAAATAAAAAAATCCGTTTACTCTAACAGTAGGCCACACCACTAGGAATGCCTTAATAAAAGCGCTGTTGGATTTTCAACGCTCGGCTCAGCGCTGAGAGTTGGAAATCCAACGGCGCGCTTTTATTTAGACATACGTGTCAATGAAAACGTCTATATATCATCTACATGCCTTTTCCTAATTATGTTGGGGTCAGCTTCCAGTCTAACCGGATACTAAACTAAAATACACCAGTATTTTACAAGGAGCAACTGCCTATGTGACCTCCACAACCCAGTAACTGGGTAATACGATACGCCTTGATAAGACTGTTACCTACTTTGCTGACTTGCAAATGTTGTTACCACAATGACCTAATACAGTTCGTAGAGATACGAGAGTTGATGATCATGCTATATTTATTATATGGCTATTATTTTTTATGATAGTAATTAGTTGAAGACAAATTATTTAAACAATTATCAATGACTGACGCAAAAAATGTCTCATCATTTTGATATGATTTAGATTATGGTATTTTTGTTATTAGGTATAGGTTTTGCGTTGTGTAATCTAATTGATTTAGCGTACTATTCTATAGAATCATTTTTTTTCTAACTGAACAGACAGCTGTGCTGTTGGGGAGTTTGTTGCGCCACTTCTTCTTCCCAGCTAAGGCACTGGGAAGTGGTGAAGGGTGGGCGTTTTGGGGGACTGTCTAATGTAATTTTGACGTTCTAAAAGTGCTGATTCTCAGTCTAGTTTGAATAAATGACTTTAGATTTTGATAATATCCAAGTTTATTTGTGTTTTTTATGCTCAGTAGCTTTAATAATTTATCATATTTAAAGACGGGGATTGGTACTTGCAACGTTTGTTTGTAATGTATCATTCGAGGCGAGCTTGGTTACAATACGGCGATACACAAGACCCGGCCAACGCTCGCTTCGAGCACAATGACATTTTCGTTTGTCATATTTCCGTTTCAAAGGAATTCACGAAACAGCGAACAGTTGAAACAAAAACTAGATAAATTACAAAAAAATGTTACAAGTCAGTCTCCGCCTTAATAGTTTAAAATAGCAAAAAAAAAAAAAAAAAAAACACCTTAAATTTTATTGTAATAAGTTAAATTTGATTAGTCTAAATACTAAATAATATTATAATAATTGGGAAAGTGATTTTGTTTATTTCTTTATTTGGGGGATGCGCCAAGGGAGCCCGCGAAATTCAAATTTAATCACGTTTTTTGCCATTTGCAGGTCAGTGTCAGGTTGTATGTTGATTCAAATATGATTCACGACCGTAAAAAATATGGCTTTACATGTGATTACAGTGGGTACAGGCTGTAAATACCCACATATTGATTTTTTGGAAAAAAATGGGCCTGGATTTAGGAAATCTCCTTATTTTTTTTTTCAAATGGTTTACCTATAAATCTCTTCTTACAGAGCGGGATTCGGCATCTGACAGTGCCGTGTCTTCGATGGGGTCTGAGCGTGTACCCTCGCTGTCTGATGGAGAATGGTGCGACGGTAGTGACTCTGCGCAAGAGTTCCACAGGTATGAGATCTTTTAGCGCATTTTGATTTTACGGTACAAGGTTTTTCTTGTGACTTCACTCCTATGATATTGATTTTTTGGGTATAAAATATACAACATGTCCCAAAATTACCAAACAGCCCAATTATACACTGAATTTTCACTATTCTGTATAAAACATTGTTTATTTATTAAATTAGTGATACTAATTGTGGGAGAAAATTGTGGTCACATTACAAATCTACGCACGCACACAGTCGCACACGTATAAGGGTCTAGCGTACAGATTCTTCGACCATTTTGGTTTGTTTTGACTGTACTTTACGTAGTTTTAATTGTTTTTGGTATAAAAAAATACCTATACAGGATGAAATTGAATTCATGGGCATCCCCTTTAGGGAGTCATTACACTCATCATTATGAACAACTTTGACTATGGTACTAACGTAGCCATAGCGAAAAAAATAATTGTTCCCCTACATTTTGACGAGCTATGAGAACATAAATCTAGGGAACATCTTTTTTGTCTTTGCGATTTCAGTTTTGGTCCCATAGTGAAAGTTGTTCATAATGACTACAATGAAACCTTAATCTATCGTATGCTGTAGTACCAGAATCAATTAAAAATCCATTGTGTCTCGTGTGGATCTCCTTTATAAGGCTTCCAAAAGGTTAAGAGGATGGTCATCAATTAAATTTCATTCTGTATAAAAAAATACAGAAATCGATTCAGTAAACGATTCTTAACTACTTTCACAATGTGCATTAGTTCAGTTAAACATTGTTTATGCCCAGATACTATAAAATGACTGTTATATTTCTGATTTTGACGTCAAAATTAAGGTACTTACATTATAGCCTTGTCCAATGTCCATGACTCAGCAGTCTGGCCACTATCAGTAAGATAAAACACACAATAATAACGTTTATTTCGCTTGTCATACAGCTCAAAATTCCGGCCGTACGACAATTCATTTGGACGCGAGCGCGCTGCGCCTCACCAGGCGCAGAAGAAACATCAAATGTTTGGGAAACGATGCTTTCAGGTAAATATTATTATTGTTATAACTAGCTTGTTAACTAAGCTACCTTTCGGGGAAGTTTTATCAAAATCAGGCCAGCAGTTTTGGTGTAATCATGTGTCAAAAGAAGATCCTTTTACCGTGCAGTAGAACAGTTACAGACTGATATTATTATTGAGTTCGATGCCCTGCACGCGTATCATGACTACCATAGAAACGGGTTTTGTCGACGGAAGAATAGACAAAATAACAGATTCAAAATAACAACCTGTCATTTTGTCTATTCTTCCGTCGACAAAACCCTTTATCTGTCATTTTGTCTATTCTTCCGTCGACAAAACCCTTTATCTGTCATTTTGACTATTCTTCCGTCGACAAAACTCTTTATCTGTCATTTTGTCTATTCTTCCGTCGACAAAACTCTTTATCTGTCATTTTGACTATTCTTCCGTCGACAAAACTCTTTATCTGTCATTTTGACTATTCTTCCGTCGACAAAACTCTTTATCTGTCATTTTGACTATTCTTCCGTCGACAAAACTCTTTATCTGTCATTTTGACTATTCTTCCGTCGACAAAACTCTTTATCTGTCATTTTGTCTATTCTTCCGTCGACAAAACTCTTTATCTGTCATTTTGACTATTCTTCCGTCGACAAAACTCTTTATCTGTCATTTTGACTATTCTTCCGTCGACAAAACTCTTTATCTGTCATTTTGTCTATTCTTCCGTCGACAAAACTCTTTATCTGTCATTTTGACTATTCTTCCGTCGACAAAACTCTTTATCTGTCATTTTGACTATTCTTCCGTCGACAAAACTCTTTATCTGTCATTTTGACTATTCTTCCGTCGACAAAACTCTTTATCTGTCATTTTGTCTATTCTTCCGTCGACAAAACTCTTTATCTGTCATTTTGTCTATTCGTTTTCTACGCGTGCAAGTTCGACTAATTGCTATCGGGTTTTTCTAACAAAACATTCTCAATACCAGCCCGATCTAGTCTAGATGTATGCCTAGGTCTTCATATTTATTTATTTATTTGTTAACATAGGTAAAGAAATGCAGATGTTATGTATGATGCAAATCTGGCTGAGGATTACATTTTAAAATTTACTAAAAAATATTTGAAAATCATGCACAATTATGGTATTAAATTAGAAATAAATTGACTAATTACATATTACTTAATACTCTAATTATGTCGGACCTAAATGAGGAATTATTACTACGTCAAAATAATTAAAATGTCAAAATAATTTAATGGCACTATTAGCTAATTTATTGGCGCTGAATAGTATTTTCCATGGAGCGACTGTCTGTCTGACTTCAACAACTGCCTACCTCTGTAACGGTTACAGGTGTGATGATTTTTGTATTGTCTTTACAGGAGCAACCGGCCCCTGCCTTGGACCCGGTCGGCAGACCAGGGGTCGTGAAGTACGAATGCCCGGAACAGACTTACCATCATGATAACATGCATATGCACAACGGTAAGCATCTTTTTCATGATAGAATGTATGTATGTACTGGGTGTAATTTTAATCACCGTTTTCCTCTTAAGGGGTCATTGTACTCATCATTATGAACAACTTTTACTATGGGACCAAACCTGAAATCGTGAAAAAAAAATCAGCTGTTCCCTACATTTATGTTCGCATAACTCGTCAAAATGTAGGGAACAGCTGATTTCTTTTTCACGATTTCAGGTTTGGTCCCGTAGTAAAAGTTGTTCATAATGATGAGTACAATGACCCCTTAAGAGGAAAACGGTGATTAAAATTACACCCTGTATAATTGTATAGTTAAAAAATAAACGATAATTTGTAGCGTCGCTCTGTAGGCATGATTGATACCTAAATTCACTATGCCTATACAGGGTCAATTTAAATTAGCTAGCGAAACTTTTTGTTTTATCGTGTTCCAAAAAAAGGATGTTTAAAGTGATACCCATTTATCTACACTGCGGTTGATGACCCAAAAGATCATCTTAATTCATTTATTTTTTCGCTATCATGTTTAGATAATTATCAATACCCGTCACGTCTGCGGAGTTTCGCTAGCTAATTTAATTTGACCGCGTATTTTGTAAAATAGGCTGTCAAAAATGTTTATTGTTTTAACTACATTAACACTTTTTTTAGATGGCTACAGTTTCCTATCATTATATTAACGTAATATTGATTTGTTCTCCAGTAGACTTCGCCCCCCGGCCACAGTTGCCCCCGCCACACGTCGCCAACATCCACGGCCCAGCTCTAGACCTCAACACGGCGCACTCCAGCCATGCCTTACTACAGGTAATGTTAACAAACACTCTCGGGTTATAAGCACACTAACAGACAGACACATTGTGAACAACATAACATTAACATAACATAATATAACATTAACATAACATAACATTACACTTAGTATAATAAAAACATGTTTGTATCTTCACAGAGCAACATCCCCAGCCCGGCCCCCCCCAGGTTCACGTACGCCACTCCGGAGCGCGTGCGACACAACCACACGTACAGCGCGCCGCTCGCGTCCGCAGACCTCAGACCCGCGGCCGTGCGGGACAAGAGAGGTACGGACTGACTACAGAATTAGCCAGTGTGTAATGTAGGATCACATAATATAGCATAATGAAATATGCTAGATGGTAGCGTAACAAATTATGATAGTTGGTAGCGTAACAAAATATGTTAGTTGGTAGCGTAACAAAATATGTTAGTTGGTAGCGTAACAAAATATGTTAGTTGGTAGCGTAACAAAATATGCTGGATGAAGGTATAATAAAATATGCTAGATGGCAACATAACAAAATATTATGCTAAATGAAATCAAAACAAAATATGCTAGAAGGAAGCACAATAAAGTATGGTAGTTGGTAGCATAACAAAATATACTAGATTTCTGCATAACATAATATGCTATATGGTAGCATATCAAAATCCGTTAGTTGGTAGCATAACAAAATATGCTAGATGAAAGGATAACAAAATATACTTGATGGTAGCACAATAAAGTATGCTAGTTGGTAGCACAATAAATTATGCTAGATGGAAGGTAAACAAAATATGCTACATGGTAACATAACAAAATCTGCTAGATGGTAGCATAACAAAACATGCCAGATGAAAGGATAACAAAATATACTTGATGGTAGCACAATAAAATATGCTAGATACAAATAGGGAATAGGCTAGGGAAATATGTGTGTGTGCCTCCGTAATATAGTTTTATCTCTGCCTAATCCTTCGCGCACGTAGGCGTGATGCAATATCAATATGCTAGATTTTTAGTTCAACAAAGTCATGATTTGCAAAAATAAAAACTTTAAAGACATGTTAGAAAAAATGTTATGTAAGAAAATTGTGTAAAATTATCCATTTGCTATGTGAAATATTCTAAAGTTATCAGAAACACTACTTGATATTATGTTTTTTACAAAATGCAGTTTAAATTTCCTCTTAAATCAAAAAAGGTATTTTTTATTTAACTTCTTATAGTAATATCTATGTTTCGCATACAGTCCGGCGACTGACCGACGGCAGCATGTCAGACGGAGGCTCGTCTGCAACCAGCAGCGGGCAACATCTGTCGCGTGACGAGAAGAGGGCCAAGGCATTAGGTAAGGACGAAAACTAGTTGTTTAGCATTTTTAAGTCTAGTCTCAAATTATTGAGTGAAGCACTGTCTAAGATATTGGTTTCTGGGTCGTGGGTTCGATTCCTATACGACGCGTAAATAATTTGCTCATAGATATCTGAAGTATCTGATATCAATGTCATCTCAGCGACAATCAATGTTTTGTTTTGTCAAAAATGTAGGTAAATTAGCGCAATAGTCGCTCCACAGTTGCGCTACAAAGTGTCAAATACATCAAAATCTCCCGATCAAATAAAAAGCATAAGACATTTATTGTGGAGCAACGGTAGCCCTACTGTTGCTCAACAGTTGCGCCATAAAAAGTGTCTAATACTAAAATATGTGTCACCTAAAACATAAAACCCATTTTTTTGCGCAACTGTTTCCCGACTATTGCGCAACTGTTGCCCGACTATTGCGCAACTGTTGCTATACAATGTCCCGCACACATTAACCTGTACAAGTGGCCGCAGGCATACCCCTGGAGGTGCAGGACATCATCAACCTGCCGATGGATGAGTTCAACGAAAGACTGTCGAAGCACGACCTCAGCGAGGCTCAGCTCTCACTCATAAGGGATATTAGGAGGCGTGGGAAGAATAAGGTATGTTTATAAAATTATTATAATACTAACTTCTGTCCGCGACTTTGTCCGCAAGAAATTTCGCCCCCCGACCAGCCGCATTGCATCCCATCGCCCGAAATTGTTTATTCTTCACAAAAAAAAAAAAAACAGTCATTTACGAATTACTGTTCTATAGTCAAAAGTAAAAAAAAAATCAAGAGAAAAAAAATGAGCTGCATTAGCTCCTTTTTTCCCAAGCTCATCAAGCTCACTCAGTATATTCGAAGTTTAGACTAACTAGCTTTGGCCAGCGGCTTCGCTCGCGTGATATCGTGTTAAATTATAGCCTACTGGCTGCACCGCTGCGCTTACCCTGAGAATATCCGGATAAAAAGTATCCTATGTCCTAATCCAGGTCATGGTCTACCCATGAGCCAAATTTCATCCAAATCTGCTCAGCCGTTTTAGCGTGAAAGCGTAACAAACAAACAAACAAACTCACTGTCGTATTTATAATATTACGTAGAATAGAATACTCTTTTGATATGAACACCATTAAAATTACAGACATTTAATTGTCACCCTAATGTAAAATGTCTAAGTTGTCGCGAAAAAAAAAAGATCCCAACAGACAACATGATTTTGGATTTCAAAATTATACAAAACATCCTTTTTTTTTTTTTTTTATAGGTCGCGGCCCAAAATTGCCGCAAACGTAAACTCGACCAGATCACGTCGTTGGCCGACGAGGTCCGCACCGTACGAGACAGAAAGATTCGCACCCAGCGCGACCACAGCTCTCTGATCGCGGAGAGGCAGCGCGTTAAAGAGCGCTTTGCAGCGCTCTATCGCCATGTTTTCCAGGTAAACAATTATGAACGATGTACAGTGGCCAGCACATCAAGCTACTAAAATCTGTCAAATTTCTTTAGTAGATTTTAAACTTTATCGCTAAAGCATTAGGTTCAAGTTTGATTGGGAAAGTTTGACAGTTTTGGGTAGCTTGATGTGCTGGCCACTGTACAGTCAACAAAGCTATTTGGTATGCAGGCAGCTAACTACTACTTTAAAAAATGTTGTGAGTATGCTGGGTAGTCAATTCTTTTACTCGCTTTAAGTACCTATGTCATATGCTTAAAAAGTGTTTACGCACACAATAAAAATGAATATTGGCAGTGTAGTGGAGGGATGAATAATTTCGCCTGTATACCAAATAGCTTTGTTGACTGTACTAAGGATTTGGAGCAGCTTTTTCGAAGAATTTTGAACAGTCTAACCAGTCAAATGCTTTACTAGTCAGCTAGTCATTCAAAGTCAAAAAAAAAAAAAACTTATCACTATATGTTCTTCCTCAGAACCTGCGTGACCCTGAAGGTAGACCGCTGTCTTCTCAGCAGTACTCACTGCAACAGGCGGCTGACGGCAACGTGGTGCTAGTACCCAAGATGCCACAGCACCAAGGTAACTATACTAAACTAGCTTCCGTGAAGAGACTTTTTTATTATATTGTATTGTATTTTATTTTATTTATTTTATTTATTTTATTTATTTTATTTATTTTATTTATTTTATTTATTTTATTTATTTTATTTATTTTATTTATTTTATTTATTTTATTTATTTTATTTATTTTATTTTATTATAATATAACTAACCATATTTCTTCTTCCACAGATCACCCAATGAACCGCACAAACGATGATGAAATGGACCGGAAAGCTAAAAGTTACGACCAGTGACACTCCGCCTACAATACACTGTTCCCGAGATGGTAACGCACACACAAACACACGTCAAGACTCGACCATGCAATAATTGTTAACGTATACAAAAGTTTTACGAAAAATTTAAAGATTCATGTATTAATTTTTGTGAAAACAGTTGTTAGACATTTGTCAAATGTCAAAGTTGATGAGTGTAAAATTTCTTTAAAATAACGGTATAACAAAGATTTGTGTCGAACCAAATTGTCGGCCATTGGTTGGGTGATTCTTATTTTCAATTTCCAAATCCGTCGAAAATATCTTTATCTTTAGCTATGAAATTGCGCTCTTCGTTTTTTGTTTTTGTCTTAAATCACACCTGTCAAATTCAAATTGACATTTGACAAATGTCAAAATGCTTGCTAACCGCCTTTTTTTAAATGTCATGGCTGTTTTCATTTTGTACAAACACTTATCTAAATATTAGACAAAATAGTATAAAAGCTTGCCTACCAATAAACTACCTACCTATAGTGCAGTGGCATACAGTCCGCCTTTAAAAGTAATAGTCACAAGTTGTAATTAAAAATGTCTAGGACAATTTTTTTTTTAAATTTACCTATTATCTTATGTGTGTGTTTTCCATTTCTTACATTAAAAAGTCCTATTTCTGGCTAAAATTGTGAAGTCATAGTAATTTTTATAGCTATGAAAAACAAGCCAGGTCCTTATGATTTTATGCAGCTTTGAATATCCGCTGCATTTATAGCTTAGTATAGCTTCTCATTCTTGTAAAAGGAGGGTAGGCTACACGATAAGTTTTTTTAAAAATAACGAAAAATAAATTGTTTGTGATACAAAAAAAAGAATTCCATTTTGATTTAGTTCTCGATTAGCGATTTTAAAATTGAGTAAATTTACGTGTTTTTTACTAAAAATATTTAAATAAAAATTGTACGTATTCCTTTAAAAAAATGTATATTTGTTTTGTAGTAAAAAATTTCTTTTATGTATTTTTTTTTTTTTTGTAAAAAACACGTAAACTTTTGAACAAAACCTATGCCTAGTTTTTTTTGGGTTAACAACAAAATTGTTCCAAGCGAAAGTAAGAAAAAAAAAACAAAATATTTACCACAAACGACTGATAACATATAAACCATAGATTTTAATAAAAAGATTTAAAAAAATCACTGATGTCTATGACATCGTTATGTTGCAATAAGTAAATTTAGAAGTTTTTGTAAAATATATTTTTTTCTCTTACACCTAAGTTTGTTTATTTAATGTTATGTTTCTATAATATTAGTTTTTAAGAGTGTAGTTAAAATATCAGCTAAAATGATTGACCAGACACAATAAGTAAAAATATAAATAATATAGGTTAAGTTTTTTTATCAATACTTCTTTTTAGCAGGGTAGTTATTAGCTATAAAAATATACGTCAGAAATATGAAAAATTCTGACAGAATGACAATTTAAAATATATGAATACCTACGGACCTCTGGAGGTCTCATGACAGTTGATATTCAGCTGCATCTGGTTAGACTGGAAGCCAACCACAACATATTTGGAAATAAACTCATAACCCTTACTTTTCCGCAGTCGGTGCAAAATGCAGCTTGTATAACTACCCTGTTCAGAAATGAAGTTTTTAAGTCTATCTGAACAATCTTATATGCTGATTAAAAATCTAACTGTACCTATGTATATTTTTTATTTGTCATTTTGGTACGAAAAACAAAATAAAAATTGATATTTGTCAAAATTTATTTGTTTCGTTTTTTTTTGTTCCATTTAATATGAACAATTTTTTTTACAGAAAGCTATTAGTAGGTTTTTAGAGCGATTGATTAGTTGTTTTTTTTTTCATATATTTTTGTGAAAAAAGCGCTGTTTTCTATATTTTTATGCATTATTACTTTTTTCCTTATTTAAATATTTAAAAAGTTATTGTTACCCGAGGGTACATAATGTTTATTAGGTACTTACCTATGACTTAACAAAAATGCGATGATAATAAGTCATAAATGAAAAAAAACATTTCTAATCAATTGTAGTTATTATACTATCCAATTTGAAAAACTGTACCTATTTATTTTTATTAAAAAAAAACAATTTTTCTAGTTATTTAAAATTTTGACAGATATCGTAATTATTTTCCTTTTGCTGTACCTACATACATATTTACTATCGTGCAAAGATTTCAATCGTAGATCCGTCAAAAGGTGGTCGCGTTTCATACCTCTGACATACAATGACGCAGGCAAGCTTGATTTGGTTGTCATGGAAACGCTATTATTATTATTTTTATTGCTGAATAGGCTTGCTCTCGACCTCGATCTCGCCTTGAAAGCGATAGATGAGGTTTTATTTATTGTGTAAACTCACTCTTCTCATTAAGGACACTTTCGCGGAGCTGAACACGTTAAAGTCAAATCTAACGACTCAAATCTTTGCTATCGTACATATTATTTTCAATATGAGTACAAAACACTTGAACTTTTTTTATAAAAATCCAGTTTAAAAAGAAATTATGATTATGCATGAAATGTTAGTACAATAAAAAAAAACCTTTCATAGAAGTCTATTAACGGTCACCCATAACTTTTTGAAAAACGCTCTACATTTTATGTTTAATCATAATGGTTATACATACTTTTAATATAAAATTAAGTTGTTCATAAAAGATATTTGAGTGACATTCCTGTCCCTTGTTTATGTCATTATTATTTTTATCTAAAAAAAAAAAACATATTTTCAATTATTTAGTTACGGGCAACCGAAGTCTGACAACCAGTCTTACCAAGGGGTATCGTCTTACCAAGTAACTGGGTTGTGGAGGTCATATAAGCAGTCGCTCCATGTAAAATACTGGTATTCAGCTGCATCCAGTTACACTGGAAGCCAATCGAAAAAGCTAGATTGAATTTCAATGATTTATTTTAAAAAAATATTATCGTTTTCTTTACTCGGTATCAGTATTTCTATATGGTTCCCCAAAACCGATATATACCAACAAAAAAAAACATGTTTTATGCAGTGTATGGTTGAAATAATAATGACATAAATAAACTTTAAAAGAAAAATATCTTCTTTTTTTTAAACTACATTATGATCTGTAAATTTAAGCATACCTATTGTAATATTTTTTTAAAGACAACAAATTATTCATGCTCGGGAACTGAACCTTGGATCTTACAAAACTGTAATATAAAAAACCTTTGTTGTCTTTGAAAAGAAAAAAAAAACTAAAATAACTATGGTGCATATTTTTTTTATCAAAAAAGTAGCGCATAGACTATCGCTTTTAAAAAAAAACAATGAATTAAAACATAAAAAAATATTTATTCGAATAGGGTGGTGTTGCCAGTCGATGGCATTGTATTTATTAAAATATTTAATTTAAAATAATGTACGCCTTTACAAAGTTAAGTCTTTGAGTATTATTTTATAGTTATTTTTGTTAAGGAGTACTTTTTAAATTAAGTATTTAGCAACAGTTGTTCGTAGTGGCTGTAACTCTGCACACAGTGGTCTTTATTGGTAAACCTATTCTTTAATATTATGAGTTTAATTAAAAGTCACTAACGACACAATAGATTTTTTATTCTTATGGCAAATCGACAGGTGAGCGGTGGGGGGATGCGCTAAGGTAGCCCGCGAAATTCCAATTTTATTACGTCTTTTGCAATTTGCACGTCAGTGTCAAGTTGTACGTATTGATTAAAATATGATTCGCGTCAAAATTTCTTTCTTTCTTTGTCTGTGGGATACTTAGGAGCAGTGGTGGCCCAGGGGTACTTACGAGTTGTAGGTCGCGAGTTTCAACCCAGGCAGGCACTTGACTTTGTGTAATTCATTTCATCACCACTGCTCTCAAAACGGTGCAAGAAAACATGAGGAAACCGGCATTTCCTAGAATCAAAAATTAAGAGACATGTGACATCTAGCAACCCGCACTGGGCCCGCAATATATTCCAATAAAACCATTGTGTGTAGGATTTAAATAAATTATTTATTTTAAGCAACTTATGTTCTTAGGCAACGGGTAGAGCATTTTTAACTTAAGTTAAAAAAAATACTTTTACCAAGCTATACGCGAAATGGCTGTGGGTTATTTTGTAAAATTGCTGGCGAAAACATATAATTATTAGTCATGTTTATTATAAAATATTTTATTTAATACAAGCTTCTGCCCGCCAATTTGTCGCCCGCGTTTTCGCATAGCGTTCTATCTGACTTTTTTCATTTTCTTCCTCAAGAATTGGGCTATCAAATGTAAACGGATTTTTTCAAAGATTCGTTCATACAAAACAAACAAATTCTTCAGCTTTATTATATTAATAATACTCGACTTGGCAGCATTTTCTTTTGGGTTTTCCAGTTCAACCGATAGTGGGCTAAACGGGTAATCAAAAAAAAAAACATCGTACCTATAGGTACATTTTTCCCGTTTTAAAACTTAAAATAAACATGACTGACAATTAGGTTCTTCATCATCATATCTAATGATAGCTTTTATGATTTATCTAAGATATTCATTATGAAGCTTATTTGCCTTAACATGTTTATAGAATATTAAATATGGGAAAGTACTTACTTGTGTCATTAAAAAATGTGGCAATAGCTTTGCGAAAGTGTGGGAATTCGATACCCACTCGTTTCACTTTAGTCACCGTTAAAAATAGGCCAGTACATGAAAAAGGTTTTCGGTTTTCGCTCTTTCTAAATGGTGCACGAAACTGAACCGTCACGCTCGGGTCGGTGACGTGGAATGGGGTATACTCGGCTACAGTCATAAGTGTGGTCATAAACATACACCCTTTTATTAATTTATTTACGCTTACAATAACCATAATATAAACATCTTTAAATCGAAAAGGATGGTATTGAAATCCCATAATTAATCTCCTAAAACAGACTATAAAATAACTTTTTACAATTAAAAATAGTTGCAAGAATTTTGTATTGATTACACTACTAAGAATTTGCAAGAATATGCAAGTAAACGGTCGATAAGGCAAGACAATCTTGCGTCACAAATGTTACCAACTTGCATTATGAAATATGCACGTTTTCTTGCATATTCTTGCGTTATGCAAGAGCCTGTATATACCAACTGGTTTATTTGTTTATTTCTTAACGCCAGAAAATCTGTTGTATAAAAACTAGATGTAATTATTTTTTAATTAAACTATATAATAAGTTAAGTAAGGTAACATTAGATGCTAAGGAATAATATAAAAAAACATGAAATTTTACTTATGGTTTTATTTTATTGAAGTCCCTCAGAAACATAATGATATCAACCCTGTGAGATCACCATGCTTGCTCACTGCAGCGATTTCAGATTAATTTCGTAAGTAACATCATCTGGATTCCACATTTACACGATGCTTTCTGTGCTATTCCGTTTATCCAATCCAATCAGGGCCGAGTTCCGGTAGTCACGTGGTCCCAGGTGGCGTGTCCGCTAATGGCGGACCTTTACCTCATAGCGTCGTTATTTCCCGAATAAGTAACATCTAATTTAGAGCTTGTAGCAACTTTTTGAATATTTTGAATCATAAAGTTCAAAGATTTATAAAAAAAAAAAAACTATTTAATATGAGTGAAAATCATGTAAATAGTGCAATTGTGAATAATTGTGATTCGTATGAAGTGCAGGTAGACAACGACTTGATGTTTGTTTACTTCGAGCCGTAAATGCCGGCTACCACGAAGCGATTCGAGCACTTCGCAATCCGATTCTTAGGATATTGAGGTAAAACGGCGGAAATACAGGTTAGTCATCAGACATTTTTAATCTTGGTAAATCTGGCTGTGCGCACTAATTTTTTAGTGTGTGGGTACATTAACTAAGGGGAAGTATACAACGCCCTCTCACAGATGCTGTGTCTCTGCTCAATAATAACAAGTTTTATTTTTATGTAAAACTTGCACTACTATAAACCGCCGGACCGACCGTGCTGCCCTCACCCGGTCGCAGTAGCATACTAGGCGAAAATTTATGTAAATTACCCGCAGTTTAGAATTAGTAGTTCTTTCTTTTTAACTCATCGATGATAAATGTTTAATTCTAAGTTACATAAATTGTAATATTCCAATGTTTTATACTGCGCTTCAATTAGTCTTTTTAGGTATTAGTTAAGTGCATTATTACCTTTAGTAGGTAAACAGTAGTGGTATGCGTTGAGAGTAAGTGCTAAGACTTGTGCTTTCGAATATTATTGTGTTTTTTATGGACCTATTATAGAATAATTAAAGACTGAATAGTAAACTCAGTGTTAAATGTTTGTAAAGGTAAGTTAGCCTAAGAACTTGATATTTATATGATTGTAAACAATTAGAATAGGATCTTACGTTATGCACTTTATAATCTTATGTTAATAATAAAGACTTTTAAAATCAATCAATCAATCTACTTTATAGAATACTCGGAAATGTATATCCGAGAATCACCCCAGGCGTAGTTGGATGAATGGAATTTATAGGCTTAGGGTGGACTCTCGGAAATACGTTTCCGAGTAGGGTGGATAAACGGAATAACCCAAATTTCTTGCCTCTGGCATACAATAAAATTGAAGTAACAAATGACTTGCAACGACTAAACACTGTTTAGACTTTAGAAAGTGCATTTTTTATTATTGTTATACCACCGATAAGTAATCATAAATATAATCAATCAAACCTTGCAAGAGAGAGGGGGACAAACTTACCCCTCGAATCCGGGCAGGGTTCGCCTCAGTGGTCAGTGGGGCGAGAGCTTTAGTGCGTAGCGTGGTCGTAGGTCACAGACTCGCAGTGGATGATCACGTTATGAACTAAAAGAAACGTAATCTGTTCGATTTATGCCCGAACGTGTGACTACGGATTTTTGATCTGTCTGTCTGTGATGTCTGTTTATACCTTTTTAGTTGACTTTGTTGTCGCAGTTGGGTTTTAGTTTTTATTACTGTAATTTTTATTAGGTTATTATCTTGCAATCGACTTCTCAAGCCTTTAGCGGATGCGTTCTGTGCTTATTGGCGTTTCGAAAACGGTCCTCTAGTGAGGGCCATCACTCTTCTTGTTGCTTGACTAGATCAAGCTATGTCCCATGTGTGCTGTCTTTTCGACGGTGTTTTTGGTCAGGTGGGTCAGCACAGAGGCCAGGCTGTTGAAGTGCTTTTCAATGCACACTTTTTAAAGTTTTGTTTTATGCTCAATCTCTTCCTTTACTTACAGTGTAGATTTTGAGGCAGTCATGTAGCTCAGACATCAGTCAGATTTGAAAAAATATATTAGCATTTGATAGCCCAATTCTTGAGGAAGGTTAAGTATAGGGCTATTTAACATCACGCTACGGCCCTAAGTAGCCAATCGAGGCGGGTGAAACAGCGGGGCACAGCTAACTTTAGATAAGTAAGGTAACATTCGATGCTAAGAAATAAAACAAAACATGACATTTTTATATTTGTGTTTATTTTATTTACGTTCTTCAATAGTCCCACTGTTGGGCAAAGGACTCTTCTCATACAGAGAAGTATTACACTATAAAGTTTATATTTTATATCATAATTATAAAAAGTTTACACTATCAGATTACTTTAAATGTCATTTAATACACTACATTCTGTAATACTTGTGAATGTATGGAATCGCCAATGAGTAAAGCGGGTTATTCCGTTTATACATCCGAAAAAATCCACCCTAAGGTGGATACTCAGAAACGTATGTCCGAAAATCCACCTTAGGTTGGATTATTTGGGGTGGATAAATGGAATAACCCAGTAAAGCAAGCCGAAAAAGAAATTTCGGTCCTTCGATCCTAGTCGATACGTATTTGCGACGAATATTCTACAATTTTACTTAAAGAACTAATGAGAAACAAAAAAAAAAACATAATTTAGATACTAATATAACATTGGTTTATTTAGTCAACCTTTTCATTGAAACTTCACTGAGGCACTTGTCCTACGGGCTATTAACAAGACGCGAGTAGAGCTAGCTAGTAAAAATGAGCAGCGAGTGCACGACGGCAGGGAGCGATTAGTCGCTAGCATGCGTATGTACCAAGCGTAAGTCTCTCAGCGAGTGTTCTAGCCGCCAAGCGAGCGTCGCTGAGCAAGTAGTGCTGTGGCAGTATCTACATCGCCACATGCAAGTGTGACGAGACACTAACGCGAACGTCACGCAGAGTTTACCGCGCGATCTGCATATATATAACTTTCCAACATCAATCATTGGGTTCCCAACAAGTTGACCACCACAAATAATGTTGTGGTTTTACTTAGCAACATAGTTTTTTCAACCTTATTGCTTAGAAACTATGTTTAATTTTTTCATAAATGTTTTTGTTCTTATTTTGAAAATACATTTACTTTTCAATCGAAGAAGTAAATATATTGCAAACGACAGTGAACTTTATGTTTGAGTGTTAAGGTTGATAATCAAGTTATATGCAACGACGTCCACTGGAGAGAGGTGTTTTTGTTCTTAATCCTTAATCGAAGGTTCGACTACCTAAAGTGAAGTAATAACGAGGTTGATATATCTACCAAAAACAATTTCAACAGTTTTTATTTTTTCGAATAGCCATGGAGTTTCTATCTTATCTCTGGAAACTACATTTTGTTATGGGCAATCACCAAATCAATTTTGACTTAAAAAAATGCTTGTAAATGGACCACTTAATTGAAATAAATTATTTAACTTACACATAAATATCTATTTTATTTTATAAAATGCGATTATCATATTAAAGTTATACTTACAACTAGATCATAAAAAAGGTACAATATAATAATATAGCCCCCTATAGGCATTTAAATATCACTTAGGTACTATAGTTTGACCGAGGCCGCTGTACCGCGCATTAGCAATGCGCGGCGAGGCGGGGCAGCGTTGACGAATGAGCGCCCTGCACTGCCGAAAAATTTTGAACCTTGATGAATAAAATCTTGAGTTGTAGTGACAACCATTTTTATTCTTATTATTTAATTCATCCTTTATATTTTGTGAATGTGAAAACGTTGTAGGCTCAACAGACTGTTGATTTACAGACTATTTTCTATTTTGTTAAGTATCTTGTTGACAGGCCTACACTGTCCTCTCATACCTATTCAAACTGTACATTTTTGAAAACATTGTAAAACCCATTTATTTTTAAAAGAGTAACCGTGGAGTTTCTTGCCGGCTCTTCTCCATAGGAAACGACCAATTGGAACCGTGCACAGCTTCTGACGTTTCATAAGTGCCCATGTAGGTTTATGTGAAATAAAATATGTTGATTTTGATTTAATCTTGAACCGCACACATACCTAACGCGCGCTACAGCGGTTTTGGTCAAACGATAACTTAATTTACTTTCAAGAATATGCACGATTCCTGTATTGAACCGATTTTTATTACTTCGAAATTGAGGCGAATCCTCCGCCTCCATACATAATCGGCCCGAGTGTAGCTAAGTGTGGCTAGTGCAAAGTGAAGTGCTACTAACATAGTCGTAAGCCTTATTTATTAAGACAAGTTTTGTTTATATTCATTTGAATATAAACAAAACTTGTGTGTTTAGGTTATGTATGTTTAGGTTAAGGTATTTTTTGTATGGGCCAGTGTCGCCTGAAAATAAATGTTTTTTTTTCCGCCTCAGTTTAACTAGAGCTTCAGACACAGGAACCGGAATTCTTTTAAAATGGAATATTTTACATTATTTTAAAGTTTAAATTTTCTGTTCCATGAACCACATAAGGTTCAGAGCAATTGCTTAAATATTGTGTCTGCCTTGCGGACAGCGAAAGTGTACAATGGAAATACACATAAAACGTATGTGTTGCAACTCAGCCTTAACCAAAAATGCCTTAGAATTCCAGATTTTTACATAATTTTCTACTTCTAATTGATATAATATAAATACGGCGTTCAGCCGTATCGAACCGTATTAAAGACACCGGGCGTCACAGTATAACAAAGTAAGCAGTATTACGTCTCGCCAGAATCCTTGAAATACGGCCGGTCGGTAGGTAGTCACGCACTAGGGTTGCCCACCGACTGTGTCTCTTGGGTTGTAAGTCCGGCAAATTAAATGATGAGTGAGCATTCTTTTATTAAACAAAAAAAAAAAACTGATTTTGTAAATTTTTTTTTCGTGTGGTTATTGACAGCACACCACTTGTAATAGGTAGAATGTAAATGGGCCATATTTATAATAAGATCATACTACTCTGTACACCTACATTTTGGCAAATAAAGTATTATTCTTTATTCTTTCTTTCACCTGGTTTCAGAGTTTTGGGTCTCACATGCCGTAGAAAAATATCTCTCAGGTATTTTCCTCACGATGTTTTCCTTCACCGTTTTTGAAGCAAGTGAATATAATTATACAATACGCACATGAATCCGAAAAGTCAGAGGTGCGTGGCTTGGGATCGAACTCGAGGCCAATTCGGTTTCGATATTGATAAATTCAAACATCCATACACTAAACAATACACTCGATAACTTCGTGACATAGTTTACGTGAATAAATATCGAGCGTATCGCGCCGTTCGTGTTCGTACATAACTGCGGCGTACTCGTGTTTCGAAGCGCGTCCTTTCCGTCGTTTTGTAGGAAGACGTAATACTGCTTACTTTATTATACTGTGAAAGAGATGAGCGCAGAGCGCTGCGAACTTCGAGCATTCGGTTTGATTCGGTTTGATTCGACATCTTCCGGACTCAATCGTAGCCAATATTCTATTGTTATCGGGATAGTTGAGCCCGCGGGAGGGGCTCATAGTTTAGTTGAGCGCATGTACGGGCGCGCTGGGCGGCGGGAAGCACCGCACGTGCTCGACGCCGGCGCGCTCGTCGTCGGCCGCCAGGTGTCGCGCGAGCACGCCGAAGATCTGAGAGTTCAGCACCTGGAAGCGACGGATGCGGTCTACCATGCGCTTGAGGGGCTGCGGAGACAAAAGGAATTTTAAAATAAAATCTTGATTTGTAGGTTACAGAGTACACAGAGTAGTTTTGGAGTCAAACAGAGCCACCAATAGTAATATAGAGGTATGAGGAACAGGGTGTGAAGTTCACTCATCTTCTATAGACAAGACAGGATCCTCCGAACAGGGTGTCGTGTGTGGTGGGCTACTACCCTACGATTTATGTCAGAAAGTTAAATATATATGCTGATCGCGCGCTAAACTCTGCTTGCGCGATGCAGGAATTCGTGTGACGTCAGTGCGTAGTTTCCATGTGGCAATGTAGATGCCGCCACAGTAATAATAATAACTCATCATTTCAGCCTAAAGTCATCCACTGCTGGGCATAAGCCTCCCCCAAGCCGGTTCTTAGATTCTCGCATCCAGCGGATTCCTGCGGCCTACACCAGGTCATCGGTCCACCTTGTGGGATGCCTTCCAACGCTAAGTCTTCCGGTACACGATCGCCACTCCAGAACCTTACCCCCAAGCCTAAGTAATAAGTAGGGATGTATCCGATACCGAAACCGATGCCAATATATCGGCGACACTCGGAATTTGCCGATATATCGGCATCGGCGATATTTTTATGGCCGCATGATATTTTTCAAATTTTGCGCTTTAAAAATGTAATGTAAACGCTCGTGTTCTCTCGTCTTATTAACTAATCTGAACCTGTCAATAGTTTTAAACGGTTTTATTTAGTTTCTCCTGATATTTGTTCTTTTTATAGTAATTTAAAAAAATAAACTGACTTGTGTTTTATTTCTTTTACCTTCATTTTTTAATTCAATAAGCGTATCGGTATCGGTATCGCCGATATTTTTATAAGAGCTTTGGTATCGGTATCGAATCAGCAAAAAGGTGTATCGAGGTGTGGCGGCATCTACATCACCACATGCGAACTACGCATCAAAGACCTGACGTCACAAATCCTGCATCGCGCTATTTAAGTTTACCGCGCGATTAACATATATAAGACTATCCGACATCAATCCTTGGGTCAATTGCCCGCCTCCGGATCCTCCCTTTTCTATAGAGGATGAGTGAAATTTACACCCTGTTCCTAATACATCTAAAGAGGCATCCCTAGATAAGATTCCTTTGGGTACTAAACCATAAAACAAGGAAAAGAGAGTATTTAAACTAATTTAAATGTAAGGTTATACTCACAATCCCCTTCACCAGTTCATCCTTCCCATCAACTCGCTGCACCCTCAGGATATGGTAGCAGAAGTCTAGGGCTTCGAACCTTCTCTGTTGTCCTAGCAGCGCTATGATGGTGCAGCCGGCCCAGTGCAGGCCTTCGCCGAATAGTTCCCTGGAAAGATAAATAAATAATGTTATTTTTAACCCCCCATGGAAAAAGAGGTGTGTTTTTGTGTATCTGTCGGTTCCCTCGTAGCTCCCAAACGGCTGAACCGATTTTGATTATAATTTTTTTGTTTGAAAGGTGTCTGGATTGAGAGTGTTCTTAACTACCATTCAAGAAAATCGGTTCAGCCGTTTGAAGATTATCAGCTCTTTTCTAGTTGATGAATAGATGTGCGCATCTTCCACGGGTCTGATCGATTCGAAATTAAGTAGGTATTCTGTTACTTCAATGATATTAGAAGAATATAGTAACCTTGAACCGATACTGCAACATCACCTGGAGTTGTCTTTGTTTGTGTCGGGGGTTATTTAAACTTTAAATTTTATTTTGTAAATAAGTTTATATTGAGACATTGGTGAAGGAAAACATCGTGAAAAAACAATTTGCCTAAGCTTTTCCTACTATGTTGGGGTCGGCTTCCAGTCTAACCGGATGCAGCTGAATATCAGTATAGTATAGAGCGACTGCCTATCTGACCTCTACAACCCAGTAACTGGGCAATACGATACCCATTGGTAACACTGGTTGTCAGACATTCGGGCTTCTGACGACTCGTAACGACTCTCAAAGATCCACGAATGACAGCCGGGACCAACGGCTTAACGTGCTTTCCGAGGTACGGAGGGAGTCTCGATAGGTAAAGATGGTACCCATCTACGTACCAACCCCGGCAAGAGCAGCTTAACCTGATGAATCGACCCGTGCGGCTGTTATTACTTAACCACGAGCTCCTCATCAAAACATCGTGAGGAAACCTCGGCTGTTAATTAATATAAGTATGAAATCGCCAACTCGTCTTGAGCAAGCGTCGTGATCAATGCTAGTGCCTTCTCTTTATGAGAAGAGGCCTTTGCCCGGCAGTAGGACAATAATATAGGCTGGTATTATTATTACATGAACTCAAACTTTTTCTTATTTATTTATTTACTAAGGCACCAAGTACCAATATACACATCACAAATTCATTCAAATCATTACATTTGAATTTGCAGTTATTTTAATTAGAACATTATTATCGAAAAAGGTATTTAGTATACAACATGCAACTACTTTTACAGTATTTTCATCTTCAGAAGCGACGCGCTCTTTACTTATGGTGACTAGTTACCAAGTTTACAATAATAATAAAAGCTTTTAAAATTTTAAAAAGATAAAAAGCTTTTATCATACATTGTCACAAGAACCAAACACGTATGCCAAATGTCAGCCCGGTAGCTTCAGTGGAAGTGGGTGAAATATTGATTGCAATATTCCAGGACATACATACAAGTGAAGTTAAATAAAAGCTTTTAAAAATGCTATGAGTGAGTAAAATTCCAATTCAATTCATTGAAATACCCAATAACATTTTGTCTGTCCTGGGAATCGAACCCAGGACTCATGCTCAGCAGTTGCGCTGACCTACGGGGCACTCGAATAAAGAATATTTAATAAAGTATCTGGACTTACTCCACAGTAAACTGCGTGTCACCAACTGGTATGCAGTACAAGAATTGCAGAGCTGACCACAATCTGAAACAGAAAAGTAATCTTTTGTGACCCATTTTCAAAAGCAGAGTAGATAATAAAAACTTTTTACAAAAAAAAACAACCGAATTCCAAAAAAAAAACACTAGAAAGATAAAAACCGACGACAAAGTTATTTTTCAGTTAGTTTATTTTTCAGTTTTTCGGTGTGGTACCTACCCCCGTAGGTACCACACCGAAAAACTGAAAAATAAACTATATAACTATTTACATATACAATGTAAATAACAGTGACAGGAATATGTTAAAACATCGTCCATATAGACTAAGTGGGAAAAATACGTATTAATGAAGCTAACTCAAAAAGTACTCAAGCAAAGTTAATAAAATTTATATGGGACCACCTCGAGAGCATACCCATTCAAACAAAAAAAGAATTTTCAAAATCCGTCTACAATTGACGAAAATATGGAGGAACACACACAAAAAAAAAAACCATACATACGCTACGAACATATAACCTCCTCCTTTTTGGAAGACGGTTAAAAAGGGATAAACTGCAGCATAGCCGCTCACGGGCATTCACTTTACCCTTCCCCATATTAGGGTTATGCTTACGATATTACGTTACCCTTATCATCTTTGCTGTTAAGTTAGTCTCGCAACTACAAGAATATTATTCATAAAAACAAATGCAATATGAAATATGCTATGTGATCTCACCGATATACAGTAAAATTCGTAATGATCAACGCCGTGTGAATGTGGACTCAAAATCAAAATCAAAAGTCATTTATTCAAACTAGGCTGAGAATCAGCACTTTTCGATCGTCAAAATTAAATAAGACAGTCCCCCAAAACGCCCACCCTTCACCACTTCCCAGTGCTTTAGCTGGGAAGAAGAAGTGGCGCAACAAACTGTCCAGCAGCACAGCTGTCTGATCAGTTAGAAAACAATGAATACAAAATAATATGAGAAATAATTAACAATACGCAACACAAAAACGTCAAATTTATATTATTTGCTTTATGTCAGCTAGCACACGCCAATATACACTCAAAAACATCGAAATCTATACTTAAGCGAAAAAATAAAAGCCTCCATGCAAGCATAAAGGGCGTGCCCACTTACATGTAGCTATTAAAACTGGAACTCACCGATACTTTACCCTCACCAGACGCACGTATACCCTTATGATGTAATTTTACCCTCGCGATGTTATATTACCCTCACGATATGTCATTCGCCGTCAAGTAGGAACGTACCTGTGGAACTCGTTAGTGTCGTCGGTGTGCGGCGGCGCGTGGTGGTGCGGTGCGGGCGGTGCGGGCCAGTGCGGCGCGGCGAGGCAGGCGCGCAGGCGCCGCAGCACCACGGAGAACAGCGACAGGCCGCAGCACAGGCGCTCGCGGGTCAGCAGGTCACCCTCGCGGGACAGCTGGCCTTGCTGGGGACACACGACAATGAACTTTAATAACACTGTTTCATATGCACTTTTCGTTTTAAAACAAGGTGCGCGTGGACGAGCAAATTGTGGCGGGAGCGGTTTGAAAGAAGTTCCTGTTACAAGTGTATTTACATGGAACAACTGCATTCTGTCTAGTGCAACCTTATTGATAACTAAAGATATAACTTACCTGAAAGCCAATACCGTTTTTTAGGGTACATACAGACATAGTAGTTACAAATAGTCTATAAATACAAATAAATAAAATTGAAGTGTCTATAAGTATACTACTATAGTGTTATACTAAATGTATATGAAAGTATATAAGGTGCTATAAAAATATCTGCCACGGCTTTAATGAGAGGTAGTATTGTGTTTAAAGATAACAATAGTGAAGAAATTTCGTACCCCGGCACAGTTAAATCAATTTGAGAAAATAAAGTAGTTAAATAAACATTGACTCTACTCTGCATAACGTGGTTCACAAATTACGCGCGAAGTGCACTTCGTCAATGAAAACAACTGCTATCTCTTTCCATCTGTTCTGTGAATGAAAACTGAAATCAGCTGACTAGTTCGTCACTTGCAAATTTATACGTACAATTTTTTGTATGAAAAAAAATATGACACATGATCAATAATTTATCTTTACTATTGTAATCTATAAACACAATACTATCTCCCATTGCAGCCGTGGCAGATATTTTTATAGCACCTTATATACGGTACTTATAACAAAACCACTTTATTTTGTTTATCTGTTCCGCTAATCTCCGAAACGGCAGGACTGATTCTGATGGGACTTTCACTGGCAGATAGCTGATGTTATAAGGAGTAACTTAAGCAAACTTTATTTAAAAAAAAAAATGGGGTTCACGTGGGCGAAGCAGCTAGTTGGTGATAAAGTATAACTCACCTTAGCAGTACCATATTTGTCGACATTCTGCACAATCTGTAGAGCTGAGTATTTAGCTTCAAGACGCTTCTGTTTAGTCTCTGGTTTTTCTCCCTCTATAGACAACAATATAAACAAAATATAGCTTACAACTGTACAAAAGAAATGAAATAAAAATCAATGCATTTTGATACGAAAATTATAAAAGTAAGATAGGTGATATTTTTTATCTAATAATGTGGAATATAGAAACGTGTGAATCAAGGCATGATGTAACATCATAACGCCTGTAATCCCCAAAGAGTTAGGCAGAGGTGCAAGTAAACCCACATTTCGCTAGTTATTGTGATAGGGGGCGAGTGTGTTGCTATCAACCGGGCACAAATCCAGACTCCAGGCTGCTACTGATAAATTCCAGATAGAAAAACACAATAACACTCTGCCCGACCCGGCAATCGAACCCAAGGCCTCATGCTCAGCAATAGTGCTTGCGACCACTAGAATCTTAATAAATAACTAATGTAGACAGAAACCAAAACCAATTTAATATTTTAAACGGCTCAAGTTAAAATGTGATTGGGCGGGTCATGTCAGCCGCATGCTTAGCGACCGCTGGGCAACAGTGTCCACACGGTGGGTGCCTGAGGATCGACGGGCCCAGGGAGAGGTGGCGAGACGACCTCGATGCGTACCGCAAGGGTTTGATCGAGGTGGCCCTGGAAAAGGATGCTTGGAAGGCCGTACCTGCTGCGAATGGTCGCGGCAGAATATTCTGGAATGGCGCCGCGTGCAGTAAGTCCGTTACTTCTTCTTGACTCAGCGCCTAAACAACGAATTATATTCCTTATTAACACAACTACACAAGACATTGATCTATGAACAAGTTTTTGGTCCTCAGGATTTATTTTTTATCATAAATTTTCTTTAAATTCTCGTATAAAAGGGCCTTTTGTAGATATAAATAAAAACTTTTTACAAAAAAAAACACTACAAAGTGAAAAATAACTTTAATTTCGGAAGTCGGTGTCTTTGGTTTTGAATTTTCGTTTTTTGCCACCGACTTCCGAAATGCCCGACCTCCTCCTTTTTGGAAGTCGGTTAAAAAGAAGAAAAATTGGTTTCAACATGCGAGTAAATATTAAAGTACCGGTGGAAATGTTTTTTTACCCTTGAGATATTTTGTTATGCTCCGGATGTACGGTTACCCTTGAGATGTCTTGATACCCTCGTGATGTCTTGTTACCCTCATGATATTTTTTGCCCTCGAAATATTGTGTTACCCTCGTAGTATTTTTGGTCACCGGTTACTTATAAATCTTATCTTACCTGTTCAATAAGCATACAGAAGAGAATGATGTTGCCCAGCTCTCTGAAGGCATGGAACAGCTCAGTGCGTGCGTCGGGGTACTGCACGATGTCTGTGAGTTGTGCGTGGTAGTAGCCCAGCACTCCTGTGTGGAATATTCATAGTCAAACCATTTACATGCACTTTTGAAGTGTCAAGCCGCGTTTACACTAGGCAACAATTGACTCGCAACATGTTGCACAACAAGTTGCCCAACATGATGAAAGTCAGCGCGGAACTTTTGTTGAACAACGTTGTCTGTCTACGCATCTACTACTTTACGTCAGTCGACCAGTCGTCGACAACATGTCGCTAGAGGAACTTGTGTTGATTTCAGCGGCAGTGGTTATAATTTGAGCACTCGTTCGTTACACCACACTACGGACATTGTTGCGCGTCACGTCTCCACTCGACAACAATTGATGCTCAACTAACGATGCTCTTTAAACAAACAACATGCCACACGTCATGTTGCGCGCCAGCTGGCAACGACACGCGCTGTTGCGCAGCGTTGCCGTACATGTTGAGCGTCAACTGTCGCGCGCCAAATGTTGCCTAGTGGAAACGCGGCTTCAAGGCGCCGGCCAGACAGTCAGAAAGTTGGCCTTTCCAAAAAGTAGACTTCATGAGGAAGAACTGTCAAGAAACTCCAAAGACAAGTTACGTTATCTTAACGCAAGCTCTGCAGGGCAAAAGCCTCTTCTCATACAGCCGAAGAACGAGTATGTAAATCTTGAACATCACTGACTGTGAGGTAAAGAAGTGGACTGTATGTAATGAATAGCGCTGGTTATAAAAAGAGACTAGGTAGTTCTGTAGGAACTGAGTTCTGCTCGTTCTCCCAATCAAGGATACAAATTCAACTGAGAAAAGTCTAAGTACGACTCACCTTTTCTCCGCTGCGGCCGCTTCTTAGTGTTCGTTCCTTTGAGTGGAACTGGAATATTGTTCACCTAGTTCACGACACGAGTACAAAAACACGGTAAATGCACAATTTGTCCTTGTTTTAGCGATTTTGACTCACGGAGTTCAAATGCAGTTGGTGTTCAAGCGGAGACTGGCCGGCAGCCGCGTCTTGTAGATGGCGCGCTTTTTGCAACGTCGCCGAATTGTGCGTTTTGGCGGGAATGGGAACCGACCAATCGCGTGCGGCCTTGGCGAGCGTCCATAGACAATCAAAATTGGATTTGACCAATCATGGGATAAATACAGAACATACCCCCTACCGAAACCATAATGATGGTTTCTAGGAAACTAATATTACCTTAATACCTATAATAGTTTAAAAAAAAAAAAAAAAAAAAATCCTAAGCTAGATACCTATCTCTAACAAAAACGTTTTGACGCTTGAATCTAGTTGGTATAAGGTAATGGACAGAGTTTGTTGGTTGGTCTTTGTAAGACACTTTTTTCGGTGCGCAGCGTAACACACCGAACTATTCCGTCTGGACCTGGATGTAGTTTTTCTATTTTGCCGAGAGGCCAATTACAGGAGGGAACATTATCAGTTTTTATAATAACTAAATCTCCAACATTTGGGTTAGAGGAGGATGTAAACCACTTAGCTCTCTGCTGAAGGGTATTTAAATAAGGTAAAGGAGTTGTTACCTTAAGAGTGAGTTTTTACCCTTGATGTGTTTAAGTACCCTTGGAGTAAGATATAGCCTAGGGGTGTGTGGTTACCCTAAAGGTGAGTTGTTACCATTCGATGTGACCAAGTATCTGACCTATTATCTGACCAAGATTATGTCTGGACTTTAAAAGAGACTGTGACCTCTGAGTTTGTTTCGGTCTTTCTTCTCAGAGTAGTCAGATAGGAAACGCCGACCTCATCTAGTTTTAAAACATGTGATTGACGTGTAAAAGCGTTTCTACAAACCTACTTACAGAAAATAAATCATTTATAATTTAGAGTGGGTTGATACCCTTTGAGTTCGTGGTTACGAAATGGTTAAAAAAATTATTACCCTTGGAGTGGGTTGTTACCCATACTCACCATTAGATCCATAATCATATCTCGGCAATTTGCAGTGCCTAGGCATGGCGGCAGCTAGCGCCCTAGTGAACTGCGCGATAGTTCCGTGCAGGAGTCCTCGCGCCACGTCTAGTAGTTCTGAGACTACTACGGCTACTCCCTGGTAGCCTAGGAGACGTACTAGGGCGTGAAGGTGTTGGGCGCCTACGAAGCCTGGAGGAGAAGACATATTATGTTTAGATAATATTATAAACCAACAGAATCCTAAGATGGGACATACACAATGTTTAGGATCAGTTCCATGACGAAAAATCTGAACGAGAAACAAATTGTCGAAACTAAAATCATGTCAAATGATCTGATTGGCTGTTCATAATACAGTCCACCAATCACAGCGTTGGCATTCATTTGACAATTTATTGGCAAATTTTTGTGTGGATTAAATTATTTATGAGCGAAACATAAACAAAATAATATTTCATTATTTAGGCACTATAAAAAAAACCGCGCGCTATATGTGAACCACTCACATGTAGCGTGCGGTTTTTTATGGAGCCTAAATAATGTTTTTTTTTTAATGAAATTTCTGTAAAACTTGCACTTACCGACATACTGCGCATACTGTGCGGAATAAGCAAGACTGAGTTGCTTGGAGCCCCACAGCAAGGCATGTCCGTATTGTTGTGGCTTTTCTCGCGAAACACCCGCTGCAAACTGTATACCGCGACATTTCACGAATCTGCAAATATTTTACAAAAAATACCTCTTTCATTACATTCGGAGACTCTACCCACCAGATTATAAACAAACTAGCTTCTACCCGCGACTTCTTCCGCGTGAAATGTTCATCCTCGACCCACCGCGTCGCACCCCATCCCGCCCGCCCGCGCTTTTGCTTCGTTTTCGCTTAGCGTTTTTTCTGACTTTTTCCCGTTTTGCTCGGCTCCTAAGGGTCGTAGCGTGATGTAACATAGCCTATAACCTTCCTCAAGAATTGGGCTACCCAATGCAAAAATAATTTTTCAAATCTGACTGGTAGTTTCGGAGATTAGCCCCTACATACAAACAAACAATTTTTTTTATAATATTATATTATTAGTATAGATCATGATTGATGAGTTCTTTAACAGGTGGAAACTAGTCGGTAGACTCCGAAATTTATCATCAGTAAACGCTCTAAGGGTAAAAGTGCTTTTACCCGTAGAGCGGGTTGTTACCCTTGATGTGTTTGACCTTACCGTTGGCTCCATAATCATAGACGAAGTGACGCGATATCATCGATATCATCTTATAGACTATAATAGACTTTTTCGCGTGATGAGATCATGATATATGTTCAAAACTGGATTAAACCCGAAATAAATCGTGAGAAAACGTTATAACATTCCTCACCTGTCAGTTGCAGCGTTATAACAGTAATTCGGCAAGAAATCAAAGTTTAGTTCCCAAAACACGTGCAAGGTGATTCTCCCGTACGGTGCGAGAACTCCGTGGTCACTCTCTCGCAAGATGGCGTCGAAATCGTCCAGTGTGAGGTACCGGCTTAGCAGTTTGTGGCAGAGGCGGTTCACGGATATAAGACCTTCGAGTTCCTGGGAATAAGGTACAAAATTGATAAATAAATAATAATTTGCTGCGGCAAGATATCGACGCATACTATCGGCTCCGTAACGTCGCTTGCTCGCTTGCGCCTAGTCAAATAGTTTCATTCCAACCGTGTTGCAGCCGAAAGGATCCGATCGGATACGATCGCGCGTCGGAGCATACTTTCGGCTACGATCGCGTGTTGCGTAAGACGCCCGCGGTCAAGTGGTCAGGCTTGTTAATATAGACTTTAAATACTGTGTACACGATTTAATATCGTTTAAAGATTGTAAAATACGTTCCGATCCGAAGCGATACGTTTTGTAGAAATTATCCTTTTGGAATCGTGTTAATGTAAGGATATACATAGTTAATTGATTCAGGCGTGACTTGGCGGAAATCCATTATAAAATACAATAGACGTAGATATATTTAGTAACCTATTCCGCTTAACTATTCCTAAAGAGTCATAAAAAACCATGTAAGAAATCGACACGTGTTTCACCTCTCAACGAGGCATCCACAGAATGACGATTGACGTGTCGCGAACCCGAAGTCGACGTGTTGTTACGTAGACAGCTGGACGCTGAGACAAGCTCAGCGCTCGGCGTGGCAACACGTCGGGTTCGGGTCCGACAATCATTTTATACATACCACAACGCCTGTTATATCTCCGGCTTCAAACTTGGCGACGGCTGCGTCCAAAGCTCTGTGCATGTCCGCGTTGATACGCTGAGCCACCTGTTGCAAAAATAGTAAAATAAATAAAAAATCCGGCGTCAGCCCTAATACGACATAACTCCGGATTTTTAATTTGTCCGTCTGTCATACGCGTGTCGCGTGTGATTCTAATTACGATAAAAAATAAATAGGTAAGTATTCATTTTTTTATTTTTTTTCGAGACTGTAAAAAAAGTCATCCATTATAAGAAATACAATTTAAAAAATGAGTATTGAGAAACGTCAAATATTGGATTTTAGTACTATTGACATTATTTTGGGTAGTACTATTAATAATATTAATATACTAACCAGCGCACACAGGTCAACATGTCGGCCTAACAACGCGACATGTCTCTGCCGCAGTAGCGACGCGTAGCGGCCGGCCGCGGAACCTGTCGACGCTCCGCGCGCGGCGCATTCCGCGCGGTAACGTTTGTCCAGTAACATGCTGGAAGGAGAAGAGAACTTAGGTTCTTTCTTCAATTAAATAAATAAAAGAAAGAAAGAAATAACTTTTTTGACAGATAGCGTTTATTCTGAAAGTTGGCAACGTCGCAAATAGCTGTCAAATATTTACCAATTTGATTAATTTCGCAATATTATTGTATGGAAATATAAAATATCGCTAACTAGTGAACTAGAATATTAATATTGAATTACAATTATAGCACTCAATTTGATGTTGTAACCGTTTTAGGTGTAAAAAAGTCATTTGGAAAGTTTCCAAATACTTTTTTTACATCTAAAACTAAATATTCGGTGTTAAGATATTAATTATTGCATTTCATAGTCAATATTCTAGTTCACTAGTTAGCCATTTTTGCATATTTTCATACAGTAATATTGCCAAATTAATCAAAACAGGCTGTTAAGTCTGTGCATTCGGAAAGTTGGCAACGTCGCTAATAGCTGTCAAATGTTTCACTTTTTAGATAAGAATATACTTTCTAGATCATACTGCAATCTAGAAAGTATCTTTTTTATTACCTTTGAACTATTGGTGTTTAGCGAAGGAAGCCTTGTGTCGGATACTTGGTGGAAAGTACGTGCATTGTATATAGGGTGCTTAAGGGGGCACCGAGCTTTTTATACATAAAAACACGATTTTATAACCCTTGTTTGAAGTAGTAAACATTTAAATTAAAATGTAGGAAAATATATTGGTATTTTTTGGCTTATATACTAGACAGTATACAAGATGGAAACACGATTTGATAAGTTTGGCTCGATAGAATAAATTCGCAAAGTTACCTCTTAATGAGTATTTTTTTCCTCTCTATCCCTACTTTTTTATATAAATAAGTAATTTTATATTAGGATACATTGACTAAAATAAAGTTCATAGTAGACTGGAGCGTTTATACGCGATAGTTTTTTATTTAAGGGCAATATGATGAAAATAACAACGAAAAACATTTAAAAAAATGCAAAAGTGTGGTTATTTTCTTTACTCTTTACACGTAAAGAAAAAGACAGAGACGAAGGCAAATGCTCGGTGCGCCCTTAAGAAAATAGTAAAATATAATGCTTCTTTTTTTGCTCACCTGCTCGCCAACTGCTTATAATGAGCATAGACCTGCTCAGACAGCTTGTACACGAACTGATCGAAGCACAAATTTACTTCGGCCTCAACTTCATCGTAAAGAAACTGTTTGCGGAACACTGTGAGCGCGTACTGTGCCGAATCGTTGTACAGATCCAATGGGTAGAGCACATATCTGTTGAGGGAAAATAAAGCTTATTAATGTACGTTTTAAGATGGGTTTTGAATAACAATGTGTAAAAAATAAGGTTGTTTTTGGTTAGTCCAAAATGCAACGAACGTATCTGTTGAGGGAAAATGAAGCTTATGAGCGTGTTTTTAAAGACGTTTTTTTAGCAAAATAAGGGTGTCAATGGGAGTCGTATAGAGCGAGAGAATAGAAGACATAACTGTTGAGAGAAATTGGGGTTCCGCATTTCAGGTATGAAGCTACAAGTACGCGGCGGGCTCGACTTGTCGGGCCAATTCAGTGAGTGTAACGTAGCGAGAAGATATAGGAGTTACGCGATAGAAAGAGAGACAACTTCTAGGTGAATATAAATGTAGGTTTTTTTTTTTTTAACCTCAACGGGGAAGCTCTTGGCCTGAATCTCACCTGATGGTAAGTGATGATCAGGCCGCAGGTGGAAGCGAGCTTCACCCGGAATCCTCAACCACAGAGGAACTGGCTATCTTACCTCTTACTGCCGGAACACAACAATGCTGTTAACATTGTTGTTATGGCGACAGACTTAGATAAGATGGTGGTAGCTAGCCAGGCGGACTTAGAACAAGCCCTACCACCAACCAAATCGGGTAGAAATTTTTGCCCCCACTGGGGATCAAACCGGGACCTCTGGGTCTGAGACAGGTGGTCTAGCTACTAGACCACAGAGGCGGTTCGGCGCAGGTAATTAGCGCTGTGCGACCTGAATTGCACTTTATTATGTGGTAGCAAGAGTCGCTTTTCATTTAAATGATTTAGCGGAGTGAAACAGCTGACTTATCTGTGAAAATAGTATGAAATGATAACGCTTACTCCATCATAGCCGGCTCCTTGGTCCTCAGTATATGGTCTGTCAGTATCCACGGCATGGACATCTCAATCGGGAACTGTATGCGTTTCTCCATAGTGATCAGATCATTGCATTCTTCATTATGTTGATGGCGTACCATGCATTTCTGTAAATTAAAATATATATTTACGAGCTTATGCCCGCGACTTCATCCGCGTGAAATTTCGTCAATTTTTTTTATTTTTATTTGTAATTGAATGCAGTTTTATTTGTAATTTAATAGTACATTTCTGTCGAGGTCAGCAACTCAAGCATTCATAGACGATCGTGAAAATGTAGGCCGAGGCGTAGCCGAGGCACACATACGTGAGGCCATCAATGCCTGGTTGCGGCCAATGCTTGAATAGTGCTTTTCTCAAATAATGCGCGGAAATTCAAACGAAGTAAATTAATTATAAATTCCAGAATCAATGACGGACAACGATAATTTTTCACGCGCCAATGCAATGTGTTCATTTGTTTCTTCTTGGTTGTCATGTGTTGAAGTAAAAAGTTCGTTCCATTTTTAAATAAATTAGATTAACTAAAACTAGCAAGTCATTCCTTATAAACAGTATTCGCTTTTATAACAAGTTGCCAAAGTCGGTTACAGAACTTAACGATGGAAAGTTCAAAACCCACATAAAACGTGTCCTTATCAAAAAAGCATATTACAAGATTAAAGACTACGTTGATGACAAGGAAGTTTGGCAATAATTCCTTCTGCACATGTGGCCTCCCTGGTACCTCATTAACGGCATAATTATGTAAATGTCTATTAACTGCTCCCAAATTACGATATGTATTTTATTTTACTTTTTTATTTAGGTACTACTTGACATGTAGTTTCATTATTTGACATTATATGCCTACAATTCAAATTTCATTTTAAAGTAGGGTTCTCATTCGGATTGGTTAAAGTTGTAGTGACAACCATTTGGGTTAAATAGGTTTTTATTATTTTGTTCAACTTTTATATAGATTCCTTTATATTTTGTGAATGTGAGAACGTTGTAGGCACAACAGACTGTCGATTTGCAGACTATTTTCTATTTTTTTAAGTATCTTGTTGACAGGCCTACGCTGTCCTCGCATACCTATTCAAACTGTACATTTTTTAAAGCATTGTAAAACCCATTTATTTTTAAAACAGTAACCGTGGAGTTTCTTGCCGGCTCTTCTCCATAGGAAACGACCAATTGGAACCGTGCACCTAGATTCTGACGTTTCATAAGTGCCCATGTAGGTTTATGTGAAATAAAATATTTTGATTTTGATTTTGAAATAACACGACAGATATGAGTTTTCATAGTAATTTATTTGGCCGCTACGCAGGACAGATAATAATATGGATTTTCATAGTAACATTGCTGGCCGCATCGTCACTTGTTTTTGACCAATACAGCAATTTCGATTTATCTCGAAGAAGGTTGTCAAAATAATGGTCGAATTTCCAAGCATGTTTGAGAAAACAAATTTTACTTACATTAACTTTACGGCCCATAGTCATCTCAAGATAGAACTCTCGGTACCACAGCTGGGAAAGATCACAGCATTTCTGAAGCGAATCTGTGAACAACGAAATAATGAAGCCGGCCAAATTCCCCTGGCAATACTACCCCTTGGCCATATTAACCGATTGGCAGTATTACCCTCCTGGCAATATTAGCCTCTTAACAATAATACCCCTAGGTCTCACCTCACAGATTCAACAGGTACATCCAGTTCTGTCGATGTAAGGTCTCGATCTGGTCAGGTTTGTGCAGAACACGTCTGCCGCCAGACTTGTATATACCCCGCAATGGCAATATTGACACTAATATCAACTGCAAATATTACCTGGCAATATTACCCACACGGCAATATCTATATATATATAAAAATGAAACCCGTTTTCCGTTGTCACGACATAACATGAAAACGGCTGGACCAAATTGGATAATTCTTTTTTTGTTAGGTTCCTTATTCTCAGGAGAAGGTTTTTAGGTAGGGTAGGTAGGGTAGGTAGGGTAGGTAGGGTAGGTAGGGTAGGTAGGGTAAGTAGGGTAGGTAGGGTAGGTAGGGTAGGTAGGGTAGGTAGGGTAGGTAGGTAGGTAGGGTAGGTAGGTAGGTAGGTAGGTAGGTAGGTACGCCGTAGAAAAGTACTTAGTGCTACCCGTGCGAAGCCGGGCAGCTAGTTAACAATAATAATCAACTGCAAATATTACCTGGTAATATTACCCACAAGGCAATCTTCACAAAAATATCAACTGCAAATATTACTTGGCAATATTACCCACAAGGCAATATTGACAATAATATCAACTGCAAATATTACCTGGCAATATTACCCACATGGCAATATTGACAATAATATCAGCTGCAAATATTACTTGGCAATATTACCCACATGGCAATATTGACAATAATATCAGCTGCAAATATTACCTGGCAATATTACCCACATGGCAATATTGACAATAATATCAACTGCAAATATTACTTAGCAATATTACCCACATGGCAATATTAACAATAATAATCAACTGCAAATATTACCTGGCAATATTACCCACAAGGCAATATTGGCAAAAATATCAACTGCAAATATTACCTGGCAATATTACCCACATGGCAATATTGACAATAATTTCAACTGCAAATATTACCTCGCAATATTACCCACAAGGCAAAATTGACAATAATATCAACTGCAAATATTACTTGGCAATATTACCCACAAGGCAATATTGACAATAATATCAACTGCAAATATTACCTGGCAATATTACCCACATGGCAATATTGACAATAATATCAACTGCAAATATTACTTAGCAATATTACCCACATGGCAATATTAACAATAATAATCAACTGCAAATATTACCTGGCAATATTACCCACAAGGCAATATTACCCACATGGCAATATTACCCACATGGCAATATTACCCACATGGCAATATTGACAAAAACATCAACTGCAAATATTACCTGGCAATATTACCCACATGGCAATATTAACAATAATAATCAACTGCAAATATTACCTGGCAATATTACCCACATGGCAATATTGACAATAATATCAACTGCAAATATTACCTGGCAATATTACCCACAAGGCAATATTACCCACATGGCAAGATTACCCACCTGGCAATATTGACAATAATATCAACTGAAAATATTACCTGGCAATATTACCCACAAGGCAATATTACCCACATGGCAATATTGACAATAATATCTACTGAAAATATTACCTGGCAATATTACCCACAAGGCAATATTACCCACATGGCAATATTATATTACCCACATGGCAATATTGACAAAAATAAAATAAACTATTCTCACCTGACAAGTTGAGCAGGTACATCCAGTAGAAGCTCTGTCGGTGGAAGGTCTCGATCTGTGTCAGTGTGCCGGCGTCCAGATCCTTACGCAGAACACGCCTGCCGCCGGATTTGTCGGATATCAGCGCTTCTAGTTGTGTGCGTACCATGTAGAGTTGGGTTGATGATGGTCCTGTGAAAAAACTAGATGATTAATTGTGAAAGCTAGCCACTGGTGCCGATTCCCTTGTTCACAAACTAAACTAAATTTAAGTTCAGTGCATCTTTTTCTTTCTATTTCATTATGAAAAGGACAGAAGATACATTTTAGTTTAGTCCTGTCAAATTAATCAGCGCCTGTCACTACTCCATACAAGTATAGACGTGATTAAAAACTTGTCTACTAAAATAACGTCAATTTACGTCAGGCGCTGATTGAGACCACTAGACCACAGAGGCGGTTATAGACCGCAGTGGAAGGGATTATTTGAATGTAAAAAAACCCCAAGAACAGGGCGGGAGACGGTCTGAGGCAGCACAAGAAGCTCGTGATAGACCGTTAAGTTCGTTAGCCGCTTTTAAAATCTTATAAACTGTGTGGCGGCATCTACACCGCCACATACGAACTACGGATCAAAGACCTGCCGTCACAAATCCTACATCGCGGTATAAGAGTTTACCGAGCGATTAACATATATAAGACTATCCGACATTAATCTTTGGGCAATTGCCCGCCAGACAAAACACCCGTCTGGTCGGAGGATCCTTACTTTTCAATAGAGGATGAGTGAACTTTACACCCTGTTCTTCATACCTCTAAAAACTGTAAAGATAATTATAAACACTCACCAACATTCCTTCTCGGCACTTTGATGGTAAAGCTGGCCTCGCCATCCTTCTTTCCACGTAACGCCGGGTCCTGTTGCGGTTCACAGCCGCGCGCCCAATCCCCGCACGTTTCACGGACTGACACTATTATACTGTGGGACAACGAGAAAAAGAAGCATAAAAAAATCTTTCTAATACTTGGCAATATTTCCCCACTTTTGCTGGTCCTCGTTAAGGTTCAACGCAAAAGGTTTTTTTTTTACTTGGCAATAATACCCGTTGGACAAAATTACCTGCTTGGCAATATTACCCCACTTGTCAATATTACCAGCTTGGCAAAATTAGCTGCTTGGCAATATTTGTCCCTCTTGTCAATGTTACCTTCTTGGCAATATTACCCCGACTTGGCCATATTACCCACGTGATTCTACCGTACCTGCGTATTAGATCCTTCTTGTTCTTTATAGCCTTGCGCAGTGGCTCGCGCAGTAAGAGCTGCACAAAGTCCTGCAGCTCAGCGTAGATGGAGCGCCGAGCAGCGTCCGCGAACACCGTCTCCATGCGCGCCATTAGTACTTGTAACCCTTTGATCATGGCTATCACTTCGATCATCGCGAATTTTTCCTCTGAAGTGTAGTTGTATCGAGTTGCCTGGAACAAAATGGATGATTTAGAGTTGTTGATCAACGAATAACGTTAGTTAGATAACGATTTATAGACAAATTTGTGACACATCTTGATAAATGACTTATTTTCTGTAAGTAGGTTCGTACAAACACTTTTACACGTCAATCACATGTTTTAAAACTAGATGAGGTCGGCGTTTTCTGTCTGACTACTCTGAGAAGAAAGACCGAAACAAACTCAGAGGTCACAGTCTCTTTTAAAGTCCAGACATAATCTTGGTCAGATCATGTGAAGACCATTTAGATTCGTGTCTGAAATGGTCGATTGAGTCGATGATCGATGTCCACCGACCGCGGACTAGTTACACCTTAATGTCTCGGTTAGCTTTATTTTCTCCTACATAATTAAAAACCAATCATAAGCTCATATTGTTGCTATTACTAATATCGCCATCGGGGGGTAATATTGCTACCAAAGTCAAATCATTTATTTCAAGGCCATTAAAAGGCACTTTTGAACATCAAAATTTACAAGAAAATAAAAATAATACAGTTGCCCTTCTAAAAGGTAGTTTCGTATGGAAAAGAACGGGCAGGAAACTTCACGGTTACTCTTGTTCTCAGCGTCATACTCATACGCGAGCTTATGCAGCAATATTGGCAAGTGCGTCTTATATTGCCTCGTGTGTAATATTGCCACTATTGCCTAATATCGCCACTCGTATGTAATATTGCAGCGTGTGTAATATTGCCACTAATGCCTAATATCGCCGCGCGTATGTAATATTGCAGCGTGTGTAATATCGCCACGCGTAATATTGCAGCGTGTGTAATATTGCCACTATTGCCTAATATCGCCACTCGTATGTAATATTGCAGCGTGTGTAATATCGCCACGCGTAATATTGCAGGGTGTGTAATATTGCCACTACTGCCTAATATCGCCGCGCGTATGTAATATTGCAGCGTGTGTAATATCGCCACGCGTAATATTGCAGCGTGTGTAATATTGCCACTACTGCCTAATATCGCCGCGCGTATGTAATATTGCAGCGTGTGTAATATTGCCGCGTGTGTAATATTGCGACTACTGCCTAATATCGCCACGTGTGTGTAATATTGCCGCGTTAAGCTAATGCTCACCCGCTCGTACTCCTCTGCGTCGGGCGGACAGCGCGGGTTGCTGGCGTGGTCGGTGGGATGAAGCAGCTTCCACGAGCACAGCTCGGTGAGCACGGAGCACCACGACGAGAGCAGCTGGAGGCCGCGCAAGCAGAGTTCTGTTACTGCCTTATTCTCGGAGTCGGATCCTGCTTCTTTGAAGGTGGTTGTAACCTGGGAGAAAATAAAAATAAAATCAATTTTGATCGAGTTTTTGACATTTCAAACTATTTTTGATTTCCGTTTTCAATAGCAAACACGCTGAGCCCAGCGTTGAAAACCCAAAAGTGCGCTTTTATGTAGGCATTAACTTACGTGTCATCTAGCCATTATAACATACAGCAAATTAAAAAAATATATAAAAACCGGCCAAGTGCGTGTCGGACCACGCACAATGAAGGGTTCCGTAGCTGGGATGAACTTATCCCAAGAACAAACTTAACATTGTCGTTGAAAAACACGTTCTTCCATACAAAATGTATGGTAGAACATGTTTTTGCAACTGCAAATATAAGTTGGTCGATAATTACCCGTTAACTAGTAGAGCCTACTTAGCTGTGATAGTTTTCCTTTCAATTTCGTTATATATACTATTGCTGTGAACTATAAGGGTTCTTTGTTGACTACGGAACCCTAAAAAGGTGTAATAAAGTACGATGTAAGAAATTGGCAGGGGAGTGTGCCTCACGGCTGCGCCAAAAAAGCCCAGTTTAGCAAAAATACCAGACAACTATAAGTGCCTGACGCTGGTTTTCAACTGGACCTGAAAGTGTGACTGGACGTTTAGGGGTATGAGGAACATAGTGTAAAGTTCACTCAACCTCTATAGAAAAGGGAGGATCTTCCGACCAGACAGGTGTTGTGTCTGGCGGATAATTGCCCAAGGATTGATTTCGGATAGTCTTATATAGGTTAATCGCTCGGTAAACTTAAATAGCGCGATGCAGGATTTGTGACGTCAGGTCTTTGATGCGTAGTTCGCATGTGGTGATGTCGATGCCGCCACAGACCTGTGTATGACTGTGTATTATTCAACAAGCAACTTACCTCATTGCTATATCTTGCAAGTTCAGAGATATAGTTCTGATGTTCCTCTCTTATTTGAGGCAGGTGGACCATCAGGTCGGCCTGAGGAGAAGGTGGGTTTGGGCTCGATGATAACGGCCATCTGATGGATAAATGTATTGTTATCATCACGATTGTATTTTGCAACGAGAGAAGCTAAGGCCATTCACTTCTTTTTGGGTATAAAAGAGGTGTATTGGTTATATATATGTCGGCAATCCGTTAAGGGAGATGTAGGAGAGGTCATTTGCAACCAAATGACCTCTCATGACCCCTATGCGAATTTCAACCATTTTCGAGTAATTTGACATTTTAAATTTTAAAATAATTAAATTAAATTAATTAATTAAAAAAATTAATTAAATAAAAACATAAAATGTCAATGAAAAATTTACAAGGACATAATGATGTTTAGCGCTAAATGCATTTAGGACTGATTTCACCAATGAAACTGAACGCGATCAGCACATCTAAAACGAGTTCAAGAGCTGTCAGTGTCAATATTCCAAAGAAAATAACGACACTGTAAGCTCTTAAACGTAGTTTATGTGCTGATCGCGTTCAGTATCATTGGTAAAATTCGCTCTTAGTGATTTGTGGTGCAAGCTCAAGTTCAAATAAAAACACACTTACTTGCTGGTATCATAATGCTTCGATCTCTTGATGTAGTTAAAAGGTGCGATTTGCATGTCACCAAACAACGGCACCACTTCCAAATTCTGTATCAAACGATTGATTGATAACTTACCAGAAGGTTAAAAAACGTTCACATTCAAGTCGCAATCTGTCAAACTTGTCAAAAATGTTGTTAAATTGATTGTATTTTTGACAGCTTGCGAAGGTGCTGAAGAAGGTAAGAACTGGGTGTTGTAACACAAACTGGCAGAGAACTATTTCCAGCTGTGATCTGCGATAAGCAGAAATAATTAATAGAAACTTACCTTGAAAATCCTGTCAATTCTATCCAGACGAATCTTTTTCTTCTGATCAAGACGATTGATGTTGCAGACTTCAGAATCCATGAGGAACAGACCGAAACCCATTACCTAGGACAATAACAATATTAGTGCGAAATTCACCAATGAAACTGAACGCGATCAGCACATCTAAACCGAGTTCAAGAGCTGTCAGTGTCAATATTACAAAGAAAATAATGACAGTGACAGCTCTTAAACGTAGTTTATGTGCAGATCGAGTTCAGTTTCATTGGTGAAATCAGCCCATAAACACAACTTCCTATAAACATGTTCTTTTAAAAAAAAAAACCACATCTGTACTTCCGAAAACCTAGGAAAAAATACCCATAAGCGAGTTTTCGAAACGGCCTTTTAAGATTTTGAGTTTTAGGGACTAGGTTATAACTCGCGCCCGAGACGCGCGCTCTGAACGTTACGTTTTGGGCGCGCGCCGAGCGACCGTTCTCACATGTTATACAGGGTGGCTTTTTAAGACGTGGCAGTAACAGCGGGTAACATCAGTTGGTCCAATAAAATTTTTTGATCAGGATCGATTGGCATCAAAAAAAGTTTTTGTGAAAAGTGCCCATATTCTTGCCGCCGTAAATTATTTTCAAAAACTGTGAATGCAGATCAAAATGTTACAAAAAGTTAAGGACAGTCTCCTAAGACCGTTTTCTTGTAGCGTCAACGGTTAACGCACCTGTCCTGACAGCCCCATCTCAAAAATCCACCCTGTATAATTGATATTACACATGCAAGAGATGATTCCCTGAGGCATGTATTCGCGTATGCTACTCACGGCCACATAAGGAAAGACTTCAAAGAACATTCTCGAGTACAGATATCCCAAGAAAAGTATGCGCTTCGAGCGTCATCATCAGTGATCGGAGTAGGTAGATTGATTTTTGGTACTTGTATCATAAATGCACACAGAAAGAATAACATGGTTAAGCCATTTTTCGGGAAAGAAATACCGGTATTTCCGGATTCAATTAAATATTGTTAATGTTGGTAGTGATATTATTACTACTCAATTCAAGATTTAAAGGAAGGTTTGATACCTTAATTTATTCGTTATAGTTATAAAGTTGAATAATATATACAATCGAATTCCGATCGAAGCATTAATATTATTATTTTTTGCCTTTTTATGGCCACAACTTTATATACGTTTCGGATCAATGACCCCAATTCAATCTACCTACTCCGATCACTGGTCATCATCGATCTTCGGAAATACGAACAGTTCACCCGGTTCTATTAAAAAAAATCACTAATCAATTTTCCAAAAAAAAAGTTTTTCGGGGGACAGCATGCGTAGCATGACCAATAAAGAAACGGGTTTTGTCAACAGAAGAATAGAGAAAATGACAGATTGTTATTGTGAATCTGTCATTTTGTCTATTCTTGACGTTTCTATTGTGGTCCATGCTACGCGTGCAGGTGACGATCTGCGGCCGGAGTAGGTAACCCACAAGAGTCTTATTTAAATTAAATTAAATCTTAAAAGTTTTGCCTCTGTGGGAAGCTACTCTATGGTGCAACGCTCGTTCTAATTCGTGAAGACGAAGATTACCGAAGCGCATATTTTTTCTGGTTTAACTGTATTTTGCTGCGATAACTGTGCTGGCTCATATTGAAGAACTTACCTTTACAAGCATGTGTTTCTCCGAAGGCGTGAGATACATCTTAGTTTCAAACATATGCACGCATATGTTGACAACGTCGGCTAAAAGTTCTTCATAACCTGCCAAAGATATACCCTTTTAATATAATGTATATTTAATTTTACAATAGAGAATATGGCTGTGACTTCATAGTTCAGAATTATGCCCCCCCATCAATATTTCTTTTCTTTTTGAGCGAGTATTTTTTTTTTTTTAAGTTCAAGAAAACTGTGGGAATATTTGAAAAGCGACGCCATTAGTCGGAGCGAATGTGACGTAAAAGTCTATGACAACCAATGACAACAATAAAAAAGTCAATGTGTTTTGTAGGATTGTTTGCGATTTTTTGTCATCATAGACTATGACGTCACACCAAGCTCGCCAAAATGGAGGGTGTTTAAGATGCCCGTGTCGGTTGGCAATTTTAATTTTTTTTAAGTACTTCCTATTGCTCGTCTCCTAAGAGCCATAGCGTGATTTTACATAGCCTAAAACCTTTCTCAAGAATTGGGCTATCCAATGCAAATATTTTTTTTTAATCCGGAGATTTACGGAATGGTAGTTCCGGAGATTTACGCCCTACATACCTACAAACAAACAAACAAATGTTACCTATTTATAACTGTTCGAGTTAATCGAACACTCGAAAATGCATAATTGCATCGAACGCAAATATTCGCTCGGTCACCTAAATGTGGGCCAGTTCGCGTTCACATCTCGTTAGAGACACCACGACTCAAACCATTATATTTACCAATTAGTTAGTTAATTAGTTTACAATTTTTACCAGTTCTTGTAACTAGGTTTTATAGTGATACAATATAGCTATTTCCCTTATAATTCGAGACTTTTATCTTTTACCATTTACACCATATCCTACCAACACGAGAAAGGTGTGTTAGGTCACCATAGCGCCGAGCACTACTTTCTACAATAACATTAGTTTAAATGAGGTTTTGTTAAAGAGACTTACCATTAATTTTCTCCAGAGCATCCTTCACAGTATCTCTGATTTTGTTCTGTGTTGCCAGAAACATGGACAAGTTCTGCGACTCCTGCAGGCTTTGACTGTCTGACATTACCTTTAGGAATTGTGCCGCCCTGTAAATAAGAATAAAAAATATATAAAAACTTTTTACAAAAAAAACCAACCGACTTCCAAAAAAAACACTAGAAAGTGAAAAATAACTTTAATTTCGGAAGTCGGTGTCTTTGGTTTTGAATTTTCGTTTTAAGCCACCGACTTCCGAAATTAAAGTTATTTTTCACTTTCTAGTGTTTTTTTTGGAAGTCGGTTGGTTTTTTTTGTAAAAAGTTTTTATTTTTCACTTTTTAGTTGTGGTACCTACTAGTTCGAATATTACGACCTGCTATGTAAATAACAGTGACAGGAAAATGTTAAAATATCGTCCATATAGGCTAAGTGGGAAAAATACGTATTAATGAAGCTAACTCAAAAATTACTCAAGCTAAGTTAATAAAATTTATATGGGACCAACTTGAGAGCATACCCTTTCAAACAAAAAAAGAATTTTCAAAATCCGTCCACAATTGACGAAAATATCGACGGACATACACAAAAAAAAAAAAAAAAAAAAAAAAAAAAAAAAAAAAAAAAAAAAAAAAAAAAACTTATACGCTACGAACATATAACCTCCTCCTTTTTGGAAGTCGGTTAAAAAAACATAATTATGATGCAGGACAATGTTCATTTGTGGGATATAATGATACTATGCAAAGTTAAGATTGGTCGTCGACCAGAGAATGAATATTGTAGCAAGTGAAATGTGGCTGGTCGAAAGTAGAAGTTGGCTTCCAATAGTTTCTGCCGGGCGTGGTATAATAAGCCAATAAAATAAAAGTATTACAAACTAAAACCCAACTACGACAAAAGTTAACTAAAAAGGTATAAACAAGTCATCACAGACAGACAAATTAAAAATCCGGAGTCACACGTAATCTATTCGACTTATACAGTGTGAGTCTTCATAATGTGCACAAATCGAAATGGGGGAATCTATGCTTAATTTTATCGACGGAAAAAATAAAAAATAAAATCTAAATACATTTTTTTTTTCAATTTTTTGGGACTTCCACAAACTTACAGGATGCATTCAGCTCCTTATTTTGAATCATATTCCACCGGAAAAAGAGAAGTCTCGACAGCTGATATTACTCAGCCACGAGCCCCTTACTACTAATAGATAATACTAACCTCCTGTAAGTAGAATAATCATTCTTGACGGAGCTCTTCATGTTCTTGAGCTCGTCGAGGACAGCGAACATGTTGACAAACTTGCCGAGGGTCAACAAGTACGCTTCAGAGACGAAATCGCGACGTTTCTCCGCGTGACAGAGGCGACGGACTTCACCACAGAATCGCTCGATTGCTTTGCGCTGTGGAAAAAAATATAGTTTTGTAGCACATTTTTTTTAATTATAAGCCTGTGGTGACCTCCACGGCATAGGCCTATCTACTCTCTTTCCACTTGTCTCTATTCAAAGCTGCTAAGGGCCAGTTCTCGTTGAAAGAGTCCTGTCCTTACCTGATGGTAAGTGATGATCAGGCCGAAGGTGGAAGCGAGCTTCACCCGGAATCCTCTACCACAGAGGAACTGGCTATTTTACCTAACTGCTGTTAACATTGTTGTTATGGCGACAGACTTAGATAAGATGGTGGTAGCTAGCCAGGCGGAGTTAAAACAAGCCCTACCACCAAACAAACCGAGCAGAAAATTTTGCCCCCACTGGGTATCGAAGCCATGACCTCTGGGTCTGAGACAGGTGGTGTAACCACCAGACCACAGAGGCGGTTAAAAAGAAAAAAAAGAAGAAAAGAAAGGCAACTTTTGTACAGAACAGAGGCAACTCTTGTAAACCTATAAAATAATGCATGTATAGTGCATTATTTTTATGTTTGAAAATAAGCTTAGTAAAAATAACTTCAAAAGGATGAAACACCATTTTTAGGATCTTACCTGAAAATACATAAACTGTAACAGCTTGTCGACCTCCGGAGCCAACACCTGGACGGTTCTCTCATAGATATGGACTCTGTCTGGCTGCTCATTAGACCTGGGTTGTGGGATAGCACGACTGCAGCATCTCCAGGTGTACAGCATCACAGCGTGGGCGTTGCCTTCTTCTAGGAGTTCGTTCTGGAATGAGAGTGGGAGATGAGAGAGGTGGAACGGGTTACCTGTCTTTTATGATTAGAGGGTCATTTTCTTTTTCTGTTGTCATTTGCGTAGTTTCGTGTTTGTGTAATTTAATTTGATCCTGTATTATGGCATGGTTTTAAGTAAGTTGTGAGGACACATACATTCTTATTTTTTTTTTTATACCACAACGGGGATGCTCTTGGCGTGAATCTCACCTGATGGTAAGTGATGATCAGGCCGAAGGTGGAAGCGAGCTTCACCCGGAATCCTCTACCACAGAGGAACTGGCTATCTTACCTCTAACTGCCGGAACACAACATTGCTGGTAACATTGTTGTTATGGCGACAAACTTAGATAAGATGGTGGTAGCTAGCCAGGCGGACTTAAACCAAGCCCTACCACCAACCAAACCGAGCAGAAAATTTTGCCCCCACTGGGAATCGAACCCGGGATATCTGGGTCTGAGACAGGTGGTCTAACCACTAGACCACAGAGGCGGTTAATCTAAAAATCTCGCTCAACTTTATTGCATGCTAGTCATTACATGGTAAAATATCACAAGTAATGAAAATACATACATACATAACACCACGCCTATATACCGCTAAGGGTTAGGCAGAGGTGTACCTATAGTAATCGCACATTTCACCAGTTATGTTTAGGCCCCTTTTATTGGGGGCTAACCTATTGCAATCAACTGGGCACAAATCCAGACTCCAGGCTGTACTACTGAGCAATTCCAGATAGAAAACCCAATAACACTCTGCCAAACTCAGGAATAGAACCCAGGACCTCAAGCTCAGCAGTAGCGCTTGCGACCATTAGACTAACGAGGCAGTATTTGTAATGAAAATAATCCTAATGTACTTCGTTTATTATGAAACAGATCTTAATTAAGATAAACATAGTAATTTTAAGATAGGTAATGAATAAAAGGTAAACTTTCCAATCTCCTTACCAAGTTAGCATGGACCGTAGCCTCCTCAATATACTTGGCAATACCGGTGACGAAGCCATTGCGGTCTTCAAAGTTGGTGTCAAAGTTAGCTTGGTAAAGAATGGAGCACGGAGCCGCCTCAATGCACGGTTGTTCATCTGTAAAAGGCGGAATAGCTGTTCAGAATAGTTATTTCATGGAGGAATAAGATCAGGGGAGTGCCCCCTATTCCTTGGTACCACTCCTGTCCAAAATATGCTTTAAAAAGTTCTCTATCTGAACTAAAAACCTGAAAATACATGAGTAACATGGCAATCAATATAGGCCCCACCTAACTTTTATCAGTACTAATATGATTCCATAATTAGACCTGAATAACAACTTACCGGGCAATGTTAGCTCATCCAACACGTCAACATTGCTCAAGGCATCGGATAAGGATACTTTTTCACTCACAGACATGGTTTTATCAATTTTAAAACACGTAAAATAAGAACGGATATGTGTAACACAGGATATGAGTAATTACGGTTTAATACCGCATAAGTCTGGGTTTATTGTCACTATAGTGATAATACGAAACTTAGGTATCGTTTTGAAAAGGCGAAATTCAATATAAATTGTATAATTAGCGAAATAATTAAGTATTTTTAACTATTCACAAATTCACAATAATGGCGTTTGACAACTAAAGTACTAAACACTGTGTAGTGTTGCCCTGTTTTGCAGTTATACCACAGATAACTAATCGAACCATAGTACCGGTTTTCAATATTTTCGGTTTATGAATATGAACGCGTCATCGTATCGGCCATGCGCCGCTTCACCTACTCGTTGGACAACTAGGCGTGCATTTATTACGTGTATAACGTGATACTCAATATCCTGAATGATAAGGTAGATGGCCACACCTCCCAGGGTGAAAGGTTCTATTTCCAGTAGAGGATGACGTGACGACGTTCGACTGAGAGGATCGCATCAAACCTGTTTTATGATGTGCTTGCAATCACGAAATTGGTCCGATAAGATGTCCTAATGATTTTACCAATTATTATTCAGAAAGGTCAGGGTGCGTAGTACTCGCAACCGGCGTGCTTGTATGAGCAGAGGTATGAACGTAAACCAGACAAAAAGAGTATAAAAATCATAGCAGGTGCTCTGTAGTTTCTGCCACCCCCCTGAGAAGAAGAAGAGAAGGCGTGACGCCTTCTTCTTCTCAGGGGGGTGGCAAATGAGTTAATATATGTAGTTAGGTATGTATTCCTATAACCACAACGCAGATGTCGGTCATACATAACAATTATTTAGGGGAACAGCGTAGAGACAGACCTATTTGTAGGAGCAAAAGGTTTTTAAATTATTCTGACGAGTGTTGAACGAAAAAAGTTTGCGAATAAGTTACTTCTTTATGTCGCAGTCAGGTAAAATGGTTTTCCGTTTGGAGGAGCAGATTTGAAGAACCTCCTTAGATAAAAAAGTTAAAAATAAAATACAAAACCAAATATGTACATTATTTTATTATGTACTTCCATTGAAAGCTTGCTATTTCAACTGTGTGTTGTCAGAAGAAACAATAATTAAACCTAAAACATAACATACATAAAAGTACAAAACTATTATTATAGAAAAAAATATCCAGATAATGGGTAGAATGGATTTCGGTTTCAGAAAGTGTCTTTTTACACCCGATTTAACGAAATTAATTAAAAGGAAAACTGTCACAGCTAAGTAGGCTCTACGAGTTAACGAGCAATAATCGACCAACTTACATTTACATTTGCAAAAACATGTTCTCCCATATAGTCCTTAATTCCTTATGGGAGAACATGTTTTTCAGCTACAATGGTGCCGATTCCCTTGTTCACAAACTACACTAAATTTAAGTTCAGTGCATCTTTTTCTTTCTATTTCATTAAGAAAAGGACGGAAGATAAATTTTAGTTTAGTCCTGTCAAATTAATCACACGTTTGTGAACGAGGGAATTTGTGCGCAGACACGCACTTGGCCGGTTTTTTATCATTTTCCCTGCTTGACCGGACGTAATTTTATGTAACATCGACACAGTTGAAACAGACGACCTATTTTACAGCATTATATAAATCAGTGTTATTTACATCAATGCCTTAATAATAAACTAAAAAAAAAACAACAAGAATAATTGTAACATAATATTATATTCATTCATAGCCTTTTGATCGCTACAATCACAAAAAAACAATTTATAGAACACAAGCCAAATCATATCTAGGGTTACCCCTAGATATGATTTGGCTTGTGTTCTATAAATTATGCAGATAGATCTGCCATATACACTAGAAGTTTTTCATTGATAATGAACTAAATCATATCTAAGATAGAGTTCAAAATAGCGAGCAAGAGATGATACCCTGTGGCGTGCGTTCGCGCATAATATATAAACTTAAATCTTGACAGACAGCAAAGAACATGCTCCAGAATTTTGCTGTCGGCGCTGATCCACACGTCACAGTCTTGGCCTTTTAGTCATGATCATGGTGTGTTTTGTATGACACCAACTTTTTACTGGCGGTTGGTTGAATGGATAGTAAATAAAGAAAATTTAATTTTAAATATGTGTAGGTACCTAGTACACGCTTACATCAAAAGGGAATATGCTCATAATTCAAAACTTATTCATTATTAAAATTTATATTATGTAGGAGTCAAGAAAATAATTCCATTTTTTTTGTCGTTTTTGTAATGCACTACTTATTTTATATTAATTATTTAATGTTATATTTTTTTTAGTGGAACGGAACGTAAACTCAAAACCCTTTGCCTTCGAAAATGCTTCGAAAATTGTTGGAGTTTCATAATTTTAAATGACCAACATAGTTGAATTTAAAATTAGAACATCATAGTTGAATTTAACTTTACTGTTCTTAGGTTTATATTACTGTCTTTTATTGATTTAGTGAAACAAAAGTTACATGCGTATTCCCTATTGCGCAATCCTCTATTATTATAAAGTAACCAACCGCGCGGTACTTCAGCGGTTAATGCAGGCGTACATGACAGAGTAGGTACACATAACACATAAATGCATAGTGCAGATTGTAGTCTGCACAACTTAAAAACTAAATAAAAAATTTAAAATTTAATTTTTAAGTTTTGTGAAACTAATACGGGTCAAAATCTCTATAACCTAACTCAACATAAAAAGTCTTCTTTTAAATATAAACTTATACATAGTCAGTATGTACTTAAAAGTAACAATATAATTATATCACTCACGTTTAATATGTAACATATGTGGGAAATATGACTAAATCAGTAACTTGCATTATTTGTCGACCTTTCATTCTTGCTACAGCCCAAAAATTCAGAATTTTGGGAAGATAATTAGTTCGCATTCAAAAAAGAAGTCCCGAAACGAATTCTACCACAGAGTATCTTATTACCTGGGTTGTGGAGGTCAGATAGGCAGTCCAGTTAGACTGGAAGTCAACTGGATAGTTGTAGTTGTAATATGTATAAGATATATGGATATATAAAAGGCTAAGTAGATGATAATTTAAGCTACCCACCTTAAATCATCATATACCTAGACTTTTCCCAAAATATTGAAGTAGCAATAAAAAACGGAAAGAGACGGTCTTTATTCTTTTACTTGTGTGTGTATTACTACTATGCAGTAAGTGCCTTTAATTAATATTTTTCCCAAAATCCTTACCAATTCTCAGACTAGTAGTTTGAGACCCAAAAGATGATGGTTTTAGGTCCTGTCCAAGCTAATTAATATTGCTTCACAAAGCAATTTAAAACAAGGCAGAAATCAGGTGCACATGTCTTTTAAAAAGGAGCCATTTTAATTATATTTACATTGATTTATTATTCTAATTACATTATAATGTAATTTTAACAAACATCTCAGCCAAAAAAGTTTTACTCAAGCATGTTATTGTAATGAGATTACAACTAGATATTTATGTACTTCGATAACGTTAGAAAAAATCTGTGACTTCTTAACAATATAATCAAACATTCTGTTGACCTAAAACAAAAAAGCGACGGTTACGCGTGGTTAGCCCTCGTCCCGTTCTCCCACGGGCGTAAAAATATCGCGACAGGATTTTATCGCGCACTAGATTTTCAACTCTCGATGTTGAGTCTAGCATTGAGAATCTAACAAAGTGGATCTATGCGCGTCAAAAAAACACACACACTGTTGCATTTTCAATACTCGGCTCTAAGTAGTGTGTTAAAAATCCAGTGCGCGAAAAAAATCGCCGCGGCAAAACATCGCCCGGGGGTAAAAAATCCCTTTCGATTTTTTTCTGTTTTTGTATTTAAAATACAATGTTGGGCCTCTTTTTTTATGCGTAGCCCTATAAAATATTGCATTTATGCTACAAAAAAGCGAAAAATCAACCAACAAAGCCTCAATTTTTTATCTAAAACTAATCATAATTGTTTTAACGTGTCAACTATAACCACTGTACGACTCTTATAGAACCTATTAAATAATATACTAGCCTTTAATTTAAGGGCTAGATATAATATACATTGATATATTAAAGTTACCTATATTTAAGGGTATACGTACATTCATAATGTGAAGTCTAATACAGATACACGTGCTATAAAAATAGTAATGAGTAGAAGACAATTTGAAAAAATGACTTTGCTTGGGGATATCTATACTCCGTTGGTTGAGCTAGTTACATAAAGGTACAGATACCGGCACGGTTCTTGAGCGCTCGGCGGAAGAGTGGGGATCGCTTTGCGCATCGCACACTTATGACAAAATACGTAGGTAAAGGGACCCAATAACTCACTTTTGCGCAGGTTAAGGTCAGCGCTCAAGAATCGTGCCGATGATTGTAAACAAAAAAACCATGTGACGAGAGAGCTGTCAGGTTAACCGACTAAACGTAATACCGTACAAAGTTGTACTCTTCAATTTAGCAACGTTATAATTCGTTGACGTTTAGAGAACCTGTTTTTTTAGGCTCTTTACAATAAACAGATTACAAAAAATTGTATTATTCTTATATCGGCAGTGAGTACTTTTTGCCGTTAATTTGAAAAGTTTGTTTTATAAGACCTCATTGAGGCGTTTAAACAAATTCCACTTGCAGGGCTTCCAAATCCAAGTGTTACACAATTATCAAGCTACTAATCGAGTAGTTACACAACTCGAAAAGTAATGCTATGTAAATTATTTTATTTATAATTAAAAATACTGTCATAATATAATGTGTAGTCCAAAAAACGGCTAAAAATCAGAAGACAAAATTTTCAGATGATGAATATTAAGAAAAGCAAGAAAAAAATCAAAATGTACAACTACCCACATTCTGATAAAGACCTTTATATTGTGTCAACTACACAAAAAAAAAACGACACTGATGAAAAAAAAGGATTTGTATTGGTTTGTTTTTTATATTCCTTTTGCTTCCTCAAACAAGAACAGTAGTTGCTGAAAATATGACCGAGAAGACTTACTTCAACAACAGTTTCCATTAGAAGTCTCGATAGCACTACAAACACTGAATCTTCCATCAAAAACCACTATTTCGCACTTTAAAACTCAATCGGAACTTCCTGCATCACCAATTTATATCCCAAATTCTGCAACGGCGCAAACTTATCCTGTGGTTGATTATAACCGTTATATTCCGTCAACTGCACTATAGGGGCTGGTATATCAAAGTCGATGGTATTCAAATAATCATCATTCTCCACAATATTGAGGTCGTCAAACCCATTTTGGGTGATTTCATGTAGATTATCGAAGTGTATCTCTGGTCTCGCATCTTCAAATGGCATTTCAGGATGTTTGAGGCGAATGCATTTGTGTGAACGTAGAAGAGATGGCCAGACAAAGGTCTCTTCGCATACCTTGCATTGAAGGCTGTCATAGTCCGAATGTTGGGTTTCAATGTGCCGGTTTAGACAAAAGCTCGAAGAGTAGTATTTTCCGCATGTCTGTAAACGATAGGAGTTGATTAAGGGTGGTATTAGCTATACAAAACACTGAACGTGGACTAAGTCGTTGTTAATGATAAATGATATTGGAACGAAGTTCCTTATCACGTTTTACTCTGCACGTGTGCTGTGTGCAAAGTGTAACATTTTTTATGTTACAAGCTCTACTAGCAGAAACCTAAAAAAAAGACAAAAAAAATAATACTCGGAACACTACAAAAAATCGCGGAACATACATATGGTATTTTCGAATTCCCCTGGGTATGAGGGATTCAGATTTTTCTTTTGGACGTCACTATTTGGACCACCCTGTATACCTAGTCTGAGAAGAAAAACCGAAACAAACAAAGAGGTCACAATCTCTTTTAAGTCCTGACATTGTATTTAAAAAACAAAATGGCGGTGTTAGTTCCGATTTTGGAAACGCGCTAAATGAAGCTGGTCGCGTGGAAGCGTGCGCTCAACGCGCGGCGCTTCACCTGAGCGTATAGTAGTATGACCAGATTTAAATTGAACATTAAACCAGTTGCTCGCCTAAATCCTGCGAGTCTGCTAATTTTGTTTTGTAATATATGCCGAAATTCCGCTAGTCATAATTAGTACGAATATCAATTTTTTTTTAAACGCAAAGTTGAAATCATTGGATCCTTCTCCCACTCGAAACGATAGTTCTGATCATTTTTTCATTTCATTTTTATTAAGTTTAACGCGCACGACCATGACACAACTGACTGGTAGGAAAAATGTACTGAAGGCCAATTCTCTTACTTAAAAAACGTTCACATTCAAGTCGCAATCTCTCAAACTTGTCAAAAATGTTGGGAAATTGATTGTATTTTTGACAGTTGCGAATGAGATTCGGATGCGAAGGTTTTTAAAAATTACGGGAATTGCCCCTCTGGTATTTGTCAATGTCTAATTCTGCTAGTTTCCTGCGGAGGTTTTGTAAGAATCTGACAAAAACTTTTCAGATCTGCGACACAATCTGCTAAGCCCTTAATTGGGGATCTAATTCTGCTATAATAGCAGAATTCTGCTAAATCATTAAGGCTAATGGCCTAAATGCAGAGAGCGAGCATCGTATCTACCTATTTCTTGTTGGGCGTCGATGTCCCTGACACCCTGTATATGGGAAGGAGTGGTCTTTACCCGGCAGTGGTATATTAACAGCCCGGTTTAGAATACACACAACATCACATCACGCCTGTATTCCCCGAAAGGTTAAGCCGATATGTTTAAGTTCCATGTAATAGGGGGCGAGCCTATTGCCATCAACCGGGCACAAATCCAGACTATGAGCTGCTACTGAGAAATTCAAGATTTGAGATTTGGTTTAGAATATAATAGCATAAAATAGCCCTTCACACTAGAGTTTTATCGCATTACGTGCATACCATAGCAGACGAACGACGATAAAACTTGGTAATGGCAATAAAATACGATTATGATTTAATGCGATGAGTTTTTTTAATGATTTTTTTGTTTCAAATAATATTTACATAATATTTATATGCTAACAGAGTTAAAATAAAAATAATAATATGTACCTATATGTTTATAGAAAATGGGAGGGAAATGAAAAATTGAAAAAAAAAAGAACATTTTCAGAACAGAAGATATTCTGCATCTTCCCTATAAAATATTAAATTATTTAAAAATTAAATGATTTAAATTATCAACTATCATGCATGATACTTGTTACGTTATAAAATTTGTAGCTATTAATTTGTACCTACAAAAAATAAATAAGTAATTATCTTTAAAAATATATTTTATTTAGTAATTTCCACAAAATTAAAAAACAAGAAAATTGTTGCACTTTTAAAGGCAAAAAAGCCTTAATAAAATACTGACCTGGCATTGATGCTTAGAAATAATAGTCTTTTTACTCTTAGGGTGAACGATAGCCTTCTTGATCTCTCCATTATTAATATCAAAACTCCTAGCATCAATGAATTCCACGGAACCGGTCACAACTTTCCCCCCAATTTTAATCTTTTCCAAAACCAGTTGCGGTTGCATATACTCCGGTATTGGTTCATCAATCTTATACGTCATTTTCATCTTTTTCTTCCCAACCTGTTCCCGTTCTTGTGAATTGTCACTGGTGATCAGAAAGTGGGTCCATTTATGCTGTAGCATATTGGTTTCTGTATCAAACTTTTTGAAGCATTGATCACAGAAATAGTAGTCCTTATAACCTGTCATGGCTTTATTTGTTAGATCTGGTAGTAATTGCACATGACGTTCTAATACATCACGTTCTACTGAACTATCTTCACAAAAGTTACATAGGTAGAGTCTCTCGTTACCCAGGTTACGCATACCATATAAGCATTTTGGGCGTTCATTTGAATGTAGAAACCCAATATGATGAGCTATTGCACATTTACTAGTAAATTGATCTTTACACACATCACAGACGAAGCACGCAGCAGCGTGTTCATAACTATGATCTTTTAAGTCCATGAATTTGAAGTATGTTTCGTCACAAGTCTTGCAAGGCAGCAGTTTTAGCACTCTACACACATTCCGTCTGTGATCAGTAAATTTGACTTTATTCGGTAAGAATAGTCCGCATACATCACAATGCAGCTTTATATGAACTTTAAAAAAGGTTCGGTCCATGAAGTTCTTATTGCAATAATTGCATATATAGCACTTACGTTTTTTATGATGTAGCTTCGTGTGCGATCTTAAAAGTTGGTATGCTTCAAAGATTTTCGGGCACTTTCTGCATTTATGGTACTCCTTAACTTCGTGGATGATAACCTGATCAGAGAATGACACTCGCTTCTGGGGCTTGCCATTAGGCTTGTATACAATCATATGTTTATTCTCCTGGTGTTTTAAAAGCTTTTTCTCGCTTGAATACCCTTTCTCACATATTTTACACTTTATGGTTGCCATTGCTGGGTCTTTTTCGCTGTCTGAACCTGAGTCAGAGGGACTGCCAGGAACCCGGTTCCTCTGAAGCTCCTCCTTCAGCTTACCTAAATCCTGTCTCACCAGACTGATGAAGCATTTCCTAGAAAACCGGTTTTTTGACTGTACTTTAGGACCTGTCGGTTTTATTCGGGGCTTCTTACCAGTAACTGGACTTTTCAAGTGCCGCAAATAAGGACTTATGTCATAGCGAGGCACGAGAACCACTGGCACCTTCTGGAATCCTCGAAAGGCGCTTTCAGGCGGGATATTTTTATATTCGTCAGAAAATGTTCGTCGAACACCCACTTTATCAACACTGTTATTGCTGTTGTTTTCTTGCTTAACTCCATTTCTTGTGGACATCAGAAGATATTATCGACGCGGGAAAATAAAATAATAAAAAGAAAAATCCTAAGTTATCGCTAAAAACGTCAACAACGCTGTACGTCATACTACTAGATGGATTACAGAGTGAGAGGTGCACAATCGCCATAATTTTTCAAAATCGCAATAAACCGGTATTTTCCGATTTATTAATTTATAAATTATTTAACAAACGAAACAATAAATCTAAATTGAATGGGAATACCACTGATAAGTGCGCTAAGGAGATAGATTGTTCCTAAAATAATAAGCACATCAACAATTTCACTGATTGAAAACCGTAATTCCAATTTTTTGTTTTCTAAAGTTAATCTGTGGAGGGTGCGTTCAAAATCTCAATAACTTCAATTCATGTTTCAAACTTTTTAATTTTCACTGTTTTGACAAAAATACCTGATATTTTTTTTGTTCTAAACTACTATTATATTTTTGAGTGCTATTTAATATAAAAAGTAATTTGAGCACTACAAATAGTTATATTCTATAGGTTTTGTTTTATATTTATCGAATATTGTGATTTTAAAAGTTTATATTTTTGAACGCATTTGTACAATAGCTCTACTTAGTACTATGTTTTATCAAAATAACTCTATCCTAATATAAGCATTCAATATCTTTAAATAAGGACTTAATTCGCGTCAAAGAAAAACAACATTACATAATGTGAGCATGACTGTATTATCTAATTTGATTTTTCTTATCCGTTGTGTAGGTACCTACTTACAGTCACAGTCACAGTACTTCACTTCATTCGCACGCAAAATAATCAATTCGCGTGATTTTACGTAAACAATTTATTTTTAAGCCGCCGCCGTGTGCGTTTACCAGTCGAAATGTTCCCGCCGACTCGTATAAGGAGCTGTCTTCCTGTTATAAATCCTATGTTTAGACAAAAGTTGCGTCCTCACAGACCTTTTCGCCAAACGTCGACGCTTCACAATCAAACAAAGACGATACAGAGGAATAAATGGATGAATTTTCGATCTATTATTACTAGATGGGTGCCGTTAGGCAGTGCTATTTACGTAGGTTGGTGTTATATCCGTGCTTCAATAAACTATGAAGTGTCTAAAGTCGAAATTTTATTCTACGAAATGTTCCCTTTTCGTGTTACCAGCCGAATTTGGGGAAAATTGGCTGCTTGTGAATTACCGACGTCTTTACGGAGTTTCGTCTACGGTACGTACATTAAAATGTTTAATGTGAATCTAAACGATGCTGAGTTTACTGACCTCAAATATTACAAAAGCTTGTCAGCATTCTTTACGAGACCTTTGAAGGACGGCGCGAGGTATATAGCGCCGTCCCCGTGTGTGTCTCCGTGCGATGGCGTAGTCCTAAATTGTGGGCCAGCGGACACGGACAAAATAGAGCAAGTCAAAGGAGTCACATACAGCCTTGAGGAGTTCCTTGGAGAAAATAAGTGGGTTAAAAAGAAAGATGATAATTACTATGACTCTTTGTTGACTAACAAAGACAATATTCTACATCAGTGTATTATTTATTTGGCTCCTGGAGATTATCACCGCTTTCATTCTCCGTGTGACTGGACAGCGACGTTCCGAAGACATTTTTCGGGTAAGCTGCTGTCAGTAAACCCATGGCTAGCAAGACTTATACCCGGCTTGTTCACTATAAATGAACGAGCAGTGTACGTTGGCGAGTGGAAACATGGTTTCTTCAGTATGACTGCTGTAGGGGCAACTAACGTTGGCTCCATAGAAATCTATAACGACCCAGAATTACGAACAAACACAAAAGGCAGACGAAACCGTATCAACGAGGTGGAATTGGGCCAGGTTCCTTTGAAGAAGGGAGAGTTGTTTGGTCAGTTTAATATGGGGAGCACAATAATCTTGTTATTTGAGGCTCCGAAGGATTTCAAGTTCGATATGGCTTCAGGAGACAAGGTCCTTGTTGGCCAAGCCCTGTGTCCAGCAGCAAAGGAACATGCCAGGTGACCTGTTTACAGGGATTTAGTTGAAATAGCCCAAGTGGCCATGTTTTTCTATATGATGTCTGTAATGCTGTGAATATGTTAGGATTTTTAAACATTTAACCACCATTGATAATCCAGTGTTAAGGTAGTATAATCTTCTGAGGAGATATATGCAAAACTTTATCGATTTCAAAAAATAAGACAGGTCGGTGTCCGCAACTCCACGTCAAAGCCCGTATTTTGCGTACCTGACAATCAGACAAAGGGAACCTGGATTAAAATAAGCCTTATCCATTGACTATGTTCAGGGCTCCATTGTAGAATCATTGTACCTGGATATCATATAATAAAATACTCATCCATTAAGTTATTTAGGGTTCCATACCAACTTACAATATTTGATACTATGTGTTTTACTTAAGTAAAAAAATATAGGGTTCTCGTATGGGGACCCCTTTAATTTGATTTATATTTATGATTTGCTGTTATAGCGGCAATAGAAATACACAATCTGTGAAAATTTAAACTGTCTACCTATTATCCTGACAGACAAACGGCGAATCCCTTCCCTTCAGTTACAGGACCCAAGACTTTTTAAATGTAACTACTGTGTCTGAAGTAAAAAACTTCTATGGTATGTGATATGCTAGCTATTTTTCTAAAGCCAAATTATGAAACCTGTTTTCATGACCAACAGCATATAGGTTAGTTTTTTTTAACCTAACCTTTTTTGAGGAAGAATCTGCTCTACATTTAATTTTTAGTAACATGTACATATAATTTAAGTTTGTTTAATCAACAACCATTTAAAAGTAGTTCCTCCATGAATTCGGTCTCTTGGATTTTTTTTTACTAAGTTTATCGGAAACAATAGCTACTTCTTTAGCTCGCCAGGCCGCAAGGATGTAGGTATAAAATAGCCTGGCGGGGCGCATAGCGAGATTTGCTTATTGTTTTTTTTTTTTCTAGTACTAGGTGACCCTGTAGGTATGCCATTTTTCCATGTCCAGAGAAGACGCTGTGTCTTTTATAGCTCCATCTCTTGGCAGAAACGAAGCTATGTACTTACATAAATAAATAAACTTACGCCTTCTTCCCACGGACCTCCATGGGAAGGTGTGACGTTAGGTTTAGGTCAGAACGCCACCTGCATCCTACATCCTTAAATACTCCTTTTGCTTCGTTTACGTTCATACACCTGGTCACACACGCACGCCGGTTGCGAGTGCTATGCACCTGACCTTTCTGCAGAGCATCACCAATACATTTAAAGTTCTTTCGGTACCAGCTTCTTCCATTTTCGTAATTCTCTTTGCCAAGGAAGATGGTTTAGAGGCTTCTAAATTCATCTTCTGTTGTTAGATTTTATCATCTGTCATTCGTAGATCTTTGACAGTCGTTGCGGGTACTCAGATACCCAAAAGTTTGACAACCAGTCTTATCATGGGGTATCGTGTTACCCAGTAATTGGGGTGTGGAGGTCAGATAGGCAGTAGTTCCATGTAAAATACTGGTATTCAGCTGCATCCGGTTAGACTGGAAGCCGACCCCAACATAGATGGAAAAAGCCGCAGATTGATTGTTAGATTTTATTAACCCAACTTTATAGTAATTCGGAACTTCGGACCTCTGAAAGTCTGTTAAAGCCGATTGTTTAACTGCTACAGTCCTAAAAATAAGTCTCATTATTATAAAACTTGTTTAGCAAAGAAAGACGTCCACTGCTGGAGATAGGGCTTCACAAGCTCCGCCACTTCGACCAGTTCTGTGCTTCTCAGCCTATCATAGTCTACTGCTAGCCATAGGTCTCTCCTAAGTTAATCCACAACACCCTGTTCGCCACCTCACGCATCTGAACTTCTTGAATGATACTTCTTTCAGCCTCCGGTTTAAGGTCATTGGTCCATTAACACGCTTTCTGATTTGCAGTCATAGGTCAAAAGTATAATCGGCCTATAATGTTCCCAATGCTAGTACATAGACCTCTGTGAGAGGGAGTGTGCCATAATCCACCACGTGGGCCCAGTGTGGGTTAGTGGATGTCACGTGTCTTCGAATTGTTGGGTCTAGGTCGGACATGGTTTACTCACGATGTTTTCCTTCACCGTTCAGAGAGCATGATAGGTGAGCGTCATGGGTCATGCCGTAGTAAATATATTAGGAGCTGACTGGAATAATAATGGATATTGACATTGACAATAACAGTTTTTAATTTTATTGTTTGGGTTATGCAAACAGAAATACGGAAATTAGTTTAATTCAGTGACAAACGGTTTCCAAGTAGAAAATTTTAACTATTTCCTCTTTGATTTTTCTATTTTGTTGGGTACAGACAAGCCATATTTGGCAGTGGTTTATTTGAATTATGAATGTGACTAAAATCCTGTGAGTTGGTTGAGGAAGAAATTTCCTGTTTTAATTTCTAACGGATGGTAGCTTTTGTGGTCCAGTCTTCCGAACTGTCTAGATCATCTTGATGATTCACTTGGGCTTTCGTTGCACAAGAATATCATTCCTTTATCGCTTTGATACCGAGATCTAAGTAGGGTAGTCGTGTAAGTTACCCCAATAACTGGGTTGTGGAGGTAACAGCAGTCGGTCCATGTAAAATACTTGTATTCACCTGCATTCAATTAGACTGGAAGGCGATCCCAACTTATTATATTTGGCAATAAGCTATGCAGATGTTGATGTAAAATAGCCATTTATGGTAATTTTGCAAGTCTTGAGTGTCATTAAAAATGGTGGTTAAAAGTTTAAAAACGTTTCTCTAGATGTTTTTCATTGATTGAAAAATGTAGCAAAATAATTGTTTTGTAAGTAAATATTTTACAACTAAGGAGCTTGTAATGCTATTACATTATGTATATTTAAAACACTATTGTAATATATTATAATTTAATCGACTTGCGAAATGTATATTGCAAATAGAGATGTCCTTTATCGATCTCGGCCTGTTTTATCGACAAGGAAATTAGGTTAACTACCTGACAAACTTTTTGGTACACCCCTTTTTTAAGTAGGGTTGGTACATAAACCTATCCACTTAATGGTACTTCACTATTTTTTAATTGAGTATCCCACACTTCTCGAAGATAAGTATTAAGTAAATGTATAATCTATGGTAAGATACGTGACCGTTAATAAATGACACGTGTAGAGGTGTCCCCATCACGAAGCCGTCTACTCATCCTGTACACCAAATAATTTTGTGCAAAAATAATTGCTGGGAATCGACTTTTATTTTTAGTGTCAAAATTCGCTGTCGATTCACTTGTTGGGTGCATGCCACGGTACAGGGATCATGAGATTTAAAGCATTTAAAACAGGTTTTCGTATAAAAAGTTGGAACTTTTACCTTCAATATCTCCGTAAGTAATTAGGAGATTCCCAATTATGGTCTAGAACAAAAGAAATTACTTAAACGGGAAAGACAAGTGACTCTCAGCTACGTTATGGGTATTTTTATACCCGTTAGAGCATCGTCATTGTCAAACATACCTATGACAATCTCTTTCTATAACTACGATGTACCGTATTGCCGGCCGCGTACTGTACTTAATAAATACTATTTAAATGCGGGTATTGTCTTTTTAAGTGGGATACTTAATGATTGAGAAAATAGGGTATTTTGAAGTCGCCAATTCCATTTTTGAAGTCAGGTAGCTAACTAAATACGCCTTCGAACGTTATTGCTGTAGATGTAAAACTAGTTTTTAGTTGATTTGTATAGATTTATTAATAGATTTTTATGCGAACAAAGTAGTTTTTTTTTGTCTGTGCAAAATGAAAAAATCGACTGAGTTGTCGAAAAAAAATTGAAGTGCAATTTTTGAGGGTTACAATTTTGAGTACCTAATATATACAAAGTATTTAAATGGAGGGTAAAATATAAAATTTTATGTTAAGTACCTATTTTTTATATTTATGCCATTATCAAGGCAATTTTGGCTGTAACTAAACTTCACAATTCACTGCCAAGTTTTAGGCCGCACCTCTTATAGCTCGGCAGGCCGCACCTCATAAAGCTCGGCAGGCCGCATGAACGAATTATGCATACAAAGAAATACACTTACAACAGTACGCTTGTGATGATTCTGCGCAATTCTTAGCTTTTGCGTTATTTATCTCGTAACTAAGAATGAATCGTTGGATTTGCCCTCATCGTACTTAGCGGCCTCGGCCTACCATCGCCATGCTGTCGCGCTTCAGTCGCGATGCAAACGCGAATCAGCATCGACACAGATTTCTGTAAAAGCGCCGCCTGTGAACGCTATAGTTGCAAGATGGACTCAGTCGAGGTAACATTGGTCGCGAATCGATGCTGTCGCGCATGTGTATCGATACAGCTGGGCGTTTGCATCGTTTCTGCCACACGTTGCAAACGCGACTGACGCGCGATAGTAGCGATGCAGAAGCGCGTTTACAAAACGCGCGACAGCATCGCTACAAAAAGTCGCCGTGGGCGAGGGGCCTTAGGTTTGTGTTTACATGTCATCCATTATTATTTGAGTTTTAAATATCCCCAATACGTCGGTAGATTTGGCAATGGACACTTAAAGTGTCCTATTCAATTAATTTAAAAGACGTTTTGAAGTGCCTGTTTATTGGCATAGCTATATATTTTTTCTACAGAATTTGATCAAGCAGAATTCTAAATAACGGAATTTTTAATCTGGGAAAACTGTCTGCCAATACAAGTTTTATAAACACTCAAGTTTTGCACCACTTACACTAAGTGTAATCGAAATATCTGAAAACCTCTTAGAACCAAGATGGCGGCGCAGCCAGGTCGCGTCCCCAGCAAAATGTATGGTTGGCTGCGTAATCAAGCGGACGCTAGATGAGCCACCCAGCATAGAGCTGCATACATTTAGTTGGCAGAGCGACCTGGCGACGTCTTCGCCATGGTGTCGCGATGAGGCATAGCTATGTGAAAGCGCCAGGTTAGGTTAGTTTAGGTTTTTGCTATTTGCAGGTCAGTAGGTATCAGATGGATCAAAATGTAATACGCATCCGTAACAAATGTGTTTATACACAGAATTATAATCATTAGAATCATCAATACCATCCTCTAAAATTAGCCAGTCAACAAAGTTGTAGCGGGGCTGCGGGGCTGACATCCCATGGTACGCTGGATGTACCTTCATTTAAGTATTGCCATTAGTGAAGGCCATGGATATGCATTCCCTAGTCTCATTGCCGCTGTCGGAGAGGTCACTTAATTGATTAGAGAAGCAGTTCCTGTATTTGAAAAAGCGTTCGCATTCTAATCTCAGTCTTAATCTGTCAAAAATACCTCAAATTTCCCTAGAATTTAACATCGATGCCGCTGAGATGAGATTGCGACTAGATTTTCACCGTTTTGAATTATGGTAACTGGCCTTCAGGATAAAAATGTAACGCTGTCAGTAAAGATGACAGATCGAGAACATTTCAATTGAGTTGACATGTAGGTATTGTGCTAACATGCTGAGCAGTAAAACCTCAGTAAAACTTAAAAAAAAAAAAAAAATTGGTAGCACTGAATTTTGCAGTGTTAGGCGTCAAATAGACGAGCAGTTTGCTGTCAACAGAGCCAACTTCAGCTGTCGACAGAGCCAACTTCAGCTATCGACAGAGGCACCTGCTGCAGTATTCGACACACCGACTGCTGCCCACCATGTGGGACAGCATTGACGTCATATTAACGCGTGAACGCTCGGACTATTTGAAGTCGACTGACAAGGCAGAGCGCGCGCTGCGCTCATACTGTAGCAGTCGCCATTGGTCGGCGTTTGCTGTCCACGTATCGACGGCAAACGTCGACCAATGGCGGCAGCTGCAGTTGCCTGTCGACAGCTGAAGTTGGCGCTGTCGATAGCAAAGTGCGGCTCGTCTGTACTCTGCCTTAGTTCCAATAGAGTTCAAAATGGCGACTGACAGAACAATACTACCAATCTCATGACTGCAAAATTTAGTGCTACCGATCGCGTCACGGGTCAAGTATGTGGTCACACTGTAGCATTGATAAATGAATTGTTATTAGGTGACGTCTCCGAGTTTTTTGTCTTAAGTGGTGCAAAACTTTTTTGATACTTGTATAATTATTGTGAATTTGTGATTTGCCCTTCTATTGCCCATGTTTTGCGAAAAAAATATAGTTATTGTAAATGTGCTCGAAAAAAATTAATGTTCAACTCGACGACATAAGTGTGTAAACTAAGGTAAATTTAATAAAAAATAATAAAATTAAAATGTGTTTCTGTTAAGTGCTTTAAAAATCCCAACCTTAAAAGACTTGATAATATACCTACTTCAGAATGTCAATTTTCATTCTTTAAAATCGTTCATATTCAAGTCGCAATCTGTCAAACTAGTCAAAAATTTTGGTAAAATTGATTGTATTTTTGACAGATTGCGAATACGAAAGGTCAGGAAAAATATGGGAATATTTTCTCCAAACTGCAAAATGTAGCTGTTGATGAGATCTTTTCTTTTTCTATACTTCCACCGTTCTGCTCATTTATCTTGGCAAAAGCCGTGAAACTTATTTTACGAACTGTTTCCTAGGTCCTAGGTATCAGTGATACTTAGGACTGATACCGATCTTTGAAATTGTATTTCAACTACAGTCCAGCGAGAGAATGCATTTCTGACACCTGTCAGTTGGACAATTTCTGTATTAATTTTAGTAATACCTAAGGATCCAATTCGCAAAACACTTCTGTAGATAGATATCAATACCCGTCACGGCGGCAGAATTTCGCTAGCTAATTTAATTTGATCCTTGGTACACACGGCTACACATTACCATTATAAGCTGATCTTGCATTGTATAGGATTTCCGTACAATGAGAGGTCAGCTTATTCTGGAAATGTATAGTTTGATATATAGCCGTGTGAGCCTACTAGAAATCTCTCAGAAATTGATAAGTATTCTTCTTTAAAACATTCCATGAATCATAAACTGCAAATTACAAATTCTTGCTAAAAAAAACTGAGTCATCTGTCTAATATTGCCAATTTTATCTGCTGATAGTAGTATCACCACGATATGAGTTAGTTAATGATGTAACGTCACATAACACTTTGCGGAAATATGATTAATGCTGGTATTGCTCATGTTTTAGTTTAGTCCTATCAAATTAATCAGCGCCTGACGTAATTGACGTAATTTTAGTAGGCAAGTTTTTAATCACGTCTAAACTTGTATGGAGTAGTGACAGATTTGACAGGACTAAACTAAAAAGTATCTTCTGTCCTTTTCTTAATGAAATAGAAAGAAAAAGATGCACTGAACTTAAATTTAGTTTAGTTTGTGAACAAAGGAATCGGCACCACTGACTTAAGTCTGAGCTGCACATAAATAAAGAAAATATGCCCTTTTTCTTGGGAAATTTTTAACTAACCCTAAAAGCTTATTGATCTTCGAATGATGGACCATTTTTTAACAAACTTCCAAAAAGGTTCTAAGTATGTTCTTAGCGTGTGTATGTTTTTTTCTTAATTTTTGTCCGTCGATTTTTTCGTCAAATAAGGACGAATTTTGAAAAATCTTTGTTCATTTGGTAGATGAAGCTTGCGCGGTGGTCCCATATTAAATGTCTATAGGTAGGTACACCTCTGCCGAACCCCCGCGTTATGTTAAGTTATAAAAAGCGAAACTAAAAATATAAGCGTATAAAATATGAGTATTTTGGCTTCGTTCTAGATAAAGAATATCGCAACATGAATAATAATATGTAATTCATAAAACAGGTAGGTAAGAATTTCGTTTTTATTACATACCTATTATTCAATCGCTATCAAGGTCGTTCAACTTTTTATCTAATTATATCGCGTTTCGCCTACGCAGATAATATTTAGTTTAGGAACCTGTCCCACTGCTCTGACGAGTAATCGACGAGCTATCAACGATTTTCACGCTCAAGAAACGTGTAAAAGATTTTGGGTCCTGGCCTCCCGGGTAAGTAAAATAGATACATTTATTAGTAGTTGATCCCTGACTTTTCACACCGCCCGCGCCAGCGAGTACCTACTCGTTTGTGGCAGGCACAGACTACTAAGGGATACTACGTATGGCACGCAAGGGCTATCAAAGAGATTACCTACCTATACTCGCTCAGTGACGTCGACGACGCATGAGACGCTCGCTCCGCGGGCAGAACACACGCTTAGATACTCACTCTTGGTAGGTACATAATATGCAATTAAAAAAATAAATATAGTCCGAAAAGTTATCATAATTCTACAATCCTACTCTTAACAGCAAACTAATTAACATTAAAATACAAAAGTATCAAATTGTTCCTTTTCAGACTATATTTAATTTCATGTTGACAGATAAAGGTTTTTTTGCCGCCATTTCCTTGTGTCACGATGTGCTCGCTGACTTGCGCACTGCATAGCAGCCTATTAGTTACAGGCCGAGCTCTCTGTGAGAGGTAGTGGGCCAACCCGCTCTGAAGATCTCATATTATTATTATGTGATATCTATCAAACCGCATTGGGCCCGCGAGGTGGATCCATGGGCCCGCAATGGGATTTGGTTGATATGATATCTTCGGATTTTTAGTTTTAGGATAAGCAGGTTTCCTCACGATGTTTTCCTTCATCATGTAGAATGGGCTATTTAACTGATTATCTAAAAAAATATTGACCTTCTAACGATGTATGTAGGTACGCTTTTTTTATGATTTCCAAAAAGGAGGAGGTTCCATGTTCGTAGCGTATTGAAAATTGAGCTTCTTTTGATGAGCACCTGTTTTAATAAATGAGCCTCTTTTTAACTTTCCTCCCTTTTCTCACAGTCGGTCGAAGTAATTAATTTAAGGATCTCCGACCAAACGGCAGAATTAAGTACCTATATGAGCTTCACAAAAAGAGGTGCATTCAATATAGGTAGGTATAGGAGTGTTCAATAATATTTTTGGGAAAGCAAAATGGGAATTCTTTGAGGTCCTTTATTACATGCCGTTTAGAATACGTAACGCGTAAAAAATACGCACAAAGTAAAGTTCCTGTGCAAAGGTAGCCCGCGCAATTCAAATTTTATTACGTTTTTTGTTCCATAGAATGACTTCAGAACAAATCTAACTTTATAGAGATGAATGATTATAATTCTGTAAATACATACCTATATGTTGATCGCGAATCATATTTTGATCAAGATACTCTGACACTGACCTGCAAATTGCAAAAAAAAAGTAAGAAAATTTTAATTTCGCGGGCTATCTTTTTGTATCCCCCTGATACGAGTACTCACGGAAAAACGCGAACTCCTTACAAACATTAACCTCAAAATAATTTGAGCATAAAGTTGACTGATAAAACAAGTGAAATTTGCCAAAAAACAAAGTTCTTGATAAGAACATCGTGCGGCTGATAACACTTTTAATATGTAACAGTTAATAAATAAATTAAATAACAATATTGTTATCGGAATGGCGTGATAGTTCGGAGGTTAAAAGATCTGTTTCTCGAACTTGAGGTTGCAGGTTCATAGATAGTGTTGGTGGCGTGTGCTAACCATTAGCTAGCTGACATGTGGCAAATAATCTCATTTAATGTTTTGTGTTTTTAATGTTAATTACTTTGCATAGGTAGGTACTATTGTATAGAATCAAGTTCTTCTAACTTCCGTTGTGGTGCTGGGGAGTTTGTTGCCCCACTTCCCAGCTAAAGCACTAGGTAGTGGTGAAGGGCGTTTTGGGCGTTTTGGAATGTAATTGTGCTGATTCTCATCCCGATAGTAGTAGTAAGTAGATGGGTAAAAAAATACCTAATAAAATAATTAGTCAAAATGAATCTGCCTAGCCTTTTCCCAAATATTTTAGGGTCGGCTTGCAACCGGATGCAGCTGAATACTAATATTTTACATGGAGCAACTGCCCATCTGATCTCCACAACCCAGTAACTGGGTAAGACGATACTCCGTAACGACATGACAGCCGGGACCATATAAATATATATAGGGACCAACGGCTTAACGTTCTTTCCGAGGCACGGAGAAGTCTCGGTATGAAGAAGGCTCGTGCAGACAGGCGCGACGCGACACCGGTAGAAAAATTTCTATGAAAACTTCACGGAAATTGTTCTACCGGTGTCGCGTCTCGCCTGTCTACACTAGCCTTTTCTCTCAGCTATAAGGCAACCGTGTAATCAACCTACGCTATGGAATATTAGGTAATAATAAACGCGGCCACGAGACTGACCGCTCTTAACAAATTTAAAACGAAGGTATCCGCAGTATTGACAATGGGACTCAATCGAATTGTCGTGGCTGTCATCAGTGCTCATCTGCGAGTATTGAATGAGTGAGTAACGTCGACAACCGACGAGGAAGCGACTAGCTAGCAACGATTGTCTCGCTCAAGAAACATCCAAAGTCAGTAAAAGACATACCTACGTATATTAAATAGTAGGTCGCTGCACCCACCACACCACACACCGCCCCGGCGAGAACTCTCTCTCCACTAGTCTGTCGCACCTATATTTATATTTTGATGCCAATGAGGTGCTAGGGAACCCTCTTGCACCCCGATCCCGGTACCCATGTTTATTTTTAATTTATTTAAACTTTTCGCATTCTAAAAAGGTACAAAGGCGGACTTAATGCCTTAGTCATTCTCTACCAGTCAACCAAGGTTGGTGAAGAGATTAGACACGACAACGAGGTGGTTGACTAGTTCACTCTTGATCGAAACTGTTGTTATGAGGTTAAATACCGTTAACCTGCGACCTACGGTGAACTCAAGGTGGATAAAAATAGCCATTTCATTATACCTTAGTATTTTTATCCGAATTATTTACGTAGGTAGGTACTTGAAAACATATAAAAATTTATAAATTTAAATAAAAATGAGTTTAACAACATATCATCACGCCTGTAATCCCCGAAGGGTAAGGCAGAGGTGTACATCACAACACCACATTTCGCCAGTTATATCAAAGTCTCATGTAATAGGGGGCGAGTCTTTACCATCAACCGGGCACAAAAACAAACTCTATCCTGCTTCCAAGAAATACCTCATGGAAAAACCCAATAACACTTTGTCCGACCTGGGAATCGAACCCAGGACCTCATGCTCAGCCTTCTTTCTTATATCTATGTGCTCAGCAGTAGCGCTTGCGAGCACTATACCAACGAGGCAATGATAAATGAAAAATTCCAAATAAGATATATATCGATACCTTTAGGCTCAAAGGGCGTATCCACCAAAACACGACTTTTCAGGAGAGCCAAAAAACAAAAAATCAAAACAGTTTTCCGACATAACTTTTTTGTGCTTAAAGCTATTTAAAAAAAGCAAAAGACAGCCGATCAGGTCATTTGTTTGATAGTTTAATGCTTACACCAACTCATAACAACAGTGCAGTCAAAAACATAGCATAAAGTAAAAGATTGAATATTATCTCAATTTTTTTAAATAACAAAAATAATTGTAATAGAATCAGTCATCGTGAAAACAATCATTGTGCAATAATAATAGTCGACTTAATTACTAAGTCGATATAATATGCCTTATTTGCTGTTATACGGAAGCGTGTTTAACTTCGTTGCCTAGGGCTGCCTAAAGTATAACCATTATTTGGTTCAACGGTGTGTAGCGTGTCTCTGGAAGTTCTAGAAGAGACATTCATCTCTATATAGGTGATGACAGACGGTGACAACGCAGAAGGTGCTCGGTAAGTATGTTGAAAAACGTCGTCTGGCGCGGTTCAGAAGTTCCGGGAAAGACGTTTATCTCATCATTGGTTATGATGGACGGTGAAAACACAGGAGTTAGGCAGGTAAGTTCAGGAACAAAGTCTTTTTCAGTTTTAGGAAAAGTGTTTATCTCAACATCGGTGATGACGGACGGTAACAACACAGGTTTGAGGCAGGTAAGTTGAGGAACGGACTCCGGCACGTCATGGTCGGTTTCAAGAAACATATTTATTAAAGCATCGGTGATGATGGACCGTGACACCACAGGAGTTTGACAGGTAAGTACAGGTACAGAGTCCATCATGTCTTGGGAATTTAAAGGAGAGAAGTTCATCTTGTGCACCTCGAGTCCATCAAGTCTTTGGAAGTTCCAGGATAGACATTCGTCTCAACATCAGTGATGACCGACAGTAACAGCACAGGATTTAGGCAGGTAAGTTCAGGAACAAAGTCTTTTTCAGTTTTAGGAAAAGTGTGTATCTCAACATCGGTGATGACGGACGGTAACAACATAGGTTTGAGGCAGGTGAGTTGAGGAACGGAGTCCGGCACGTCATGGTCGCTTTCAGGAAAAATATTTATTTCAGCATCGGTGATGATGGACGGTGACGGCACAGGAGTTTGACAGGTAAGTACAGGTACAGAGTCCATCATGTCTTGGGAAGTTTAAGGAGAGAAGTTCATCTTGTGTTAGCACACTGAGACGATACTGCACGAGCTCGGCAGGTAAGTTGAGGCGTGGAGTTCAGGCTGTTTTTGGAAAGTTCAGGAGAAGTATTCTCAATGTCAACTCTGGCGCAGGGAGTTAATTTTGTGGCTTGTTTGCCGATTTTTATCTTGTTGCTGGTAAGCTGGTTTGACGATTATGTCGAATATGCGAATAATAATATTAATATTATTATTCGCATATTTTATTTTATATTCAATTTAATTCAGTTGTTTGAACATAATTCAAATGTGTACGAGTAATTGTAATTTTATTTTTTATTGATTATTTGTAAATGTTTTTTTAATTTTTATATTCTGTATGGACGATGTCTGAAATAATTTAATTTAATTTATTTATTTATTTCAGATACATCGATCCATATTTGTGTTAGTATTACTTAAAAATTATATTAGTAATAGAAATTAAAATACATCCACAACAATACTATTATAACTAATTAAGATAAACTGAAATACGTGTATAAAATTAAAATTGTCAAATAAATGAATAAGTTACATTAATTAAATTTAAAATTCATTACAATATATAAATGCATTAAAATGTATGTCAATTAAAATCCAGAAATTCATTGTGAAATTATAAGTAATAACAAATAAAATAATAAAAAGTTAGAATCAGTCAAGGTACTCAGATGACTAACTTAACAAGAGACCTCCAAAGCGGGGATGAGATCCTGTCAGCTATCGTCTTCAAGATTTCGTTGCGGCTGCCACGCATTCTGCAGATCAGGGATACCGTCCTCCTGCGAATGATGGCATGAAAGCCATCAGTGCGAAACAGAGCGAACATCCCCGACGCACTACAGAAGCGTGGCAGCCCCAACATCATCCTGAAGATATTATTATACTGGATGCGCAGGGCATCTAGCGATCTTTTGGTGTGGCGAACCCACAGACTTCCAGTGTAAAAGCTCTGGCAATATGCCCTAAAAAGCGTGGTCTTTACTGCTTCAGAGCAACGGGAGAATCTGCGGGCCAGCATGTTACCTCTGACCGCTAGAGCCCTACGCTCCCTCTCAATGTCTACATCGTCCTCAAGGCCGTCGGTAAGGAAATGTCCGAGATACTTAAACTTCGTGACACGATTCATGCTCAAGCCATTCAGGGTAATTTTATGAGAAAGATCCGGACATCCACCGGCGGCCCTAAAGACCATGTATTCACTCTTCTGTGCATTGTACACAAGGCCATGTACATCGGCATAGGCCTCACACACATTTAATAACTCTCTGATACCCCCCGCCGTCGGGCTCAGCAGCACCATATCGTCCGCGTAACTTATGTTATTGATACACACGCCATCTATTGAGCAACCGACGCGCTTGCCACTGAGCTCGACGATGAGGTCATTAACATACAGGTTGAAGAGCTTGGGAGACGTCAGTCCTCCCTGCCTCACTCCGCTTTCCAACCTGTACGCTTCAGAGAGTGTATTGGCCCATCTCACAAAGTTGGTCTGGTGTCCATACCAATACTTGAGTATGTTGAGCACGGCCACCGGTACACCCCTGTCCCTCAACTTTCTCCAAAGCACGTCGTACGACACGAGATCAAAAGCCTTGGAGAGGTCGAGGAAACAAGCATACACCGGCGTCCTACGGTCAGTATAGTACTGGACAGTATGCTTGAGACTTAGGATTGCGCTTTCAGTGGATAGCCCGGGCTGAAACCCGAACTGAGCGTCGTGCAGTTTTATATAGTTATCCAAACTGGACTCAAGCAAACCGTCCAGCACCTTAGCAATCGCAGTTGCTAGCGATATGGGGCGGTAGTTCCCCTTATCCGAGATATCACCAGTCCTGTTTTTCACAATGGGCACTACGATGGTTTTCATTAAATCATGTGGTAAATAAGAGTGATTCATGCACATTGTGAAAAACATGGCCAGGACTCTCGGCAGGTGAACCCCCGCGTGCCGCAAGTGCTCAACACTAAGCCCATCATGACCGGGGGATTTACCACCAGTCATTTTCTTTAAGACGACTCTCACCTGACCAGCCGTAAAATGCACAGAAGACTCATCCCCTTCACAACCGGCCTCCGAAATAGTAGACGACGCTGAAGGGCCCAGCGGGGAGCGCACCTTAAAATGGTCCCTAAACATATTAGCAACATGCACTGGTTCACTTTTCCCATCCACACTCGCCGGGAGGCCAGGCCTAATATCATGCTTTCCAGTAGCCTTCCAGAATTTGGTGAAATCTTTAGCCGATCTGTGCTTAGCCAAAATGTCCATTTGAAGCTGTTCCTGATTGTTTTGGCACCACTTCAAACAGTTTTTGAAAGCTTTTCGTGATTCACGCATTTCATCACAAATAATTCCAGCAGTAGGCCGTTTGGATTCTACCCACAATTTGAACTTAAGCCTGGCCGCCCGATGAGCTTCACGAACATGTTCATTCCAGCCACATAGGTGCCGGCTTTTGTTTCGTTTATTGCCAACCTTCCCGCTGGATCCAACAGCGGCGTCACTTAGGATTCGCACAATGTCCTCATACAATTTGTCCAGTATAATTTTGTGGTCTCCCAGGGTGCAATACCCATGACTACACTCCGTGAACACACTGGGAAAATCAATGCCGCGAAGTTCATTGTGACATAATTTATTATAGGCATTGACTTGAGATTCATCTCTCACACCCCAAACAACTGAGCTACGCCTCCAGTCGCTGGTCACTAGTTTAGGCCTTACAACACTAATATCACATTTCACAAGTAAGGGTAAGTGATCAGACATGAAAACATCCTCTATGACTCGTACCTCGACAACGGTTTGCCAGGCCGACAATGACACTACACAATGATCCAGCCATCGTCGGCACCCATGAGCGTCACTAACAAAGGTATAGGTGTTATCCTGTGAGCCCAATTTTTCTAAGTCGGCACAAGACCATGACTGATCCGAGCAAAAATTAATCAGTTCGTTATAGAATAATTCGTGAGGGTGAGCATTAAAATCACCTAAAATAAATACATTCTCAACATCCTCACTAGCCACTATTGCACTTATTTCACCGAGAACCTCTGTCATACTTGGTAAGTTGTCCGGCGAGTCAGTCGGCATATACACAGAGAATACAATAATTGTGCGACCATCAACAACAGCCCTTATAGCTGTTATTCGGGTGCTGGTACAATGCAACACAGTAACATTTTCAAACATACCCTTTCTCCAGAGTATGGCTACCCCCCCATAAGGTCTTCCCTTCAACAAGCCCACAGACGTATCTACAGCGGACTTACCTGTGTATTCAAAATGTTTTGAAATTGTTCCCAACAGAGGTATGTCATGGGGAAGCAACCACGTCTCCTGGAGTGCTACTAAATCAGACATTTCACATATGTCTCTGATACTGTCGATAGATCGCTTGGCCGACTTACAATTAAAGCTAATCAAATTAAAGTATTAAAAGTCTTTATATAAAAAATGTATAAATAATGTGATTATCACCATGGTTCAAGTATTAAAACTTAAACTTTGAGTGTATAGTACAAGACGCTTTCGTAAAAAATACAATAATCGGACGTATAGGTCAAATATTGTTAATAGTTAAAAAGCAACTGGAAGTGTAACCACCGATCTCTATAAAAACTTGGCATGATTGCTTCGTCAAAAATATTTTAATAGGGCGTATAAGCTAAATTGTAAATATTTTTGTATATTTTGGGACGTAACCACCAAACTTGATAAAAATTTCGGGTTGTATATGACAAGTATGAACAAAATTCTAAAATAGCTAGGGGCGTAAACACCAAAAGAGACAGATCATAGGATATACTTCCAAGTCCATAATTTTGTTAACCTGTTACGACGTTTGCGGTAGTGAAGTATAAAATATTTTCCATTTACAGCCCATATTTGAAGAAAATCAATGTTTAGCGATCTAAAAATTATGGCTGTATCCACCACATTTATACGAATATCGAAATTTCAAATATACCAATCGAAAGAGGACGAAAAACTAAGTATGACTGCATTAAAATGTCATTTTGGCCAAAATGGCGGTTACGCCCTTTGAGCCTAAAGGTATCGATATTTGTAACGGAGTCACCGCTGACTTGGTTTCACAGTTTCCTGTTAGTATCAGATGTAAATCATCACAAAGACTTAAGCCTTATATATTAACACAAGTTTTGTTTATATTAAAATATGGTATATTTCTATGGACCTGTGTTGCCTGAAATAAACGGTTTTTTGCTCTTGCGAATCTCCACTCAATCCGGTCGATAAAGGCAAGAATGAAGTGGGAGCTCTTTTCCTCGTCAGTTTTCACTCCAGCAGGCTAATAAAGGCAAGCCAGAGATGAGGAACAAGACTTCTCGCGGGAGATAAGGTCCGTGGGGTCGCTACTGCCCATATTATTATTATTTGTTTCATGAGTGTAGCGAGGCAGCCACCTCTGTTACCGCATAACTTCTAAACTACCTTATCATGATTTGACAAATGAGGTACCTATCGTTAAAAGCGTCTTGATTGAGGTCGTGACCGGCCACTGGTTCTAGGCTATGTGACCTCAAATTGAATATGGCGCCCTCTATAGGACATAAAGTCACGAATAAAAATAAAATAAAACCCAACGACAAAAAAGTCAACTAAAAAGGTAAGTTTAAACAAGACCTCACAGACGGATAAATTATCTTATCCGTAGTCACAAACGTGTAACACCGGATTTTTGATTTTGGATGATGACCGAGAACGACTTATGTGACTTTTCATCTTGGATCGTAGACGAAATCGCGGGCAACAGCTATTCGTAAATAAGAACTTTATTTACATACTAGCTGCTGCCCGCGGCTTCGCCCGCGTGAGTGTCGGAAATTACCCCATACATCCCCATGGGTTTTAAGTATAAATATTGAGTTTCGAGTTAATCGGACAGCGCGTTAAAATTCTTCCATACAAACATTGACACCCCCCAACCTTTTAGGGGGTAATTTAGAAAAAACAAAAAACTACAAGCTTTTTAATTTATTTAGATAACTATTCGTGCGAAGTTTCATGTTTATTACCTCAAGGAATAAGATTTTTCATACAAACTTTCATCCCTTATTTTACCCCCTTAGGGGTTGAATTTCGAAAAATCCTGATACACGTTATTCTTAATTTTTGGGTTTAAGTATAAATATTGAGTTTCGAGTTAATCGGACAGCGCGTTAAAATTCTTCCATACAAACTTTGACACCCCCCAACCGTAGGATAGGGTACTTTTCCGGGATAAAAAGTACCCAGTGTGGTGCCCAGGATATTAAAGAATAATTATACCAAGTTTCATCGTAATCGAACCGGTAGTTTTTGCGTGATGCCTGAACAAACAGACAGACAGACAGACAAAAATTTTTTTAATCAAATTTTTGGGTTCGGTGTCGGTCTAGTAACACCCCCTGCCATTTATTTTTTTGATATCTTCAATGTACAGAATTTTCACTTCTACAGATTTATTATAAGTATAGATTTTAATTCTAAACGTGAAGCACAATTTCTGCGCCATATTTTCCGACACGCGTATTACATTTCAAATAATGAGTCATAAAGGTGAATGGCATAAAGTACCTACAGCGTATCCAATATATCTTGAAACTCCGGGGTGACGCTGCGGCTATACAATTGCTCTATGTTTGATTTCCAAACAAGTTATTTAGTTATTATTTAAAGCTAACAGTCCATAAATAATAATATTAAGTACATGCATATAAACAAGGAGGGGAATGAATCAAACGGCAATAAAAAAATTGTCCGCGTCGCTGTCAACGGGAAAAGTGGCCAGTGGAAAGGCTGGCAGCATTGCCACGTTGTCAACGTTGTATAAAGTGTTCTTTGGCGGGAAAATAGGCCAGCCAGTTTTCGTAAGCGATTCCGACTAATCTGTTTCATTTTGACAGTTCAACAACATTCATTGCGTTATTTATGTTGTTGAGCAAATTTTTTTCGAACTTTTGAACCAATGGATTAGCAAACCGATCCAGATTGTAATGTTATAGATCGTGTATTACGCAATTAGGGTGCTGATGGTCTCGGAAGAATCAGCCAACGGCTTTGCAATGTCTCGTGGACACGCGGACCCTATGGTACAAGAGTGTTTCAACCCCAAACCTGAACAGACAGCTGTGCTGCTGGGGAGTTGTTGCGCCACTTCTTCTTCCCAAAGCACTAGGAAGTGGTGAAAGGCGGGTGTTTTGGGGGTCTGTCTTATGTAATTTTTACGTTCGAAAGGTGCTAATTCTCAGCCCAGTCACAGAATAAATAAAAGTACCTACTAACCGCCTAGTTTCACTAAATGACTCTGTACATGATTTTTGATTTTTAATGAAAATTCACAATTTTAATTCCAATTCCGCCGAGTTTCTCAATAAAATGGTCTTTTAAAATCGCTTTTCTCAGTTGAATGAGATTATAAATGGCGCGACCTAGATAAGGAGATCTGAAATGTTTTATTTTCTGCCTGATAAGATAAGAAAAATATATATTTACTTTAGCAATACTGATAGCGTAATCTGTCCCACAACTGCAGGCCAAAGGCCTCTTCTCTTATGCTGGGAATGGCTCACTGAGCCTGCTGTGTAACATTATAGGTTGATTATGCTAAGAGCAGGGGTGGGCCAATCGTGTCGCCGAGGGTTCAAGACCCGAGGTGGCGGCGCGTAGTGTTCCACGCGCGCCCCTCTTAGACGGCGCGGGGGGAATTAAACACCTCACTCTTGAGGCGTTTAACGCCTCCTGACCCGAGGAAGAAGCTCGCGGTCGCGGGCCGGCACCAGTCGGGGGTTGCAGAAGATTCGTAGTTCCCGCGACCCCCGGCGTAGGTGTGAAATGGAACACCGGAGTGGTTTTTAGTCAGTAAGAGTCTGACAGACCCCTCCGCCCACCCCGGGGGGACATCCATTAGGATTTTCCACCCCGGAACAAAAAAAAAAAAGCGGTGGCTCAGTCGTAACTTACTTTGTGTAAATAATTTCATCACCACTGCTCAAAACGGTGAAGGAAAACATCGTGAGGAAATCTAGACCAAAGAATCTAAAATTCGAAGAACATCTACAAACGCACACTGGGCCCGCGTGGTGGATTATAGCCCACTCCTTCTCAGAGAGAGGACTGGGTACCAGCAGTGGAGGCTGCCGTTTCAGGGTAGGCACTTTCTACCAGGAAATTGCTTTTATTCTTCTAATCTTCTTTGATAATAAAAATGAATTGCTGTTCGTTAGTCTCGCTAAAACTCGAGAACGGCTGGACCGATTTGGCTAATTTTGGTTTTGAAATATTTGTGGAAGTCCAGGGCTGGAAGGTTTAAACGGTGAGAAAATATGGAAAAATTGCTGTAGGTAGGGTAGGTAGGTATGTACCTAGTTATGTAGGTAGGTAGGTAGGTATAGGGATGTAAGTAGGTAGGTAGGGTAGGTGGGTAGGGTAGTTCGGTAGGGTAGGGTAGGGTAGGTAGGCCGTAGATAAGTACTACCCGCTCGAAGCCGGGGCGGGCAGATAGTTTAACTTAATTACTGTGAAGTCCGCTATTGTAATCTTTCGTCTTACTGACCTACTAACTTATGCATTTAATTATAGCGTAATTTTATATAATTAAATACCTATCTTCTTTACTCGTGCAGCGTAGATAGTGTTTGTTTATGAAAAGTTGTAGTTACACAAGAGATATAACGTCAATTAATTTGCAATTAATAATAACTGATTGTCTACTAATCTATAATGGCGTTATTAAGGAAATTGGTATTAATTGGCTCTTTAATTTATTTTTGTTGTGTCTGCTATAGAGACCACAGTAATCGAATACCATTAGGGCTCGATCACAGGTAAATACAAACCACACCAATACCACATCGCAGCAACAAAATGTGGGCAAGCGGTTTTACGTGTGAATATAGTGTCGCTTCAGCTTCTTGCAGTTGTGGTAACTACAAAATCAAATCAAATAGTTGACGAAACGTTTTGTTTGCGATGTGGCCGGCCGGCTAGTGTGTGGTGTCGCTGGTGGTTGCGTTGTGGCTGATTCGACGGACAAATTTGGTCCGTGTGAAGACTAGGACTGTTCATTTTTATACAAGTCAGTGTCCGTCCACGTGTTGTTGTGGTTGTGGTTGTGAAACGTGCGATCGGGCCCCTATTGTAGTCTCTCTTTGCTCGTGCCAGTCGCATTAGTTGCCCTTTAATCCTGAGATTAATAAAACACAAAGAACGGATATAATAATATACTCATGTGTGTTATGTAAATGAATCATTGTATTATCATGACACATGTCAATGTCGTTCTGGTTTAGATAGGAATCCAGTCATTAATTAATCCAGTCCAGTGCGAAATGAAGCCACATGTCTAGGTCGGTATTTGTTCGTATAGGAGCTTGTGGCTAGTTGTGGTTAGGGGTCATTCGAAGGTTAAGCTACACTTGCCGCGGTTCATGGATGGGTGATCATCTATTACATATATATCGAGACCCCTTCATGCCTCGGAAAGCACGTTAATCCCGAGGCATGGAGGGCTTCCAGCTGTCATTCGTAGATCTTTGACAGTCGTTACGGGGTAGTCAGTATCCCAAAAGTCTGACAACCATCTATCGTGTAAAGGTCGGTTTTAACCAGGAATCGAAACGGGTATGATCAATACGGGTAGGTATTTTTCCTGTTACAACATTAATATTTTTTACAGGTATTTGTAAAGGTTACCTGAAATTGAATACAACTGAAAAAAAAGAAAAAAAATGAAAACTAATTTATTAAAATTAATTAAATAAAAATTATCGCTATATTACACGTGCTGTCGGCATTAGTCAAAGAGCGCACATCGCCTGTGTGTGTAGCCGGTATTAAAACGGTAACCTAAAAGATTTAACATGTTTCTTCTTCTTGGGTTACCCAGATAGCGGTAATCTTAGTCGTAGAAGTAACTAAAATTCTTGGATACCTGTACCTACCTATCGTAATTTATAAAGGTTTTCGGTCCCGGTTTTACATAAACAAGAAACAAATCCAGACTCCGGGCTGGTACTGAGAAATTCTAAATGGAAAAACCCAACATCACTTTACCCGACCTGCGGATTGCACCCAGAGCCTCATGGTCAGCAGTCTATTTGTCGTTGGATACTTAAACCCGTGGTTGAATGCTGTCGTGATATCGTGACTTACGTAGGTACCCACTAGCTGATTTGACACGTCACTAGAGCCACCTTCTACAAATATTCAAGAGGAATTAATTATGTAGTTGTCATACGGATAACGGAACACGATTCCTCATGTTACAACCAAATCGATTTTCTTGGGAATCGAAAGAGAATTTAATCTACCTATATCTATTGTATTGTGTGTACCAAAATTAGCTGATGAAGGTGTAAACAAATCTTATTCAGCACCCTAATTGCGATCAATTACAATCTGTTTCATTTTGACAGTTCAATAACATTCATTGCGTTAGGTACTTACGATGTTGAGCAGACAAATTTTTCAAACATAACTACGAAGCAATGGATTAGCAATGTCCTTCAAAATGATTCAGATTGTGATTGATCATGTGTTACGCAATTAGGGTGCAGGTTACATTATTACGATATCACTCACGTAAGGGAATTAGTAACACATTCGTAATTAGAAGGTTTCAACTTTCTTTAACTCTTTTTTTTGCAACAATTTTTGTCTAAAATTTAAATTGTCACAATGAAATAAACCTCAATATTGTCAAATGAAAAACATAATTAGAATTTCGAGTTTCAGTATTCAAATAATCAAATCTGTTTCGGAACGACTGTGTTGTCATTGTGACAGCTGACAGCGTTTTAGGCGCCATTCGATCAGAGCGATTCCACATGCAAATGTCACCGTTGCAAGTTAACATAATGTAAGCTAATATTAAAGATCTTTGATTACAATAAAACACTTCCATTATTTCTTTCAACTAAAGCCTACAAAATCGAAGCACTCAATTTGTAAGTGGCACTACAAACAGCAGCCTAATTGCGTAACAAATTTTATTTCTGATTCCAATTCCGAAACGATCCCAACTGCGATCGCATCCACGTGTAAATTTTCTGATTCATTGTTTACATTTCCATCCGATAATTTTGGAGTAGACCATACCTTAACTTAATAGGAACTCTAAATTGAGGTACATATATTATTACATTTACCTACAATGAGGTAGTTAGTACCTATATAGATTTAGTTCACGAGGTTGCCGACATGGTGTAATGTGAATGCGTCTATCATTTAGTGGCGTAGCTATAGTCATAAAGAGGCCCCGTATGAGGGGAACATTTTCACTCGACTGTGTAAAACTCAAAGGTTTATTTTTCCCTGATAGCTGACTCGGGATATTAGGATGTCATTGTTACTATAGGTACTTGCAAGAGTGAGCGAAGCGAGCTAGCAAGTTGGAGCATCCTGACTCGGGTAGGATAGATTTTTTGTTTGAGTTTACTAAAGATTGAGAATGAAGTACAGGGTGTCTCAAACGTAGTGGTCCAAAGGCCAATTAGGTAGGTAAAGCGTAGGGGTCCACCTATCATTAAAAAAAAAAACTAGGATAATCTGAACAGTTCAGAAAATTTCGCTATTATTATTTTCAAGAAATTTACACTTCCACTTGGATTTTTCAACCCTGTGACCTTAATTTTCGCCGTAACGAGTTCAAATCTGAAGTCAGATTTGAACTAAAAGTGTAATATTTCAATAACATTTTCATTTTCTGAACCCTTCGCTTTACCTCATTTGCCTTTGGACCACTACGTTTGAGACACCCTGTATATTACGAACCACGATTACGATTGATGCTGCTGACACGGCCATAGCTACGTCCCTGCTATCATCTTCTAAGGTGTACCCTCCCAGAGTGTTCACTAACATCCGCCAGAAATTCCTTAGTTCGTAATTCCTCGTGTAACATAAATTCATTCATTACTCTAATTAAAAATAGTTACAAGAACCGAAGAACGCGTCGAGAACGTTGTACTAAAATAGAATTAGTTAGGAGTCAAGGTTACAGTTTCGCGAGGTTAATATGCTTCTCAACTCTCGTTTTCATTTATTCAATACTCAATATAATGTATATTTATTGTTATATAATATTCGAAAATACTATTGTTTAAAATCAAGTAAGACTGCAGTACCTACTGGTGGGTAATAATTTGTTGTCTAGGAAGTGGCGAAGGGCGGGATTTGAGGAATGTCGTAATTTTAAGGTTCAAAGAGTGGTGATTCTCAGCGCTAGTTTGAATAAGTAAATGACTTCTGATTTTGATTATGTAAGTAGGTACGCCACACACACGTATTTAAAACTACTTGAATTTTAACGAAAAACCCTTTTTGAACCATGACTTTTTGTCCTCTAGAGGGCGCCATATTCATCTGACGTCACATGGCCTATAACCAACGGACGATCGAGACGCTTCCAACGATACCCCATTTGTCAAATTATAATGAGTAGTTTACAAGTTATGAGGGAGCAAATGAACATACATACATACATACCGGTCAAAATCATAACCCTCCTTTTTGCTTCGAAAAATGAGCGGTCTTCTCAATAATACATAAAGTATAATACTTATCTATATAAATAGTACATATATACATCTATACTTATAATAAATCTGTAGAAGTGAAAATTCTGTACATTGAAAATATCAAAAAAATAAATGGCAGGGGGTGTTACTAGACCGACACCGAACCCAAATATGTGATTAAATATTTTTTTGTCTGTCTGTCTGTCTGTCTGTCTGTCTGTCTGTTTGTTCAGGTATCACGCAAAAACTACCGGTTCGATTACGATGAAACTTGGTATAATTATTCTTTAATATCCTGGGCACCACACTGGGTACTTTTTATCCCGGAAAAGTATCCTATCCTACGGTTGGGGGGTGTCAAAGTTTGTATGGAAGAATTTTAACGCGCTGTCCGATTAACTCGAAACTCAATATTTATACTTAAACCCAAAAATTAAGAATAACGTGTATCAGGATTTTTTGAAATTCAACCCCTAAGGGGGTAAAATAAGGGATGAAAGTTTGTATGAAAAATCTTATTCCTTGAGGTAATAAACATGAAACTTCGCACGAATAGTTATCTAAATAAATTATAAAGTTTGTAGTTTTTTGTTTTTCTAAATTACCCCCTAAAGGGGGATTGGGGGGTGTCAGTGTTTGTATGGAAGAGTTTTAACGCGCTGTCCAATTAACTCGAAACTCAATATTTATACTTAAAACCCATGGGGATGTATGGGGTAATTTCCGACAATCACGCGGGCGAAGCCGCGGGCAGCAGCTAGTAAAATAATAAACATGAAATGCATAATCAACCTACTGTTCTCACTGTTGGGATACAGGCTTCCTCTCTATGAGAGGAGGTGAACCATAAACGACCACGCGGGCTTAGTGCGGGTTGGTATTTATGTCACATGTCTTCGAATTTTTGGTTCTAGGACATTCCGGTTTCCTCACGATGTTTTCCTTCACTGTTTTTTGAACAGTGGTGGGTAATGAATGAAATAATTTATACAAAGTAAAGCGCCTGTCTGGGTTCGAACCTACGACATACAACTCGTAAGTCGCGGCAGTTACCACTGGGCCAATCAAATCAGTATAATAGACTGACTGGACATACCTAATCCTCTCCCAAGTTACGCAGATGCTCCGCCTTCCGCATCCAGTGTGTGGCCATTCATTCTGCCTAGCCTTTTCCCAATCATGTTGGGGTCGGCTTCCAGTCTAACCGGATGCAGCTGAATACCAGTATTTTACATGGAGCGACTGCCTATCTGACCTCCACAACCCAGTAACTGGGTAAAACGATACCCCTTGGTAAGACTGGTTGTCAGACTTTCGGGCTTCTGACGACTCGTAACGACTGTCAAAGATCCACGAATGACAGCCGGGACCAACGGCTTAACGTGCTTTCCGAAGCACGGAAGAGTCTCGGTATCTAAAGATGGTCACCCATCCACGGACCAACCCCGGCAAGCGCAGCTTTACCTGATGGATCGACCCGTGCGGCTGTTATTACTTAGCCACGAGCTCATCCAGTGTGTGGCCACCGGTTAGTTATTAAGTCTTTATTCTAGGGTAACAATATAAAGTTAGTAACAAAAAAATTATCTACATACTTACCTACATACAAAATTCTACATTAAGTATGGTTAGCATAGCGCTCCCTTGTAAACAATTCCTGATAAATAATTATTTTAGGCCACAGCTGTGTGTGATTCATAATAATTATTATAATTATTCATCACAGATTATAATTATCTCCTCGAATTGATATGTCCTTGAATACTTTGATTGACGAATGATTTTAAGATTTTAACTTATCAGGGGGTCGTGGCTAAGCAATAAGAGCCGCTTGGCTCGACCAAAGGTTCGTGGATGGGTGTACTCCGTGCCTTGAAAAGCACGGTAAGCCTTTGGTCTCGGCCCGGCTGTCATTCGTAGATGGTTGACAGTCGTTACCGGTAGTAAGAAGCCCAAAAGTCTCCAAGGGGTATCGTGAACTCAGTAATTGGACTGTGGAGTTCCGTATGTCCGTATTACAGAACTTCACTCGAGCAAGACTCAAGCATGACTAACCGTTTTCAACCAATCAAATGGTAATTACGTAAAAGGCGAGTGATAGATAAGCGAGTTCGACCCGTTCGATTGAGGGTCATTTCTGGCATAATTTCTAGTATTCGTTTTATTATTTTTAATCTGGAAACATAGCAACGCTATTTTTTATCTGTGACCACGTTGTTGTCAATGTCAAATTGTATACACAACAAAGCTCATTTCTTTGTGATAATTCGATCAAAATTCGATCAAAAACAAACAAAATTAACTGAAAATCTAGCATTAAATACACGCTAAAGTTTTATTTATCGTGTAAGTGCAAAGTTACAGTCAAATGAGTTCGATACAGGAGCGTTTACAGCAAAAAAGGGTACCATTAGACACTTGGAATGTGAGAGAGCAGTTATGTTTGGCTTCTGCAGTCGTAAGAAGCGGAGATCAGAATTGGATGTCAGTTTCCCGCGCTCTAAAAACCATTGGAGAACCAAATAGACCGCCAGACTGGTACTCACAAAAGAGGTTTGTGTTTTCATACGTTTTTTATTTTGTTATGAATAACATAACCAAAATATTCTAGTAATATTGACTGCTTTTTTTGTTATTTCTCATAAAAACATTTTTAAGTGTCGTATTTGCAAATCCTGCTGATCCTGTGCTCATTTTTGACTCAGTCAAAGAGTTATTTTTGTTAAAAAAATACTTTTTAAATCCCCGCAGTGACAGATACTGATACTGCTAATATTGCCCTTAATAATAACTTCCAGCTGCGCAGCTCAATATGGAGCCTTACTCGAACATGTGGAAACACCAAAGCGTAAGAAGCGTAGTTCTGAGGGTGCGGTGGAGACGCCACAAGAGAGTATACTCAAACGGTTGACACAAGATCGCATTGGTGAGATACAGAAGACGCTAGTTGAAATGAACCAACAGTATGAACAATTAAAGGTTGGTTTATTCCATATATTTTTTATTATTTGAAGAAAATAGTGTGATTTTATGCATACTGAAACTGTGGAAATGTCTTTTTTATACATTACAAAGTAATGTTAGTCATTTGTAATGATAACACAGACTACCACAAAGAACATGGAGCCTGGGTTCAACCCTCATGTCTGGCAAACTGTTACCACATTTTATAATGAGAAATATTTTAAACTTATCATTTAAAACTATCTAGTTCATCTGATAAGAGGCTCCAGCATATCTAAAAAGACATATTATTTTAGACTGATTTGCCTTGCTGAGGCAGCAAATAGCTGTGGGAAGAATGGCGCTCTTCTATTTGAGTTAAACTGACAAATTTTTGTCCAATTCGGCATGTGTAAATAATTTTAAGTTACTTAGTAAACATTGTGGAATGCAAATAAAGTATTCAGTATTGAAGCGTATCTAACGTTTGTGAATAGCTATGCTGTCTGTGAAGTTACGCCATTTTTGTTTAATTTTACATACATAAACTCACGCCTGTTTCCCATGGGGGTAGGCAGAAACTACAGAACGCCACCTGCTACGATCCTTACAAACTCCCTTTGTTTAATTTTATTCAGTATAAAACATAATTTGACCATTTTTTTCTGTAAACAGAATGATATAACAGAAGCACGGAACCCAGCAACCACAGAGGATCGTTTACGCGAAGTGTGGACAGCTATCGAAGCGAGGAACCGCGCGAGGGAGCGAGAGGCAGCGCGGCGGGCGGCCTGGCTGAAAGAGAGAGACGAAAGACGAGCGAGAGCCGATAGGGCGTGGAAGCCGATGTTGAATAGCCCTAATCAACAGCAGCCGGCGACTGGTAATGGTATGCATGTGATTATTTCATCAAAAACCCGCATCAAGGAGCCCGCGAAATTCAATTTCTTTGTTTTTCAATAAAATTATACGCGCCTGTAAGCAGCGCCCCGCGGTTTCACCCGCATAAGTCTCGATCCCGTGGGAATATCGGGATAAAAAGTATCCTATGTGTTAATCCAGGTTATAAACTATCTGTGTGCCAAATTTCATTTAAATCTGTGAAACATCCATCCATCCATCCTCACAAATTTTCGCATTTATAATGTTAGTAGGATTTAGAAACACATAAAAACCTTATAGAAAATTTAGCGGAGTACGCTAGGCCCTTTGTACACACGTTTTTCTTGCCGTGCATATCTACGATTTCTTCGCTGTATGATCGTCCCTGTTTTATTTGGATCACTATGGAAGCTTGTTGGCAGACACATTTTTTCCAAACCGTGCCGTGTACAGTATGGGTATTATGGTTTCGCCTTAGGTACAGTCGACAAATTTGAATCATGACCCACCATAAGCTTATTTTCTTACAGACATTCAAAAGATACAATTAGGTCGACATTCGCGTAAACGCCGTTTCCCTGGTAACGACCTTTTCATATGCCATTAAATATTTAAAACGTCCTAAGTGTGACATGCACTGTAAAGGAGGGAAATCTTTGTTACTTTGACGGTTTCAAACGATTTATCATCAAAGTGGGTCATGATTCAAATTTGTCGACTATACATTCATATTTTGGAGAAAAAAAAACAATACCGCATTGCACTATTGTTGTGTCGCGAAAGTGTAGATTTTTTTAAATAAACTTTGTCATATTATAAACTTAACCAAACTATGATGGGGTCGGCTTCCAGTCTAACCGAATGCAGCTGAATACCATTAATATATGGAGCTACTGCTTATCTGACCTCTGTGGCGGCATCTACATCGCGAACTATGCATCAAAGACCTGACGTCACAAATCCTGCATCGCGCTATTTAAGTTTACCGCGCGATTAACATATATAAGACTATCCGACATCAATCCTTGGGCAATTGCCCGCCAGACACAACACCCGTCTGGTCGGAGGATCCTCCCTTTTCTATGGAGGATGAGTGAACTTTATACCCTGTTCCTCATACCCCTAAACCTCCACAACCCAGTTACTGGGCAATACGATAACCGTTGGTAGGACTGTTTAATGTCAATAATACGATGTCTTGTTACAGCCGTCACCCCCGCCCCCCCCGCCTCTCCGCTACTGACGTCTCTCCTCAAGTCTTCTCCTGTGGTCACAACACCGCAACATATCACACACCCGGCCAACTGTGTGGGTAAGTAGACCATTGCTCTATGGAAGATAACAGACTAAAGTGTAGTACGATGAACAACTAAATCATTAACATTCTCTATTAAAATTCCTCGGTTTTGTACTCTCATAATAAGAGAAGAAAATTTAAGAACTCTAAATAATAATAATAATGAAGTAAGCTGTCAATGGTGTCAATCCCTGGCATCAGTAGGAATGACAGCTGACTTCAATGTCACTGCACCAAATTTTTTACGGTGCGATTTTTACAAAATATATTACTGGGTGTGGAAGGACCTCCACAACCCAAGGCTGAGATTTGAGGCTGAAATAATTAATTATCCGTCTCCAAAAAAAAAAAACCCTTTTATACAAGGTGGAGACTACAATACAACAATAAATTAAACTGAGTATATCTAATGACGTTCCCAGTCTGCATACGAAAATTCAATCAAAGATCTCCAATAGTTTAGTCACTATAGCTAGTCAAAGATTGGCAAAACCCATAGTCGGCGCATCACTACTACTTAGTTTGTTAGAAAAAATCACTTTTTTAATTTCAATGTTAGGATTTATTTGATAGTTCCTAAATACTCCTATGCATTAATATTGCCAGTGTTTTCATTTATTGTTGTATTGTCGTCTCCACATTGTATAAAAAACTCTTTACAGAAACAATGTCACCATCAGTAACAGCCCCAACTCTATCCATGTTGCTAGAGAAGTCAGCTACCGGCACGAGCCAGCACGAGAGCAAGCATGCTGCCATAGAGCATATAAAGAGCCAGCTGGTACAGATTGAACAACAGCTTAAAGGTAAATCATACTTTTTTTCTACTGACAGACATTCAAAATCCGGAGTCACATGTAATCTGTTCGATTTAGCCCCGATACGAGTGTGACTCTGGATTTTTAATTTGTCTGTCTGTGATGGCTTGTTTATACCTGGCGTTTTTGTCGTAGTTGGGTTTCTCATTTATCATTTACGATACTAAAATACTGTGAAAAAATTATCAGTTAATCAAAATAATCACAAGTTAAAATTAAAATTTTAAATAACCCCCGACACAATTCCAGGTTACTTTGTTCTTCTAATATCATTGAAGTAACAGAATACTACATTTCGAATCGATCAGACCTGTGGAAGATGCGCACATCCAATCATCAACTAGAAAAGAGCTGATAATCTTAAACGGCTGAACCGATTTTATTGCATTGTAGTTAGGAACACTCTCGGTCAAGACACCTTTCAAACAAAGAAATAATAATCAAAATCGGTTCAGCCGTTTGGGAGCTATGAGTAAACAGACAGATACACAGACACACAGATACACACGTTAAACTTATAACACCCCTCTTTTTCCGTCGGGGGTTAAAAATCAAACACAACCAAGAACTACAAACATTTTCTTTATTTACGAAACTATTTCTTTTTCAGCTAACACACCACCCGTTCTATCAACGTCTGCGCAACCATCGACACAAGCGCCATCTTTAGACATAGACGACATTGAAATCAAGGCAGAAGATGTCTATGCTTTCAGAGACATTGATATTCACATACCGCCCGTCTCGGCCATGCATAAGCAGGTTAACAGGTACGTAAACGGCGCCATCTTTAGACATAGACAATAAGGAAGGAGATGTCTATGCTTTCAGAGACATTGATATACACGTAACGCCCGTCTCTATGCAGAAACAGGTTACTGGAAAAGATGATTTGAAATAAAATGATGACACAATTTGAAATAATATTTATTTCCATACGTCCATCTTTTAGACATTTTTATTTTTTTACTATTTGTCGATAGCGATAGATAGATAACTACATTTTGTAAATTATTTTTACATTTTATTTAATCAGGGCGAGCCTTTTCCCTTAATAGGCCGGAACCCAGACTGATTTTAGATTTATCTGAGAAAAAATCCGTAACTTTTTTTTTTTGTGGTTGGGATATCATCAAATAACTTCTCCCGCTCTGGGCGGAGCGGGAGGGCGTGTCAGACTCTTACTGACTAAAACCCACCCGTGTTCCTTCAGTTGCCTGTGTTCAGGGGCCACGGTTTCCCTTTCGGACTTTCCCGCAACCCCGGCAGGCAACCCCGCCTGCGGTGCTGACATCTCTTTGAGGCGCGCGTGGACCACAACGCGCCGTCGAACAAACCGTGACCTGGGTATCAAATCTGGGATCTCATGTTCATCATTATTATAATTTGTTCGTAGAACATCAGAGAAGCCAGCGGGCCAGGCGTCAAGTAAAGAGGAAGTTGACGTCACATCCGCTTCCGTACTCGAGGGTACTCCTGTCATAATCGACGAACAAGTCATCAAGGTATGTTTTACACAACACCGACTTCCATTTTCAGCAAAACTTAAAATAGACGCCTTTGTGGCTGCAACTACAACGCCACATGTGAACTACGCATCAAAGACCTGATGTCACACTAATCCTGCATCGCGCAATTAGTGTTTACCGCGCGATGTAGCCCTCCCGCGCGTGACGTAGCGTATTTTGGAAAATGGCTGTCATGTGTCGGCGTGGGGGTCAGCAGGTGACCGGAAGGGATCGAAGACGCAAAAGAGTTACATAATGATATTCCATCTCTCTCCATGTAAAATACTGATATTCAGCTGCATCCGGTTACACTGGAATTTGACGCCATCTAAATTGGGAAAAGGCAGGCAGATTATGATTAAGAGGGTTTATTCTGAAAGTTGGCAACGTCGCAAATAGATGTCAAATATTTCGCTGTTTTGATTAATTTGATAATATTTCTGTATGGAAACAAAAAATGTGGCTAACTAGCGAACTAGAATATTGATTATGAAATGCAATAATTAATATAGTAACACCGAATAGTTAGTTTTAGATGTAAAAAAAGTATTTGGTAACTTTCCAAATGCCTTTTTTTCACCTAAAACGGGTACAACATCAAATTCAATGTTATAATTGCAATTCATTATTAATATTCTAGTCAATTGGTTAGCCACATTTCTTATTTCCATACAGTATTATTTCCAAATTAATCGAAACAGGTAAATATTTGACAGCTATTTACGACGTTGCCAACTTTTAGGATGCACCCTCCTGAATGATTTTCAAAATGCCAAACAATTTGAGCCATCTTAAAATATAAAATAATTTCGTGTTTTTAGGTGGAACCTGAACAAATTACAGTAGAGCCAATAGAAGAAGAAATTTTACAAGAAGATATCGAAACGGTAAATAATATTTAATTAATACTCGTTCATTTCTTCTACACTCTAAATACATCTTATACTATTAAGGGCTCCCACACAAAAGGGAGCCGTCGCAGATATTTGCGATGCGATTTACTTCTGACAGTTTTAGGGTGGATTCGACCAAACAGGAATAAATTTTGTCCGCGGAATAAGCCTTCTCTTCCGAATAAATTTTGAATTTTTGACAGTTTCCCCATACGAAAACTGTCAGAAGTAAATCTTATTCTGCGGAATTTTATTCCTGTTTGATCGAATCCGCCCTTAGTATGGAGAAACTGTCAAAAATTAGGATTGGAACAAACTAACTCACTTTCGCATATATAATATTAGTTACAATTACAAAACACAAAAGTTAGTTTAGAAAATCTAATTTCTGTATTTCTTTCATCATGATTTTATATTTATACCCGTCACATATCAATATGTAACATAAGAAAACATTTAACCATCTTATGACCTTAGGAACCGGAGCACCCGCCCGTGCAAGCAGCAAGAATAACGAAAGAGTCGACACCGGAAATGGAGATCAAAATCGCGTTCCCGGAGGTCAAGTTCCCCACCACAGAAATTAAGATTATACATCCTGAAGTTCAGAAGGTATGTCCTGGTTTCAAATGTTTATGAAGATAAGATATATTTATTTTGTAAAACATGGGTACAGTATTAAGGTCTTATAAATAATATGAGGTGGCGACATGTTTTGCCGTTTATTAACCGACAGGAGGAGGTTATATATTCGTAGCGTACGTATGTTTTTTTTTTTTTTTGTGTATGTCCGTCGATATTTTCGTCAATTGTGGACGGATTTTGAAAATTCTTTTTTTGTTTAAAAGGGTATGCTCTCAAGGTGGTCCCATATAAATTTTATTAACTTTGCTTGAGTACTTTTTGAGTTAGCTTCATTAATACGTATTTTTCCCACTTAGCCTATATGGACGATGTCTTAACATATTCCTGTCACTGTTATTTACATAGCAGGTCGTGATATTCGAACTAGTAGGGGGTAGGTACCACAACTCAAAAGTGAAAAATAAAAACTTTTTATAAAAAAAACGGTTTTATAAAAGTCGGTGTCTTTGGTTTTGAATTTTCGTTTTTTGTCACCGACTTCCGAAATTAAAGTTATTTTTCACTTTGTAGTGTTTTTTTGGAAGTCGGTTGGTTTTTTTTATAAAAAGTTTTTGGCGTACAAAATTAGTTGCACAAGACAAACAATAGAAAAAAGTAAATTACAGTATAAAAATTAAAATTACAATGTCAAAATTAAAATTAAATTCAAAATCACAATTTCAACATTTATATTTAATTTGAGTAACGCTTAAAGAATAAAAACAAATCAATACACACATTCAGAATTCTGTAGCATTTAAAAATTTATCAATGCTGTAAAAGCACTTCTCTAGTAATAACCCCTAATAAGAAGGGGGTTCATTCAGTTATTACAGACAAAATCCATTAAAATACATTAAAAACATATACACACACAATAAAAATTTGGTTAGTGGTAGGGCTTGTTCTAAGTCCGCCTGGCTAGCTACCACCATCTTATCTAAGTCTGTCGCCATAACAACAATGTTAGCAGTATTGTTATGTTCCGGCAGTTAGAGGTAAGATAGCCAGTTCCTCTGTGGTTGAGGATTCCGGGTGAAGCTCACTTCCACCTTCGGCCTGATCATCACTTACCATCAGATGAGATTCAGGCCAACAGCTTCCCCGGTAAAAAAAAAACCCTATTATACGCTATTAAACCGTTAAGTTTTATTCATAGATAAAAGAAGAAATCAAAGAACCAGAGACACCGACGGAACCAGAAAGAATAGAACAAGAGATTGTAGAAGAAACTCCAGAAGTCGTTGAAGAAGAGAAGTGAGTAGCAATCATAAATACTATGCATTATCCCACCCCACCCAATAAAATAATGCATTGTAAAATAAGTAATGCATTAAAAACTGACAAAAAATTTGGAAATTGCCTCTTGACTCCTAAAAACGTAATTTATTATTTAAATATTCTATAATATAATGAAAAAATAGTATATTATGCAACTAGTGAATAAAGGACGGATTTAAAGCGAGGGCCATAGATGAACCACGAGCAAGTGAAGGAGTCTAACGACTGAATCACGACCGTAGGGAGTGATTCATAATGATTGAATCACGAGCATAGCGAGTGATTCAAGTGTTAGAATCCTGAGCGACGCGAGTGATTCATGGCCCTCGATATAAATCCGTTTTATTCAAGAGTTGCATACTATACTTTATACCATGACTACGAGAAAAAGAAATATTTAAGCGAAAATAGATATTCAATGAAGAAAAAAAAAGTTTTTTTTTTTTTACTTTGCCCCACTCTATGAATTTCTCCTGTATCGTGTTTGCGTTTACAAACATTTAAACTGACATACACAAACAGCCAGACCCGGAACAACTACATGTAGGTCATACAATATTTAATATTTGTTCCGTGCGGGAATCGAACCCGCGACACGCAGCGCAGTAGTCAATCGCTTAACCACTACACCAATCGTGCCGTCGAAATTAATTTAAATGCACATAATTTTTTTTGCAAGGAGGTTGTATAGCATTGAGATGGATGTTGAATATATTGGTGTGTTCTAAATTCAAACACCAAAACAGTGATTAAAAGTGCTTTTTATTCACTGTTTTGCGTGAATAAAATAAGCTTTTTAGAGGGGGAATGGTATAAAATTTTGTCTTTTCAACAACGTAAATAACGCAATTAATGTTGTTTAACTGTCAAAATTATACATAATATTGCAATTGGAAGTGTGTTTCGCAATAACCCCGCAGATCTATCAAAATAGTGTTTCTTTAATACCACTAAAGAAATTGCATTTTCTTCTTTAGCGTAATACAAGAAGAACCAATTCAAGAAGAGATAAAAGAAGAGCCGCCGTCAGAAGAGCCGCAAGTCACAGAAGAGTTGGTACAAACGGAGCCCGTGGTGGAAATACCGCCGGAAACGATACCTCTGCCGCCGGAACCGGTGGTAGAGGAACCGGAACCAGAGACTGTGGTTGAAGGTTAGTAATATCGGTGCGGTCATTTATTCAAACTAGGCTGAGAATCAGCACTTTTTGAACGTCAAAATTACATAAGACAGTCCCCCAAAACGCCCGCCCTTCACCACTTCCTAGTGCTTTAGCTGGGAAGAAGAAGTGGCGCAACAAACTCCCCAACAGAAAAAAATGGCATTCTAGTCAGCCGCCATACTTCTGATTGAGTGTGAGAGTGAGACGGAACTAACAGCTGCTGTTTTATGAATCTTATAGTAGTAATCTAAGGTTGATTGTAAGTTTTAATTATTCTTTCTTTAATCTTCGGGTCCATACTTTCTGATTTTTTAAATAAAGCCCTCAATAATCTATACAACTTATACAAACTCACACTCTATTTATATTTGTAACCTAACAGAACCTCAAACACAACCGGAAGAGGAACTGCCGAGACTACCGGAACCAGTTCACACAGACTCCATAGAGCAGGAACTAGAGATGATGGAGAAGGGACCGGAACCGCCCAGAGTTGAAGAACAGAAGGTTATAGAGGAAGTTAAGAAGGAGGAAGAAGCTGAGGTAATGTAACATATCAGTAGACCCGCGATTACGCAGATTTTTGCATAACTTTTTAATTAGTCAAGCTTTTGAATTCATATTCCATAAAAGACCGCCTCTGTGGTCTGGTGCCTAGACCACCTGTCTCAGACCCAGAGGTTCCGGGTTTGATTCCCAGTGGGGGCAAACATTTCTGCTCGGTTTGGTTGGTGGTAGGGCTTGTTCTAAGTCCGCCACCACCATCTTATCTAAGTCTGTCGCCATAACAACAATGTTACCAGCATTATTGTGTTCCGGCAGTTAGAGGTAAGATAGCCAGTTCCTCTATGGTTGAAGATTCCGGGTGAAGCTCGCTTCCACCTTCGGCCTGATCATCACTTACCATCAGGTGAGATTCAGGCCAAGAGCTTCCCCGTTGTGGTAAAAAAATTTTTTTTTTTTTTTTTTTTAATTTTCGGGTATCTCATGACCTGAATCATTGACCGGGTCTTAAGGGGGAGGCATGAAAATTGATTCGCTGTTATACAGTATACTCGGGTTATACAGGGTGGCTTTTTGAGATGGGGCAGCAAGGGCAGCTACCTTAACCGTTGTAGCTACCGGAAAATGGCCTTAGGAGACTGTCTATATTTTGAAAAAAAAAGTAAAGACTGAAAACACTAAAAAATTGCGAAAATTTCCCATTTTCCTGCTGACTGTATTTTTTTTTACAAAATATGTGGATGCCGACCAAAATTTCTTAAAAAGTTAGGGACAGTCTCCTAAGACTTCCTGTAGCTGCAACGGTTAAGGTATTTTTGAACGACCATGTGTTAACATGAGGCTGCAATGGAATTTGATCTTAAACATGTATGACATAGAGTTTATTGTTCCAAAAGTTGATAATTATCGCAGTTTCTAAATTCAAATATGACTTTTTTTTTTTTTTTTGTTGTTCGTACAGGACGTCCCACTAAAAGAGATGATCAGAGAAGAGTCTCTACCGATAGCGCAAGAAGCAGAAGTTAAAGAAGAGAGGGAGAAGACGGACGTAGAAGATACGCACACTGAGACTGATGACGATACTCCTATGGAGGTAAGTGTGCATTATTAACCGATTTCCAAAAAGGAGGCGCTATGTTCGTAGCGAGGTTTTGCGCGAGCGTGTTTTTTTATTTTTATTGTATGTCCATCGAAATTTTCGTCAATTGTAGATGGATTAAAAAAAAAATTCGTGGAGTAAGCTTGCGAGATGGTCCCATATAGATTTTATTAACTTTGCCTGAGTAGTTTTTCAGTTAGCTTCAATATTACGTATTTTTTCCACTTAGCCTATGTGGATGATGGTATGATAAGTTCCTGTCACTGTTATCTACATAGCAGGTCGTGATATTTGAATTTATGTGGGGTAGGTACCACAAATGAAAAGTGAACAAAAAAAATACTAACAACTTAAAAAAAAACGGTATAAAGTGAAAAATTACTTTCATTTCGGAAGTCGGTGGCAAAAAACGAAAATTCAAAATCAAAGACACCGACTGCCGAAATTAAAGATATAAATAAAAGTAATTAAAGTTTCACTTTGTAGCGTTTTTTTTTAGACGGATGTTTTTTTTTTATTTTTTTTTTGTTAAGGACAACTTTAATTTCTCTGATGATAATAGGGACCACAAAAAAAGTAAAATATATGATGATAATGTTATAACGTGCACGTATTTCCATTCAGTGTAACGACACAACAAATAAAACCTTTAGTATTAGTATACATACATTAATTACTTACAGTTAAGTCGTGAAGAAGAGAAGGACGGCAAGAAGAAAAGAGACTATTCTCGCAAGAAGAAATCAGATTCAAGAAGTAAGTTTCTTATTTAAACCTTTAGCGAAACCATTTTTCACCAACAAAAAAAAAAAAGACTGCCTCATTAGTCTAGTGGTCGCAAGCGCTACTGCTGATCACGAGGTCCTGGGTTCGATTCCCAGGTCGGGCAAAGTGTTATTGGGTTTTTCCATCTGGAATTTCTCAGTAGCAGCCCGGAGTCTGGATTCGTGTCCGGTTGATGGCAATATGCTCGCCCCCTATTACATGGGACTTAAACATAACTGCCGAAATGTGGGTGTACTATAGGTGCACCTCTGCCTGACTCTTCGGGGAATAGAGGCGTGATGTTATGTTATTATAAAAAGCGGGGAGATTTATGTGTCGTATAGTTTTTGATTGAAGAAAGGAACCAAACAGTGTTCCTATTAAATCAATGTCTGACTTTTGGAAAAAAGTGTTTTTAGTAAAAAACTATATTTCAGATAGGTTTTTTTTACAGCTATTTTCATTAGTTTTAAACTGTGTTATCATCGCCTCTGTGGTCCAGTGGTTAGACCACCTGTCTCAGACCCAAAGGTCCCGGTTTGATTCCCAGTGGGGGCAAAATTTTCTGCTCGGTTTGGTTGGTGGTAGGGCTTGTTCTAAGTCCGCCTGGCTAGCTACCACCATCTTATCCAAGTCTGTCGCCATAACAACAATGTTACCAACATTGTTGTGTTCCGGCAGTAAGAGGTAAGATAGCCAGTTCCTCTGTGGTTGAGGATTCCGGGTGAAGCTCGCTTCCACCTTCGGCCTGATCATCACTTACCATCAGGTGATATTCAGGCCAAGAGCTTACCCGTTGTGGTAAAAAAAAAAACTATTTTTACCTACATAATGTCAGCAAACGTCTGACGTTCTACCAATCCCCGTTTTTAAAAACATGTCGTACATTTCCCAGCGTGTTCGGGCTCCGAGAGCGCGGCGGAGGCAAGTGCGCCGGAGTCGCCGAGCGCTAACGACGCGGAGCGGCAACATCGCCTGTGGAAGAAATCTGTCATGCTAGTGTATAGCAGGTGAGTTTTAATCTTATATTTGATTAAATAGGAATAATAAACAGCTACATTATGTAATACCAGAATACCTACGAAATGTCGCGTTTTTTTCGGATGAAATTTGGCACATGAGAAAAAGTAGCCTAAGTCCTTTTCCAGGCTATGGTCTGACCTGGAAAAGGACAGAGGCTACTTTTTATCCTGGATCGCAGACAAGGTCGCGGGCAACAGCTAGTAATCAATATTTTAGTATTTTTAGTGCAACACAGATTGATATTTCATAATTTAATTTAAGTAATATTGATTAATTTCATTTAAGTAAGACAAAACAGCGAAATATTTGACAGCTAGTCTTAATAATATCTAAGAATGAATTTACTAACATTTTATTGTTTTCTTTTTCCCTAGATTATGCGCACATAAGTACGCGTCGCTATTCCTCCGGCCGATCAGCGACGACGAAGCGCCGGGCTACAGCCAGGTCGTCAAACGACCCATGGACCTCACCACCATCAGGAAAAACATCGAATCGGGCGTTATAAGGTGAATTCTTCAAACACACATTCACGAATTCTTACCATAGACAGAAACAACAGAACGTCACCTGCTACAATCCTTACAAACTCCTTTTGCCTCGTTAACGTTCATACATCTAGTCACACACGCACGCCGGTTGCGAGTACTACGAACTGACCTTTCTGAAGAACATCACCAATAAAGTCACTATGTGTTCTAGATTCTAGGGCCTAGGGCATCCTTTCCCAGCGTTTCTAGTAGAAACGCTGCGTTCGGCCGTATTCAGTAGTATTCTAACGGCCTTTCTGAAGATAGGTCAGGTTTTATTTATTTATAGAATTATAGTGATAAAATCATCAATACAATTCATATAATCCTATTGACCGACTATTTCATAAAATCATGCCATTTGAGGATTATTCTAACGTGTGGAGTTGTATTGCTGATTCTCATGATTATAATTTTGTAAATCCATATTTGTAACGGTCGCGAATCATATTTTAATCAACATTGAATCTGACAATGACCTGCAAATTGCAAAAAAACGTAAGAAAATTTGAATTTCGCGGGCTACCTTGGAGCATCCCCATTATTAATATCAAAATTATGTTGGTTTGCAGAACGACGGCGCAGTTCCAGAGGGATGTTCTGCTGATGCTTTCTAACGCGCTTATGTACAATAGCAGTGAACACAGCGTGTATACAATGGCCAAAGAAATGCATGGCGAGGTACGAACCATCATTACATAATCTTCTATACATATCTGTTATACATTGTGGAGGAGCTCGCTCGGCTAAGTAATAACAGCCGCACGGGTCGATCCATCATGTTAAGCTGCGCTTGCCGGGGTTGGTCCGTGGATGGGTAACCATCTTTACATACCGAGACTCCTCCGTGCTACGGAAAGCACGTTAAGCCGTTGGTCCCGGCTGTCATTCGTGGATCTTTGACAGTCGTTACGAGTCGTCAGAAGCCCGAAAGTCTGACAACCAGTCTTACCAAGGGGTATTGTATTACCCTGTTACTGGGTTAGGCTGGAAGCTGACCCCAACATAGTTGGGAAAAGGCTTGGCAGATGATTAGTTAAAATTTATAATAAACGTAAGGTGAACTTAATTTATAGGTCCAAACAAAATTGCTGGAGAAATAATCAAAAGTCCCGAAATGATCAACTTTCTAAATTGACCTGCGATACATTTATGTTTCTACAACCTCCCCCTTAGGCGCAGGGTCAGCTGGGCATGTTGCTGGCTGCGCAGGCGCACGCCGGCCTGCTGGAGGCCGCGCCCGCGCGCCGCAAGCGACGCCGCGAGCACGAGCCGCGCGCGCAGGGACACAAGCGACATCATTGACGTCACGACGCGCCACAACACCTACATGTATGCTATACTGCTAAATTTTAATTACTCTGTGTTCAGAATCAGTAAAGGTTTTTAGTGTAAACGCGGGTACGTGATCGTTGACGATCATTTCATACTAACGCGCGATCAGAACGCATGCGCACGCGCCGAGAGGCCAGTTTCTTGGACGAAAATGTAATTAATTTTGATCAACATACAACTTAGAATAGAGCCGCAATTTGTAAAAAAAAAGCGGCCAAGTGCGAGCCGGACTCGCTCCCGAAGGGTTTCGTACCACCGTAGAGTTTCTGACACTACATTTTGTTTTTAATAATTTCATTTAAAAAACACATTTCTTGTATTAGGACCCATATTATTATTATTTGTTTTTATAGCGGCCGGAGTAGTACAGTGTCTACCTATTACGATTCAAAAGAAACATCCCTGTGACAGAATCACGAACAGCGAAGCCTTAGTAATAGTTTCCCGCTAGCACCGTTTAAATAAAATAAATAAAAATAATTTACTTCAGACAAAAAGTCCATAAACAAGGTTGTTAGAACCAACAATTTTGCTTATAACTAATGTAAGTAATTAAAAAGTAAAAGCAGAAGAAACCCTTTGGATACGGAACCCTAAAAACGTTGGAAATGTTGAATTTCGCGGGCTACACTGACGGATCCCACTTGATGCGACCTCATCGCTACGTTGTATGCTTACTATTTAACAAATATCCGCAGGAATCCGACGCGCTGACTTTATAAATATATTAGTAAGCCAATAGCTTATATGTGTATAGCTTAGTATAGCAAAATGAAAAGTACAACATTATAATGAAAAATAGAATGTTTTGTAATAGGGTAGTTGACTATTTTTACTTTTTACCCGTTTGTCCTTAACACTGACCGTCCACTGGAGCGGAGCAGAGAGGAGCGGAGCTGTGCTAATATTAACCAATAGAATTTAAACTCTAAAACATATTTTATTGGAGGCTGGAATAGATACTTCAGTGTTCTACATATAACACAAGATGGTTTGTGGTTTAACACTTATTTCTCAAAAATTTATTTCTTTCTCAAAAAGAATACAATTCACTTATCATGAGAAATACAAGTTAATCTTCACACTAAATACATGAACGTATGAAGAACGGTAGGTACTCGTAAATAATCCAATAAGTAATGCACAATTTTTTTTTTGTGTGTAACAACAAAAAGTCAGTGAAAGAAAAAGAAAAGAAAGAAAGAATAATGTTTATTTGGACACAGTTCGTGAAACACATATACAGAAAACAAACATTAAAAAAAAAGTGAAAATAATGCAACAATAGTGAGTGCCTCACGGCTGCACCAAAAAGGCTATTACATATCGTTTCTTGATGGCAAGTCAATAGCAATGACACATTTTAGCTTAGATTCTATTTTTTTTTCGAGTTTTGATTCTATTGATTAATATTTACTCAGCTCCGCTCTAGTGGGCAGGCAGCCTTAGGCACTTGTACCACCGCCGGCGATCAGCGAGTAGAGCTAACAACTGAAAACAACTGGTTTGTTTGACAGAGTTCTCGCCAGTGGTGTGAACAGTCCGCGATCAACTATTGATATATATGTATCTCTTCCACTGACACGGGTCCTTTAATTTTTTGAACGTTTCTTGAGCGAGGAAATCGTTGATAGCCAGTCGCTTCCTCGTCGGCGGTGGGACAGGTTCCTTATGGCCTACGCAGACTGGCGGACGGTACTAAAGAGTCTTAAAAAACCCTGTAAGAAATCCACACGTGTTTCACCTCTCAACGAGGCATCCTATGATTGACTAGCTGCGAACCCGAACACGACGCGTTGCCACGCCGAGTCATGGACGCTGAGTTGTGCTCAAAACTCTTTCGGCGCCTCGAATTTTAGTAGTACTGCCGTGTCTAAACGGCCGTGCGGCGATTACATGATCGGTGAGGATTTCAGCTTTGCAGAGGCAAAGCTGAAATTAATTTGAGACGCGGGGTTACATGCCAGTCCTCGGCTTATTTAAAAGCTATCGTCCCGCGAATTTTTTTTGTTCGGTGAACAAGAACGCGTGGTCGCGCCGACAGAGGGCGCTTTCCGGTTTTCGAACAAAAAGTGACGTTATAAACGCGACTGATGGCATATTTGCCCGACCTTCGCTTTTTTATAGGACACGGGCTATGACAACGCCTCTGTGACGCCTCTGGTATCGTAAGAGACTATTGACGATTTTAGTTTCTAGAAAAATAAGTCAACTACTCTAAATTGTAATACGCTTTGTGATTGTATCTCGAAAGTATGTGTAAGTTATAATTTTACGTACAATTATGTATTTTTTTGTGAGTAAATAAAATGACAATAATGCTTTATTTTTATTTTTGTTATATTTCCTCCCTGTGTATGTGATAATGAACCATGCAATTAGTATTTACTATATAGTACAACTGGAACGCTTACAAGCCCTAAAAAGTCGTTCTTGAAAGAGAGTGTTCTGTAGTGTGTCGTTTCCTAATATAGTAACCATACATTACCATGACATTATGTAGGTAGACCATTTCCGATTTTTCCCCTACCGTAGCGTACCTTAACAAATGACATAATGGGCCGGTAAGATTTCGTATTCTCTGACAGATTATTAGGACGTTAAAATTCATAGATAGATTGCTTTTTCTATCGCCAGTATGCCAAAACTGGCGATAGATAGTGTTCGGCCGTTAGAATACTACTAACGGCCGAACCCAGCGCTTCTACTAGAAACGCTCGGAGAGGATGCCCTAAGCCCTAGAATCTTGGACCCCTGGTGACCTTATTGGTGATGTTCTTCAGAAAGGTCAGGTGCGTAGTACTCACAACCGGCGTGCGTGTATGACCAGATGTATGAACGTCAACGAGGCAAAAGGAGTTTGTAAGTATAGTAGCAGGTGGCGTTCTGTAGTTTCTGCCTACGTCCATGGATGGTAAGAATGCGTGCGTCTATGTAAGTAGGTATGTTATATAGTTTTTAAAGGAAAGTAATTCAGTAAAATAAAACACTAAATTCATCTATGATAATGTATTTCACTTAAGTTTTACATCATACAACCAACTGAATGCAAACGTAATCGACAAATACTATATATTTAATGTGATACATTTGGAGACTGAATATAAACGTTCTTTCATCTCTTATACAATAAGTCACGTCCATTTAATACCACAGATGATTAAAAAAGATAAGAAAAACCTTTCTTTTTTATCGACATCATAACTTTTCTGATAAAAAAATCATATCGCAGACAAAATATATTTTTTATCAACTTCTGCGCATCTTGTCGTTATTTTTATCTTTTTTTAACGCTCTGTGGAAACCTTGGAGTAATAAGTGAAACATTCAAGTCGCTACATTATGGTACTGGGCAGTATTGTAGCTATCTATAATAAAAACTGCCCTCTTCTGGATCATCATTCCTTCCCCAGCAATGTCTAACCTTCGGACTCTCTCGAAAACTAATCAACCATATTACAAGACATTAACAATACTATAAAAACATGACAAATGTCTTAATTTAATATCCTAGAGTAACTCGAAACCACTTTACTCATTACTCCACGGTAATAAGGTCTATTTTGCAATAAACCGTGTCACGATACAACATAATTATTTTCCATACCATGTATCCATCATCGTTGCTGTCAATCCGAGTGTTGCGAGAGATGTCGCTGTCTTAATGTTACAAGTATAAAAACGTCAATTATTAGAACAGCTGGCTTAGGAAGCCATCTTGTCAAGTCAATATCAATACATGGCAGTGGTTACATATCCTTGATTTATCGTCTAAATATAAAGTGCCTGTTTCAATGTCCACAGTAAGCAGTATCTACCGGATAAACTTAATAAAGTTATCCGGAGCTTACCAGGAAAAACAGGACGTAACTCGCTTTTATCATTTTTCTGAAATCGCACTGATCAAGCGTGGTGATCAATGCTCGTTTCTTCTCAGTTTGAGAAGAGGTCTTTGCCCAACAGTGGGACAGTTACTGACCGGTATTCTTACTGTTAAGGCTTAATTGACAAGAGCGCATTTAAAGTAAAAAGTCTTAATATTCCAAAGAGTCTTCTACTTAGTGCGAATTTCACCAATGAAACTGAACGCGATCAGCACATCTAAAGCGAGTTCAAGAGCTGTCAGTGTCAATATTACAAAGAAAAAAAGAATGACAGTGACAGCTCTTAAACTTGGTTTTACGCGATCAGTTTCTCTCTGGGGACGGGGAATTACTCAAGCCGTGAAAGCCGTTTACAAAAAACCCGAGAATTTGCAATATGTAATATGTTATCTTTTATAAGAATTGCGAACAATGTTGGTCAACCACTTTTCACCCTTATGCCCTTGGTAATAGGGTTGAAAACTGGTCTACCACCAGTGTCCGCGACGTTACATTCAAAGGAAAAATACAGGTTTAAAAGTGTTTATGTCTAATGAGTCAGTTTGGTCGAAGTCCGGGGGGGGGGCTACTGCATCTGTTACCCCTCCCCTCCCCCTCTGTATCCGCGCCTGATTCTATTATTAAATTTTAAATCATTTCTCCTTCAATAGCGTCGCAAGAGGTACCCGAGAATATTTCAAGTTAATTTCAAACTTACACATCATGTCTTTATCACTGGACAGTTTGTTGCGCCACTTCTTCCCAGCTAAAGCACTAGGAAGTGGTGAAGGGTGGGCGTTTTGAGGGACTGTCTTATGTAATTTTGACGTTCGAAAAGTGCTGATTCTCTGCCTAGTTTGAATAAATGACTTTAGATTTTGATTGATCAGTCTCCTTTTTAACCGACTTCAAAAAGGAGGTTGTCATTTCGATTGTATTGTTTAAAACAAAAGGAATATTACGACAAAGCGCTCGTGTTAATTAAGCCCACGTCATCATAGTCTTGTCATTACTTCTCAAAATGCTCTTAGCTACCGAGAAGATTTTATGCGTATTTAGCATTAATCTATTTAAATAATATAAACCTTACGAAACCCGCGTACAATAAAATAAAATATACTTTTTAAATAATATTAAATTGCTTTTCTTTTTATATAAATACTATTTGTTTATTTTTTATAAATGGCGTCATGTTCTACAAATTATACATGTAATACAGGGTGTTTTATTTATGTTTACAGGGCGATGTTAACCTTAAAGTTAACGCAAAAAATATAATATTAATACTAATCGGACTATTTAAAATAAATGTCTCTGAAATAACGAACTGATTCTTGAAACGAGTCTAATGTCCGGTGTCTATGGTTTATTATTAGTTCGATATCTTGTCGCAGAACACTAGTTCAGGAAGAAATTGAGACTTTTTAAGAGGACCACAGAACCCAGGCATTAGTTGTCAATTTTGTATTACCAACTTTACGTTAGTCGGAATAAAGTTCAAAATACAAAAACTGCCTCGTAGTTAAACTCGTTTTATTACGGCCGGGTACATGTACACTTGTACAGTCCTTCCACAGTTATTCTACCTCTGATTTTTGATTTTTGACTGTCAAAATCAAAGTGATCTTTATTTTCGTGGCAATAAGGCAGCTAATGGATTGCTTCCATTGCCAAGTCTGTCAAAATCATAGTGATCTTTATTGTTGTAGCAATAAGGCTGCTAATGGTTTGCTGCCATTGCCAAGTCTGTCAAAATCAAAGTGATCTTTATCGTCGTGGCAATAAGGCTGCTATTGGGTTGAGGTTTAAATAAATGTGGAAGAACTGAGCACTATGATAGGGTTTATAGAAGCCACAGATTACTTGTGGTTCTGCCGGAGCGCGGCGGCGATGTCTCTCACGTCGAGTTGTACTTTAGGTTTGTGCTGCGGCGGCTCGAAGTAGAACTCGAATCGTTTAAACGACTCTATCTCGCGTTCCGACACTTCTAAAGTTGAGAGGTTCGTAATGCTCGAGTCTGGGAGGAATACGCTGGATTCTAGAACGAGAAGAATTGTTTTAAACAACTACAAATCAGTAAGGGGCTTGTGGGGAAGTAATAACAGCCACGCGGGTCGATCTTCAAGGTTAAACGACGCTTGCCAAGGTCGGTCCGTGGATGAGTGACCTTTCATTACATACCGAGAACCCTCCGTGCGTCGGAAAGCACGTTAAGCCGTTGGTCAGAATCCCGAAAGTCTGACAACAAGTCTTAACAGGGAGTATCATGTTACCCATTAGAGGAGCTCGTGGCTAAGTAATAACAGCCGCACGGGTCGATCCATCAGGTTAAGCTGCGCTTGCCGGGGTTGGTCCGTGGATGGGTGACCATCTTTACATACCGAGACTCCTCCGTGCTTCGGAAGGCACGTTAAGCCGTTGGTCCCGGCTGTCATTCGTGGATCTTTGACAGTCGTTACGAGTCGTCAGAAGCCCGAAAGTCTGACAACCAGTCTTACCAAAGGGTATAGTATTACCCAGTTACTGGGTTGTGGAGGTCAGATAGGCAGTCGCTCCATGTAAAATACTGGTATTCAGCTGCATCCGGTTAGACTGGAAGCCGACCCCAACATGATTGGGAAAAGGCTAGGCAGAATGAATGATCATGTTACCCATTAATTGGACTGTGGAGTTCAGATAAGCAGTTCCTTCTAAATACAGATGAATGTCGTACCTCTGTGTGGCTGCACGGTCCGGGCGCGCGCCCCGACGGGCCCGAAGCGTCGCTCGTCGCCGGGCGGCTCGTCCGCGCCGCGCGGGCTGCAGCCCGACTGGGCGGACGAGCCCGTGGGCGAGCTGCGAGCTGACTGTACGCCTGCATATGAACATACAAGGTTAGAAACTCACAAAATAACATTCCCCTAAAGGAGTGAACAGAGGCACATACCTATACTCTAAATAGATCAAGGGTATGGGACGTCGCGAACTACAAGGTAACGACCACGACGTGCCCTACAACCGGACACTATACCTCGAACCAGTACAATATCCCTCATGGCCAGTCCATTGTACCTAGCCCTCACCCATATAAACAACATTTTGATGTATGACGAATCCTCTGACGTGTTCGCGAATTCTGAACTGGGATTCCTGAACACTGCTACTCGATACCTGGAGTCCATTGCCACTCCCAGTACAATCTCATTAGCGTATTGTGTTATTGATAATTTTATTCCAATGTTTATCTCAATTCTATTTTATTTTGTCAAATTTTACCTAATTTTGTTTTATTTTATTTTATTCGAAATTTTTGTCCAGTGTTATGTAATTTATTCTCATTTTTTTGACATCAAGTTTTATGTAATTTATTCTCATTTTTCGACATTAATAAATTTTATGTAATTTAATCTCATTTTCTTTATGTAAATGTAATTATTAATAGATATTGACCGATAACTTGTATGTGTGGTGCAAACTGTTAGTATAAGTTGGTATTTTAATAAATAATAAATAATAAACTATATTGTAAAAAAAACTGGTAGGAAGAACGGTCTTGCGGCTTAACTATCTTCTTGGTCGCAGCTTCTACGGCCAACACAAGTAGTAGTTCTGGCCACATACAAGGTCATATGACTTGTAATGCCGATGCGTCAAAGACCTGAGGGGCAATTCCCGGAATTTTTAAGAACGATCGCATGCACATCTCATTCGCGATCTGTCAAGAATTGAATCAATTTACCAATTTTTTTTGACAAGTTTGCATCTTGAATGTGAACGTTTTTAAGAGCCCACCTAACCTCAGGTTTTTATCTCGCTCGCACCATACTACTCGCAGACTGAGTGCGAGCGAGACGGAGGCGGCAAGAAATCGGCAAAAGTTTAGGTAATTGCTTTTTACGGCGAAAATAATGGTAATTAAAAAAAAATAAAAAACATAGTCGCTGCTTTATAGTTAGTTTCGTTAGTGTGCCAAGTTTCATGATCTAATTTGAAGTTTTTTTTTAATAGCAGCGGTTTATTGTTCGGTTTGGAGGTAACTTTGGATTTTTTTCTATCGAGAAAATTTTATGAAATCGTGTTTTCGGCTAACATAGTCGCTAACATTAATCCTCAACTTTAACATATATTTATTTCAAAATTAATGCTGCAGAAGTTTCGACATAACGGCGGATCTTGCTAAGCAATTTGACAACATATAAGTACGAGGATTGGCCTTCATGTTTGAGCACCATATGTGAGAATGGGGAGAACACACACATGTCCATAATTCTCCGTTTAGACATACTAAATCTCATTTTATAAGATCTTTCATTGAGCAATGTTTCCGGGCGCTTTCGGTGCGTCGAGCAACTTTCGTTGTCTTGTCGCGCCTGGAAATAGACCATTTGCCTGATAGATACAGTCTCGGACATATGCAATCTCATCACCCCTAATGTAAAGTCTCCTTTTGATGCTGTATGTTACGAGTTTGGTCTTTGACATGTTCATATTAAGCCCAATCTCGAGGCTTGCCCAAGTCTGCGAGCATGTTACCCAATCCAGCCGAAGCCCGAAAGTCAGACAACAAGTCTTACCAAGGGGTATCATGCACCGAAGCACGGTAAGGCAGTGTTTGCTGCTCCCGGGGTAAGCATACTATCTACCAAGTGCTCAAACGGGAACTTCATAGAAGTCCTCACCGTCAATGGTGGTACACCATCACTTGCGTCTAAGATCATGTTTACGTCACTTACCGGTTTTATTAGGACAAGGCGGTCCATACAGCTGGTCAGGCCAGGCGTGGCCCGGTGGTCTGCTGAACAAAGATTCTTCTCCTTGCATCCCACACTCTAAGGGCAGACCTGGCTCCTGGAAAACAAAGATTTATTTTTTCATATTTATTTTTAGACACGATTGGAATTCGAACCCATAGTCACTGGCGCACTGTGCCCTTCTTATAAACACTGAGCATGAGGTCCTGGGTTCGATTCCCAGGTCGGGCAAAGTGTTATTGGGATTTTCTATCTGGAATTTCTCAGTAGCAGCCCGGAGTCTGGATTTGTGCCCGTTTGATGGCAGTAAGTTTGTTCCGCCTAATCTCCAAAACGGCTGGACTGATTTTGACGGGACTTACACTCGCAGATAGCTGATGTTGTATGGAGTTATTTAAGCTACTTTTATTTTAGAAAAATAGGGTATTTTTTATGATTAGGGTCCGCGGGCTTGTCACCCAGTAACTGGGTAGTGGAGGTCAGATAGACAGTCGCAACTTGTAAAATACTGGTATTCAGCTGCATCATGGTTAAATTATAGAAAAATAAAGCTGCGGGCAGCAGCTAAAAGTATTTATGTAAGTACTAGCAGCGCCCCGCGGTTTCACCCGCATAAATCTTGATCCCGTGGGAATACTGGGATAAAAAGTATCCCATGTGTTAATGCAGGTTATAATCTATAAGTGTGCCAAATTTTATTTAAATCAGTTCAGTCGTTTTTGCGTGAAAGTGTAACAAACATCCATCCATCCTCATAAACTAACGCATTTATAATATTAATAGGATATTCTCATATTGTATGTTTATAAATGAATTAGTGAATTGTTTTTTCCTCTTCTACTGTTACTCACGTCGTCTACATCTCTTTTTATGTACTTTCCTATCGCAGGTATGCTGGAAGAGATTTCTTTGGAAATAAGCATTGCCTTTGTACCTATTTTAAAAGCTTTTATTTAAGTTCACTTGTATGTATGTCCTGGAATATTGCAATCAATATTTCACCCACTTCCACTGAAGCTATCGGACTGAAATTTGGCATACGTGTTTGGTTCTCGTTACAATGCATGATAAAAGCTTTTATCTTTTTTAAATTTTAAAAGCTTTTATTTCTGTTCCTTTCTTCTTGTCTGTTTATATATAAATATTACTAATCTAGTATAAAATCAGGAATTAGAAAACTCACCTGTCCCTTATAAAACTTGGATTCAGTAACATGATGGATAGTAACTTCACTGTTCAGCTTCGACCCAACCCTTAACCTCTGAAAATACGGCAGCGAGTCGCCATTAGCCACATGATTGACCCCCAACTCTTCGTTTTTGAGATGAGAAGACTCATTCTTATCACTAAACAACGCATTTCTGAATACATTCCTATCTTCTTGACCAAACGGGGTATATAACCCAGTGTAATCAACTCTCTCTTCTTGTTTCAACGGAGTTCCTATAGGTTCTGGTCTTTGAATCGGATTGGCGAATAGTGAAGTATCGGATTCGAATGACCGGGAGGTATCGACCGGCCTGGTGCCTATCGGGTTAGGGGAGACCACAGATTTTGGGCTCTGATTCTCATAATACTCCGGGGTTAGGAAACTGTGTTGCTGATTATCGTCCGGGGTTTTAAATAGGGAGTAACCTTCGTCGTTCTTTTGTGTAAATGACGCTAAATTCATAATTCTTGTTTGGAAATCGTCCGGTTTTGGGGACGCCCTTGCTGGTTCCATGTACTGAGCTGGGGGATTGGGGGGTACAGGGTTGTATTGATTAGGATTTACGTAGTTATATTGCTGTCCGTACATGGGGTTTAGTTGGGGACTCTGAGTTCTGACACCCATAAGACTTTGTTGATGCATCATAGTCATGAGCGGATTTCGTATGGTGTACATTCCGTTCGACGTAGGGGTTATAGTCGCTTGGCAAGCATTCGGTGGCATCGGTATAGGGTCCGGTATTCTAATCTGTTCCTGCTTCTTCTGTGTTGGTTGATTGGTTATTTGAACTGGGGGTAAGTTCGGATGGAACATGGGGTTCCGTAAGGTGACGATCTTGGCGCCATCTGGTTTAGCCTCTTCGGCGGCCGCGGCTGCCTTTTTGGCCTTTTTCTTGGCCTTTTTCGATTTACCGACTGGAGGCGGCGGGTCGGCTATTATCACTGGTTTTGGTGGTTCTGTGGAAAGAGTGTAAAATGTAAATAAATGTGAAGATAAGATACTGTATGATCATTTGTTCAAACCGATCCAACAGTGGATTTGAACTACGCGTTACGTGACGCGACTTTCCAGTACTTTACGCCACATAATTGTGACTTTTAGGTAAAAATTGTCACTTGGTGGTTACGTAGTTTTACTAGGGGGGAGGGGTACAGAAAAACGTTACGGCGCGTTACATGGGGGGTGGGGGTCAAAAATATCCAAAAATTGCGTTACATAATACTTGAACGCTCCCCAAGCAGAGTTTACTATGCGCGACCGATACATCTACAACTTTCCGACAGCAAACGTCGGGCAGTTGCCCACCAGACACAACATGCGACTGGTAGGAGGATTCCTCCCTTTTCTATAGAGAATGAGTGAACTTTACACCCTGTTCCTCATACCTCTATACAGTGTGATTCTTCATAATGTGCACATATCGAAATGGGGGAATCTATGCTTAATTTTATCGACGGAAAAAAAAAAAAAATATCTAAATACGTTTTTTTCCATATTTTTTTTATTTAAAAAAATTCGTCTTATTATTTTTTTTTACAAATATTGTAAAAATTGATTTAAAAAAAGAGATTTTTGGACGAAATACCTGTTTATTTTCAATTACGGGTTTTTTGGTTTTAATTGGGAGGGGTTTTTCCCACAATTTTCATTTTATAAGAACACTTAATTACTACAAATCATTAGGAGTTTGTTTCATCGCGATAGATCATTTAAAAGTTACACCGTTTTTTTACATTGGGGTAAAAAATACAAAACAAATAAAAAAATAAAAATAGATTTTTTTAAATATTTTTTCCGTTTGTCAAATTAAGCATAGAATCCCTCATTTCGATATGTGCACATTATGAAGAATCACACTGTATAATTATTTATTACCACGTTATATTGAAAGGACACGATTTAATTTCACTGTAAATAATACTAATAACAGAGGAAAACGTTTTTAATAACATTGTGTGTATCCCGAGAGTGCCTCTAGTGGAATTTCCTGGAATTTCTCAGTTGTAGCCCGGAGTCTAGATTTGTGCCCAGTTGATGGCAATAGGCTCGCCCCCTATTACATGGGACTTAAACATAACTGGCGAAATGTGTGGTGTACTATAGGTGCACCTCTGCCTGACCTTTCGGAGAATAAAGGCGTGATGTTTATGTTACGTGTGTGTCTTACCAGGGTGTGCGGTCGTGAACATAACGTTGGCGGGGTCTGCGTTGATGACGGGCGCGGGCCGAGCAACTGGCGTCGGCGCCGCCGGCAGCTGGCCGGCCTTCCATAGTGGCTGTAGACATTAAATCAACATTATTATAAATGCATGGTTAATTTCACTTGTGTTAAAAATATAAAAATATTAATTTATAGTACATTTCTGTCGAGGCCAGCAACTCAAGCATTGATGTAGCCGAGGCACACATACGTGTGTCCATCACTGCCTGGTTGCGAATTCACCCGCGTTGATGGCGGAAAATATATCACGGAAACGAATTTCTAAAAATCCTTCCTTATTACTTGCCTAAATCATAAAGGAAACCTCTGTGCTTTTCAGCTTCCTAGGTCCAAGAGTTTGAGCTGTGCGTTGATGAGTCAGTCAGTCAGTCAGGACTTCTAAGTAATAACAGCCGCACGGGTGGATCCATCAGGTTAAGCTGAGCTTGCCGGGGTTGCTCCGTGGATGGGTGACCATCTTCACATACCGAGACTCCTCCGTGCCTCGGAAAGCACGTTAAGCCGTTGGTCCCGGCTGTCATTCGTGGATCTTTGACAGTCATTACGAGTCGTCAGAAGTCCGAAAGTCTGACAACCAGTCTTACCAAGGGGTATCGTATTACCCAGTTACTGTGTTGTGGAGGTCAGATAGGCAGTCGCTCCATGTGAAATACTGGTATTCAGCTGCATCCGGTTAGACTGGAAGCCGACCCCAACATAATTGGGAAAAGTCTAGGCAGAATGAATTAAATATAGATTCGTTCGCGTACTCACCACGGACTTGATGTGCGGCGGCTCCCTCTTGTCCTGCGGCGTCACGCGCGTGAGCGTGATGCCGGGCGGCAGCTTCAGATCCGCCACCTGCAAGTGTCAGTGCTCACTCGACGTGTCACGCCACTCTCCTACCGCAGTCTAACTACATTCAGCCCCACACCATTCTAATATTCCTACAACGCTTCAAGGTTATTTTGCCGCGTGGCCAAAATCGGAACTAACGTCGCCACCCTGTATAGACAATACACTAGGAACGATGACTAATGTTAGAAATTTTCGAGCAAATAATGTAATTCCAAACACGGCGTAGCATAGTCGTGACGTCACTTCTGTGCCGTCTTTGTCTAGCAGTTATTTAAAAAACGTTTATATCTCGGTAATTTTTTGAACTTTTACAATTTTTATAATATTTTTTTGAGTTTAAAATTAAAATAATGTCATCATCCCTATTTTTGGACACAATATTACACAAATGTTCCCCAACAATGCCCCTGTCAATATAACTCAGGCGTCAAAATATCCTTGTACAGTGCGTTCATTATAACTTGCCCCGTGACGCGATTGATAGCACTGTTCTGTCAGTCGCCATTTTGAACTCTATTTGAAACTAAGCTTGACAAGCAATGGAGCCAACATGACGGCAAGGGACAAGGTATCTACAGGCTGACTTTGAAAACATGCGACAAAATGTAAGCGGGTGTTTTACCCATCAATATGAACAACTTTTACTATGAGACCAAAAAAAAAATCGACCTTCGTATAAAAAATGGTATATTATCGGGTATACCTTTATACAGTCAGGTCGATTTTTTTTGCGAATTCAAGTTGGTTCCTGTAGTAAAAGTTGTTCACATTGATGGGTAGAAAAGCTCTTTAAATTTTGTCGCATGTTTTCAACATCAGCCTGTATAAGAGGCCGTATTATGACGTATTAATGTCACCATTTTTCCAGTGTGATAGAGAGACGGAGCTATACAAGGCCGATAGCACCATCGCACTGGAATAATGATGGCATTAATACTTCATAATAAGGCCCCAGGGCGTCTATCTTGCAAGTGTTGTCAAAGTCAAAGGGCACGCGTCACCTGTGTGTGTAAACGGTAACCTAAAAGAGGTAACATGTTTCTTTTTCTTAGGTTACCCAGATAGCGGTAACCTTAGTCGTGGAAGTAACCAAAATTCTTCGATTCCTGTACCGGAATTTATAAAGGTTTTCGAAGGTACGGTTGCTACTGTGGTGTTCCTCTCTGAAGGTTGCATTAGAATGTAGTTACACTGCGGTACGAGCACTCACGATGTGTCACCATCACACTGGTACATACCTGCACTCCGCAGCTCAGCTGCTCCATGATGCTGCATGAGGCAGGCTTCTCAGGCTCACTGGTGCATGGGTTCTGGAATGTAAACACCTTACATATAAATCCTCCCGATCTAATTTCGGCCACAGTGGCCAATCTTAACGGATAGTTAATTGATTCAGGCGTGACTTAGCGGAAGTCCACTATAAAATGCAATAGACGGAGATATATTTAGTAACTATTCCTAAAGAGTCATAAAAAACCCTGTAAGAAATCGACACGTGTTTCACCTGTCAATCACGTCGAACACGACGTGTTGTATTTTTATAAATCTTAACGGAGATAACCCAAATACGCGGGAGATATTAAAGTGCAAGCGTGTGCGCAGACACAGATTCACTATTCCCTCACCCGCACAGTCCTTAGGCACGGCAATCCGACAGTCCCGGGGAGGGCTCAGGCGCAGGACACACGCATTTTGCGTGGATGTGACGCATAGTTTCCCCCAACTTGTTATAATCGTGTACCTTTTTTTCATTGCGTCATTTTGCCGCAAATAAACGTATTTCCTATCTTTCTAATTCACATGCCATCCGAGGCACGGGGGCTTGTCACCACCAATTTCTAACCTCCGTGCTGAGAAACTTCTAATGGAAATATCCGATAACACTTTGCTCAACTTGGGAATCGAACCCAGGACCCCGGGTTAAGCAAGCAGCCGTGTGAGTCTGGATTTGTGCCCGGTTGATGGCAATAGGCTCGCCTCCTATTACATGGGACTTAAGAGAGTGCATTCGGAAAATTGGCAACGTCGCAACTAGTTCCAAAATACTTTTTTTGGAGCTAAAACTAAATATTCGGTGTTAAGATATTCATTATTGCATTTCATAGTCAATATTCTAGTTCACTAATTGACCATATTTCATATTTTCATACAGTAATATTGCCAAATTAATCAAAACAGCGATATATTTGATATCTATTTGCGACGTTGCCCACTTTCCGAATGCACCCTCTTAAACATAACTGGCGAAATGTGGGTGTACTATAGGTAGACCTCTGCCTTTCCCCACGCGGAAAATAGGCGTGATGTTAGATTTTAGTACGTCATACCTTTTTACTAACAACTTCTATGGTGGTATCTGGAGTGATGTTGATCACTTGCGGCTTGTTTTGTTGTAGTTGTTGTTGTTTCTTGTTGTCCTTCTTAGTCTGTTGTTGTTGTGGCTGCGCCGGTTGTTTTGGCGTTTTGGGTTGAGGTGGCGGCGCTGTAAATAATGTTAATTGTAGGTTATTTTAAAGAATCAATAAATAATTTATACCACACGCTCTTAGTATGAATAATGCAGGTATTTTTTCGGTTACAACATTTATATACAGGGTGGCCGGACGGTTGACGTCCAAAAATAAAATTTAGTTCCCTCGTATCGTGAGGTATCCGAATCACCCCCATGTATGTTCCGCGATTTTTGAGAATTTTTGGATTTGACCAATTTAAAAAGAGTTTTACGAGTTTTTTTTTTTTTGCAACTGAATCTTCATGAGTACCAGTTTTATGCATAAAATAATCAGCTTCGTAGCTGTGATGAAGGTTATGAAAATGTTGGTCTAAAGTAAAAAATTTACGTTTGAATTTTTTAATTTTAATTTTCAACTTTAAATTGAACTACTAGGATTTTTGATCAAAAGTTGGAAATTTCAGTCATAATTTACCGAACGTAAACATTTCCGGCCATCCTGTATTTAAAGGTTACCTAAAATTGAATACATGAGGCAGGCATAAGAAACGATGGCGCGACGACCATAGAGAAGCGCATACAATACAGCCAGTCCAAACTTAGCGCAGAAGTTTGCGCAGTAACATTTTTTAGGAACTAAATGGTGACATTTGGCGAGTGTGAGTGAGAGAACATGAACATGAGAACAACCTTTGCCATTAATATATGCATGGTCAACTAATAGGTATAGGTCACTATCTTGTGTTTATTCGCAGATAGATGGGAGTCTCCAATGCTGCGACATTGGATGAAACTCCACACTAAATAAAATTGTTTATTACTAACACTAGTTTTTTAAGAACATTGTTACTAACATTATGGGCGTAGCCTGAAATAAATGATATAATAATAAATAATAATAATAGTACTTTAATCCTACGTAAGAGCGATACCACACGGGCATCAGCGCAGCCCTGCTCGAGATATGCGCACCTGTGGCACCGCATTGGCAAAGCCTGTGTGGCATCGCTCTAATTGTTATTAGTTTTATTGTATCTTCAATTTACAGACAACTCACCCTTCTCCAATTTATTCTCCTTCCCCTTCTTCTCTACCTTCTTCTCAACCACCTTCTCTTTCTTCTTATCTTCTTTCTTCTCCTTCTTGGCGGGTTCCTTCTCTGGTTTCTTCTCAGTCTTCTTAGAGGGCTCGGGTTTGGGCGCGTCGGCTTTCTTAGCTTCTGGCTTTTTGGGTTTCACTTCTGGTTGTTGTAGTTTCTTCTCTTCTTCTTCGGCCTGGAGAGAAGAGAATTAATTTAGTATTTGTTTATTTGCTCTGGAAGACTTCCAACGAAAGTTACGCAGTCGACTAACACTGCGCATCGACTAACACAGCGCAGCCAATAACATTACGCAGGGACTAACACTGCGCAACGACTAACAATGCGCAGCGGCTAACACTGCGCAGCGACTAACATTGCGCAGCGACTCGCCTCAGGGTTTTTAAGACTCTTTAGGAATAGTTAAGCGAACGTAGCGGTACGGTACGTAGCGGTATAGGTTATATCTACGTCTATTGTATTTTTAAACTTATTATCTTTATTTATTTACCTGTTGTTTAGCAAGTTGCTTCCTCTGCTTCTTAGAGAGCGTCTGAGGGTCCGGCAGAGAGTTGGATCTCTGTGGTTCTTTCACCTCTTTAGGTTTAGGTTCCGGTTGGGGTGTCTTTTCCTTTGGCTCTTTATGCTTTTTCTGAAAAAAAAAAAAAAAAATCTTTCAGGAATTCAGAAATGGAAAAAACAAACATTGAATGACTTCGCTGGGATGCGTTGAACTTCATTTACATATATAAAGTTACATATAAAATACAAAATTAACATTTATATTATAAAGATAGAAATTGTTTGTTTGAGAGAATCTCTCAAGTACGAACGCGATCACAAACAATATATGTTACCTTCTGTTTATTGGCTCCCTTGGCTAGCTGGTTGATGTGCGCCAGCGCCTGTTCCCACGTCTGCTTGCGACCGTCTGCACTCTTCGCGGCAGCAGGCGCGGGGACTGGCTCCTCGCACACGTTTAGTACTAAAAATCAATCAATCATTTATTAATTTGCGAATATGGGTACAAAATAAATGTTTAGTTAATAAAGAACTTGAAAAAAACTTTTTTAGAATAGGAAAGATGCATGTAATGTAAAACTTAGGTTGCCTGGAAGAGATCGCAGAAAGTGATAAGGCCGCCCTTTGAATGTTTTGTAACATTATAATTGTTTTTGTAAGTATGTTTTTTCTGGTGTACAATAAAGTATATATAAATAAATAAACTTATAAAAGTACACATTATATCAGAGTCAACATACAAATTTTAATTTTCTTGTAATTTTTTATGCATTACTTATGTTTTTTTGGTGGAACAGAACGCAAACTCGAAACGCATCGTCTTCGAAAATGTCGGAGTATAAATATCTTTTCTTAGCAAACTGCTTGAATTTTCAGTAAGGTAAGTTTGTAAGTGTGATTTCTGCTTGAACAAAGCACAAAAACCATATTTTAATTAACATGATTTAGGGCTAAAAATCCTTAAAAAACGGATGTAAACAAAGCAGTAACGTGTCAAATGGCGTCACATCCTGACCGCGACAGAAACGGACGTGACGAACTGTAGTAGAAAATTGTTGGGGTTTCATAATTTTTTTGAGCAACAAGCAGTAGTTGAATTTAACTTTTAATACTTTTCTTAGGTCTATATTACTATCTTTTATTGATTTACTGAAAAAAAAATATTACATGCATATTTCCTATTTTATACACATTCAAAATTATGGGTTGTAAAAATCCATAATTTTGTTATCATAGTAATACAGATCTATTTTAGATCGTTGCGCGTTCGTATTTTCGAAGATAGCCGATGGTTCCCGAAGCGCATACTTTTCTTGGGATATCTGTATCTGGCCTGTTTAAGACCAGGCACTCTAAAATAATTTCTACGCAAGCTCCGCCACTGAGAGACCGGTTAGACCGCTATGGTGTTAGACGCTAACATAGCCGTAATAAGGTTGAATACCGCGTGCGCTCTTTGATCGCGTTCGAGCTCGAAACTAAATGTCGTAAGTCTCAATTCTTATTTTGTTTATAACTAAAGTAATAATTGATCTAGAGAAAAAATATCTTGTAGCTGGATAGTAAACTATATTTTCTTACTGTTAACATTTATTTTAGACATAAAGGTCAAGCAATCTTGAAAAAAAAAGTAATAATCTTTAAAAAAGACATGATTTTTGAATAAAAAATGAATCGAGCGAAAATGTTAAAATTACGTAACTGTCTTGTACATGGAAAGAAAAAGATCCAATGAATCATATACTAAAGTTCCATTTTGATCGTATGTGTGACTGTTTCAGAATATTAATGCAAATTAACATAAAATTTAGGGAGCCTCCTCTTAATGATGTAGATAGGATGTAAGCACTGACCAGTGACATGTTTGTTGTTGTGCACGAGCTGCGCGAGCGGCGTGTCGCTGCGTTGTCCGGGCACACACACCGTGACGGCGCCGTCGCCCGGCGAGCGGCGCACGCACACGATGCCGCCGCCGCCGTCTGGAGACAGAAACATTTTTCATGTAAACATCATACCCAGCGTTGCCAACTACACCGTCTACCGTAATAGTGTGTGACGGTACCTACAACGCCACATGCCAACTACGCATCAAAGACCTGACGTCACAAAATCCTGCATCGCGCTATTAGAGTTTACCGCGCGATAAAAATAGATAAAACTATCCGACATCAATCGTTGGGCAGTTGGCCGGCGGACACAACACCCGTCTGGTCGGAGGATCCTCCCTTTTCTATGGGGGATGAGAGAACTTTACACCCTGTTCCTCATACCTCTAAAAGTAGAATATCGGTGTCGAAAAACACCGTAATAGGGTTAGGGTAGATGGAATATTGAGCGTATTTTTTTGTCGACATTTTAAATAGTAGTGAACAAGGGGGAATTCCCCAACCATAGATAGTGGTTTGAACCAATATAATACGTATAAATTAAAGAGTTGCATAATTGACAGACTTCTTAACGCTTTTTAGTACCAACTTTCTTTATTTAGGTAATGTACTTTGCGAAATTACATGCTAAAGAAGCGGCAAATTAATAACCTTATGGTCGATTTTTCAATCGTTAGATCTAATTTTTATCTAAATATTGCTGTGTGATATTATTTTCTACACAAAAGCTGTTGAACTGCAATTTTTATTCTAGTACTAGCTTCCGCCCATGGTTTTGCCCGCGTTGTATGTCGATAAAATATCCTATGTCGTTCCCCAGGGGTCAAAAAATTCCCGTACCAGATTTCATCAAAATCGGTTCAGCCGTTTTAATGTAATGTGCGATCAAATAAACAAACAAAAATTCTAAAAACTGTTGTTGGATCGTGTTCTGTTATCAATTCTAAGTATCCCCTGCCAACTTTTTTTTTAATATCTTCTATGTACAGACTTTCGACCCTCTTCAGCTTTATTATCTATATATATAAAAATGAAACCCGTTTTCCGTTGTCACGACATAACATGAAAACGGCTGGACCAAATTGGATAATTCTTTTGGTAGGGTAGGTAGGGTAAGTAGGGTAGGTAGGTAGGTACGCCGTAGAAAAGTACTTAGTGCTACCCGTGCGAAGCCGGGGCGGGCAGCTAGTATCTATATAAAAATCAATGCCACTTTTCGTTATAATTACATAACTCAAAAACGACTGGACCAAATTGGATAATTATTTTTTTGTTGTGTTCCTTATTCTCAGGAGAAGGTTTTAGGTAGGGTAGGTACGCCATAGATAAGTACTTAGTGCAACCCGTGCGAAGCTGGGGGGCTAGTGTATGTATAGATTTAAAAAAATCTCTTAAGAAAATAAAACTCACTAATAAACGTAGCACTCTGTTTCTGTTTCTCCATCTTCTGTTTTTCTAATTCCAACATCTGCAAGTGTCGCTGTTGTTCTAATTGTTGTTGTTGCAACTGTTGTTGCTGTTGTAACGCCTGTTGTTGTTGTTGTAACGCCTGTTGTTGTTGTAACGCCTGTTGTTGTTGCAGCGCCTGTTGTTGTTGTAGCGCCTGTTGTTGCAGCGCCTGTTGTTGTTGTTGTTGCAGCACCTGTTGTTGTTGTAGTTGCTGCTGTTTCGCTAGTAAAGCTGCTTGGTCGATCTGCTGAAGGAGAAAATATCATAGATAATAGGATAAGAGGTAAAAACGCACAAAGAGTAAGCTGTCATTCATAGATCTTTCTGACAAGTAGTCAGAAGCCCGAAAGTCTGACAACCAGTTCTACTTAGATATCCTGTTACCCAGTAACTGGGTTGTGGAGGTCAGGGGCCTAAGGCCTAAGTTCACCAACATTTAAATCAACTGTTTAGATATTTAATCAGTTCTATATTTAAAATTTCCTTAGGAAAGGAGATGACCGATAACAGCCTTCGAATACGGGGACATGTGCGGGGTTACCGTTTTTAAACTAAGATTCAAAAATAAAGATCTAATTTATCATGGTTATATTATCCCGACTAAAGCCCAGTTTAAAATATTTGAAAAAACAGTATGTTAATTGCTTCCGCTTTTCTCTCAGATGCACTTCCACATTTTGACGTTCCATTGTATCCACAATCTTTCGATAATAATCTACACATAGTATGGGATCAATAAATTAAAGACTAGCTATTTTCGATCAAATGAATTTTAATGACAAGGAATATATACCTAGGTTTTGTTTATAACTAATTTTACTTATTGATACGCCTACAAGTTAGATTAGGTTTTTATTGACAGGTGTGTGTAAGACCGAACACCATTTTTTTAAAATAATCACTGCGTAAATAGGAGTGTTATTTCTTTGACAATGCATCTGACATTAGTGGCAGATAGCAGACACCTGTGTAGGGAGGGACCAAAGCGGCAGCAATCTTTTTTTCATAAAATTGTTAATTCAATCGATTCAAGTCCAAGCATGAAAAATCGATTCACAAAAATTCGAGATTCAAATACATTTTTGAATTCAATTTCTATTTTACCATTTTGAACTTTGTCTAAAAATAATGTAGGTAGGTATTTAAAGTCAAGTAAATGTGAAGACTTATTTTGAAATAAACAGTCGTCATTTTATCATTTTTGTCATAAAAGAAGTGATGGATTTACGCACATAAACTGCCCAATATAATTCTTTACTGAAGCAAGATAATTGAGTGAAAAAGATGGTTCTACGGTTGAGATTGTTATTTAATAAAAACAACACATCGATTTTAGTGTTTTAAGTTCGAGAAAACATCAATCGATTATTGATCTCAAATCACCATTCACCATTCCTACTTGCACATCCGATCTTGGCGTCACGTTAGGTTTCATTGCAGTTCCCGACCCACGTTTTGTTTACGCGTTCGTTGTGTACTGTGCGATTATTGTGCTCTATTTCTAACGACCATTGCTATTCTTTACGGAGTGACATCTTCGAAACCCGATTACCATAAGTATTAATAAAGGATTCATCTGTCTTTTTCCACGATTCGTTTATATATGATGACGTGCCTAAGCTGTGGCATATCAGTAAAGCAGATTCAAAGGCATATCAACGCTAACCCCTGCAAGTAAACTTGCCCGATGGTTCAATCAGGTATGTACCTATACTACATTGAAATAATATTATTTAGTAACAAGATAGATATAAAGTCTGACAGCGGTTCGATCACATATGAGCCAGCAATACTTAACAAAGCAGCGTTTATTTAGTGGTTTACAAGACTCAAGTCTATGAATACTCAATCTATTCATAGAATCTATTATGTTTATTGCTACACATAGGTGGATAGGATAGTGACTATAAGTCAAATAGACGCACAAGTCTGTAGTTTCATAAAATTCCATCGAATAGGTATTTTCACAGTTAAATATACAAAATAAAATGATATTTATATTTTTCAGCTGCCATTAGATGCATATATTTGTCACCCCTGTTTCAAGATATGTGATTATAATCAGTCTGTAGGTGGATGACCAATGATCAACATTATAATAGTATTTTAAAATATATATTAAAGTCATTCTATTTTCAGGATGTGGCAACAATCTATGCGTGTCGGGCCTGTTGGACTCTAGCGAATCGTCCGTTACTTCAGGAATCATCAAGGTGCTTACAAGAGAATGTGGCGCCAGCCATGCCGTCTAATTGTTCTTTGTGTAAATTGCCCTTCTTTCCTACATATTTTTTTATATTTATGAATATTAAAATAATTCAGTCTTTCAAATAATAGTTTTATTATTCAGTGTAATCCTTTTATTTTCCGAGCCACGTAGAGCCTAGGTGTAGTCAATAGCTAACTGTAGCTCGTAATTGGGTTGACTCTACCAACGCGAAGTACCAACAATATGTTGCTGCGCTTCGAATGGTGAGTGAAAGAACTGGAAGTCCAGGGTCTGGAGTGAGAAAAGGGAGGCAACGCATTCGCAATAACGCCAATAACCCTGGTGTTATGGATATCACCGGACGGTGGTGATTGCTTAACATCAGGTGACTCGTATGCTCATTTGCCCCCTTGATGGTATAAAAAAAAACCTAGCGCCTCGAGGGCCTGTCGAATAGTAGAAAATCATTCCTCGATAAACACAACGCCTAGCGCCATCTCATATCGAAAAGCAGAGTTATTTTTTCAAAACTTATCTTTATTTTTCTGTTTCCTGACCTTTTAGAGTTTTGAAACTTTTTTATCTGTAAAATATAGAATACAACAATTCTAGAAATAAAACAATATTTGCAACCTAGCGCCTCGATGGCGTGTCGAATACTAGAAAATTATTCTTAAACTCGTTAAACACAACGCCTAGCGCCATCTCATATCGAAAAGCAGAGTTATTTTTTCAAAACTTATTATTATTTTTCTCAGTTTCCTGACCTTTTAGAGTTGTAAAACTTTTTTATCTGTAAAATATAGAATACAACAATTCTAGAAATAAAACAATATTTGCTGCACATTGATTTTGAAACCTAGGCAGGCGCCCCTAGCCCCACTGGTCATGTCCTTTGACATAAACCAACTGTTTAATAACTAACCGGTGGTTTGAATGTTGGTGAACACAGGCCTAAGTCTACTAATTTATAAACGTTACAATGTTCTCTCAATGGTGAGTTTGACAGTTTTTGTATGGCAAAACTGACAAAAACTCACCATTGAGAGACCATAGCAACGTTTAGATAGTCGGTCGCTCCATGTAAAATACTAGTATTCAGCTGCATCCGGTTAGACTGGAAGCCCCTGCATAGTTTTGGGGACAGGCTGTGCTGGCTGGTATGCGTAGCGAGCACGCCATGTTTGTGCAATATGATCGCCGCGTACAGTCGCCGTCAGATATATTGTAGCAGACAAGGTGGCAAAATACTTCTGAACAATTTAAAATGTCAATAAGTTGCATACTTTACTTTTATTACCGCAAAATTCAAATTTTCTTACGTTTTTTGCAATTTGCAGGTAGTATCAGGTTGTATTTTGATGTAAATATGATTCGCGGCCGTATCAGATATTTATTTATAGAATTATAGTCATTCAAATCATGACATTTGAGGATTATTCTAACTTAAGAAGTTGTATTGCTGATTCTAATGATTATAATTCTGTAAAGCCATATTTGTTACGGTCGCGAATCATATTATAATCAACATACAATGTGACACTTACCCGTAAGTTTCGCGGGCTACCTTGGAGCACCTTAAGTAAATGGAGTTTAGAATATTTTGAAAACAAAGTATTTAGTACAAAAAAGAAAATAGGCAAGTACCTACTTCCATGATTGTAACAAAGACACCGTGATCACATCGTCGCTCGTTCGTATTTCCGAAGAAAGACGATGATTTCCGAAGCGCATAATTCTGTTAGTAAAGCTGTACTTACATGTGCATGATGCATGGGTCTATCAGCCTTGCCCTGGACAGCTCTAGACTCTGCTAGCTGTCGTTCACAGTTCTGCAGTCGACGGGAGAAATCCAGGACTTGCTTCTCAGCGGCCTGCATTTCCTGCAAAAAAAAAATTAAATTAAGAGCGTGCATTCAGAAATTGGGCAACGTCAAATATTTCGCTGCGTTGATTAATTTTGCAATATTAATATATGGAAATATGAAAAATCGCTAACTAGTATGTCAGGTAAGAAATGATATTTGTTACTTTGAAAAATTAAGCTATAATATTTATTAGATCACGCATCACGTGAAAATGGCTGAACGGATTTTGATGCAAACTTTACTAATCTATCAAGAAAATCCCCGGCCACGTTATAGGCTATATAACATCACGCTAAGATCCTAAGGAGCCATGCAAAATGAAGAAAACGAAGTAAAATTTCGGCCCTCGACCCATCGCGTCGCAACCCATCGCCCGCCCGCGCCGATGGGATACGACGCGGTGGGTCGAGGGCTGAAATTTTACGCGGACAAAGTCGCGGGCAGAACCTAGTATTGTTATAAAGAAAGAGGCTTATAATTAATTAAACAAACCTTAGAAGTAGTATTCATAAGCGTGGTCAGTTCTCCCAGCTGTTCAGCCACTAGCTGCACCTTCGCCTGCTGCGCCGGGTTCAGCTTCTGTTTTTTACCTGTTTAAGTAAATGATATTATTATTACAAAAAGAAAAAATATTTATTCTCCACAAATAAGATGCACAGGGTGTCTTAAACGTAGTGGTCCAAAGGCAAATGAGATAAAGGGAAAGCTTCCACCAAACTGGGATATTCTGAACAGTTAAAAAAACTTCGCTATAATTATTTTCAAGAAATGTATACTTCCACTTGGATTTTTCGACGCTGTGAACATAATTTTCGACGTAACGAGTTAAAATCTCTAGATTTGAACTAAAAGTGTAAAATTTCTTGCAATGAAAAGAATTGCCAGTAAAACTAAAACAGCACATAAAACCTTTACAATTATTTTAATGATTTTTTCTCTCTCTGAAATAGGTCAATCAAAAATCAGTTAAGGTGTCAGACACCTTAACTGATTTTTAATTGACCTATTTTAGGTTTTGCGCATTTAACGTTACACTTAGTATAACGAGCGCACCTTTCTTCTTGCAGGCCTTGTTCTGCGCGTGCAGCAGCTGCCTGGTGTGGTCCAGGCGTCGCTTGGCCGCGGCGTGCGCGACCTGCAGAGCGTCCATCTCGCGCCGCGCTCGGCTCAGCTCGCTCACCACGGCGTTGCGCTCTTCCATGAGGCGGGACTCCATCTGTTGGCGAGAATAACGGCCGAAGCCGCGAGTAAAAGCTGGTGTAAAATAAATGTTATATATGTTATTTGGTGTTTTATTGAATGATATATTAACGCAAATCTTACTTTCGTGCACATATATTAAGTGGACAGTATACAAGGTGGAGACTACAATACAACAATAAATTAAACTGCGTATATCTTATGACGTTCCCAGTCTGTATACGAAAATTCAATCAAAGATCTGCAATAGTTTAGTCACTATAGCTAGTCAAAGATTGGCAAAACCCATAGTCGGCGCATCACTACTATTTAGTTTGTTAGAAAAAATCACTTTTTTAATTTCAATGTTAGGATTTATTTGATAGTTTCTAAATACTTCTATGCATTAATATTGCTAGTGTTTTCATTTATTGTTGTACTGTCGTCTCCACATGGTATTTATATATAAGGTGCTATAAAAATATCTGCCACGGCTGCAATGGGAGATAGTATTGTGTTTATAGATTACAATAGTAAAGATAAATTATTGATCATGTGTCATATTTTTTTTCATACAAAAAATTGTACGTATAAATTTGCAAGTGACGAACTAGTCAGCTGATTTCAGTTTTCATTCACAGAACAGATGGAAAGAGATAGCAGTTGTTTTCATTGACGAAGTGCACTTCGCGCGTAATTTGTGAACCACGTTATGCAGAGTAGAGTCAATGTTTATTTAACTACTTTATTTTCTCAAATTGATTTAACTGTGCCGGGGTACGAAATTTCTTCACTATTGTTATCTTTAAACACAATACTACCTCTCATTAAAGCCGTGGCAGATATTTTTATAGCACCTTATATATTTCTCACACCCTACAACAATTTGCGTTCATTACGAGAAATCGTTCATTATTTCGTTTTAGTTACCAATTCTGCTATCTAATTGCGTAATACATATTCGTAAACGATTCCGACTAATCTGTTTCATTTCGCAGTTCAACAACATTCATTGCGTTATTTACGTTGTTGAGCAGAATCATTTTTCGAAATTATGAAGCAATGGATTAGCAATCTGTTTCAAAGCGACTTACGATTGTGATTAATCGTGTATCACGCAACGACACGCTTGTCATACGTTACTGCTGAGCATGAATTCCTACAGAACGCCACCTGATACAATCCTTACATACTCCTTTTGACTCGTTAACGTTCATACATCTGGGGCCTAAGTTTACTAATTTATAAACATTACAATGGTCTCTCAATGGTGAGTTTTTTCCATACAAAAACTGTCAAAAACTCACCATTGTAACGTTTATAAATTAGTAGACTTAGTACCCTGGTTATTGTTTCGTTTTGGTCACCAATTCTGATCTACCTATCATAGATCTATGGACCATAATTATTATTATAAACTTATTACCTTCTTAGCCTTCTGGCGCTGCTTCTTGGCGCGCTTCTTGCCGCGGTCGACATGTCTCGCGGGCCCTTCTATGTATTGTAAAAGCGCGTCCAAGTCACGAGTGTCTTCCGGTCGAGAGCCGCGCCAGCAGGAGCCGCTAGAAATGAACACAATATAGTAAAAAGTTCAAATTAAAAATTTAAATAACCCCCGACACAATTCCAGGTGATGCTGCAGTATCGGTTCAAGGTTACTATGTTCTTCCAATATCATTGAAGTAACAGAATACTAAATTTCGAATCGATCAGACCTGTGGAGGATGCGCACATCCAACATCAACTAGAAAAGAGCTGATAATCTTCAAAGGACTGAACCGATTTTCTTGAATTGTAGCTAAGAACACTCTCGATCAAGACACCTTTCAAACAAAAAAATCAAAATCAAAATCGGTTCAGCCGTTTGGGAGGTACGAGGGAACAGACAGATACACACGTTAAAGTTATAACACCCCTCTTTTTCTGTCGGGGGTTAAAAATACCAGTATTGATCATAACCACTTGTTTACTTACCCAGAACATCCGCTTGAAGTAGAGAACACACTAGTATCTCTGCTAGAGAGAGACACAGTGCTCCTTTGTTGTTGAGCCCTACTCTGCCGTTGTTGTTGAGCCTGTTGTTGGGCTTGTTGTTGAGCCTGTTGTTGAGCTTGCTGTTGAGCTTGCTGTTGGGCCTGTTGTTGAGCGGCCTGTTGTTGTGCCTGTTGCTGCGCCTGTTGTTGGGCTTGTTGTTGTTGTGCCTGCTGTTGAGCTTGTTGCTGGTTAAACCGCTGTTGCGTCTGTTGTTGTTGCTGCTGCTGTTGTTGTTGTTGCTGTTGATGATGCTGTTGATGCTGGAGTTTTTGTTGCAGAAGCTGTAAATGCATAAATTAAACTCGTTTAGACAAACGTAACCCTCGAAAAAAATATGGTTAATCTGGAAGTTATACCAGCTACCTAATTGTTAAACATATTTTCGTACACGATTAAGACTAATCTGTTTCATTTTTCATCAGTTCAACATTATTATCAACAATATTCATTGCGTTCTTTACGATGTTGAGCAATTTTTTTTTTCGAACTTATGAAGCAATGGATTAGCAATCTGTTTCAAAACGATTCAGATTGTGAAGGTCTCTGCACACAGCGGGCGCGGCGCGGCGGGACGGGACGGCGACGCGACGCTGAGCAGTTGTAATGTACTAGATATTACGGACGACGCCACACAGAGCCGTCCCGCTCGACGCGACGGTAACCGTCGCTCTGTGTGACGTCCTCCGTAATATCTAGTACATTACAACTGCTCAGCGTCGCGTCGCCGTCCCGTCCCGCCGCATCGCGCCCGCTGTGTGCAGAGACCTTAATTGCGACTAAAAAAAAAAATGATTTATGGTTGATGTTTTTTTTTTTTATAAATGTTATTATTCATTATTATTATAATTTACGACAATAATGTACTACCACTAGCCTCCTCAAGTATAGGTCGAGGTTCTTGGCTATTAAAGTTATTTTCTGTCAAAACTGTTGGTATGTCCTCTATTACTAACCTGTTGCTGTTGTTGTCTTATCTGTTGTTGTTGTTGAGGCGTGAGCGTCGGTTTGTTGTGTATAGGCAAATCGTAGATAGGCTCCGGCTTCTTCTGTTGTTGTTGTTGTTGAGCTTGCTGCTGTTGTTGTTGTTGTTGCTGTTGAAGCTGTTGATGTTGTTGTTGATGGGCTTGAGCTTGATGTTGTTGTTTTAATTGCTGTAAGAAAGTAATAGTTGTGTTAAAATTGTGCTTGTTTATAACTGAAAGCCAATTCTCGTACTTAAAAAACGTGCACATTCAAGTCGCAATCTGTCAAACTTGTCAAAAATGTTGGTAAATTGATTGTATTTTTGACAGATTCCGAATGAGATTAGAATGACAACGTTCTTAAAAATTACGGGAATTGGCCCTTCGATCATTTCAACTTTTAACATAACATCACGCCTTGTTTCCACTAAGGGTTGGGCAGAGTATGTACACCCACATTTCGGCAGTTATGTTTAAGTCCCGTGTAATAGGGGGCGAGCCCATTGCCATCAACCGGACACGAATCCAGACTCCGGACTGCTACTGAAAAATTCCTTATAGGAAAACCCAATAACACTTTGCCCGACCTGGGAATCGAACCCAGGACCTCATGCTCAGCAGTAGCCCTTGCGACCACTAGACCGAGGAGGCAGTCCATTTATAATAAATCAAAATAGGGAGCAGAATCTAGAAAATAACTACAACGGGGAAGCTCTTGGCCTGAATCTCACCTGATGGTAAGTGATGGTCAGGCCGAAGGTGGAAGCGAGCTTCACCCGGAATCCTCTACCACAGAGGAACTGGCTATCTTACCTCTAACAGCCGGAACACAACAATGCTGCTAACATTGTTGTTATGGCGACAGACTTAGATAAGATGGTGGTAGTTAGCCAGGCGGACTTAGAACAAGCTCTACCACCAACCAAACAGGGCAGAAAATTTTGCCCCCACTGGGAATCGAACCCGGGACCTCTGGGTCTGAGACAGGTGGTCTAACCACTACACCACACAGGCGGTTAAATGATCTTGATCTTGAATGTTCACATTAGGAGTAAGGATTATAAATATTACCTGTAGTCTAATCTGTTCCATAGCATTAGGGTTGACTTTCCCTTCAGCTTTTAGTACGGGCGGCACATTTATTTGAATGGGCACTGTACGTTGTAACACCTGAAATATATCAAAAACAAAGCATTAATTTCAATAAAACCATATACAGGCACTTTTGAATTGTCAAGCGGTCGGTCAGTAAGAAATATGAAGCTAGTTGCCCATTCCAAAGCGTAGTAGGTTCCTATGGAGAAGAACGGGCAAGAAAATAAAGAAGGCTTCATAACATTATAAAATCACACCTGTAATTAATTAATTCAGGCGTGACTTGCCGGGAATCCATTATAATATACAATAGACGTAGATATATTTAGTAACCTGTGGCGGCTACACCGCCACATACGAACTAAGCATCAAAGACCTGACGTCACAAGTCCTACATCGCGGTATAAGAGTTTACCGAGCGATTAACATATATAAGACTATCCACCATCAATCCTTGGGCAGTTGCCCGCCAGACACAACACACGTCTGGTCGGAGGATCGTCCCTTTTCCATAGTGTATGAGTGAACTTTACACCCTGTTCCTCATACCCCTAAGAACCTATTCCGCTTAACTATTCCTAAAGAGTCATAAAAACACTAAGAAATCGACACGTGTTTCGTGTTTCTTCTCGTGTGGCAACACGTCGTGTTTGGGTTCGCGACAAGTCAATCGTCATTCTGAGGATGCCTCGTTGTAAGGTGAAACACGTGTCGGTTTCTTACAGGGTTTTTTATGACTCTTTAGGAATAGTTGAGTGAGTCTCATCCAGGTCTTACGCGCGATCCCACGGAACTGCCAATGATGATGTTGTTACCTTAGGTTTAGGGGTCACAGACAGTTCGCGGTGCAGGACCTGCATGTAGGAAGACGCGACAGCAGCTCATGTGCTTCTAACCTGCCCGGTTGTCGCCACTTACAGGACAAAGTATTTCCGTAACTCCAGGCGTTGGTGGTCTTCCTAGAGGAGCGGGGGTGGATCGAATAATTGATTTTCCCACCCGTATGGAAAACGCTCACATTGACGTGGAATTGCGGACACCAGCTCGTACTGCCTACCTTAGGTTTGTTCGCAGTCTGAGCGGCTGCAGGCGGCGGTTTGTCGGACACGGCCATCTGCGCCATCTTGTCGGCGAGTTGTTTCTGTTGAATGTCTATGGATTGTCGTTTTTGTTGCACTTGCGCCGGCGTTAAGTTCGGCGGCTGCGTTTTTGGTAATGCCTGAGAACAGAAAAACTTTTTTCGCTAAACAGAAACACGAGAAAACTGTTGTCGGACTGTCCCACTACGCACGAACCATGTTCCTACAAACTCGTGAACACACGATGTAAGATAGTTTCAATCATAACGTGGTACAGTCCGCGAGGTCTAAGCTGAGCTTTGCATTTGTGAGAGTGCACATAGGTGTGACGCCGGCCTAGAGCGCGACGCGTCCTACCGGTTTACTCCGCTTCACACAAATGCAAAGCTCAGCTTAGACCTCGCGGACTATATCACATTATTCTGAATTTAACTGAGTAGGCAGATATTTATGTCGCTTTATATTGCATTGACACATATTTTTGAAGCAGACGCAACATCCTATGTTTTGGCACAAAACAATATCATGTGTCAGCGGGGGTGAGGGGTGCGGTACTGCGCAGCGAGTAGCTAACTTCCGAGCCGCCGTTAAGTTTGAATCGAACTGTACATGCCTTCCACAAATTATCACATATATTTGTCATCATAATATATTAATTAATTAATCATGAACTCAGATATTATAGCTGTCCATATTGACATATCTTTATACAGGTTGGCCGGAACATGGATGTCAAAAAACAAAATATAGTTCCCTCGTATCGTGGAGTATCCGAATCACCCCCATGTATGTTCCGCGATTTTTCATAGTTTTCGAGTTATTAATTTTTTTCTGAAAGTATTGTGTGTATATTTGAGTAGGTCCCTGGATGGTTTACATTCACAATTGTACCCGGTAGGTGGCACTGTGATCGTCTGGCCAGGTCACCTAGTTAACATTTTTTATTTTTTTATTAATAAATTGATGTGTTACCGGTGGTTTGGGCGCGATCGGCGGCGGCTTGGTCGGTTTGGGCTGCACGGGCGGCTCGATGGGCGGCGTCTGTATGCCCGACACCCGACTCACCGGGGGCTCTTGATCGCCCTGCAACAAATACAGTGGGTTTAATACTAGTTATTTATGCAACTGTTGTATAATAAGGGGTATTATACAGTTGCATACAAGACTTTATCTAAACCCATGGATATGAATCCTCTGTAAAAGTTTCTGAAACAGAAGCTTATTGCCAACATTAAAACGACCATAGCCCGTAGCGCTCCTAGCGTGACGGACCGTATTTTGGAAAATGTGTGACATGTGTCGGCGCAGGGGTCAGCAGGTGACCGGAAGGGATCGAACAAGCAAAAGAGTTTCATAATGAAATTTAGTACAACATTATAATACTCTTTTCGATGATATAATGGTTAGTATGACACCGGTCGTTTTAATGTTGGCAATAAGCTAACTGTTTCCGAAACTTTTATAGAAGATTTATAGCATGGGTGTAGATAAAAATAAATAATAAAACCTTAAGATCGGTGGTAAAGCATTCGGTAGGAAGTTTTTTTTATTATTGCGTAATAGGCCTGCTCTTGCTCGATCTCGACTGAGAGAAAGCGATGGATGAGCCTTGCCTTGAAGGCTGACGGGTTATGCGTGGATGGGAACGGGGTCGGCTTCCAGTCTAACCGGATGCAAATGAATACCAGCACTTGACATGGAGCGACTGCCTATCTGACCTCCACAACACAGTAAGTAGGTAATACGATACCCCTTGGTTATATTGGTTGTCAGACTTTCGGGCCTCTGACTATTTAAAACTGCAAATGATGTGAATCCAAGAAACCGTAGAGATCCATTCAGACTCGTACTAAATGACCTTCCTAGATCTACAAAATACAATAAGAACTGTTTAGCAATGTGTGTACGTATTTATAATAATATACCTAGCAACTTAAAAACGTTGACTTCTAGAGCATTTAAGCACAAACTGTATAAATGGCTTAATATACAAAATATCTATTCTATTAAAGAATTTATGGAGCTCCAACAATTGTATTTAGTAATATTATGTGATGTAACGCATGCCGACAAGTTTGCATGCTATGTATGTATAGGAAAACATGTAAGCACTCATTTTAATGTAACATCTGTAATACCATGTTTTAATGCAAATAAAAATGATTTGATTTGACTCGTAACGACTGTTAAAGATCCACAGATGACAGCTGGGACCAACCGCTTAACGTGCTTTCCGAGTCTCGGTATGTAAAGATGGTCACCCATCCACGGAAAAACCCTGGCAAGCGTAGCTTAACCTGATAGATCGACCCGTGCGGTTGTTATTACTTAGCCACGAGCTCCTACTATGCTTCCAACATAGTTTAAAAAGGCTAGGCAGGTTTTTGAATACCAGTTTACAGGGTTACATGTATGCTTATTTCGAAATAACGAAAAGGCGATAATCGTTATGTGTCTAGTGTTATAATAAATAGAGTATAGTTTATGAATTACTTACATTAGCACTCTTGCACTGCTGTTTCTTCTTATTCAGTATAGATCGTAGTCGTTCTCTCGTCTCGTTGAAGTTTCGAGGCACGGGCGTCGTCAGGGGCGGCTGAAACGGAATGTAAATTATGGTAGGTACTCTTATTAATTAATTAAATTCATTTCATTCAGACTAATTAATTTGTTGTAAAGGTCTTAAAACTATAGTAGTCGTCATTCATAAATTTCAAAATATACAAATAATAATATTAATAATTAATTAATATTAATTATTTAATTTATATTGTGTGCCTTTTAGTCTGTGTTAAATAAATGTATTTTCTGTCTAAAATACAAATAATAAAATCACTAAGGTGGTGGATTGAATAGAGCGGCGCACAATGATCATTGACATACCGGTCCCGCATGACGGGAACCTCGTGAAAGCCGAGAAAGATAAACAAATCAAGTATCTTGACTTGGCTCGCGAGGTTGTCGACATGTGGGATGTGGATTCAGCGATCGTTGTGCCGATAGTCGTGACAGCCAATGGCCAAGAGCCTCGACCAACACCTGAGGACGCTATCGTTGGGTAGCTGGATCAAGGGCTTGATTCAGAAAGCGGTACTTCTAGACACGGTTCGCATTGTCAGGAGGTTCCTCTCTCTGGAGCCCTAACCACCGGTAGCTTGGACCCTGTTCCCGATACCGGTGGGCTACTATTTTTTATATTTTTAAATGTTTTATAATTTTTATATTCTAATATTTAAAAATGTAAAATATATGTATTTCATGAAATAAAGGAAATTAATAAGACTTATAAAGAAAAAAAATTATATTGTGTCTGTGTTAAATAAATGTATTTTTTTTCTCTTTCTAAAATACAAATAATAAAATCACTAATATCTAAAAATTCTAGTGTCATGTCGTCACGTGAAACTGGATGAACCTACTCAGCACTGCAGACTGGCCTCTCAAAGATCATCCTTAGGATTCTGTTGGCGCTCCCCCGAATCCGGCGCATCAGAGAAGCTGTTTTCTTACGCATAATGGCGTAAAATGCATCGACTCTTGCGTAATCAATTAATAATATTTATTAAGAAAACGTCCAATTTGTGTTTCGAGTTCTTTAGCATTCAACCGGAAACGGAAAAACACAGTTTGCTGAAGAACTTTTTTTTCTTTAACGCTTCAAACTATACTCGAATCGCTTTAGCGTGGCAATAGCGGTCATTGACCAGCCTACATTTTCTAGCTTTCTTTATTTCAAAAACTGAAATTAAGTCGGTGAACGTCCTGAATGAATATCTATCGTGATCTTCAACATGTTCTCATAACGAAGAATACATAGTTTATTCTTTGGGTTCCACGGAGAGATATTAGGGAAAGAGCAATGACCGCTAGTGTCATGCTAAAGCGATTCGGGTATAGTAGTTTTTTTTTAAATTTATAGATATCAGAATTTAATGATTATGACATTCTGATAAATGTAGTTCAGTCTGCATATTGTTCCCAAATTCAAGATTATTTCGAAAAAAAAAAATAGTAGTAGGAAAATCGTGAACAAACTGAGTTTACAACATTTAACTTAATACTTTATATAATTTTCATTCGCAACATTATAGTATAAAATTGTTTCATAAATTGGCAACACTGCTAACTCACTCTCTTAAAAACTTCATCTTAGTAAAAGCCGGTATTGTTCCCTAAAAAACTGTTTAGAAAGTGCTAAATAAACTGTGAATTATTTTAAAAAATTGTTTTACTTAAACAAACTGGGTTCGTACTCATGACATCTCAGTCGCCAATAAAACATTGATTTATTAGATAAAAGGTTTTTTTCACTATGGTAACAAATTACACGTACGAGCTGGAAGTTCTTAAAATAAGGGTTATACTTACAGCATGTCCGAACACGGTGCAGTAACAGCAAGTGCACGGCTGCTCGGTGCCCTCGCCCGCGCACGCCACGCCGCCGTGACCCACTGCGGAATATACGCGTCATTAGAATTTTGATTTTAGCTTAAATACAGGCTGACTTTGAAAACACGCAACAAAATTTAAGGGGGTGTTCTACTCATCAATATGAACAACTTTTACTATGGGACCAAATAAGAATTCGCAAAAAAAAAACGACTTTTCTGTATAAAGGTATACCCGATTGGACCATTTTGTATAAGGCCGTTTTTTTTTTTGCAAATTCTTATTTGGTCTTGGTCCCATAGTAAAAGTTGTTCATATTGATGCGTAGAACACCCCCTTCAATTTTGTTGCATGTTTTCAAAGTCAGCCTGTATAGTATGCACAAGAATTTATCGGAACTTAAAAAAGGGGGAAGAGCTCATTGGGCATCAAAAAATTCATCCGCATCGCTGTCACTGGGGAAAGTGCTCAAAAGGCTGGCAGCATTGCCGCGTTGAATGGCAATGCTGATCCTTTAGGCTAAGAATAGGCCAGCCCTCTGGTCACGTGAAGAGTCGACCAGCCGCTTGGCGATGTCCCGGAATACTCGATGGGCACTTGGACCCCAAGGCCCTAGTGTTTCAACCCCAAACGGCTCAAACATATAGCTCCCGATAAGGTTATTTCATTTGCGCCGTTTGAGGTTTTCTGCTCCTGCATCAGCCGCTCAAGCACGATTTGAACCATTTTGTATAAGACGGTCGATTGTTTTTTCGCGAATTCTTATTTAGTCCCGTAGTAAAAGTTGTTCATATTGATGGGTAGATTACCCCCTTAAATTTTGTCGCATGTTTTCAAAATCAGCCTGAATAAAAGTTAACACAATCAAAACTAACCTTTACAAACATGTTGTTGATGATTAACATTCTCGCAAGCCTTGGCCACCGGCTTGGGCTTCACCACGGGTTTTTTGACCTCCTTTTTCTTATCAACCTTCTTATCACCATCATAACACTGTTTCACTATATCCCCTAAACACACACTATCGTTATCCTTGCAAGAATTACAAACACAATCATTGGTCCATTTGCAATCCGTCTTTGGAGTATCACAGACATCGCTTTCAGACTTACTCTGCCCATTTCTAAGACTAATTCGTTGAAAAGCGACAGCGTTTAGAGTCTGTTTCGCGTTTCGAAGCGCTTGCGCAGAATATTTAGCTAAGTCTTCATGGTTTTGCGGTGAAATTGGTTTCTCTTTCGAGTCCTCGTCTTCTTTGTCAGATTTTAAACTGTCTTCTAAATCCTCGTCCAATAATTTAGAGTCGATTGATGAGCATATTGAGATGACGTGTTTCTTGTAAGTCTCCGGGACGGGCAGTCCTTGCGTTATGTAAGATTTGATAGTGTAAAAGCTGTCTAGTAAAGACTTTTCTCCTTTAGATGTGAGGATCGCTTCACATTTAGCTAAAAGAGCTTCGTTTTTACACTTTTTATCGTCTTCTTCGACTTTTTCTTTCGGTTTTTCTTCTTTCTTCTTCGGTGGGTCGGTTTTTTTAACGACACGAATGCTAGCTTTGCCTATAATCTTACTTAATCCTTTAGCTGCGAGAATTTCAGCTTCGCTTGCGTTTTGAGTTGTCTTAACTGGTTGAGGAGCAGCCTTATTAAAATTCTCTTTTAGCTTTTCCTCGTATTGTTCTAATTTGTACAGCATAACTAACCACTCGTCGCCCGAGAGGTTTTTCTTAGGTAACGTCTCCATATATTGTTTATTTACATCCCTTAATCTCTCAATAAAATAATCCCGTTTTTTATCGCTAGGCATTGAGGAAAAATCTGGAACATTATCTGGTTTTTTAATCTGGAAATCCATGAGGTCCTGGATAACGTTGACAGCTGTTTCTGGGTCTGTTAGAATCCAGTTGGCAAGTGGTTGTGACTCGCAGCATCTCCGCAAAACGTTCATATATTTGAATTTTAGTCCCTTCACCATAACTTTTTTCTCATGAGTCAGTTTAGGGAATTTCATAATGAGTATATCTAATGTGTTACCGACGGATGTGGTAAGTAAAATCTGTCTGACAGACTCTCTGGAGTCACTATCGGAGTCCCTATGCGTTTCGTGATGTTTCTTCAGCTCGTCTAGCTTAGCCGCCATTCGATCGGGGTCCGACACGAAGTTCTTCCCAGCCAAATCCTGTATATAGCTATAAAATTTATCTAACATAGCTTCTATTTCATTCTCTAAAATTTCGACGGGTATTCCTTTAAATTTCGAAGCTACGTAATGTTTCCACGAGTTAAAACGTGATTTGACTAAATCCCTTAGCTCTTCCATACTCAAAGCATCTTTGACGGAGTTATCGAATAAAGTTGACGCTTTTGAGTACATTTCAGAGTTGAGACTATTTTTGGGTAACGAGAAAAGCTCCTTATCTTCTTCTAAACACTTGGCTAGTACAGGACTTTTATTTTGCTTTAAATACTCGAACACTTTGTTAATAACAACTTGAGCGGAGATGGAGAAGAGTAAATCTTTAAAATCTTCTCTGTTTTTATTCTTCATTAACGCTTGCAAATCTTTTTCATCCTTCAATAGTTCTACTATATCTTTGTTATCTAATTCAAAAGTCATTGTGCCTATAATATCATTAGTTTCAATGTTACTCTTAATTCTACGCTGCGTTTTGCGTTTTGCAGTATTTTTAGTCACTTTAACACTATCCCTAGTCTTATTTAGTTTTAATTCTCGAATTTGTTTCAGCGTTTCCGGTGTTAGTTGAGCTTCGTTATTGACTTCCGGTAAGCTGTTCATGATGGAGGCGAATTCTGGGAGTTCGAATGACGCGTTGGCGAACTCTGACAGTTTCGACGCTATTTCGGGCATGTTTGCTAAGATTTGAGGCATGTTCTCGACAAGCTCAGCTAGTTTTGTGTTAGCTGTGTTAATGTCTATCGGGTCCTCTGTATCAATCTTGTCTAGAAACTCAGCTGAATTTTTATCTAATGTCATCATAACTTCGCAAATTTGTTCTAGCGAGAGTTGTCCGTCGTCCTCTTTCTTGCCATCTTTAATACTATTGTAAGAATTTATTATATTCTGACATTCCTCCATAGCTTTTTTGATTTCTAGTCCAAAGGAAACGTACTTATAGATGTTGGGATCTTTATCGTTTTCAAGTTCTGTAACGGTTTCCTTCTCATCCTTCACGAGTAAGGGCGTCCTGCGCGCGTTAAGTGGTATGTTCAAAACTTCCGGCGTAATTTGTTGATTAAAATCTCCTTTGTCATCCTTATTTAAAAACTTATTGACAGAGAGTAATCTCTGGTTCGGTTTGGAGGAGTACACGGGCATCGGTTCTGGGGTAGTCGGGGACATCTCTTGAAGCGGGGGACTAACCGATTCGGGGTATTTCCCTTCAACCTAAAAAAAATAATGGATATATATTTACTTGCAATAAACATACATAAACGCAAAGCATATATTTCAATTAAACCATTTACAGGCACTTTTGAATTATCAAGGAGTCGGTCAGTCAGAAATATGAAGCTAGTTGCCCATTCCAAAGCTTAGTAGGTACCTATGGAGAAGAACGGGCAAGAAACTCCATGGACACTATTTTAAATAAAAAAATTGTTTCAAAATATTGGCTACATCATTCATGTTGAAATTATACATGTGAGGACGATGTAGAAGGACGTGCATGATAAAAGCGTCCGAAATAAAAATTAAAAACAATTTAAAAATAAAAAAATTGCCATAACATCATGTCTTCTTTCTCGGACGGGTTAGGCAGAGGTGTACCTGTAGTACACCCACATTTTGCTAGTTATGTTTAAGTCCCATGTAATAGTGGCGAGCCCATTGCCATCAACCGGTCAAAATGGCAGGTAATCTGAAAAGCTCAAAGCAGATGGCGTTGGCTGTTTTGGGGGTCATGCGAGCACAACCCAGTAACTGGGTAACGCGATACCCTTTGGTAAGACTAGATGCCAGACCTTCGGGCTTCTGACGACTCGTAACGACTGTCAAAGAAAAGATCCACGAATGCCAGCCGGGACCAACGGCTTAACGTGCTTTCCGAGGCACGGAGGAGTCTTGGTATGTAAAGATGGTCACCCATCCACGCACCAACCCCGGCAAGCGTAACTTAACCTGATGGATCGACCCGTGCGGCTGTTATTACTTAGCCACGAGCAGTTATAAAAAAACAAGTAAATAAATCTTTACATAAATACAACATTACCTGCACTTGATATTCTTCAGGTAAACTATCACTATTTAGTGCAAAATTCGAAAACTTGGCGAGACACTCCTTCATTTCCTTACACATTTCCACCGTCTCTTTCTCTCCGACTATCGTCTCTGTATCACTGATGTTGTCTTCTCTTTCTAACGGGAAAGCTTCGGGAGGTTCCGCTTCCGTCTTCACTTCTTCGGTTTTGAGGTCGTCTGTGAGTAGCTGGGTTGTTTGGGCAGGGGCCTTGTGTTTGAGCATTTGTAGTATTTTGTGAGGTTTGCTAATGATGGAAGGCGAGGCGGGTTTTAGTTTACGTTTCGATGCGGTTGTGAGGCGCGGCACTTTGGGGCTAGCTGTGCGTCTTTTGCGACGGGGGAGGTCCTCGATTAATGTTACGTTGCTTTCTGGTAGGCTGTTGAGAGAAATGTTTGATTGATTGTCGCTGAGATTGCTAGTCTCCGCCAGATAAGAAAAATATAAAAGTCGTTGACACCCGTCTACCAATGTATTCCAATATTTATAATCGATACGAAAAAAATGTAAAGGAAGTGTCGTTAACACGATCAAAGCAAACGTATCGCGGTTAGGGGCGTCCTAGACGCGTTCACTGGACATGAGTTACAAACCTTTTGGCCAAAACCATATTCAGTCGTATTTATTTTAGAAGGTACTTAGTAGTACTCAACGAAACTCATTCATCATACCAAATTCGAAGTCAAATCATTAATTTTCAATAGGCACATAAGTCGGGTCAATGACTTTTATTTTTTCCTTATCTGGTGCAAACTATAGATTAAATAAATACGAGAATTGGCCTTCAATTCTGTTACACAGGGTCGAATGAAATTAGCTAGCGAAACTCCACAGACGTGATGGGTATCGATATCTAAGGCTGGTTTTAGAGTCACGCTAACCGTTGTCAGCGCTGACAGCTGAAACGTATGAACTTCTAGGAAGAGTTTTAGAATAACGTTTAGCTATCAGCGCAGTGAGCGTTCTAGTGTCGAGCCGAGTGGACGCCGAAAGCGTGTACAGTCATGTCGAACCGCGATGTGGACACAAGTCGAGTGTGTTGTTTGATCGTGTTAAGATATCGACAACCATACATTTTTTATAGTTTCTCTAGCAAATTTAATTAGACACTGTATTTTATTAGATATTTTAGCTATGGTTTCGCTCACCTCTCCCGTTCCTGTCTCAGTTGATCCTCCAGCCACATCCGTAGTCTATGGTAGTAGAGCTGTTGGTCACGCATATGCATCACTTTGCGTCTCACCTGCAACAATACAACATAGCATTATCAGATAACTGGCGAAATGTGAGAGTACAAATATTCCTCCAGACTGAGCGTGCCATGGCGGCCATTATTATAGTAGTACCCAACTGATATGGCTTACCGATGTACCTGCACAGAAGATGAATTTTCAAAGCGCGGGAAATGCTATTGACCAATCGGCACACTTCACGCACGGCGCTTCTTTTTCCTGTACCGCTATTGGTCGGCAGTCGCTGTCATGTTAGCGCGCGCCGCGTGGCATGCTATTCAGCCGCCATACTTCTGATCGAGTGTGAGAGTGAGACGGAACTAACAGCTGCAGTGTATTATGCACCATAAAGTGTTGATCTAAGGTTGATTGTAAGTTCTAAGTATTCTTTCGTTAGTCTTCGGGGCCATACTTTCTTTTCTGTACGAACGAAGATTCACGACGCGCCTTATCAGTTGGGTACCACTGTACCAGCATTCATTATTTTGCAGCAAATATAATTTAACTAGTTTGCTTTCGGCATTATTCGCTGTATCTGCATTTTTCTTTTTCGCCTGTCGCTCGTGTGAACCTTGAACCTAATGCTTTGGCTATAAAGTTTAAAATCTACTAAAGAAAGACAAATTTGACAGATGTTCTGGCGACTATATATTTCTATACATTTTTTTTATTTGTTAGACGCTTCGCCTTTCGCACTGCGCGAATATTCGCTGCAGCGAATGTCGGGGCCAGGAGTTATATGGTCAATATAAAGAGTTCGTATATTTAATTAGTCAATTGCTGTAAGATGGGCGACGCATGTCGTGGTGTGGGCCAGCAGTACCTACCTCCTTGAACCGCTGCAGATGGTACTCGGGACAGAGCGCGCGGCAGGGCTGGTGCGGCGCGGCGGGCGGCGGCGAGCTGCCTGCACACCTGGTGTGGTGTGGGCCAGCAGTACCTACCTCCTTGAACCGCTGCAGATGGTACTCGGGACAGAGCGCGCGGCAGGGCTGGTGCGGCGCGGCGGGCGGCGGCGAGCTGCCTGCACACCTGGTGTGGTGTGGGCCAGCAGTACCTACCTCCTTGAACCGCTGCAGATGGTACTCGGGACAGAGCGCGCGGCAGGGCTGGTGCGGCGCGGCGGGCGGCGGCGAGCTGCCTGCACACCTGGTGTGGTGTGGGCCAGCAGTACCTACCTCCTTGAACCGCTGCAGATGGTACTCGGGACAGAGCGCGCGGCAGGGCTGGTGCGGCGCGGCGGGCGGCGGCGAGCTGCCTGCACACCTGGTGTGGTGTGGGCCAGCAGTACCTACCTCCTTGAACCGCTGCAGATGGTACTCGGGACAGAGCGCGCGGCAGGGCTGGTGCGGCGCGGCGGGCGGCGGCGAGCTGCCTGCACACCTGGTGTGGTGTGGGCCAGCAGTACCTACCTCCTTGAACCGCTGCAGATGGTACTCGGGACAGAGCGCGCGGCAGGGCTGGTGCGGCGCGGCGGGCGGCGGCGAGCTGCCTGCACACCTGGTGTGGTGTGGGCCAGCAGTACCTACCTCCTTGAACCGCTGCAGATGGTACTCGGGACAGAGCGCGCGGCAGGGCTGGTGCGGCGCGGCGGGCGGCGGCGAGCTGCCTGCACACCTGGTGTGGTGTGGGCCAGCAGTACCTACCTCCTTGAACCGCTGCAGATGGTACTCGGGACAGAGCGCGCGGCAGGGCTGGTGCGGCGCGGCGGGCGGCGGCGAGCTGCCTGCACACCTGGTGTGGTGTGGGCCAGCAGTACCTACCTCCTTGAACCGCTGCAGATGGTACTCGGGACAGAGCGCGCGGCAGGGCTGGTGCGGCGCGGCGGGCGGCGGCGAGCTGCCTGCACACCTGGTGTGGTGTGGGCCAGCAGTACCTACCTCCTTGAACCGCTGCAGATGGTACTCGGGACAGAGCGCGCGGCAGGGCTGGTGCGGCGCGGCGGGCGGCGGCGAGCTGCCTGCACACCTGGTGTGGTGTGGGCCAGCAGTACCTACCTCCTTGAACCGCTGCAGATGGTACTCGGGACAGAGCGCGCGGCAGGGCTGGTGCGGCGCGGCGGGCGGCGGCGAGCTGCCTGCACACCTGGTGTGGTGTGGGCCAGCAGTACCTACCTCCTTGAACCGCTGCAGATGGTACTCGGGACAGAGCGCGCGGCAGGGCTGGTGCGGCGCGGCGGGCGGCGGCGAGCTGCCTGCACACCTGGTGTGGTGTGGGCCAGCAGTACCTACCTCCTTGAACCGCTGCAGATGGTACTCGGGACAGAGCGCGCGGCAGGGCTGGTGCGGCGCGGCGGGCGGCGGCGAGCTGCCTGCACACCTGGTGTGGTGTGGGCCAGCAGTACCTACCTCCTTGAACCGCTGCAGATGGTACTCGGGACAGAGCGCGCGGCAGGGCTGGTGCGGCGCGGCGGGCGGCGGCGAGCTGCCTGCACACCTGGTGTGGTGTGGGCCAGCAGTACCTACCTCCTTGAACCGCTGCAGATGGTACTCGGGACAGAGCGCGCGGCAGGGCTGGTGCGGCGCGGCGGGCGGCGGCGAGCTGCCTGCACACCTGGTGTGGTGTGGGCCAGCAGTACCTACCTCCTTGAACCGCTGCAGATGGTACTCGGGACAGAGCGCGCGGCAGGGCTGGTGCGGCGCGGCGGGCGGCGGCGAGCTGCCTGCACACCTGGTGTGGTGTGGGCCAGCAGTACCTACCTCCTTGAACCGCTGCAGATGGTACTCGGGACAGAGCGCGCGGCAGGGCTGGTGCGGCGCGGCGGGCGGCGGCGAGCTGCCTGCACACCTGGTGTGGTGTGGGCCAGCAGTACCTACCTCCTTGAACCGCTGCAGATGGTACTCGGGACAGAGCGCGCGGCAGGGCTGGTGCGGCGCGGCGGGCGGCGGCGAGCTGCCTGCACACCTGGTGTGGTGTGGGCCAGCAGTACCTACCTCCTTGAACCGCTGCAGATGGTACTCGGGACAGAGCGCGCGGCAGGGCTGGTGCGGCGCGGCGGGCGGCGGCGAGCTGCCTGCACACCTGGTGTGGTGTGGGCCAGCAGTACCTACCTCCTTGAACCGCTGCAGATGGTACTCGGGACAGAGCGCGCGGCAGGGCTGGTGCGGCGCGGCGGGCGGCGGCGAGCTGCCTGCACACCTGGTGTGGTGTGGGCCAGCAGTACCTACCTCCTTGAACCGCTGCAGATGGTACTCGGGACAGAGCGCGCGGCAGGGCTGGTGCGGCGCGGCGGGCGGCGGCGAGCTGCCTGCACACCTGGTGTGGTGTGGGCCAGCAGTACCTACCTCCTTGAACCGCTGCAGATGGTACTCGGGACAGAGCGCGCGGCAGGGCTGGTGCGGCGCGGCGGGCGGCGGCGAGCTGCCTGCACACCTGGTGTGGTGTGGGCCAGCAGTACCTACCTCCTTGAACCGCTGCAGATGGTACTCGGGACAGAGCGCGCGGCAGGGCTGGTGCGGCGCGGCGGGCGGCGGCGAGCTGCCTGCACACCTGGTGTGGTGTGGGCCAGCAGTACCTACCTCCTTGAACCGCTGCAGATGGTACTCGGGACAGAGCGCGCGGCAGGGCTGGTGCGGCGCGGCGGGCGGCGGCGAGCTGCCTGCACACCTGGTGTGGTGTGGGCCAGCAGTACCTACCTCCTTGAACCGCTGCAGATGGTACTCGGGACAGAGCGCGCGGCAGGGCTGGTGCGGCGCGGCGGGCGGCGGCGAGCTGCCTGCACACCTGGTGTGGTGTGGGCCAGCAGTACCTACCTCCTTGAACCGCTGCAGATGGTACTCGGGACAGAGCGCGCGGCAGGGCTGGTGCGGCGCGGCGGGCGGCGGCGAGCTGCCTGCACACCTGGTGTGGTGTGGGCCAGCAGTACCTACCTCCTTGAACCGCTGCAGATGGTACTCGGGACAGAGCGCGCGGCAGGGCTGGTGCGGCGCGGCGGGCGGCGGCGAGCTGCCTGCACACCTGGTGTGGTGTGGGCCAGCAGTACCTACCTCCTTGAACCGCTGCAGATGGTACTCGGGACAGAGCGCGCGGCAGGGCTGGTGCGGCGCGGCGGGCGGCGGCGAGCTGCCTGCACACCTGGTGTGGTGTGGGCCAGCAGTACCTACCTCCTTGAACCGCTGCAGATGGTACTCGGGACAGAGCGCGCGGCAGGGCTGGTGCGGCGCGGCGGGCGGCGGCGAGCTGCCTGCACACCTGGTGTGGTGTGGGCCAGCAGTACCTACCTCCTTGAACCGCTGCAGATGGTACTCGGGACAGAGCGCGCGGCAGGGCTGGTGCGGCGCGGCGGGCGGCGGCGAGCTGCCTGCACACCTGGTGTGGTGTGGGCCAGCAGTACCTACCTCCTTGAACCGCTGCAGATGGTACTCGGGACAGAGCGCGCGGCAGGGCTGGTGCGGCGCGGCGGGCGGCGGCGAGCTGCCTGCACACCTGGTGTGGTGTGGGCCAGCAGTACCTACCTCCTTGAACCGCTGCAGATGGTACTCGGGACAGAGCGCGCGGCAGGGCTGGTGCGGCGCGGCGGGCGGCGGCGAGCTGCCTGCACACCTGGTGTGGTGTGGGCCAGCAGTACCTACCTCCTTGAACCGCTGCAGATGGTACTCGGGACAGAGCGCGCGGCAGGGCTGGTGCGGCGCGGCGGGCGGCGGCGAGCTGCCTGCACACCTGGTGTGGTGTGGGCCAGCAGTACCTACCTCCTTGAACCGCTGCAGATGGTACTCGGGACAGAGCGCGCGGCAGGGCTGGTGCGGCGCGGCGGGCGGCGGCGAGCTGCCTGCACACCTGGTGTGGTGTGGGCCAGCAGTACCTACCTCCTTGAACCGCTGCAGATGGTACTCGGGACAGAGCGCGCGGCAGGGCTGGTGCGGCGCGGCGGGCGGCGGCGAGCTGCCTGCACACCTGGTGTGGTGTGGGCCAGCAGTACCTACCTCCTTGAACCGCTGCAGATGGTACTCGGGACAGAGCGCGCGGCAGGGCTGGTGCGGCGCGGCGGGCGGCGGCGAGCTGCCTGCACACCTGGTGTGGTGTGGGCCAGCAGTACCTACCTCCTTGAACCGCTGCAGATGGTACTCGGGACAGAGCGCGCGGCAGGGCTGGTGCGGCGCGGCGGGCGGCGGCGAGCTGCCTGCACACCTGGTGTGGTGTGGGCCAGCAGTACCTACCTCCTTGAACCGCTGCAGATGGTACTCGGGACAGAGCGCGCGGCAGGGCTGGTGCGGCGCGGCGGGCGGCGGCGAGCTGCCTGCACACCTGGTGTGGTGTGGGCCAGCAGTACCTACCTCCTTGAACCGCTGCAGATGGTACTCGGGACAGAGCGCGCGGCAGGGCTGGTGCGGCGCGGCGGGCGGCGGCGAGCTGCCTGCACACCTGGTGTGGTGTGGGCCAGCAGTACCTACCTCCTTGAACCGCTGCAGATGGTACTCGGGACAGAGCGCGCGGCAGGGCTGGTGCGGCGCGGCGGGCGGCGGCGAGCTGCCTGCACACCTGGTGTGGTGTGGGCCAGCAGTACCTACCTCCTTGAACCGCTGCAGATGGTACTCGGGACAGAGCGCGCGGCAGGGCTGGTGCGGCGCGGCGGGCGGCGGCGAGCTGCCTGCACACCTGGTGTGGTGTGGGCCAGCAGTACCTACCTCCTTGAACCGCTGCAGATGGTACTCGGGACAGAGCGCGCGGCAGGGCTGGTGCGGCGCGGCGGGCGGCGGCGAGCTGCCTGCACACCTGGTGTGGTGTGGGCCAGCAGTACCTACCTCCTTGAACCGCTGCAGATGGTACTCGGGACAGAGCGCGCGGCAGGGCTGGTGCGGCGCGGCGGGCGGCGGCGAGCTGCCTGCACACCTGGTGTGGTGTGGGCCAGCAGTACCTACCTCCTTGAACCGCTGCAGATGGTACTCGGGACAGAGCGCGCGGCAGGGCTGGTGCGGCGCGGCGGGCGGCGGCGAGCTGCCTGCACACCTGGTGTGGTGTGGGCCAGCAGTACCTACCTCCTTGAACCGCTGCAGATGGTACTCGGGACAGAGCGCGCGGCAGGGCTGGTGCGGCGCGGCGGGCGGCGGCGAGCTGCCTGCACACCTGGTGTGGTGTGGGCCAGCAGTACCTACCTCCTTGAACCGCTGCAGATGGTACTCGGGACAGAGCGCGCGGCAGGGCTGGTGCGGCGCGGCGGGCGGCGGCGAGCTGCCTGCACACCTGGTGTGGTGTGGGCCAGCAGTACCTACCTCCTTGAACCGCTGCAGATGGTACTCGGGACAGAGCGCGCGGCAGGGCTGGTGCGGCGCGGCGGGCGGCGGCGAGCTGCCTGCACACCTGGTGTGGTGTGGGCCAGCAGTACCTACCTCCTTGAACCGCTGCAGATGGTACTCGGGACAGAGCGCGCGGCAGGGCTGGTGCGGCGCGGCGGGCGGCGGCGAGCTGCCTGCACACCTGGTGTGGTGTGGGCCAGCAGTACCTACCTCCTTGAACCGCTGCAGATGGTACTCGGGACAGAGCGCGCGGCAGGGCTGGTGCGGCGCGGCGGGCGGCGGCGAGCTGCCTGCACACCTGGTGTGGTGTGGGCCAGCAGTACCTACCTCCTTGAACCGCTGCAGATGGTACTCGGGACAGAGCGCGCGGCAGGGCTGGTGCGGCGCGGCGGGCGGCGGCGAGCTGCCTGCACACCTGGTGTGGTGTGGGCCAGCAGTACCTACCTCCTTGAACCGCTGCAGATGGTACTCGGGACAGAGCGCGCGGCAGGGCTGGTGCGGCGCGGCGGGCGGCGGCGAGCTGCCTGCACACCTGGTGTGGTGTGGGCCAGCAGTACCTACCTCCTTGAACCGCTGCAGATGGTACTCGGGACAGAGCGCGCGGCAGGGCTGGTGCGGCGCGGCGGGCGGCGGCGAGCTGCCTGCACACCTGGTGTGGTGTGGGCCAGCAGTACCTACCTCCTTGAACCGCTGCAGATGGTACTCGGGACAGAGCGCGCGGCAGGGCTGGTGCGGCGCGGCGGGCGGCGGCGAGCTGCCTGCACACCTGGTGTGGTGTGGGCCAGCAGTACCTACCTCCTTGAACCGCTGCAGATGGTACTCGGGACAGAGCGCGCGGCAGGGCTGGTGCGGCGCGGCGGGCGGCGGCGAGCTGCCTGCACACCTGGTGTGGTGTGGGCCAGCAGTACCTACCTCCTTGAACCGCTGCAGATGGTACTCGGGACAGAGCGCGCGGCAGGGCTGGTGCGGCGCGGCGGGCGGCGGCGAGCCGGGCGGCGGCGGCGCCGGCGCGCGCCCGCCCACCAGCTGCATGCACACCTGCAACCACACGCACTTGTACACACGGACCACGCCAATCTCTAGCTTAGTTACTGCAAACAATTCGGCTCGCGCGTGGTTGCTCATAGTTCTAACGTAACTCGTTTAGTCGTCGCGCCCTAGTTTAGTTACTGCGACCAATTCGGCTCGCGCGTGGTTGATCATAGTTCTAACCTATATCGTTTAGTCGTTGCGCCCTAGTTTAGTTACTGCAACCAATTCGGCTCGCGCGTGGTTGCTCATAGTTCTAACCTAACTCGTTTGGTCAGTGGTACCCCAGCTAAGTTAGGTACTGTACTGGCGACCGAAAGTTAATAAAAAAAAGTTGCTTTCTTTGGAAATAACATCTTTTTAGGAACAAAATTGATTACGAAGTATAGATAAAATATTCGGATAAATAATCATCGTCTCGAGCTTACTATGCTAACACTCACCGTAGACAATTTTTTCTGTTTCCTATAAACTTGCAGCTGCCTGCGGTGCACTTCCGGTAGTCGTCGGTACATCGCCATCAACTTCCGGTCTACCTCTGACAGTCCCATGTCCACACGTTTCCTGTAAAAAAAACATTTATTTAATACTGAAATGAGGACTAATAGAGAAAAATGCAGAAGACATGTTGTGCTGACCCTAGAAATTCAAACTCAAAACATTTATTTCAATTAAACCATTTACAAGCACTTTTGAATTGTCAAGGAGTCGGTCAGACAGAAATATGAAGCTAGTTGCCCATTCCAAAGCGTAGTAGGTTCCTATGGACAAGAATGGGCAAGAAACTCCACGGACACTCTTTTAAATAAAAATATTGGTTTCATCATCTTCCTTTCGTATCGATGTACATCAATGTTGCTTATACTATAATTTATACAAAGTAAAGAGCATGTGTGGCGGCATCTACATCGCCACATGCGAACTACGCAACAAGACCTGACGCCACAAATCCTGCATCGCGCTATTTAAGTTTACCGCACGATTAACATATTTATATAAGACTATCCGACATCAATCCTTGGGTAATTGCCCGCCAGACACAACACCGTCTGGTCGGAGGCACGACCACAGGGCCACCACTGCTCTCTGCTACTTGTCTGGCAGTGTGACAGTATCTCACCTGGCTTCGTGGTCGTTCCTGGTGGGCGGCGCGGGCCACTCGTCGCAGTGCTTGAGCACGCGGTCCATGAGCCGCTCGATGGAGGCGATGGAGCGCATGAGGTGTCGCACGGTGCGACACAGCTCGCCGGGCGCGGCCTCGCCCTCCGAGCCGCCCGACTCCACGGCGGCCGCGGCGGCCAGGAGCAGCTCCGACGCCGAGTCCAGGGACGACGACGTGGACAGGCCGAGGGACCCGGAGCCCGAGTTCGCGTCTGAGTCTGATACTGGAAGTGAATCACATATTTAATTATTATATGAGTCCTGCCCGTTTTTAGGGTTCCGTAGTGAACAAGGAACCCTTATAGTTTCGCCATGTCCATCTGTCTGTCCCCGGCTTAGCGCAGAGAATGTTAGTACTAGAAAGCTGTAATTTGGCATGAGTATACATATTAATTACGCCGATAAAGTGGTGGAATAAAATCATTAAAAAACATTTTTTTTAGGGTACCTCCCCTACACGTAAAGTGGGGATATATCTTTGGAAAGATCGTTAAAAAATATTGTGAGTTAGTTAGAACCATTTTTGGATTGAAGAAATATTAAGTTTTAAAGTGCTCATTTTTGTTAAAGTCAAGGTTCCCCCCCCTGCCAGCTAAATGGTAAGTTCTAGATATGCGGAAAAATTCACATTTTAGGAAATTAAAAGGAAAACTATCACAGCTAAGTAGGCTCTACAAGTTAACGAGTAATTATCGACAAACTTACATTTGCAGTTGCAAAAACATGTTCTCCCATACATTTTGTATGGGAGAACATGTTTTTCAACGACAATGTTAAGTTTGTTCTTGGGATAAATTCATCCCAGCTACGGAACCCTTCATTCTGCGTGGTCCGACACGCACTTGACCGGTATTTTTTTTATGAACACTCTTTATGATGTAAGGCCCCTTGCAGACAACCTTTACAGTCCAATACTCACAGTCGTCCAGGTCGCACGTAGTATTGGAGTCGGTGTCCTTATCGGCGACGGGCGCGGGCTGGCCCTCCGCACACTCCGCTCCCTCGCCACTCTCACCTGATGAAACGATACTGTTACTATAGTCCATAAAACATAGCATGATCTCTGCGACAGCTGTCAGGGCATGTCGGCAAGCTCATAAAGTATGACATTGACTGTCTGTACTATTATGAAATTCAGGACTTCATAGGCGCGTGATTTTCTGACAGCTGTCGCACAGATAAAGCTATGTTTTATGGACTATAAGTGTGAGGCACATGGGTAGCCTATGACCTGGGTTATGACATAGGTTACTTTTTATCCCGATATTCCCATGGGATCGAAACGTATGCGGGTGAAACCACAAAGCGCAGCTAGTCACATATACAACGTGTAACGTTAAAATAGTTTTATCAGAATAACGAGCAGAATCAATTGAGCCGCGCGACCAGCACGGCGGGTCGCGCGCGACTAGTCGCGGACGCGTACGATACCGGTAGCGTAGTGCGCGAGGACCAATACTTACACCCTGTGTAGTCGGTTAAGAAGTACGTACCACTATCGGCGGTCTCTGCACTTTCAGCGCTTTCAGCACTTTCGCGGCTGCCGTGGCTTTCAGCGCTTCCCATGCTCTCGATACTATCCGGCCCGTCCTCCGGTGGTCTGTGAACATGGTGTTACAATTAAGAAACAAATAAAAAAAAATTGACAAAAAAGTCCATAGGCAACGTAACGTTTTTAGTAACAAGAACCTTGCCATAGTAAATAATAAATGATTTTATTTATTTAAGTAAGTTTGAACTACAAACACTTTTAAGAGTGTTTAGACAATGCAAGTCATTTGTTGCCTCAATTTTATTGTATGCCACAGGCAAAGTCAACGTTTTTATTTGTAAAAATAGGTGTTATAAGTTATAACACCTATTTTTATTACACCTATGTTTACACAAACATAGAGATCTCTCTACCTCTCTCTACCTACTATAGTTATAACTTATAAGTATAGTAGGTAGAGAGATCTCTATGTTTTACCGTTAAAGGCGTACACATAGAAAATACGATAACTTAAAGAATTTTGATAACATTAAATGACAAGCTAAATTGGAAACGAACAACAAGGAACTTGCATCGTGTAAAAAATAATTGTGAACCGTGATCGAAGCCAATTATGTTATATGAGAGTGTGAATTTTTGTAATACTTGACTTTTTTTTTTGACTTACTTGGCGCCCGTCCCGTCTCCTTGCTGTAACTCTCTACTAGTTGTTTCTGGTTCCATCTCGTTTGGAGGCTGCGGAAACATTTAATTTTATAATCTTAATGTCGGTTATGGCACCTCTTTAGATCATTTGTTATCCGAATATCAAAAAATATTTGGCTTCAGGGCGGTCTTAAGGGGGAGGCGTGAAAATTGATTCGCCGTTACAATGTATAAAAGATACCTTTCAAATTTAATTGATTTTTTTACTTTGGGCAGAACGTTGTGCCTGTAGAAACAAAGTTATTAGTGATAACATTACCTTATCAGCATCAGTACTCGTCTCGGGCTTGGCACCATTGAATTCGTTCACAGCTTCCATCATACCAAAGAATGAGATACTGCAACACACAGAACATACCTATATGTTTCGTTTTTGCAATAAAAACTAATTTTTATATTATTATTTTTTTAACCAAATATCCAACTGTGTACATGTTTTTGGATAAATAAAGTATATATTACTACTATACGACTATAAATATAGAATAAAGGAGTATTTTTTTACGATTTATTTTCCAAACATGCAAACAAATAATGTGTTTTTATAAAAACCACATTTAAAACGTTAAGGGACACTAAACGCCTCCAGAGGTAATAACAATATTATACAATTTCCAACCATTTATTTAATATTTGACATATACACGCTTATGAAGTTCCGTAATTATTACATTAAAAAGCTATACTATATATGATATACTTACATAGCAGCCCGAAGGTGTCCACTACTGAACATCGGCCGACCCCATAATCCGCTACAACAGAACATAGAATTTCTAAGCTGTTTTTTTTATGTTACATAGCCTGTAACCTTCCTCAAGAATTGGGCTATCTAATGCAGAAAGAATTTTTCAAATCCGACGGGTAGTTCCGGAGATTACCCATTACATACAAGCTTACAAACAAACAGGTCGGTACCTAATTATAATAATAAGTATACAGGGTGGATTTTTGAGATGGGGCAGCAAGGGCAGCCACCTTAACCGTTGTAGCTACAGGAAAATGGTCTTAGGAGACTGTCCTTAACTTTTTGAGAAATTTTGATCTGCATTCACAGATTTTGAAAAAAAAATACAGTCAGCAAGAAAATGGGCAGTTTTCACAAAAACTTTTTTTATGCCAATCGATCCCGTTCTTATAAGGAACAGAACCTCCATTGTACGAACTGAGCTTTGAGTACTAGAAAAGTCAAAAACCGCAAAAAACCTTTTCCCATCCCATCTCAAAAATCCATCCTGTATAAAAGTATAGATGAACATTCATACACTCCTTTCATTTGTTTTTTTTTTATATTTCTGTAGACGAGTGTAAGAACCGAGTGCCGAAATCCAATATCTTTTGATTCATTTTGTGTTCAGACATTTCACTTCAAGTGAAAAATGCAATGAAAGGCAAAAATTAAAAAAAAAATCAAGCGTTCGATATCGGCTTTAGCTACGAGCCGCCGATGCTTACAAATGCTTGCACTGACTGGACAGGTCCACTCAAATCTGTGTGGTTCGTTCCTCAAAAGACCATTTCAGACACTAATCTACATGGTCCTCATATGACCTGACCAAGATTATGTCTGGACTTTAAAAGAGACTGTGACCTCTGAGTTTGTTTCGGCCTTTCTTCTCAGAGTAGTCAGATAGGAAACGCCGACCTCATCTAGCTTATTTTAAATATTTTTTAATGACGTGTAAAAATGATTCTAATATCCTATGTACAAAATAAACGATTTCATTTAATTTCATTTAAAAAAAAAACGAAAATACAAAACCGAAGACACCGACTTCCGAAATTAAAGTTATTTTTCACTTTGTAGTGTTTTTTTTTGGAAAACGATTTTTTTTTTGTATAAAATTTTTATTTTTCACTTTTAGTTGTGGTACCTACCCAACACAAATTCGAATATCACGACCTGCTATGTAAATAGCAGTGACAGGAACTTATAAGAACATCATCCACATACGCCAAGCGGGAAAAATCCGTATTATTGAAGCTAACTCAAAAAAATTTTATATGGGAGCACCTTCAGAGCATACCCTTTCAAACAAAAAAAAAATTTCAAAATCGGTCCACAATTGACGCAAATATCGAAGGACATACATGACGGTGACTAACTTTATTTTTTATTTATTTTTTTGGTTCACGAACGAATGTTTACATTAATAATATACATAAAAACTATTTTATAAATACGTAACAATGTAACACTCACATATAAAGGCGCGATTCCATTAGGCAAGTAACTTGTATGCAAGTTGCAAATTGCATACAACTTGAACAAACTTGCATACGAGCTTCAACTTGTGTGACTTAGATTGTGTGAGGTAGTTTGAACTTTAAATTTCATACATAACATTACATAATATTATCTCAAAAACATGTTTCCAATGCAAGCAACTTGTACGCAAATGTGACGTCATACTTGCATGCAAAACTTGCCTAATGGAATCGCGGCTTTAGGGTAAACACCACAAGCGCAATTGTAAGCTAAGTTAGTAATCTAAATCTATACTTATAATAAATCTGTAGAAGTGAAAATTCTGTACATTGAAGATATCAAAAAAATAAATGGCAGGGGTGTTACTAGACCGACACCGAACCCAAAAATTTGATTAAAAATTTTTTTGTCTGTCTGTCTGTCTGTCTGTTTGTTCAGGCATCACGCAAAAATTACCGGTTCGATTACGATGAAACTTGGTATAGTTATTCTTTAATATCCTGGGCACCACACTGGGTACTTTTTATCCCGGAAAAGTATCCTATCCTACGGTTGGGGGGTGTCAAAGTTTGTATGGAAGAATTTTAACGCGCTGTCCGATTAACTCGAAACTCAATATTTATACTTAAACCCAAAAATTAAGAATAACGTGGTTCTCAGGATTTTTCGAAATTCAACCTCTAAGGGGGTAAAATAAGGGATGAAAGTTTGTATGAAAAATCTTATTCCTTGAGGTAATAAACATGAAACTTCGCACGAATAGTTATCTAAATAAATTATAAAGTTAGTAGTTTTTTGTTTTTCTAAATTACCCCCTAAAAGGTTGGGGGGTGTCAATGTTTGTATGGAAGAATTTTAACGCGCTGTCCGATTAACTCGAAACTCAATATTTATACTTAAAACCCATGGGGATGTATGGGGTAATTTCCGACACTCACGCGGGCGAAGCCGCGGGCAGCAGCTAGTTTACAATATAACTATAACTTCTTTATGACACTTACCTAAGTAATTGTTTCCTCTGCTGAGCACACAACGTTCGCGGCGTGAGGCAGTCGCACCGATGTTTGTAACCGGACCACGCGCTCACTAGCAAGCAAACAACACTGTTAGTCATGAGCAGAGATGCACAGACCGCGGCCCCCGGCAACATGCCAGTGGCCCGCCAGCAAAAATATTCCCTCGTACATTTGCAAGAAAAATATTGCTGAGGTTTACAAATAATATCAATTTGAAAATTCGTCGTTTAAATTCGTAATTTATAAAGGTTTTCGGTCCCTGCCTTTGAACCCGGTAAGTTTAGGTCGCGGGTCTGTGTATGACTGATGAAAATGTTAACAAAGGGACAGCGCACACCGAACGTGTATTTAATTTTGCAGTCTATGGAATTGTCATAAGATTCATTTTTCAGTGCTCTGCTCTGGTCTGCCCTTGGTGTACGCTGACTCATATGGATCTAAAAACGCACCTCTAGATGCCAATTTGTAGTGCCACTTATAAATTGATGCCAAAAAAAAGCGTAACGTAACGTAGCGTCGTGGCGTCGGTCGCGGACATGTCACAGGCGGCTCCCTATTCCATTCAAATTTCACACAAAATGCATGGAAATAAAGCGCAATTTAGGAAACACGGTATGTCGTTGCTCGGACGTGGTTATCTCCGCGGTCTCTGTGGTCCGCGCCGTGTCCTCGCCCGATGCCATATATATGTGGCCTGCGCTTAATTTAATAAATAAATAAAAAATTGGATCTTCAATATCTCCGTAAACAGAGCTCCCAGATATGGTCCAGTACAAAGAAATATATCATTTTTTTTTTTCCTTATTACTAAGAACTAAAGTTCTTAGTAATTGATTACAATCTAGCCTCATAGACTAATAAGTAATTTAATTCTAACTTAATATTTTACGAGATAGATTATGTTATAACTAAGGATAGTGTCAATTTGCAAATTTGCACTTTTACACAATTTCGTAGCACTTTCTTAGGGTCTGATAATTGATAAAAACACTTTGTTCATCTGTTATACGTATAGCACAGAATTGTTACTATTTATTGTTCATTCACTCAAATGGTTTAGTTCTCTTTAGCCTACGCACTATGTCCGTATTGTCTAGCAGCTGAATTGCCTTGACATTCACATGTCTATGGAGTCTGTGTTCGTGGGCTTCAGCAAATTTTTGAATGATAGTGGTGACGAGTTCCATTTTAAGGTCACGATGGAGGTCATCATTTCTAAATATATCATAATGAAGGGAAAAACAAGTACTGTTATAATTACAGTGTGTATCGTTGTACTTACAGTCGTGCGGCGTAGTCCGCGCGGCCATGTCGGCGAGGCGGGCCCGCGTGGAGGCTCGCTGGTGAGGGCGCAGGTAGCGCTGCAGCCGAGCCCGCGCCGCGCCCACCCAGCCCCAACGTGACTCGTCCGCGTTACAACCCACGTCTACTGGTATCATCTCCACCTGGAACAACGAATTTTATTTTATTTTAATTCAACACACAAGAAAAAGTAAGAGGCACGAAGTCAGCGGCGCGTTCAAATGCATAGTTTTATAAGGAACTGTCGCCGCACCCCGTCGCCGCGCCGCTGACTTCGTGTTCGCGGTCTAAGGATCGGAGCAGGTGACGTCCTGTAGTTTGTGCCCATGGGAAGAGGCGCGAGTTCATGTATGTATGTAAGAAAAAGTACTTAAACATTCATACGAAAAACGACCGGCCAAGTGCGTGTCAGACAACGCACAATGAAGGCTTCCGTAGCTGGGATGAATTTATCCCAAGAACAAACTTAACATTGTATTATAAAACCTGGTCTCCCATACATTTCGTATGGGAGACCAGGTTTTATAACTACAACATGTTTCAACATGAACATGCTCTCAGATCCGATGACAAAAATTCTTTCACTGGTAGAAAACTACATTATTCCCAAGTGACGTATGACATATATGGTAAAAAAAGCTTTTAAAATTTTAAAAAGCTTTTATCCTTCATTGTCACGAGAACCAAACACGTATGCCAAATTTCAGCCCGATAGCTACAGTGGAAGTGGGTGAAATATTGATAGCAATATTCCAGGACCTACATAGTCGAGGACATACATACAAGTAAAGTTAAATAAAATTTTAAAAAAATGCAAGATTCCCGTGAGAATCTACATACGAGTGAAACCGCGGGACACCGCTTGTTTATTATCTAGAACTTACCTTAAACGTGATAGTAGAGGCAGCTTTGAAGTTCTCCAATATTTTGCAAAACCTCTCCACCGCATACCTGTTGAAAAAATAATGTTAATACTTATTTATACTTAGAACTATACAGAACCCGGGGCGTTGAGAGACTCGTGGCTAAGTATTCGTCGCTCGGTTCGATTGATGAAGGTTAAACTTAACTATTAAGAGCTGATTTCACCAATGAAACTGAACGCGATCAGCACATCTAAGGGCGAATTTCACCAATAACAGTTTCATTGGAGAAATTCGCACTATATCGAGTTCAAGAGCTGTCAGTGTCAATATTCCAAGGAAAATAATGGCACTGACAACTCTTAAACTTGGTTTACGTACTGATCGCGTTCAGATTTGATTGGTGAAATCCGCCCTAAACCATCCATTTCGTACCGAGATTAGTCTGTGCCTCGTATAACTTTTTTGCTTGTTCGATCCCTTCCGGTCACCTGCTGACCCCCGCGCCGACTCATGTCACACATTTTCCAAAATACGCTACGTCACGCGCCCCTCGCGCGCGTGACGGAGCGTATTTTGGAAAATACTACGGGCTATGGTCGTTTTAATGTTGGCAATAGCCAACTGTTTCAGAATCTTTTATAGAGGATTAATATCATGGGCGTAGATAGTCTTGTATGCAACTGTATATAATTAGGTATTAAAACACTCATGTGATACTATTATCCCACATTCGTGTTTTAATACCCCTTATTATACAACAGTTGTATAAATAACTATATCGTAATTTTGATGCGGTTTTCATTATAATTTAGAGAATGACATTAATATTAAACTTACATATATAATATCGACATATCGATGTGTTTTCATGTCATGACAGCTGTGCAAGGCAGGGGCGGGTCGCTAGTAAAGTTTAAATAAACAAATAATACGAACTCTTTCTCCATGGGCTTGTCAAACGGCCGACACAGGCATATGTCGCTGACTATTTGTTGCGTGGTTTCACTCTGCGCGGCCAGCTTGCAGAGTTGTTCGTGTATTATCGATGCACCTGCAATAAACAGTTTTAGGTATTTAAGTAATAGTTGCACCCTTGCATTGTAATGCCACGTTTTTTGGGCAAAGAACCCTCGCGGGCATCTTCACTACAGACAAGTTTCATCACAATCTGATCAATGGTTTAGGAACGCATAGAGGACAAACAAACATACAACATACATTATTAGCTTCTGCTCGCGACTGCGTTCGCGTGAAATTTCGGCTCCGGCCCACTGCATCGCATCCCATCGCCCGCTCGCGCTATTAGTTAATTTTCGCTTACGATTTTTTTTCGTTTTGCTCGGCTCCTAAGGGTCGTAGCGTGATATGAAATAGCCTTTAACCTTCCTCAAGAATTGGGCTATCAAATGCAAATTTTTTTTTTTTTTTTGTTCCGGAGATTACCGCCAACATACAAGCTTATACATACAAACAAATTTTACCTCTTTATAATATTAGTATAGATTTCGCTGTGTAGGTCTACAAGGTGAGACGTCAATAAACAGAAGTGCGTGTATGAGCAGCAGGTAGTTACCGTGTGTGGGCGCGAGCGCGCGGCGCAGCATGGCGAGGTCCCACGTGTCGGCGTCGTCGTGCCCGCGCGGCCGCAGCGACCGCAGCACGAGCGCCGCCGCCGACACCGTGCTGCCGCCTGCACGTGCAACCATGTTATATTATTCACTATATTTCAGACTACTACATATTTCATTTCATTTATTTGCATACCATAATGTGAATTAAGTTGTTACAAATAGGCTTAAAGCTAAGGTACAGTTATGGACCCTGTAAGGGCACAGCGACAGAGTAATAAGGATAAGTAATTAAAATTAAACATACAAATTAAATTTAAATTAAATAATAACTATTAGAACATGAATCATTCTTATTTATATTAATTGTATTTAAATTAGAATCATACAATATTTATTGTTTATTTTTTATGTGTGAATGTAATTGGTAAATGTAGAGATTATGTCAAGGAAATATTTTTGCAATTCCAGTCACATTTTATCATTCATGTATTCATTTATATATATGTACTTGATGAATGCATTTTAAGTCGTGATGTTGGAATGTTTAGTCTGTTTTTATGTCTTAGGGTAAATCTATTCTGTATGTCTTCTCTTTTGGTGTATAAGTCGGGATAGTTGCGTACAAATTTACAAATTTCAAATATATAAAGACATATAGTGACCTTGTGGCGATGTAGATGCCGCCACATCACCCAATTTAGGGGTAATGAGGAACAGGGTGTAAAGTTCACTCATACTTTATGGAAAAGGGAGGATCCTCCGACCAGACGTGTTGTGTCTGGCGGGTAATTGCCCAAGGATTGATGTCGGATAGTCTTATATAATGTTAATCGCGTGGCAAACTTAAATAGCGCGATGCAGGATTTGTGACGTCAGGTCTTTAATGCGTAGTTCGCATGTGGCGATGTAGATGCCGCCCCAACCTTATTGGTGATGTTCTTCAGAAAGGTCAGGTGCGTAGTACTCGCAACCTGCGTACGTGTATGACCAGATGTATGAACGTAAACGAAGCAAAAACAGTATGTAAAGCGGCCATTGGACCAACGAAGATCTTTATAATAATAATATTTTCTAATAAAAACTAGGAGGCTGTATGTTGTTGCTGTCAGAGGTAAAATAGCTGTGAAAGGACGGTATTATATTTTTTTAAGGTGGATGCTCCAAGGTGGCCGCGAAATTCATATTTTCTTACGTTTTTTGCAATTTACAGGCCAGTGTAAAGTTGTATGTTGATTAAAATATGATTCGCGGCCGTAACAAATCGGCAATACATACCTTTATACCCCATTCACAATAAGATTAGACATTTAAACAAAACGTTTTACAGTCCTTTCATCCGATTTTGACTTCTATTCCGTAGGCATAAGGATAGCATTGAAAGCAAAAACGTGATTATAATACCAACTGTTTACTGCAACTGCCATTTGTCATGCTACCAACGCAATAGAAGTCAAAATCGGTTGAACGGACGGTAAAAAAAGGTTGGTTTAAATGTCTAATCTTATTGTGAATGGGGTATAGTTAGAATAATCCTCAAATGTCTTGATTTCATGAAATAGTCATTCAATAGAATTATATTATGAACTTAAGAGAATTGTATTGATTATTTTTATGGCTTTTAACCAGGGAACGAAAGCAATATTATCAATACAAATATGTTTTCGATTACATTTATATTTTTTACAGATATTTTTAAAGGTTACCTTAAAATGAGTACAAACAGTATTAATACCGGTTATCAAAATAAAAATTACCTTTACATTAGTCAAAGGGCGCGCATCGCGTGTGTGTGTGACTGGTATTAAAACGGTAACCTAAAAGAGGTAACATGTTTCTTCTTCTTGGGTTACCCAGCTAGCGGTAACCTTAGTCGTAGAAGTAACCAAAATTCTTCGATACCTGTACCGTAATTTATAAAGGTTTTCGGTCCCTGATTTTAACGCATACTGATGTTCTTTCGGCTCAACGACGCCGGATGAAAATTCACCCTTCATTCACAGTTAAATTAAATAAGTGTTTGCCTGCAAACAGATGTACCATTTCCCAGTTGTTTCATTTGAGTGCTTATAACCATACGTTGAAAAACTAGCATTATGAGTAAGCATCGAAACCTTGTGGGTACAGGATCATCCCTAGCTGCCTACGTGCAAACAAATATAACGTTTTCCAATTATTTCATTCAAGCGTTTTTTAACCGGTATTGAAAAGTATCGATATAAAAAAAGATATCGATACCTCGTAGGTTTCGTAACAGCCCTAACTGTAGCAAGTAATGTACTCACAGTGCGCCAGCGCCCACACGACGTCGCGTATGAATGCGAACAGCGCGTCGGCGTTGTTAGCGAGGCACAGGCACAGGCGACAGTGACACCCGAAGCGCGCGCGGTACACCCACTCCTCTGTTACCATCTCTACGCTCCTGAGGACGACAAAAAACCCAAACTGTAAAATCCTAATTCAAACAAAACTGCAGATAACGAAAATACAAATGTTATCTATATATCTATACAGGCTGACTTTGAAAATCATGCAAAAAAATGTAAGAGAGTGTTCTACCCATCAATATGAACAACTTTGGGAACAACTAATCACTCACAAAAAAAATTAACCTTATACAAAATGGTCCAATCGGGTATATTATCGGGTATACCTTTATACAGGAAAGTCATTTTTTTTTTTTGCGAATTCAAGTTGGTCCTAGAGTAAAAGTTGTTCACATTGATGGGTCCAACACCCCACATAAATTGTTTGATAGGTTATATTAATATCACCGTGAGTCACCTCTAGATCAATCTAGAACTAGAACTAGTATACTCACATGTTAGTCCCTCGGAGAGTGAACATGAGAGCTGAGATCTCGCACCAGGAGTGGAACACACCGAGCAGCCACTCCTGCACCGGAGAGAACAGCGCGCACGACTCGCTTGCTAGACGTTCAGCTTCTATAAAAATAAATACAGTATAATAAAACATTATTTTTACATTTCGCAGGGATTACTGGGTGAATATTGACTATGGTTCACTATTTCTGACCCCACGTATACGCCAAGGTATACAACGTGTTTTTTTTTATATATAATAATACAAAAAGTCCTAGAATATTTGGTCCAAAAACGCATAGTTTCGAAGATAACATATCACTTTACTCTCGATGTGTGTATCTAAGTTTCATTGATAAGTACGAGTTTATCATTTTCATTCAAACCAATCATTCATATTTAAATGTAAGAAAATGCAACGTTGTTATATTTCACGTAGGGAAGGGTGTTTTAATTAATAATCGTGACTTTGTCGTATTATTTTGTATGATAAATGTAAAAAAAAAATGATAGTTGAAAAATAAATCTTAAGCCAGTTGATTCTTTGATATGGTCTCATTCATACCCTAGAGTTATGGGATATAAAAAAAACACCTTGTATAAAATACACGGTTTATTCTACAATACCTACGTCAGATGAAACATGGCCAGTCTGAACATAGGCTCTCCGAACTTTCGCGCATGTTCTCTCACTCACACTCGCCTCATGTCGCCAATTGGTTCGTAAAAATTGTTATTGCGAACCCTCCTGCACAAAGTTCAGACTAGCAATGATTCATCGGCCGTATTGTACATGTTGTGTCTAATGACTCTGTTTATCGTTTACACCTATTTTTTTTTGTAAAGACTAATTGCAAGATTGATTATTTATTTATTAGTTTAGGATCTCTAACAAATTAAAAGATGAACAAAAAAAAAAGAGTCGGACGACCAGAGAACCTCATCCTTTTTTTGAAGTCGGTTATATTATATAGTTAACAAAACATGTGTGACATAACGTCAATACATAATGTATGATACACCCAAATACGATTCAAACTTAATGGCGGCTCGGAAGTTAGCTACTCGCTGCGCAGTACCGCACCCCTCACCCCCGCTGACAAATGATATTGTTACTGCGCAGCGACTTGCCTCATGTTCACAAGTTGGGATACTTGTTTTTCAACAAGTTTTCACTTCTTTCCTTCACCCCGTATTTTAATATAGTGTTGTATTATAATAAAGCTGATAACAGACCCATACCGCACACGTAGTGTAATAAGGCCGCTTCTTCCTCGGCAGTAACGGCAGCGTCTTCAAAGTCAAGCATTTCACTGCCAGACAGTCTGAGAAAAACGTTACACAAAATAAAACTAACAGTACAAATTCAAAATTATTTACTTGCAAATATGGGTAAATATAAAGGGATAATTCGAATTTTCGCGAAAACCCTAGGGCTATTGGGAAAACAAAAAAAAAAAAGTTTAAATGTAACTCACATATCAGTCTGAGGCTCTAAAGGTGACTCTTCCTCCAGGGGTAGATCCTCCCGAACGCTCTCCTCCGCGGACGCGAGAAGCTGATGGAAACATTACACATTTCAATAATCTGCAATCTCAATCTGCCTGCCTTTTCTCAACTATGTTGTGTCGGCTTCCAGTTTAACCGGATGCAGATGAATACCAGTATTTTACATGGAGCTACTGTCTATCTGACCTCCACAACCCAGTTACTGGATAACATCATACCCCTTGGTCAGACTGGTTGTCAGACTTTTGGGCTTCTACCCGTAACGACTGTCAAAGATGTAAAAATGACAGCCAGGCCAGTTTATTTGGTGAAATTTTAAATTGCTTCCCGATTTTTTTTTTTTTTTCCCTTTAGACAAGGTCAGTATACCTGCAGTATGTCCTCGTGCCTTATGAGGAAGTGTTCAGGGTGCTTCGCCGGCGCGTCGGCACTGAGTAGCGGCAGCAGGAACTGCCCCATCGCGGGAGCCTCCGCCTGTTACGACAGATAGAGATCGGTCAATGCCCATCAAATTAAAATTTTCTTAAGTTCTTGTGAATTGCAGTTCTGGTTTGGGTTGGTGGTTATCAAAATGTGATTTGCAACAGTGAAGAATGTGTATAAGAAGAATTATGGACCCTATTTGGCTGCTTTTTAGGGTTCCGAAGTAAACAAGGAACCCTTATAGTTTCGCCATGTCCGTCTGTCTGTCTGTCTGTCCCCGGCTTAGCGCAGAGACTGTTAGTACCAGAAATTTGTAATTTGGCATGAGTATGTATATTAACTACACCGACAAAGTGGTAAAAAAATCACGAAAATTTTTTTTTTTTAGGGTACCTCCCCTACACGTAAAGTGGGGTTTATTTTTTCGTCTATCCCATGGTGTGGGGTATCTTTGGAAAGGTCGTTCAAAAATATTGTGAGTTTGTTAAAACCATTTTTGGAGACATTTAGTGCTAATTTTTGTTAGAGTCAAGTGTGTCCCCCCCTGCTGCCAGCTAAACGGTAAGTTCTGGATATGTGGAAAAATTCACAGCAGTAGTATATATAACGACATTAAAAGGAAAACTATCACAGCTAAGTAGGCTCTACTAGTTAACGAGTAATCATCGACCAACTTATATTTGCAGTTGCAAAAACATGTTCTACCATACATTTTGTATGGGAGACCATGTTTTTCAACTACAATGTTAAGTTTGTTCTTGGGATAAATTCATCCTAGCTACGGAACCCTTCATTGTGCGTGGTCCGACATGCACTTGGCCGCTTTTTTTCTATATTAATACAAACGAAAATTCTTAGTAATTGATTACAATCTAGCCTAACAGACTAATAGTAATTTAATTCTAACTTAATATTTTACGAGATCGAATATGTTATAACTAAGGATAGTGTCAATTTGCACTTTTACACAATTTCGTAGCACTTTCTTAGGGTCTGATAATTGATAAAAAAACTTTGTTTATCTGTTATACGTATAGCACAGCATTTTTACTATTTATAATTCATTCAATATTTATACAATAAACTAACTCAAATGGTGTAGTTCTCATTAGCCCACGCACTATGTCCGTGTTGTCTAGCAGCTGAATTGCCTTGACATTTACATGAAATAAATATATAATAATAACTCATTTCATTTAAAATGTCTAACGGGCTTTTGCGAGTTCGCTCCAGCCCCTCGTACTCCTGAGTGCGAGCGAGACGGAGGCGGCTCCAAAGCGGGAATAGTTCAAGTAATTGCTTTCTACGGCGAAAATAATTGTAATTAAAAAAAAAAAAAACATAGTCGCTGCTTTATAGTTACTTCTGTTAGTATGCAAAGTTTCATGATCTAATTTGAAGTATTTTTTGAATAGCAGCAGTTTATTGTTCGGTTTGGAGTTAACTTTGGATTTTTTTTCTATCGTTTTTTTTTTATGAAATCGTGTTTTCGGCTAACATAGTTCTTAACATTAATCATCAACTTTAACATATATTTATTTCAAAATTAATGCTCCAGAAGTTTCGATATAACGGCGGATCTTGCTAAGCAATTTGAGGCACCATAGGCTCTTAAAGGGTTTTTTTTTTTTTAGAAAATGTGTCTGCAATCAGCCTTTCGTCTATAAGCAAATTTGCTGTTTGGTTCATGGCGTGGTAATGCAGGGCTCCAGTGAGCACAGCACATATGGTAATTATTTATTTAGCTCGAGAATGAGGTGCCTCTTAACGGGTTGCCGACATAATTATAACCAATAACCCTGTAGATAATGAAAAAAATCTGAGGTTTGATGGTGTGTGTTAATTCCGGGACATAAATATTCCTACAGTTTATCATTTTGTATACTCTTTATACACCTTGTAAAAGAGATAGTTCTATTCATCGTAGAGCAGAGATAGAAGTGAGTATGAAACGAGTTGTAGACGGTGTTACAGTATAACAAATCCATACTGACCGAAGCCTTGTGTTGGTAGCCGTTGCAGTCCACATCGATGGCTGCTGCTTCCTTCAGTGAGGAGCTGTCTGATGAGCCAGCTGTCAACAAACAAATAAAGTATAATAAGCCTATAATGTTCCCACTGCTAGGACCGTGGGGTGGGCCGTAACCCACCACGCGGGCCCAGTGCGGGTCGGTACATTGCTGTCAAACAAACAAAATTATCTTCCATTAAGACGCTGACAAGAGTTAAAGCGCCATCATTGTCGGGCTGCATAGAAAATAAAAAGCTGAGCCATGATAAATGAGGTATGTTCAGCAAATAAAAGTTGCGTCGTGTCATTGTTTGGAGATTTAGCTCTTGCCCTTAAGTGAGATGCGATAAGGTAGCCCTCTAAATTCAAATTTTCTTAAGTATTTTGGAAACAAATATGTATTTATAGAACTAGAATCATCAATACAACTCTCTAAGTTAAATTGGCCTCTAATTTCATGAAATAATCATTTCAATAGGCTAATTTAACTGGTTTTTAACCAAGTTACAGACTTGCCGAGTAGAAAGCCTTTGTAATATTTTTGATAATAAAGTTTTTATTGTTTACTTTTTAATAAAAATAATAACTTTATTTTATTTTTATAATTTGTTGTTACAGCAGCAACACAAATACACAATCTGTAAAATCAAAATTTTCAACTGTATCCCATGAGATACAGGCCGCTGACAGACAGACGGAGGGACGGACAGTCGACGCTTAGTAAAAGGGTTCAGTTTAGCACCCTTCGGGTACGGAACCTTAAAAACAAGATGGCGGCGATAGTTCCGATTTTGACCACGCGCCAAAATAACCTTGTCTTGCTAGAATTCCATCATACTTACATGCGTCATCAAGCTCGGTCCACTGGTCGTCGGAATCGGAGTCAGCGCCGACGTCTGACGCATCGGACACGACCTCGACGCGTCGGACGCGCATGCAGACTGCGCGACGCGCTGCGGCACTGCGCCGGCGGGACATCTGAGGCGAAAATAATCTTATTAACTACCCTACTTACAATGATGCGGGGCCCGCCCTGAGGGTTCTATCAGAGAAATTCTGAAGGTATGCGAGAATTGTTCTTCTGCAAATGGCCTTGTATAAAGTGTCGGAAAGAGCGATTATAGGCACCTGCTTCACCACCGGCGATTAACGATAAGCGAGTAGAGGTAGCTACTAAACACGAGTTGGCGAGGAATGAGCAGCGAGTGAACGACGGCGACGAGCGATACTCGCTGGTATGCGTTTGTACCAAGCGTGAGTCTCTCAGCGAGTGTTCTGCCCGCCAAGCGAGCGTCGCTGAGCGAGTACTCTCTTATCGCTTCGACAAACGAGTAATCGCCGGCGGTGTGAACGATCAACTATTAATATTATGTATCGTATATATATATTATATACGTTTCTTGAGCAAGAAAATCGTTACGCCGCGGTGGGACAGATGCCATATGGTTTTTAAGGCCACCGGTAAGTGCCCAGCACGCGTAGCATGAACACTGTAGAAACAGGTTTTGTCGACGGGAGAATAGACAAAATGACAGATTGTGATTGTTTATCTGTCATTTTGTCTGTTATACGACAAAACCCGTTTCTGCAAGTATTATTTAAAGCAATTAAAGCAGTATTATTTTTGGGGTTTATTTATAAACGTTGCTTAAAGCTTGAGGCATTTTCTACCTCTCTGAATTTAGATAGTAAGTACTCAAATTATGAAAAGTCCATTGTACAATATAATGATGATAAGCCTTACCTCCTTCCCTTTCGCTATGGGCCGCCGTCTCGGGGCCCGTTGGGGCCTCGAGTGACGTCTCGGACGGCCACCGCGACCCCCAGACCAGGAGGATGATGATGACCCACTGCCAGAGCCACGGTGGCCCATCTGTAATGAAAAAAAAAGACTTGTTACATCCATACTACTCCAAAATCAAAAGTAATTTATTCAAACTAGGCTGAGAATCAGCACTTTTCGAACGTCAAAATTACATAAGACAGTCCCCCAAAACGCCCACCCTTCACCACTTCCTAATTCTTTAGCTGGGAAGAAGTGGCGCAACAAACTATTTTAAATGTGAACGTTACTCAATCTTTTGGCGCCTAAACCACTGAACCAATCGTTATTATAAACTCAACCGAGCTGATTTATTTATAAAAAATTCACACTCATAAAAGGTATCAACCACTTATATGAGACCGTTCCTGAGGTAGCAACGCGGTGCGGGAGGGGTGTAGAATCGTGATGCGAGAGCTCTGTGATTCGTCAACTTGTGACAACTGTCACCCCTCCCGCACCCCGCAGCTACCTCAATAACGGTCTCAGTTAAGCAGTCGGCCTATAGGCGTACTTAATGCCTTAAGCAGTTAAACCAGGCTGATGAAGAGAAAAGAGAAGGCAGGTGCTCTGTTTGAGAGGAAAATGATTTAAAAACATAACAAATATATATAAATTCAAGGGAGAGAGGTGTTGAGATGACTACCCTGCTGATTTAAGAGCAAGTCTGGGACCTGGGCAAAGACATAGGCATGTTCATCCTGGATGTTTGTGTAAAAAATACTGAAACACTAAATACACACAAAGTCATGGGCAACCGCTAGTTTAACAAAATTAAGTACAAAACTAGGTTAGTTTTAGTACAAAACATGACATCTGTATTCCTGAGTTAGGCGGATATGTACAGTAGACCCATTTTTTGCTAGATTGTTTAATTCCCATGTTATAGGGGCAACCCTACTGCTATTGACCAATGACAAACTTTGAATTTTTTTTATGGGAAAACCCAATAACACTATGGTGTAGTCGAACCCAGAATCTAATGATCGGCAGTCGCGTTTGTGACCACTAGACCAACATGACACACTATGACTATTAGCCCTTGAAAGTTAACTTACCAGCACCTGTTTGGAACTGGCTGGTTCACATCATGAATTATTAGTACCCCTACTAAAAATCACTCAACATGCCTAAAGAAGTTTTCACTTCAAAAACAAAGCAGCATCTTGTTTGTTTAAAACTAACTTGTTTACAAACACACTAGGCGCTGTTTATATACAAATGTTATACTGCTTTTATTTTGTAACACAGAGTGGAAATATTCTCTACTAATCATCACCTAGCTAGCTTAACTGGATGCAGCTGATACCAGTTTTTTTTGTGACAGCTACGACCTAGTCACTTGGTAACATGATACTTCTTGGTAATATTCTTGGAAGATAATGTATAGGAATAGTCTTATTTTAACTTTACTTCAATGAGTCAGCATATTCTATAAAAAAAAAAAAGTAGAACTGTGCCTAACCCTTCGGGGACTATAGGGTTGATGTTATGATAGCTAGGCATAGTTTACAAACTGAAGTCTCCGTGGATCGGCCATGTCTGTTGAAATATTGTTTGCTTTTGGAGCAGAAATGTCCTTTAGTACACACCGCTGATCAACAAATATATACTGACAACTTTTTTTTTACTATGTTGAGGGAAGACGCTGAGTGGTCATCAAGGAACCTAGATGAAATTAAAAATGTCTGTCAAAATCATCGTCTGTATTGTTGACGTTTCACAAAGAAATTGGTTAAGTTTGTTTATGAAATTATTTTTTATCAAGTGATAATGTTTTATTTATAATATGGACCTAAAAATATGCATGTAGTCAAATCTTACTTGATGTGTTAGCAAACCTGATAAGAAAATAATATACTGAATATATTATTATTTTTTACATTTTTATTTTACGTATAAATTCCTACTGATGAAAATGAAATGATAAAAACTACTTTTACTCTCTTGAGCACATGAGGATTGTATTTACAAAAACAAAAGTTAACTTAAAACTGAGGAGACCAAAGCCTAAGTTGTTTTTTCAACAGAATAAAAATTACAAGTGCTGAATTAAAAATCAAGTACCAGGCAAACAGGTTTTGCAGAAGCTATTAGTAACCAATCAATAACTTATAGAGGTATATCTCCATAATTGATTGTCACAAAATGTACACAAAACATACATTATAGGTATATATTAGCGAATTGGAGTTCATTGACATTGCTTGAAGCAAGGAGTCACAGGCAGAGTCGAATTGTCAAGCCACAACCTAAAACGAGAGATGGGACCAGTCAGCCATATTGGCACTCACGGCTATTTCGAAGAGTGATGGAAAGTCTTGCTGCGGTTCGCCGTCCGCTAAGCCAGCCAGTAATCCAAGCTCCGCGCTTAAATCAGCCAGTTCAGCACCGATGCGATCCGCCCGATCCGCGTCACCCAGTTCATCTTTCAGGATGTCTCCGATCTCGTCAGAAACCGCAGCCACAGCCGAAGCAACCTCGTCTGAAGGCACTCCCTCTTTGCCCAGCCCCTCGCCACCGCCGGCAAAAAGCTCAGCTTCCTCTGCAGTTCCATTACCACTACGGCCTAAACATTTCTCCATAGAAAACATCATTTAAGAACCGAATAACACAACTCATACGACAAACGTAACATCTAAAGTCACCGCTGGTCCTTTTAGATCACTCGAAAACAGATAACTCGGTAATTAAAAGACTTGAAACCATTTTTTCATCGGCACCGATATATCCCGAAGTTTTTGACAATACCAATATGGCGACGATATTTTTAGGTATTTTGTGACCAGTTGCAAGCGGATAACGTGACAATTTTGCATCTGGCAATTTTCTGAAATTTTCTCTATTGGGGTCTATTGCCTTCATATTTTCAAGAATGGTTTTATTAAAGAGTAATATTTATTTTATTTTATTTGGATTTCTTGTCGTTATGGTAGACCATGCTATTCTTAAAGATGAAAATATCCAACTTTAACCCTGACAACTGAAGAATACGTTCTTCAGGGTTCTCGTTCTTAGGTAGTTTTCAATGGATGTTATCGTGATATTATGAAAGTAGTCTGATTATAGAAAACAAGTGAGGAATCAAAGGAGTCATGTCATGCTACAGCATGAGGCATGAAATGACAAAAAACTAAACACTAGAGACTTGGCCTATAAATGCGTGCGACTAAAATATTATAAACTGTGATCTTTCAGTACAGGCTCAAAGATCACGGTTTATAATATTTTAGTCTGTGGATCAAGGTTAAAACCACGCGACGAATGCGATACAATTATTCAGTGTTAAAGTGTAGTCCACACCTACTGTAATTTTCATGTTCTAAGTTTCATTATGTTTACATAGTTCTACCGTAACCAAATAATGCCAAAAAACTTGAGAGAAATCCTTTTTCCACGCTGCTACTCAGAAATCTTCGGGAAAACCCAATGACACCTTGTCCTGACCTGGGAATCAAAACTTGAACCCCGCACTCAGTAGTCGCGCGCGCATGCGACCACTAGACCAACAGCGAAGCAGCAGAATAATACATTTTTGTTTGTACGGCTTCAAGCATTCAAAAACAATTTGAAATGAGCTAATTGAGCTTGGAAATTAGGACTAGGACTAAATTATAGAGCAATTTGTAATATTCAAGCATTTCATGAAGCTTCGACTACCTTGAAATGATAGTTGCTACTCCCCACTAGATGTCGATACATTATTTTAGCAGCGTCACCTAGTGCTCAATAGAGAAGTTTTTTTCTTCCTTCATTAATTTTGTCTTGGCAACACTATTGACCAATTGTCAAAAGGTCACATCATGTCAAAATATTGACAGAATTTGTTTGACAGAAGTAGATTCTGCGCGAAACACTTGTGAAGTTATTTTCAAAGATATTTATAAATTGTATATGAAAAAACTACAATGCAGGTAAAATGCCGCATTGCGATGCACGCTGTAAGAAACACGCGATTATCCTAATATAAAAACGTCGCGTAGTTTAATTAAATTAAGCACATGGTCAGCCAAACAAACCTCTGCATTTATGTTTTTTTTTAAATCCATAATTAGTGTTGTAAATAGGTCAAAGTGAAAACCGGAAATAGTGTTTGCACATAATAGTTTCAAGTCATGGCGGTACAAAATAAAGTTTTGTATGCCTTTCGGGGTTGGATAGCATTTGTTGCATTTATGGACTTGGGTACCGCAGGACGGTCCTATATTGAAAGGAGGTCGTTTCTAAGCAACGCCGGCGACGAACACTTGGATGGTAAGTCATTTCAATACATTACTACTTAATATATAGAGGGGCTTGAAGTTGGGCCAATGATATATTCTTTATTGTTGGAGATATTACACCTATGCCATAATGCCCCTAATCCTGCAAAAAATTGGGATACAGAAATTCGCTATGTTTTTAACAAAACTATGAATCTAAGGACCTCTGCATATATACAGGGTTACTTGTAATTCAACGTATATCCACCAGGAGCTGATAAGGATAGGCCAGAATGCAACAAATTGAACCCCCCATATGTATGGCCGAAATTCAATAGTTTTCGAGATATTTGAATTTTAAGGGTTTTTCAATATTTACCCAAAATTTTACATTTATTCCAAATAAATAAAAAACTACATATTTAATGGGTACCATTAAGAAATAATATCATAGCTGCCAGACCAGCCTCAAAATCGCACCCAGTTTTCACAATCTTAAAATACATTATACAGGTAAAATCCAAGGTAAAGGTAAAATCAGACTGACAAATTTAAAAATCCGGAGTCACACGTGTTAGGGGATTAGTAGAATAGATTACGTGTGACTCTGGATTTTTTAATTGACTGTCTGAAATGACTTGTTTATAACTTTTTAGTTGACTTTTTTGCCATAGTTGGGTTTTAGTTTTTATACTTTTATTTCTATTATTTTGGGTTTATAATATATATTTTTGAAATGTGCTAATTAAACCCTTTCATTTGATACCCAACATGGCACAATACATACATACTGGTCAAAATCATAACCCTTCTTTTTGATTAGCCATAGTCAGGTAAAAATCACTTTTTTAATTTTGATGCTAGGATCTAATAGTTCCAAAGTTCCAGTGTTTTCATTTATTGGCGTATTGTGGTCTCCACATAATGTATGATGTTTTTCTTTTTTTTCAGGTGACTTTACAATATCACGGATGCTTGGGATGTATTCTTTTCTGAAAGCATTAGCGCTCATACACTGTACACTGTATATTCATTACAGACCGTAAGTATTATTGAGTACACTATTCTATTCGATATATATCTTCAGCTCTCTCTCTTTTCTTCTTCTTTCTTGTTCTTCAACTTTCTTCTTCATCTTTCTTCTACTACTTCTTCTTGATTATTAATAATAATAATTTATTATTATTAGTATTATTTAGTCATAAATGATAATGTATTCTATACAGTATGCGCATTATTCTTCTAAACTGCGCTACGGATTTTCACTGTCATTGTGTCACTTTCTTTAAATTCACTCCTTAATTTCCGAAATAATAAATTAATATTAAACTTACATAAAATAAAGAAATTTCGATGTTATGTCTAGTGTAACAGTTAAAGTTTAGTTTTAATTTTAACTATATTGTTTGGTATAGAACTTTTTACGGCCTAGCTTTCATTCGCCAAGTGTGCTAGCAGAGTACCTATAGGGTCTCGCAGACAGGCGCGACGCGAAAGTGGGACGCGTTTCTAGTCCAATAGTTTCTATGAAAAATACAACCGAATTGATAACCTCCTCCTTTTTGGAAAGTCGGTTAAAAAGTTCATGGAACCTACCAAAATCGCGTCGCATCGTCACGTCGCGCCTGTCTGTGGGCTTAAAACCTGCGAGGAACGCGAAGGCAAATGATTGGCTAGCCAAACGCCCCTTCAGGGTAGTTAACATTTAACTGATATAAGGTATATCGCTGGTATACATCCTACTTTACACTTTTAATTTTATCTTTTTGACTATATATTTTTATCTATTTATAATATAATATCGTGTGCCTTTTATTCTGTGTTAAGAGGGTGCATCCTAAAAGTTGGCAACGTCGTAAATAGCTGTCAAATATTTACCTGTTTCGATTAATTTGGAAATAATACTGTATGGAAATAAGAAATGTGGCTAACCAATTGACTAGAATATTAATAATGAATTGCAATTATAACATTGAATTTGATGTTGTACCCGTTTTAGGTGAAAAAAAGGCATTTGGAAAGTTACCAAATACTTTTTTTACATCTAAAACTAACTATTCGGTGTTACGATATTAATTATTGCATTTCATAATCAATATTCTAGTCAATTGGTTAGCCACATTTCTTATTTCCATACAGAAATATTATCAAATAAATCAAAACAGCGAAATATTTGACATCTATTTGCGACGTTGCCAACTTTCAGAATAAACCCTCTTAAATAAATGTATTTTCTGTCTTTCTTTCTTTCTTTATATATTTTTTTTTTCAGCGTGGTGTCACTGGGATACTGGTCTTTATCTTTAACTATTATATTGTATTTCTCCGAAGCATTCTACTTTCATTCTACGGATCTCAATTTTTACGTGGTTTTCCCCTGCGTCTTAAATAGTAAGTTTTCATAATTCTTAATTCATAAATACCTTATGCTGCGTCTACGCTAGGCGAGCCCACCACGAGCCGAGCACGAGCCGAACACAATTCGTCTAGTGTGGACCGACTTACAAGCCTCCAACGAGCGCGCTGCGAGCATTTCGTTTGTACTCTGCTGTGCTCCGCGAATTGTCGGTTTTTTGACGAACACCAAGTGATTTCCTTCGCGCTCGAGGACAGCGATCGTTGTAGGTTCATTGTACGTCCACACTTGATGCCGCGAACGACAAAGCTGAGAACGGCTCGGGTCATGCTCGGCTCGCCTAAGTCGCCTAGCGTAGACGCAGCTTTATAGAGTGCGTTTCCCCTGAAGAGGAGACGGATGAAAGACGAGCGAGACTGGATCTCAACCAATGTGATTGGTCGAATTTGACTGCCTCGTTTGTCAAGTGCTGCTGCTGAGCTTCAGTTCAATTTTTCATTAGCAGCCTGGGGTCCTGGATTTGTGCCCGGTTGATGGTAATAGGCTCGCCCCTTATTACATGAGACTTTAAACATATCAGAGGGGCAATTCCCGTATTTTTAAGGTGGATGCTCCAAGGTAACCCGCGAAATTCAAATTTTCTTACTTTTTTTGCAAATTGCAGGTCAGTGTCAGGTTGTATGTTGATTATAATATGATTCGCGACCGTAACAACTATGGCTTTACAGAATTATTATCATTAGAATCAGCAATACAACTCCTTAAGTTAGAATAATCCTCAATTGTCATGATTTCATGAAATAGTCATTCAATAGGGTTATATGAACTTAGAGAGTTGTATTGATGATTTTTATGACTATAATTCTATTAATAAATATCTGATACGGCCGCGAATCATATTTAGATCAACATACAACCTGATACTGACCTGCAAATTGCAAAAAAAAACGTAAGAAAATTTGAATTTCGCGGGCTACCCTGGGGCATCCTCATAAATCGGGGTGTACTATAGGTACACCTTTGACCCTTCGGAGTTTACAGGCGTGATGTTATGTGGTTGGTCGATTCCTACACTACTCCAATCCGTTTCCGCGTCAGTGGCAAAGCACCCATAACATGAACTTTCTTTTTCAGTCATCACCCTCCTAGGTTTAATATACCTACCAACCAAATTAAAACTCTTTGGTCAAATTCCCGGGACATCGGGCATGGACAGGGAAATAGATGATGAAAACACACAAATATTACGCACTATGGGTAACTTTAGACGACGGAAGCCTGGCAACTCATTCAAAAGCAAGCATTTCTGATAGTATTGCTAGAGTCAAAATTGGTTGTATAGCTTAGTTCCCTTGCTTGACCGGAGGTACTTGTCAGCGTTTGCCCGCGGACGGACGTTTGTTTTTTCCCTTCATGTATATTTTGGTGAATAAATGCGTGATTATTTGCACGAGACACTAGATTACAGACGTTAGAGATTCAGCGTGAGACCCCATGATACATGCATACATACATACATACATACATACATAGGAGTGTCATGCTGAATCTATAATCTAAAATGCACGATCAATCTTATAACTCGATTTTATAACTGTGAGCTTGGAGCTGTCTAAGTCGTGGGGTGTTGATATTGAATTCACCCGCACGCTCACCTCCTCGGTGCCCCGACGCCTCTTAATGCGGTCTACACTGTACACAACTCGTGTCGTCTCCACAGTTCTGTCATATTATAGTTAATATAGTAAGTTGTTAGTGATAATGTTTAAACTTATCTATACATATAATAAAACTGAAGCGAGTCGAAAGTCTGTACATGGAAGATATTCGAAAAAAGTTGGCTGGGGATACTTAGAATCGATAACAGAACTCGTTCCAACAGATTTTGTCTGTTTGCCTGTTTATTTGTAAGCGCATCACGTGAAAACGGCTTAACGGATTATGATGCAAACTTTACTAATCTGTCGAGAAAATCCCCGGCCAGGTTATAGGCTATGTAACATCACGCTACGATCTTTAGGAGCCGAGCAAAATGAAAAAAAGTCAGAAAAAACCCTAAGCGAGAACGAAGTAATAGCGCGGGCGGGCGATGGGTAGCGACGCGGTGGGCCGGAGGCCGAAATTCGAAAGTCGCGGGCAGAAGCTAGTACTGTAATATTTTGACATTGACAGGCTCTCAGTTATAAAAATCGGGATAAACAAGCAAAACTTTTCACAAGCAGGCATGTCTGAACTAATGGTTTTTTATGTCCATTCTGTATACCCCAAATCATTTAAGAGATTAACATTTCGCGACTACATTTTCAGGTCAGGGCTACTTTTTATTCCTGTAAAACAAAATAATACAAAAAGGTTTAAACGCTGACATGTATTATCGGTCATAAGCACAGAGCATGGAGTCGTCGCGCCGGCAAAGTCTAGAGCCGTGCGATGAGCGCTCAATTTCTGTCAGAATAAAATTCGTGGCACCAAGACTTGTCACGAGCCGCGTCAATTTCTGTACCTACGTCATTACGTGTCGTAATGGGAATAAATGGTGTCACGCTTTGTTTGTGGACAGTATTGACAATGCTGCCTCTAGCAGCGGCCGCCGAGTTGTTTCCGTGCTCTGTGATGCATAAGGTTAATAGTCCCACTCACCATCTGGCCTGGTGTCAGCTGACAGTGTACAAAAAATGACACACATCACTTTAAATTGTGATTTCTTTAAAACCACTGGGTCAGATTAGTTTGTGGCACTATAAGCTATGGCGCACACTATGCGATAATATATTTTGTTCAAAGCTCCACACGCTTGTCGTCAAGTTGCAGAGTCGCAATGACAGGCTAGTGAAGTCGCACGGTCTCGCTACTTGTCGCAGCGTCTAGACGCTTTGGTGTACGCGCAGTGCGCACACCCGATGACAGTCGCATGCGAGAGGTCAGCGTCGCCGACCACAGCCACCGCTGGCCGTCGCCCCTTCATGCGGTGTTGTTTACTGCTATAGCAGGTGGCCGCCGCCATCGGCCACACGTTTGCAACGAATCCATACAAAACGTATGAAAAAGCATGTGAACTGCTTGTCGCTGGGCAACCGGTGGCTATGGCTGTGGTCGGTGGCTCGTTGTCGCCGAGCCTTATCGTTGAGCTGTCGCAGTCGTCTTTTAGTGTGCGCCACAGTTAACTGTCCTTTAATTATAAGATTTTAGATTCCGTTTCATCTACTTTTAATTCAATCTAAAACTCTTTCCTGGTGCTTGTAGGCAATGAGTAAAGGCAGGTATACTCAATCTTTTTATCGTTAAGGCGAAATTGCCGGTTACCATACGAAAATAATATTTTAATTAATAAAAAAATTAAAAGATCAGCCAGACAGCTGGAAGCGTAACGCGGAGCAGTTTTCTTTGACAAACAAATAAGAACACTGAGAACATTGAAATAAAGTTGAAATTAAATAATCATCCACTAGAGCGTGAAAGCGAAAAGAAACTGTTTACTTTATTTTAAGGGTCGTAATGATGGTATTTATTTGGCAGTAACACCGCGGTGCTCTTCGCCATGTCTACCCTCCTCTTCACTACAATACGACCGATGAATCATTGGCCAGTCCGAACTTTGCCCTGCGCAATTTTTATTTTTAGGAACCAAATGGTGACATGAGGCGAGTGTGAGTGAGAGAACATGCGCGCAAATTCGGAGAGCCAATGTTCAGACTGGCCATGATTTAACGGTCGTATTGAAAAAGTGAGTCAGAACTTTTTTTTAAATAAGTATTGTGGTTTTTCGTATGACAGGGATGTAGATTGACTATACCTGGCCTAGCGATTTCACTGCATTTTTCACTTTTGAGGGTAGTTGAACGCTTAGTTTTTCTCCGCGGTTTACACCACCGGTTCTTAAATTAAAAAATATTTGTTCTTAAATTAAAAAAGAAAAGAGGAATCCCGATCAATGGATTTTCATGTGACCGCTGAAGACTGGCAGCGGGTGATACTAATTTGTTTATGCCTAAGCCAGGAATATAATGCCAGTTACTTACACAAACGTATGCCAGTCACTTGCACCAAAGTATGCAATTAACTTGCGGAAAAGTATGCCATTAACTGGCACTACAGTGTGCAAGTAACTTGCAAGAAAATATGCAAGTGACTTGCACAAAAGCATGCAAGTGACTTGCACAAAAGCATGCAAGTAATTTGCATAAAAGCATGCAAGCTACTTGCAAAGTTTCGTGCTGGTTACTGGCATGTATTCCTGTTTTTATTATAACGATGACGAATGAGCGTAAACTACTAGAAACTATCACAGTATTTTCCTACCACAGCCTTATATTCTTGCACTATAGCTTCTAAGTGTTGAACTTATTTATTTGATATCGCCATCTGAGATAAACAGTGCGCCAAGTATATTTTGATGTATAGTTTTGACTTTCCAACAATTCCCAAGAAATAGAAACGTCATTAAAGTGGATGCCCCAAAGTAGCCCGCGAAATTCAAATTTTCTTACGTTTTTTGCAATTTGCAGGTCTGTATCAGGTTGCATGTTGATCTAAATATGATTAGCGGCTGTATCAGATATTTATTTATAGAATTATAGTCATAAAAAGCATCAATTCAACTCTCTAAGTTCATATAATCCTATTGAATGACTATTACATGAAATCATGACGCATGCAAGTGAAACTCAACCTTAGGGTGATAAAGTAATTACGAGGCGACTATAGAAGTTCCACAAGTATAAAGGAACAAGTATAAGGGAATCCCCATTCAGCCCAACAACGCACGGATGTTTTTTTTAGCACACTTGATTTTCAACTCTCGGGGTTGAGCCGAGAATTGAGAATCCAATAGAACGCATCCCAGCGGACCAAGAAAACACACTGTTAGATTTTCAACTCTCAGCGCTTAGCAGAGTCTTGAAAAACGAGTGCGCGAAAATACGGCCATGCGAACCTGGGCTTAGTGTCGTGGAAATTCTCGTGGATGTTCTCCGCCCCTGAGAACAACGGAGGGGTCTGTCAGACTCTTAGTGAGGACACGGTGTTCTGTTCTTCAACTCTACGTCTGACTGGTGCGGTTTGCCCAGTTCTGCACACTCCCCCGGCAAAGTAATGGTCCGTCTGACTTACAGGCGGACCCCGTCACTCTCTGCAGACGTCAGCCTACAGCCGCAGTTAGAGGACCTCTTTATCTCTTTGACTTACTCTTATGATGCAACATGCATCTATCGGGATATGAACTCCCATAACTCTAAACTGATAATTAGATGGTATATCAAATAAATAAAATCAACGATTTACACTTCTTTTTAATAGCTCCTTCTAATATATAGCGAGTATATACCTCTATATAAGAGTGCCAATAATATAAAAAGCATATAATTTTATACATAACACGTTTTATACACGCAATAGTCAATTAGAACATTATTATTGTATTAGCAAGAACAGACCATGTTTAAATTTGAGGTACAGTTCCACTAGCCCACCTGGCTCGGCTGACTGGGGCGCTGCCGGTGACCAGAAAATGACAGACCTTAAGGTGGAAGAGTCAGGGTAGCCCGCGAAATTATTTTTTTCGAAAGTTCAAGTCGGAATCTGTCAAACTTGTCAAAAATATTGCTAATTTGATTATAGTTTTGACAGATTGCGAATGAGATTAGAAAGCGAACGTTCTTATACGGGAATTGCCCCCCTGAGTATTTAAAATGAGATACAAAGAGCTGGTTAGTTGAATTTTTCAGCTTTTCAAAAACCGGGTGTTATAGTCCGCGCGCGACTGCTAGTCACGGCCTGAGGTATGTGAGCGATGAGACGGGGGAGGGCGCCATTGGCAAAATTGTCAGACTGAGATAGCTTGTCCTTTGTCTACCTCCCCCGTCTCACCGTTAACATACCTCAGACGGTGACTAGCAGTCGCGCACGGACTATTATTATACCTAATAGTCCGAAACGAAACAATCAAGGTACCTACTGTTTCACGTCGCTAGTTTCATTAAGAGGGTGCATTCTGAAAGTGGGCAACGTCGCAAATAGATGTCAAATATATCGCTGTTTTGATTAATTTGGCAATATTACTGTATGAAATATAACTAGTGAACTAGAATATTGACTATGAAATGCAATAATAAATATCTTAACACCGAATATTTAGTTTAGATGTAAAAAATGTATTTGGAAACTATACAAATGCCTTTTTTACACCTAAAACGGTAACAACATCAAATTCAGTGCTATAATTGCAATTCAATACCTATTAATATTCTAGTTCACTAGTTAGCGATATTTTATATTTCTATACAATAATATTGCGAAATTAATCAAAATAGGTAAATATTTGACAGCTATTTGCGACGTTGCCAACTTTAAGAACAAACGCTCTTAAACCCCGCTTTTTCGCTGATAGAATGTCACTTACAGTGCGTTCATTATAACTTGAGCCGTGACGCGATTGTTAGTACTGTTGTGTCAGTGGTATCACTGGTCAAGTTATCAGTCTTGGGCCCTCTTGTCACCCCCATAGTGACTTCGTTATTGAGCCACCGGGCCAGAAAAGTTTGTGGCACTGTACACCATAGAATTACCTATATTGATTTGTTTTAAGAGACATGTTTGTTATAAAGAGTGTTTAGTAATTTCTAGTCATTATATATTTAAGTAAATTTTATTGTGACTGAGGAAAAATAAGATTATCTGCAAGTACGTTAAACCGCACGTAAGCATGCGTTTTTAGCGGTTTTTGTTTTGCATTTGCAATACAAAAACCGCTCTTACTGCAATGAAACGAAAGAAAAGACATGAAACTCCACAGTTAAGTACTCTAAAAACGTTATCCAATATTTTGTACACATTCATTATACAACTTTAAATGAAGCTCAATATCATAAACGATAGACCTACAGGTAGAAACGGGTCTTGTCGGCGGGAGAACCGGGAGAACGGACAAATCAAATCAAATGACAAAATGACAGCTAGTGATTTTTTATCTGTCATTTCGTCTACCCTTTTCCATAGACTACTATATGTACCTATAAAATGCTCGTTTCTACGGTGGTCATGCTACGCGTGCTGCAGATAATTTTAGGTTTCCTCTAAAAATAAGACAAGTTTTAACGCAATAAGCTCAACATGTGCTTCGTAGACAATAGATTTTAATTATTAACGCATTATATTTTGAAAATATAAACAGATTAACAAAGCTTCCGAAAGTTGAGTTATAGCTGCCGTTCACACGGCGCTGTACTGTACGATACTTCATGGTAAAAAGGGAAATTCTCGTCAATCATCGTCACTATGACATCATCGCACTGTTCATACGGTTAAGGGCCTATAAGTGGTGAAATTGCTTAGCAAGACCCGCCGTTATAAAATTTTCGACGAAGTGTGTTAACGACTAAAATAAATGATCTGTATGTATTTTCAAAATATAATATACTTACCTATTATGTAAAATTAGAAGGACCACAGTCACCAGTGCCATATCAGTATAGGAATTGTTACATTTTGAGAAATAAAACACGGTTTGAAAAATATTGGTTTATTTAATTAATATACTTCCCCATTTTTACTTCCCATATTTAGCGTGGGATCCTGGGTTTTTCTTCTGGAAAAACTAACAAGTCTACTGTCTAATTAAGGTAGAAGCGTCAGGGTAGCCCGTGAAATTCAAATTTATCTTACTTTTTTTGCAATTTGCAGGCCAGTATCAGGTTGTACGTGGATATAAATATGATTCGCAGCCAATATTTCAAAGTAAAATAAAAATTGGTCTATATTTTTAAACTAGATGGCGCCGGCATTTCATAGTTACTGATCCCAGATAAGAAATGCCGAAACGAGTAAACGGTGACACGCTTGGTTTGTATGGAGCGTTCATTCAGGCTCAGAATGTCCCTTGGTTTCAAATAGTCCCAATAATTATAACCAAAGACATTCTGGCAAATGGACACGGGGAGGGAATATTTCGGGAAAGGGACATTCTGAGCCTGAACGGCGGTGTTGACCATGCCGTTTTCAGCAGCGGCCGCCGAGGCGTCTGCGTGCTCTGTGGTAGAGAGTAGAGACAAAAATTAAAGTGCTATTCAACACATTGGTACCGATTCCCTTGTTCACAAACTAAACTAAATCATTTAAGTTCAGTGCATCTTTTTCTTTCTATTGAAAAGTATAGAAGATACATTTTAGTTTAGTCCTGTCAAATTAATCAGCGCCTGACGTAAATTGACGTTATTTTATTTTAATAGGCAAGTTGTTAATCACGTCTAAACTTGTATGGAGTAGTGACAGGCGCTAATTAATTTGACAGGACTAAACTAAAATTTTTCTTCTGTCCTCTTCTTAATGAAATACAAAGAAAAAGATGCATTGAACTTAAATTTAGTTTAGTTTGTGACCAAGGGTATCACCATTGTTGGTACAAACAATTTAATAATAAAGGCAATTACGGAAAGTAGGTAAAGAAAGTGAAAAAAACAATGAGTATGAATGTGGATGGCTGATAAGAGTAGGGGAAGACCAAAGAAACGATGGATGGACTGTGTGAAAGATGATATGGCTAGAAAGGAGATGACGACTAATAGAGAAGTATGGAAGAAAAAGACATGTTGCGCCGACCACAAATAAATTGGGGTAAGGACAGCACACTAATTGCGTAATACACGATCTATCACAATCTGGATCGTTTTAAAACAGATTGATAATCCATTACTTCATAAGTTCGAAAAAAAAATCTGCTCAACAACGTAAATAAAAAAAGCCGCGCTTGCCATTTGAATAGATGTCTATGGTATAAAATCAAAATATAATCAAAAAATCTATACTTATAATAAATCTGTAGAAGTGAAAATTCTGTACATTGAAAATATCAAAAAAAATAAATGGGAGGGGGTGTTACTAGACCGACACCGAACCCAAAAATTTGATTTAAAATTTTTTTGTCTGTCTGTCTGTCTGTTTGTTCAGGCATCACGCAAAAACTACCGGTTCGATTACGATGAAACTTGGTATAATTATTCTTTGATATCCTGGGCACCACACTGGGTACTTTTTATCCCGGAAAAGTATCCTATCCTACGGTTGGGGGGTGTCAAAATTTGTATGGAAGAATTTTAACGCGCTGTCCGATTAACTCGAAACTCAATATTTATACTTAAATCCAAAAATTAAGAATAACGTGTATCAGGATTTTTCGAAATTCAACCCCTAAGGGGGTAAAATAAGGGATGAAAGTTTGTATGAAAAATCTCCTTGAGGTAATAAACATGAAACTTCGCACGAATAGTTATCTAAATAAATTATAAAGTTTGTAGTTTTTTGTTTTTCTAAATTACCCCCTAAAGGGGGATTGGGGGGTGTCAGTGTTTGTATAGGAGAATTTTAACGCGCTGTCCGATTAACTCGAAACTCAATATTTATACTTAAAACCTATGGGGATGTATGGGGTAATTTCCGACACACACGCGGGCGAAGCCGCGGGCAGCAGCTAGTACAAAATAAAATCTAAGTACCTAACTTAATCTAATTTAATTTAATCAATTAAGTAATCTTTTGTAATCAATTTAGCTTTAATAATTTATTTTAATTAATTAATTGTATTATTATCTGCGCAAAATGTAGTGCATGCTGTGCTTTTCTATAAGTAATGAGGCGCTTAGACTTAAAGTTTGCAAGGTATAAATTATAAAGTAATAGTGTACTCATTGTTGAAGAGCCTAATAATAATAAATCTATACTTATAATAAATCTGTAGAAGTGAAAATTCTGTACATTGAAAATATCAAAAAAATAAATGGCAAGGGGTGTTACTAGACCGACACCGAACCCAAAAATTTGATCAAATTTTTTTTTGTCTGTCTGTCTGTCTGTCTGTCTGTCTGTTTGTTCAGGCATCACGCAAAAACTACCGGTTCGATTACGATGAAACTTGGTATAATTATTCTTTAATATCCTGGGCACCACACTGGGTACTTTTTATCCCGGATAAGTATCCTATCCTACGGTTGGGGGGTGTCAAAGTTTGTATGGAAGAATTTTAACGCGCTGTCCGATTAACTCGAAACTCAATATTTATACTTAAACCCAAAAATTTAGAATAACGTGTATCAGGATTTTCCGAAATTCAACCCCTAAGGGGGTAAAATAAGGGATGAAAGTTTGTATGAAAAATCTTATTCCTTGAGGTAATAAACATGAAACTTCGCACGAATAGTTATCTAAATAAATTATAAAGTTTGTAGTTTTTTTGTTTTTCTAAATTACCCCCCAAAGGGGGGTTGGGGGGTGTCAGTGTTTGTATGGAAGAATTTTAAGTCGCTGTCCGATTAACTCGAAACTCAATATTTATACTTAAAACCCATGGGGATGTATGGGGTAATTTCCGACACTCTGGCGGGCGAAGCCGCGGGCAGCAGCTAGTAAATAAATAAAATAACGCAATGAATCTTGTTTAACTGTCAAAATGAAACAGAGTCGGAATCGTTTACGAAAACGTTTTACGCAATTAGATAGCAGGAGAACGATTATGATAATGAGGCAGATGAGGTATGTAAGGCCAAACAGAAAATTGGCAATTAATAAAAGATGTTTAAAAAATATATTGTTTTATTTCAATTCTTAATAAATAAATAGCACAAAAATTTTAAAAATTATAAAATACATAATATTTATTGGACGGGAATAAAAAGTTATATAAAAATTGGAATGTATTTTAAAATACCTCTGCTACATTCTCTATAATCTCTTTCTTTTATAATGAGCAAGTAAGGGATGGCAATAATAAATTAAGTTTTAGCTGTATTACGGCTAATTAACGAACTTTTACCGTCTTATTACCAAACAAGTTCCAACTTTTGTCCAAGTTATTATACTTATATAGCCAGTTATTGTATGTTGAACTTTATACCAAACACGATAAAGTTCCAAATACAAAATTCTCAACGTCGACTTGGTTTTATTCGGACATAAAACTCCAGATAATTAGCTGGCAACACTGGACTGGATCAACACGCTTATAAAAACAATTAATTAGAACCATAACTTGGTCGGAACAGATGTTTGTGAGCGCTAGACGTGTTTTGTGATTGGTGGAGCACACAAGCCTTGTAATGTGAATTAAGGTGAATGCTCCAAGGAAGCCCGCGAAATTCAAATTTTCTTACGTTTTTTGCCATTTGCAGGTCAGTATCAGGTTGTATGTTGATCTAAATATGATTCGCGGCCGTATCAGATATTTATTTATAGAATTACAGTCAGAAAAATCATCAATACAACTCTCTAAGTTCATATAATCGTATAAATATAATATATTGAATGACTATTTCATGAAATCATGACATTTGAGGATTTTCCTAACCCTCCCCTCCTCTTTTTTTCTTTCCTCTGATTTTCCTTCTTTTTTTTTTTCTTCTCCTTTTTTTTCATTTGAGGAGTTGTATTGCTGATTCTAGTGATTATATTAATTCTGTAAAGCCATATTTGTTACGATCGCGAATCATATTATAATGAACATACAACCTGACCTGCAAATTGCAAAAAACGTAAGAAAATTTGAATTTCGCGGGCTACCTCGGTATCCACCTTTAGATTTATCTTAATAATAGTCCGGGACAGGCGCACACGCAATTTTAACGAAGTCTTCATAGCGCACTGTGCCTGTGTTCGTTACGTTGGCTTCCCGGAAGATGTTGTCCACCTGAAAGCAAACATAATAATTTAAGGCCTATATTCGAACCTCTAATAATTCACATTTTGCGCACCTATAATATTATCGGACACTCTAATATAATGATTGCGCCTGTTTTTGTGAAACTCAACTAATTCCTATTTTGAAGTCCAAAAAATACTAAACAGCCAAGGAACTACTAACTGTTACCCGCGGTTTCGCCCTCGAGAACCCTAATTATTTTTCTAAACTAAAAATAAGCCTAAGTTACTCCTTAAAACATCAGCTATCTGCCAGTCCGAAAATCCGATCAAGTTCAGCCGTTTCGGAGATTACCCGGAACAAACGGACAAACATTAAACAAAAAATGTTTTCTTGGTATAAGTACCGTATAGTACTTTCACATGCATATAGTAAAAGAAAGAAGAGAAAGAAAGAAAGAAAGAATTTCAAGAGATATATAGATGTTTCACTATGTGATTATAATTGAGTAAATACTGATATTCAGCAGAATCTGGTAAGACAGCAAGCCAACTCCAACATAGTTGGAACCTTTTCCAACTAGGCAGATGACAAAATTTGACGGCACGGTTGGCGTAGTGGTTAAGCGATTGACTGCTGCGGTACGTGTTGCGGGTTCGATTTCCGCACGGAACAAATATTTGTTTGACCTACATATAGTTGTTCCGGGTCTGGCTGTTTGTGTATGTCAGTTTAAATGTTTGTAAACGCACCCACGAAGAAATTCCTAGTGTGGGGCAACCACACTAAGAATATTACCTGTATCGTTTTAAAAAAAATGAACAATTTTATTATACCTCTCTGGCGGATAGGCCTTCGCCCCAGTTCTGCAGCAAGTTCCTCAGCTGCCTCGCCGGGATGACACCATTTTTCTCAGCATCACCCGCCTTGAATGCATTCACCACCTAAAACATAAAGCTGACACATCAATAACTAATAAACAAAAGATAATCATTTTCACTACCGTGATTATGTTTTGTATACTTCGAGCAAGGCGGGCGTCCGTGCCGGAAGGGAGTAGCCTTAGCGATTTATTACTATTCAGATAGTTCCGTCGTTTTTTGCGGGGGAAAATGTGCACACAATTAGTGCAGTTCCGCATACTTACATTATAAGAACAAAACTGTAACGACGACATTGGTGCCGATTCCCTTGTTCACAAACTAATCTAAAAGTTCCGTGTGTCTTTTTCTTTCTATTTCATTAAGAAAAGGATAGAAGATATATTTTAGTTTAGTCCTGTCAAATTAATCAGCGCCTGACGTAAATTGACGTAATTTTTTTCACGTCTAAACTTGTATGGAGTAGTGACAGATTTGACAGGACTAAACTAAATTGTATCTTCTGTCCTTTTCTTAATGAAATAGAAAGAAAAAGATGCACTGAACTTAAATTTAGTTTAGTTTGTGAACAATGGAACCATTTACAGATAAAAAGTTAAACAATACACAAACAATTTGTGTACAGATGAGTCACAACTCGCACTCACACTCGTAACGCGTATGCCCACTGGGGCTGGTACTTGGACAGAGGGGAATGCTGCGTATGGCTATTCCCTTCCGGCATGGAAGCCCACGTTGATCGAAGTTTGTATACGTCGTAAATAAAACACGTGGAGAAGTTGGGCTTTGTATAATCTAAAATTCACGCCCTGGTGGCGTGAATATGCACTTTGACACGTTTGACAGGTGGACCTGACGTCTCAGTGCTGCCACCTAGTGAACGTTATCTCAGAAAACCCTCGGGTTTTCATAAAAATTCACACAACCAGTTGGCGCTACTTTGACAAGAGGTCTTCCATTTAGTTTTGTACCTAGTGCACTCATTTCGCTTGTTATGTTTAAGTCCAATGTTACAGGAGGCGAGCCTATTGCCAGCAAGTGGGCACAATTCCAGACTCCGGGCTACTACTGAGAAATTATTTGTTCATTCATTCTGCCTAGCCTTTTCCCAATCATGTTGGGGTCGGCTTCCAGACTAACCGGATGCATCTGAATACCAGTATTTCACATGGAGCGACAGCCTATCTGACCTCCACAACCCAGTAACTGGGTAATACGATACCCCTTGGTAAGACTGGTTGTCAGACTTTCGGGCTTCTGACGACTCGTAACGACTGTCAAAGATCCACGAATAACAGCCGGGACCAACGGCTTAACGTGCTTTCCGAAGCCCGGAGGAGTCTCGGTATGTAAAGACCCATCTACGGACCAACCCCGGCAAGCGCAGCTTAACCTGATGGATCGACCCGTGCGGCTGTTATTACTTAGCCACGAGCTACTAAGAAATTATAATATTTAAAATAAAAAAAAATATTAGCTGTTATTGTTGTGTGTGTTATTGTTATTAGCTTAATAATTATTATTTTTAATAATTGAACGTATTATTATTAGCTGTAAAATAAATGATATTTACCTCATTAGGTAAGTTTTCAGCTCTGGAATGTATATGCATTACTTCCAAAAAGTCAGCGAAAGACATCTTGCCTCCTTTTCCTTTTAAATATCCTGAAAAATTGAATAAACCGTTTGTAATGATTTTGAATGCCATCCACTTGTGGGCGTTACGGACCATTTTCTTTTTTATCCGTCTAAGGCGGAGCAGAAAGGAGGGTTATGATTTTAACTGGTATGTATGTATGTTCATCTGTTCCCTCATAACTTCTAAACTACTCATCATAATTTGACAAATGGGGTATCGTTGGAAGCGTCTCGGTCGGCTGCTGGTTACAGGCTATATAACGTCACATTAAAAATATGTGGCCCTCTAGAGGGCATAAAGTCAAGGACTAAAAAAAAATTGTATAATATCAAATGAAAGGGTTTAATTAGCACAATTTAAAAATATATAGGCACATAATATTATAACCTCAAAATATGTTTTTTATTATTTTTATTAGCCTAAGTAATTTAAATAAAAAAAAGGCATAAAAAGAAACTAAAACCCAACTACGACAAAAAGGCGTAGAATCCGGATTTTTAATGTTTTTGTCATGTTTGGGTTTTAGTTTTTATTACTTTTATTTTTTCGCAATTCTCTATCTCGCTCTAGTAACGACAGAAAGAAATAGACACAAACACTCATTATAACGCTTTTTCCTTACGTGATGATTTCTACCAATTAACTCCTACTGCAAGCCGCGTTAAGGTTAACTTCGTCGCAAAAAGAATCTAAGTGTGTGAATAAAAATTATCTTACCAGCTAACTCCTGAATGGTGGGGCTCATTCCAAGAGATCTCATAACGACAGTGAGCTCATCTAGTGATGTGATCTGCCCAGAACGCGCAAACAGGTAGAAGCATTCACGAAACTCTGCAAAAATAACATAAATAACATCACGCTTAGTTTCCCGAAGGGTTGAGCATAGGTGTTCCTATAACACCCACATTTCGGCAGTTATGTTTAAGTCCCATGTAATAGGGGGCTAGGCTTTTGCCATCAACCGGGAACAAATCTAGGCTCTGGGCTGGTACTGCGAAATTCCTGACGGAAAAATTCAATAAGACTGCCAGACCTGGGAATCCTACCCAGGATCACATACTTAATAGTAGCGCTTGCAACGACTAGACCAACGAGGCCTCAAAAGACCATTTGAGGCACTTAATCTACATGGTCATCATATGGCCTGACCAAGATTATGTCTGGACTTTAAGACACTGTGACCTCTGAGTTTGTTTCGGCCTTTCTTCTCGGAGTAGTCAGATAGGAAACGCCGACCTCATCTAGCTTTTTAACATCCAAAAGAAGTTGCAAAGTTCAGACATGAAGTTGTTAGTTTCGTGTAAACTTTTCTCTTTTTGTGAGTAAACTGCTAGTTATAACAGTTAAGTCTTTATTATATTATGGAGTTCAAAATAATATTAACACTCTATATCAAGGCTGGCCAATAGATTTACCAGGTGAGCAAAATTTCTTAAACTGTGGCTACCACTACTAAGATATTCATAAGGTAATCTATACACAAAAATACAAAATATCTTTTAATTGACTTTATTCGTAAATGAAATGCAATAATATAATTCTATTTATTTATTGTGAGTTGTGAAGAGGTTTTCCTGATAGTAATTTGTCGATATTAGCGCCGGCTAGCTGGTCGTGAAGTGCTGGCGGGCAAATTGTGACCTACGTGCCTGGGTTTGGCCGGACTTGCTCTTTAACCTATACTACTAAATGAGCAATATTTGTTTATATATATTTTTGTATGACATTCTCGAAAACGGCACTAACAAATTTCGAGTTGCTATATATAGCGGTTTACAGAGGTGAAAATCGATCTAGCTAGGTCAAATTTCTGGGAAAAATCGTTTTCTCTATTTTCACCCGAGCATAGCTTGGTGGACCTGGCTTGGTATTAATTTATAAAACCTAACAGTTTTAAAATAATAATATGTACAAGAATATAAAAAAGGAGGGGAAATAATCATAAAACATCAAAAAAAAAAATTGATTTCGGTAGTTACCTACCAATAAGAATTATGTAGATAACTTTCTAAAGAGAAACATCAATAATACCGTTAGTTTAGTAACAGTAAACAAAAAACGAAAAGCTCCATTTTCTCGTATATATCTTAAGCTTCATATACAAAATGACGAATAAAATGGATTTCTAAAGTTTCTATTTTAAAAAGAATTTACATTATGGGGTTGATTCATCAATGTTATCATAAATCTTATCAAAAATGATAATAGAAAGTAGAACGTACCATCAATGTCTTGTTCCTTGAAATAACGAGCCTGCAACAAAGTAATTAGGCATTAATAGACAGCACTTATTTATAAATCACACGAGGAACGACTTATACATACCATTTCTTTGGTTTTGAAGAGAAATTATTTACCAAAACATTAACAAAAGTTTACAAAATGTACGGTTGCCACTTTTTGACACTATTCACTATTGACTGCACAGATCACATATACTCCTAATTGACTGACACTATTTATTTGACAATAGGGGTGGGCGGCATTGCGAGTTGCGTCGACAAACCTTAACAAAGACCGTTTTGTGTTCTGCAACGATGAAACCGTTTTACGTCCTGGGTTCAAACAGTCTTCATTGCACAAACTAGTCTTCGAATTACTTGGTGCGGATTTTTATATTACGCATATGAAAATACAGTCGTCGTTTACGAAACAGTCGGTCTGCTGCGCCATGTTTAATTATATTTTATTGCAAACATCAAACACGAACCAATCAAATCGCTTCGTGTTTGATGTTTCATGTTTTAAAGCGATTTGTTTAGTTCATGTTTGATGTTTTTAAAACATTAAACATGGCGCAGCAGACCCGGCTTTAGTTACAATAAAAAGTGAACTTTTTGTCAATGAAATACATTCGATAGTGACCAGTTGTCAATGCTGTCGTTCGTGATACGAATGCAACGAAATCATTTCATACATTTCAAATGGCTATGTTACAGCCTCTTTGGCAAGCCGCATTGACATTCAATAAAAACTGTGTCAGTCCTGGTGTGCCAAAAAGGTACCTGCATTAGACGTAGAAACTATAATTATTTCACTTGACGAGAGGGCAATTCAATTCCATGTTAGAGAAGTTTCGCCGTCTTCAAACCTGTTGCATCAACAATCGTTTTCGTCAACAGTAAAACGGTTGCGTTTCGCCCGTCAAAAGTTCGACAACGACTGACAACGACCCACCACTAGTTGACAAACAAATGACAAGAAGTTTCATTCTGACAATTTTCATCTTTGTTCCGTTCCGGGTTCAAGAATATTCACATTGTTTGCTGTCAAGTGCAAGACTTGTGGAGGATCTGTGTGGAGGATGAATGAAGTTAATGTGGCGGGTAGTGAAGTTTGTGACCCTAGTCGCCAGCCCACTTACTCACACAGATTTTGAAATCGCTATCGACTTTCCTGTCAAAATCTGTGTGTGGACGTGAGACTTTGAAATTGCTGCGTGTGTATCTAGCATAAGGTCAGAGCCACAGACTTCGCCACTCGCCACTCGCCACTACACAGCTGACTCCATTCAACCACCATCCACCATACATACCATAAGTCAAATTGCGACGGTGAAGAAGTTGTCTATTACTAGTTTACATATAATTTTGAGGATAAAATGAAACCACGTATTTCCTCTGTAATCAAATTACGTTCTTGAATTTAGACAAAAAGACTAGTATCCATATCTAAAAATATGTATAGATAGTCTGTGAACCAACATGGGCGACCAATCAGCTGACATTACTGAAGGCATATTTTTCCATGGTGTAATTATCTAAATTGGGTGAATTATTACATAAAACCTACTCCAAGGCAGTTTTCAGTGATAATCTTGTTTTTATGTGATTTATTTACCTACATCTGTTATGGATATCGAGATAAGCATTGCGTGAGTATTTACATGATTGTCTTATGAAATTATAATAATTTCCATTCTATTGATGTTACCTTGTAGGTACTGAGAGATTAGTAATGAGAGTATAATTATTGTCCTTTGACCGCTGTGAATTTTTCTGAGGTAGTGACATGTGTGATATAGGATAATATCGATTTTTCTAATAATGCATGTTCAGTGCCATGCTAGCTTGGTAATGCCTGATATTACGTATAAAAATTAAAATTTTCAACGCACGACTGTACGTTTTTATTTGTTTGCCCTTTTATGACTTAGATTGAAGGTTCTTGACGAAATTCTCGGATTTAGACTAGGTTTTTCATGAGTTAAAACCATGCATGTGCTGTTCAAAAACATCAGTATACAGAATCATGTACCTACCTATGGTTGCGTTGTATGACATAAGTCTATGGGGCCACAAAAAAAATACGCGAGTGATTCTGACAAAAACTACAGAAGAAAGGTTATTTAAGTTCAATGACAAAACATACTGTTTTATAGAGTAGGTGATCGACATTTCAATATTTTTATTGTTTCTTGGATGTATGCTGTTCTTATATATTATAAATCTTACTGTCAAGCATATTGTATGTACCTATCTTATTTAATTAACAAGGTATGGTATCTTTTTGAATAATTAAGGCTTTTTTAAAAGGTCTATTAATTAGGTACCTACCTTATTATTCACTCTCCATAGGCCCACATATACTTATGTAACATTTTAATATTCATTTAGTTTACATTTAAAAAGAAATAATTTAAAAAAACACGCGTTAATAGCAAATCGAACTAAAAATTAAAAAAAAACTTAATAAAGAAAATTAATTTCATTGTAAGCGTGGGGTGCTTGATATTCATTGTTATAAATATTAATTACTTATTTGTAAACGTAAAGTTAGTATAGAAATATGTTAAAAAGCACCCCACGCTTTTTTACAATGAAATTAATTTTCTTTATTAAGTTTTTTTTTAATTTTTAGTTCAATTTGCTATTAAAGTGTGTTTTTTTTAATTATATTTTATTTTTCACTTTTTAGTTCGATTTGCTATAAAACAGTCTTTAATTATGTTAATCAGATGTGCTAAATTACGCGTTTTTTTTCCCATAATCTTATCAAAATATTGTATTGTCGTCGGTCGTTGATAAGTCTACAACGTTTTGAAGTAAATCTGATCGCTTAAAGTGGGGCAAAATCGAGACCAAACAAGTCAGTTACATACAAACATACAGGTGAAACTAATATAAGCATGTTAATTAAAAAGGAATTATAAAAATAAATAAAATAAAGTAGAACTGGAATGGGGGTGTTGGAACGAGGTCTATGAAGCTACCTGCAGTCTGGGCCCCAGACCGAGGAACCTAATAATAGAATATATTAAAATCCTCATTATTATTTACATCATATAAATTACTGATATAAATGTAGAAATTTTACACAGGATGACACAATGGGATGTTTAACTAAAATACTATCCTTGTTACTGACTAATTATTATCCTGGCAACATTAACACTTTTGTTATATATTCAAACAAGCACCGGGCTTACAATCATTTGTCATCAATATTATTGTTATTTTCACTTACTGTTTACCTTATAAATGTACTTTACTACACAGTATTATGTAAATATTATACATAATACTGATTTATACACATGCATGTTGTCTACATATTATTATAATCTGTCTACGTATAAACAGTATGGTTATAATAATATCCATATTTTGTATGTGGTACAGTAAACAATTTAAGTAACATTAACATAACTTGGAACAAACAATAACTAAAGTTATCTTGGATGGAGTGTGTGCACAATGCACATCAATAGTTTTTGGTTTAAAAAAAAAAATATCAATAGCAGCCAAGAGTGAGTTTTATTGTCAACTCCCTAAATAAATGGGATTCAAGAGGGTTTATTCTGAAAGTTGGCAACGTCGCAAATAGATGTCAAATATTTCGCTGTTTTGATTAATTTGATAATATTTCTGTATGTAAATAAAAAATGTGGCTAACTAGCGAACTAGAATATTGATTATGAAATGCAATAATTAATATCGTAACACCGAATAGTTAGTTTTAGATGTAAAAAAAGTATTTGGTAACTTTCCAAATGCCTTTTTTTCACCTAAAACGGGCACAACATCAAATTCAATGTTATAATTGCAATTCATTATTAATATTCTAGTCAATTGGTTAGCCACATTTCTTATTTCCATACAGTATTATTTCCAAATTAATCGAAACAGGTAAATATTTGACAGCTATTTACGACGTTGCCAACTTTTAGGATGCACCCTCTTAAACATAAATATTGGTGCCGTACACTCCATGCCTACCTCTTCGGCTGACAGGCGTGAAGTTATTCAAGTTATAATTATTTAATGATTCCCTTGTTCACAAAATTGAAGTTCAGGTCAGTCTTCTTCCTGTTTCATTAAGAGGGTGCATCCTAAAAGTTGGCAACGTCGTAAATAGCTGTCAAATATTTACCTGTTTCGATTAATTTGGAAATAATACTGTATGGAAATAAGAAATGTGGGTAACCAATTGACTAGAATATTAATAATGAATTGCAATTATAACATTGAATTTGATGTTGTACCCGTTTTAGGTGAAAAAAAGGCATTTGTAAAGTTACCAAATACTTTTTTTACATCTAAAACTAACTATTCGGTGTTACGATATTAATTATTGCATTTCATAATCAATATTCTAGTCAATTGGTTAGCCACATTTTTTATTTCCATACAGAAATATTATCAAATTAATCAAAACAGCGAAATATTTGACATCTATTTGCGACGTTGCCAACTTTCAGAATAAACCCTATTAAGATAAGGACAGAAGATTAATTTAAGTTTAGTCGTAGTCGTAGGTTTTCCATCAGTAATGTCTCAGTAGCAGCCCAGAGTTTGCATTTGGGTTGCAATAGGCTCGCCCCCTACATGAGACTTAAACATAACTGGCGAAATGTGGGTCTTCGGGAAACAAGTACTAGTCAGTCTAAAAATGAACTTAATTTACACTTCCTTAAGAGGGTTTATTCTGAAAGTTGGCAACGTCGCAAATAGATGTCAAATATTTCGCTGTTTTGATTAATTTGATAATATTTCTGTATGGAAATAAGAAATGTGGCTAACCAATTGACTAGAATATTGATTATGAAATGCAATAATTAATATCGTAACACCGAATAGTTAGTTTTAGATGTAAAAAAAGTATTTGGTAACTTTCCAAATGCCTTTTTTTCACCTAAAACGGGTACAACATCAAATTCAATGTTATAATTGCAATTCTTTATTAATATTCTAGTCATTTGGTTAGCCACATTTCTTATTTTCATACAGTATTATTTCCAAATTAATCGAAACAGGTAAATATTTGACAGCTATTTACGACGTTGCCAGTTTTAGGATGCACCCTCTTAATCTATTGGGGTTTTTCGTCAGGGATTTCTCAGTAGCAGCCCGGAGTCTGAAATTGACCATTCACCGTTACTAGAGAGGCCAACATTTAAAAAAAATATACAGAATATAGTTCTATACTAATATATTACAGGAAAACCTATAAGAAGTCTATGGTCGTTAATTGATTCAGGCGTGACTTGGCGGAAATCCATTTTAAAATACAATAGACGTACTTAGTTATATTTAATAACCTATTCCTAAAGAGTCATAAAAACCATGTAAGATATCGAAACGTGAAAAGCATCCTCAGGATGACGATTGACTTGTCGCGAACTCGAACACGACGTGTTGCCAAGTTTAGCGTCGGACGCACAGAAAACTCTCTCTCTTTTACTCTGTAATATTTGATTTTGATCTTTTGATGAGGAAAATGTCGTGAGGACAATAATAATAGACTACTAGTGGGAACAGAGGTTGGGAACAAAGAGTCTCACTAGTACCACTAAGTAAATGGTGGTACTATAGAGAAAAACAAATCCCGCTAGTACCACTGGGGTGGTTCAAGTGGTACTAGTGGGAACAAATGAAAGTTTTGAGTATGAATATGCGGCATTAAGTCCGCCTCATTACATACATAAAACTTTCTGCTGCTGTGCTGGAAGTATTAAATAAATAAATAAGGTTTTGCATCTCAATCATCTCTTTTTCTAGTAACATTATTTTTTCTATGTTTTCAGGTCAAGTGTGCAACGACAAACACCTGAATAAAAATCATGGAAGAACCTATACATAGGATTAATCAATTACATTTCGACATACATAAAATCACTTAGTTGTAGCAAACTGAAATAGTGAAACTAAAAACAATAATATAAGCTAAATAGAAACATTAAAACAAAATAGGCAATTCAGAGATCTAGTCTCTTTAGAATAAAACAATAGTGAAATTAATTATAAATAAAATAAAAAAATATTTATTTTCGTTAATTATTATTATTATTATACAGTTTAGTTGACAGTTGATTCCATTGTTAATCTGTATTCAAAATACAATATATAGATAGTTTTTAAAACTATTTTAAATGGTTACCAAAGAAATAATAGTATAGATCATAAAAATAGATGTTTGTAAATCTATGGAACTCTATAGAGAGATATAAAAAGAGTTTATTTGAGGGTAGGGCGGTTGACATGGCCGCCACGATGGTGGAGACTCCGCCCCCGCAGCTAATCACCACCATAGAATGGAGTATGATGGATAAAAAGAAGTTTTTTCCGCTTTACACTTTGAGTAGTTTCACAGGTAAGAACCTTTTTAACAGTCTTCAAAAGGACCGATTGCCTTTTTGGTCTAGTGGTTGCAAGCACTACTGCTGAGCATGACTTCCTGGGTTAGATTCCTGGGTTACGAAAACTGTTATTGGGTTTTTCCATCTGGAATTTGTCAGTAGCAGCCCGGAGTTCAGATTTGTCTCCGGTTGATGGCAGTCGGTTCGCCCCCTATTACATGGGACTTAAACATAACTGGCGAAATGTGGGTGTATATTATTAGATTCAGGTACACTTCTGCCTAAACCGTCGAGGATTACAGCCGTGATGTTATGTATTCAAATGGAGGAGGTTATGCATCTTAAGAGTTTTTTAAAATGTATTTACACCGATGTTTTCCCGATCGACCAGTCGGTTTAAAACAAATATTTTTGTATTTGATAGCCCAATTATTGAGGAAGGCTAGTCTGTATAACATCATACTATGACCACTAGGAACCGAGCAAGAAAGAACGCTTATCGAAAATGAAGTACTCAATGCTATACTATAACCGTAAGGAGTACCTACACATAGCCAAAAAGTTTAATATACTTAGTCGTATCTAATCACGCATGTGATTAGAAGTTCATTTATCTAATCTTTTATTATCATAGATACACAAAACAGACGGCCTGTATAATACCTCAATTGTTGCTAATCAGAACTAATTTGCGTTCGCAGTTATGTTTCCAAACATGTAAAAAAATATGAGTTTTTTTAAAAATAACTTTAATGCAATTCGATTCAAACTTAGTGGCGGCTCGGAACATGAGGCGAGTCGCTGCGCAGTAACAATATCATGTGTCAGCGGGGGTGAGGGGTGCGTTACTGCGCAGCGAGTAGCTCACTTCCGAGCCGCCATTAACTTTGAATCGAACTGTACCTACACGTAAAGTTTAGTTTACGGTACATCTTCAACCGTATTTTTTTCCGCGTCCGCGAGTCCATGTTCTGTGACCCCCTTCACGGCACAAACGCAAAGCATTTATTTCAATGAAACCATTTACAGGCAATTTATGAATTGTCAGAGAGTCGGTCAGACAGAAATATGAAGCTAGTTGGCCATTCCAAAGCGTAGTAGATACCTATGGAGAAGAAGGGCAAGAAACTCCATGGATACTCTTATAAATAAAAATATTTTTACACAACTGACTTCCAAAAAAAACACTACAAAGTGAAAGACTATTCTAAGTCTTTGTTTTTGAATTTTCGTTTTTTGCCGCCGACTTCCGAAGTAATTTTTCGCTTTGTAGTGATTTTTTGGAAGTTGTTATTTTTTTTCCTAAAATGTTTTTATTAATCACTTTAGTTGTGATACCTACCCCACACAAATTCGAATATCACGACCTGCTATGTAAATAACAGTAACATGAACTTATTAGAACACTAGCTGCTGCCCGCGGCTTCGCCCGCGTGAGTGTCGGAAATTACCCCATACATCCCCATGGGTTTTAAGTAAAAATATTGAGTTTCGAGTTAATCGGACAGCGCGTTAAAATTCTTCCATACAAACACTGACATCCCCCAATCCCCCTTTAGGGGGTAATTTAGAAAAACAAAAAACTTTATAATTTATTTAGATAACTATTCGTGCGAAGTTTCATGTTTATTACCTCAAGGAATAAGATTTTTCACACAAACTTTCATCCCTTATTTTACCCCCTTAGGGGTTGAATTTCGAAAAATCCTGATACACGTTATTCTTAATTTTTGGGTTTAAGTATAAATATTGAGTTTCGAGTTAATCGGACAGCGCGTTAAAATTCTTCCATACAAACTTTGACACCCCCCAACCGTAGGATAGGATACTTTTCCGGGATAAAAAGTACCCAGTGTGGTGCCCAGGATATTAAAGAATAATTTTACCAAGTTTCATCGTAATCGAACCGGTAGTTTTTGCGTGATACCTGAACAAACAGACAGACAGACAAAAAAAATTATAATCACATTTTTGGGTTCGGTGTCGGTCTAGTAACACCCCCTGCCATTTATTTTTTTGATATTTTCAATGTACAGAATTTCACTTCTACAGATTTATTATAAGTATAGATTATCCACATAGGCTAAGTGAGAAAAATACGTATTATTGAAGCTAACGCAAAAATACCCAAGCAAAGTAAATAAAAATTATATGGGACCACCGCGTAAGCTTCCTCTACGAAATGAAAAAAGGAATTGTCCACAATATTTATTGACGAAAATATCGACGGACATTAAAAAAAAAACCTTCACTACAAACATAGAACCTCCTCCTTTTTGGAAGTTGGTTAGCATTGGCATGATGTTAATTGATTAAATGTTTTATTTATCCTTTTAGTTAGATGTGCACTGTACCCGCTTACCTTAATCAAGACACAAATCCAAGTTCAGAGGAGGAAGGAAGCTTACAGTGGCGTAGCTGACGCCATATCTAAGATATATAAGAACGAGGGAGTGCCAGGGCTGTACCGAGGGTTCTGGCTGTCCAGTGTGAGTATCACCGTCATCTAACCTGCCTTTTCCTTAGGGTCGGCTTCCAATCTAACCGGATGCACCTGAATACCAGTAATTTACATTCAACTGCCTATCCACCACTACCCAGTAACTGGGTAACACGATACCCCTCGGTAAAAGTGGTTGTCAGACTTTCTGGTTTCTGACTACCCGTAAAAACTGTCAAAAATCTACGAATGACAGCCGGTACAGACAGCCTAACGTGCTTTCCTAGGAAGGTAGAGGTTGTCAAATTTGAGTCATCTATGAAATATATTAATAAAAAACCGTTCAAGTGCGTGTTGGACCACGCACAAGGAACTGTTCCGCAGAACCCTTCATGACGCAGAACGCAGAACGGTATCGAATAATGGAAATCTGAACCAAACAATTCTTTACTCATAATTTCAAGTAATCACAGCTGGTTCGGGATCAACACAGTTGCTCACAGTTCCAACCTTACCTGTTTAGTCGGGGCACCCTGAATGCATTACTGCGTCCAACTGTGAGAAAGGCCAAAAAGTTAAAAAGAGGCACTATTAATTTAAAAAGAGTGCATCATAAGAAGCGCAAAAAGTTTTTATCTACGCCCATGCTATAAATCCTCTATAAAAGTTTCGGAATCAGTTAGCTTATTGCCAACATTAAAACAACCAGTGTCATAGTAACCATTATATCATCCAAACGAGTGTTATAATGTTGTACTAAATTTCATAATGCAACTCGTTTGTTCCTTCGATTCCTTGCGGTCAGCGGGTGCAGACCCCCACGCCGACACATTTTCCATAATACGATACGTCACATTTGACAGGTACGGACTATGGTCGGTTTAATGTTGGCAATAGCTAACTGTTTCAGAAACTTATATAGAGGATTCATATCATAGGTGTAGATAAAGTCTTGTATGCAACTGTATATAATTAGGTATTAAAACACTCATGTGATACTATTTTAATACCCCTTATTATACAACAGTTGCAAAAATAACTATTATAGGATCAGCACTATGTAATGTAACCGTTCTTTTTCTACAGTTTCAGATAATCTCAGGAATATTCTACATCACGACGTACGAGGGAGTCAGACATGAGCTGGGCAAACATGATATCAGCCCTAAGTTGAAGGTATACCTATTATAGTTAATTAATTCAGGCGTGATTTGGCGGAAATTCATTATAAAATACAATAGACGGAAATATATTTAGTAACCTATTCCGCTTAACTACTCTTAAAGAGTCATAAAAACCCTGTAAGAAATCGTGACGTGTTTCACCTCTCAACGAGGCGTCCTCAGAATGACGAATGACTTGTCGCGAGCCCGAACACGACGTGTTGCCGTGCCGGACGCTGAGACTGCGACTCAGGCGATTATTTACTAGGTTTATTATGACTCTTTAGAAAAAGTTAAGCATATATCTACGTCTGTTGTATTGTATACGTATTATATTTATATAATAAACATATGGGTTTTATATACTATTTGCCTCGGTGGTTTAGTGTTCACAAGCGCTACTGGTGAACACCAGGTCCTGGGTTCGACTCCCAGGTCGAGCAAAGTGTAATATTTCGGTTCGAGTAGGTATTTAGGTATTGTAGTTTTGTACGGGACAGTTGATGATTTGTTCGTGATAACGATGTTGGTCACATGGAAAAGTTGCTCAGTTTGATGGTGGTGGTTGGATGGTTCTGATACATGCTGAGTCGGTAAAGCAGATTCTATCGTGCAAGAACCAGACAAAAATAGCCCTTAGGCCGTCCGCTGCGTTAAACGGGTGCACGGAGCGGGCCCCCGCGCGGCGTGCTGTTTTCTACGGGCTGCGTGCGACGGGAGACCCGCCTCACGCAGCGCTGTCCTAAGGATGTTACTAGAAAACAGCACGCCGCGCGGGAGCCCGCTCCGTCCACCCGCTTAACGCAGCGGACGGCTTTATGGTGACTACGTAAATTCGCGGGCTAGAGCTGTTCTAATAAACATTATTTCAGTCTTTCATAGGTGGCGGCTGCGCGTCCATCGTTGGCCAGACGATCATTGTGCCTTTCGATGTGTTGAGCCAGCACCTCATGGTCCTAGGACTGGTCAGGAGTCGAGGCAATATGAGGAATCCGGTGAGTTTTATTTTTAGACATGAAAGTACTATCGCGGTCACGCGGAACGGAACGGAACACGGAATATAGACACAATTCTTGGCTGCCTCGTGCGCGGGCTCCAATTAGACATTATATGTTGTATTGGCTGCCGTAGCCTGGTTGCCGCAGCCAGGCTGCCTAGTGCGCGCCTGGCCTTAACCGCCCCTTTTTTTTGTAGTAAAGCAGTTTCCTATAGCGGCTCAGCGATGCAAGCAGTAGTAGTCCTTACGATGTTCAGATACGCGTGTCCGCGATAGTACTTATTAGAACCTCTACTAATTCCCGTTTTGCGCTCCAATTTTTTTTATTGAACACTAATAATTGCGTATCTTATTGCGAATCTGAAATATTTCCTATTTTGAGGTCCTAAAATACTAAATAGCCAAGTAACTGCAATCAACTTGGATGTAGCGTTTGGTCAAAGTTCTAACCAAGGACCGAAAACCGGTATTTTATTTTATTTTATTTATTTATTAAGGATCTCCAACAAATATAATATGATCGTATAATCAATACGGGTATTTTTTCGGTTACAACATTAATATTTTTTACAGGTATTTGTAAAGGTTACCTTAAGAGGGTGCATCCTAAAAGTTGGCAACGTCGTAAATAGCTGTCAAATATTTACCTGTTTCGATTAATTTGGAAATAATACTGTATGGAAATAAGAAATGTGGCTAACCAATTGACTAGAATATTAATAATGAATTGCAATTATAATATTGAATTTGATGTTGTACCCGTTTTAGGTGAAAAAAAGGCATTTGGAAAGTTACCAAATACTTTTTTTACATCTAAAACTAACTATTCGGTGTTACGATATTAATTATTGCATTTCATAATCAATATTCTAGTTCGCTAGTTAGCCACATTTTTTATTTCCATACAGAAATATTATCAAATTAATCAAAACAGCGAAATATTTGACATCTATTTGCGACGTTGCCAACTTTCAGAATAAACGCTCTTAAATTGAATGCAACGAGTATTAATACCGGTTACCGAAATACAATTTACCTCTATCTTACACGTGCCGTCGGCATTAGTCAAAGAGCGCGTATCGCCTCTGTGTGTAACCGGTATTAAAACGGTAACCTAAAAGGGGTAACATGTTTCTACTTCTTGGTTACCCAGATAACGGTAACCTTGTCGTATTAGTAACCAAAATTCTTCGATACCTGTACCGTAATTTATAAATATAAAGGTTTTAGGTCCCTAGTTCTAATCTAATCCATTTGGTCTAGGTCATTTGACATTTGAGGTTAATTCATTACCTCAATTTGCGTTGATGATTGAAAATCATCAAAAAAAAAAAAACATTTATTCAAACTAGGCTGAGGATCAGCACTTTTTGAACGTCAAAATGACATAAGACTGTCCCCCAAAACGCCCACCCTTCACCACTTCCTAGTGCTTTAGCTGGGAAGAAGAAGTGGCGCAACAAACTCCCCAGCAGCACAGCTGTCTTTTCAGTTAGAAAAATTGATTCTATACAATAGTACGCAAAATCATTTAACTTTCGCAACACAAAACATACATTTACTGATCAGCCATATCGTCATCGAGTGATCAAGTGAATGATTGCGTAAAAATGTAACCTAAATAGGGTTAGTTTACACTTTCATCAGACACTTGGAACCGACGTTAAATATGTTATTGCTTTTTTTTTTCTTCAGAAAATGAATCCCCTTGGGTTGGACCTAGAGAAGAAAATGTCGAAAGCTGCTCTCGCGAAGGAGGTGGCGGTGCGAGTGTACCAACTCCATGGTCCCTTGGGATATTACCGAGGCTATACAGCCTCCTTAGCCGCATATGTACCGAACTCGGCGCTCTGGTGGGCCCTGTATACGGCGTATCAAGGTACAAATCAATCAATTTTCAAATAGGGATGACGACTTGTATTAGAATTTTTTGCACAAATAATGTAATTTCAAAGAGCCTGTATAGTCATCGAAAAAATCAGTAAAATCGATGGAAATACGGAGAAGTTACACGCTTTAAAAGTTTTTGGAAGGGATTGTTCCCGTCCTTGTCGCGCGGCGGCGCGGCGTGACAAAGTATGGTGCTATACTATTTCGAACTATTTATTTTACTTTTGACATATACACGCTTATGAAGTTCTGTAATAATTAAATTCGATTTCTAAAAACAATCGAGTCAGAAATGAAATTTAGACATCACTACTTTAGCTGTCAAAAGTTAAATAAATGGTTGGAAAGATTATAGCGCCATACATAGGCGCTAGTGTGATGTAGGCAACGTCGCCAATATTTTGTAAGTGTAAAAAGCATTTAAATGCTTTTTGTTGTAAAGTTGAGTTTGCTTAAGGGCGCACCGAGCATTTGCCTTTGTCTCTGTCTTTTTCTTTACGTGTAAAGAGTAAAGAAAATAACCACACTTTTGCCCTTTTTTAATGTTTTTTGTTGTTATTTTCATCATATTGCTCTTAAATAAAAAACTATCGTGTATAAACGCTCCATTCAACTATGAACTTATTTATTTTAGTAAATGTAACATAATATAAAATTACTTATTTATATAGAAAACTAGGGAAATAGAGAAAAAAAATACTCGATAAGAGGTAACTTTGCGAATTTATTCTATCGAGCCAAATTGATCAAACCGTGTTTCCATCGTGTATACTGTCTAGTATATAAGCCCAAAAATACCAATAAATTTTCCTACATTTTAATTTAATTGTTTACTACTTCAAACAAGCGTTATAAAAACGTGTTTTTATGTATAAAAAGCTCGGTGCCCCGTTAACAGTTTATTTTCCAGATGTTACAATGCCCCTTGAGATCTATCATTTCAGTAACATTCAACTTGTATTTTCTATGATTTGAACAGATGAAATGCTGAAAATCGCACCGGCTTGGGTGTCCACTCTCCTGATACAGTGCGCTGCGGGCACGCTCGGTGGTTTCACGACCACGTTCCTCACGAACCCACTCGACATCGTTCGGGCCAGGCTACAGGTACTAACTTCATCAATGATATTATTATAAGTAAAAATAATAGTATAAAAACTAAAACCCAACTGCGGCAAAAAAGTCAACTAAAAACGTATAAACAAGTCATCTCAGACAGACAAATTGAAAATCCGGAGTCACACGTGTTAGGTGATACATCAAATAGATTACGTGCGACTCCCGATTTTTTATTTGTCTATCTATACGCTTCCAAGGACACCCCATTGGTGAAATTATGATGAGTAGTTTAGAAGTTATGAGGGAACAGAATGATGAACAAACATACATACCGGTCAAAATCATAACCCTGTTTTTTACTTCGCCGTAGTCGGGTAAAAATGTGGTAGATAGATTACTTAAGCAACATTTTTAGTTCAAAAATGGCACAATATTAGATGACAGGTGGAAGTAGCACAGCATGTCGTAATTAACTTGAGCAAAAAAGAGACAAGATGACAAAACCTTGGCTAATTAGCCAAGTTGACCAAGACGTGCCATTCGCGGAGCGCGTTTTTTTTTTTTTTTTAACCACTATGGGGAAGCTCTTGGCCTGAATCTCACCTGATGGTAAGTGATGATCAGGCCGAAGGTGGTAGCGAGCTTCACCCGGAATCCTCAACCACAGAGGAATTGGCTATCTTACCTCTAATTGCCGGAACACAACAATGCTGTTAACAATGTTGTTATGGCGACAGACTTAGATAAGATGGTGGTAGCTAGCCAGGCGGACTTAAAACAAGCCCTACCATCAACCAAACCGAGCAGAAAATTTTGCCCCCACTGGGAATCGAATCCGGGACCTCTGGGTCTGAGACAGGTGGTCTAACCAGTAGACCACAGAGGCGGTTCAACCGTATAACCTATCCGATGAATATATGACGACGATATACGACGATGATAATATTGGATGAATTATCCGTGGTCATTTTACTTATAATATTGTGACGCTTCATAATAGATACCGTCATCCTAGCCTTTTCCAACTATGTAGTACTTGGGATCCATTCTAACCGGATACAGCAGAATACCATTTTACATGGAGCAACTGCCTATCTGACCTCCATAACCCAGTTACTAGGTAACACAATAACTCTGGGGCCTAAGTCTACTAATTTATAAATGTTACAATGGTCTCTCAATGGTAAGTTTTTGTATGGCAAATCTGTCAAAAACTCACCATTGAGAGACCATTGTGACGTTTATAAATTAGTAGACTTAGTACCCTGGTTGTCAGACTTGGGTTTCTGACGACCCGTAACGACTGTCAAAGATCTACGAACGACAGCCGGGAACAGCAGCCTAACGTGCTTTTCCGAGACACGGAGGGGTCTCAATATGTAATGAATGATCACACATCCAGGAACTGACCGCGGCAAGCGCCTTAACCTTCGATCAAGCCGTGCGTCTGATTACCCAAGTAACTTGAATATTTTAACATATGACAACAGTTAAAAATACAATACACATAGATATTTATTTAGTAACCTATTCCGCTTAACTGTTCTTAAAGAGTCTTAAAAGAACCCTGTAAGAAATCGACACGTGTTTCACGAACCCGAACACGGCGTGTTGCGACGCCGTGCGCTGGACGCTGAGTGTGCTGAAAGCTCAGCGCTCGGCGTCAAGTCAATCGTCATCCTGAGGATGCCCCGTTGAGAGGTGAAACACGTGTCGATTTCTTGCAGGGTTTTTTTAACTCTTTAAAAACAGTTAAGCAGAATAGGTTACTAAATATATCTACGTCTATTGATTTTTTTAATGGATTTCCGCCAAGTCACGCCTGAATCAATTAACTATCTTAAATGTCAACAGTGTCAAACTCACGGTATTTTTTTTTTTGTTACAGGTCGAAGGCGTAGGCACTATGAAGGACATCTTTAAGACGTTATGGGCGGAAGAGGGCTTAGTAGGGCTTTACTTTAAGGGGTTGTCCGCTCGTCTGCTGCAGTCCGCTTGCTTCTCATTCAGCATTATCTTAGGCTATGAGAGCATAAAGCGCGTGGCGCTGAGCGACGAATACAAACCGCGAGTGCGCTGGTGATCCTAATAAATGTATGCCATAAATAATGACTTTTATTTAATGAGAGTTTTCATGAACACGCAACCAGTTGCCGCCACTTTGACAAGAGGTCCTCTGTTTAGAAAATGAATGTAAATGTAAAATATGATGAAAAGAAAGAAAGAAAAATTGTTTATTCTGCACAAACTGAACGCACGTTACATAAAACACACATTAATGTGTGTTTTATGTAACGTGCGTTCTAACATTAACAACTAAAGAAATTATAGGCGGTTGGTTTGACACTGACAGGTGCTCGAACCTGACGTCTCAGTGCTGCCACCTAGTGGACATCATTTCAGAAAACCTCATTTTATCCAGCCTGTCCCTTGCTGAACTTTCACTATCCCATCACCCACACATACCTGGTGAAAAACCTTTCAAATGCGAGGTTTGCCAACGCAGTTATAGTGCAAAAGGGGGTTTGAATCTTCGAATCGTAACGCGAACGCGTTTTAAAAACATGAAACATCCAACACGAAGCGATTTGCGGATGCCTGATTAGTTCGTGTTTGATGTTTAATGTTCTTAAAACATTAAAACATGGCGCAGCAGACCCGCTTTACTAGATCTGGAATGTCACAGATAATAATAATACTACGAATGGGATGATTCCGTGATTGTGAATGTTTCGCCAGTGCAAACGCACAGTAAACATAGTGCAGTCTATTATGCCGGCTAAAATCCAGTCCACCGATGTGATGGTAAACAAACTGAAAAAGGCGCCATACATGTTGGTTCAAAAATGATTCTCTCGGCTGCCGGGCGGTCGCCGTGCCGCTGCCGATGCTGTGCTGGGGCCGGTCCGTCAGGGTATATATGTTCTGTGGGGCCGGTTCTGGCTAGTGGAAAAATAATAATCGGGGAAATACGGTGCCAAAAAGCACAAAAGTCAATCAACTGACCGTTTTAATTGGGGTTACAAGTTGTTAAATCTGATTTCCTCAAAAATAACTTGGTTATTCGGTCAACCGCATGTCAGAAGCACTAATATTAGAAAGGTTTTAGATTGTTACCATGGACGTGCGGTTGGCTGTACAGTACCTGGTAGAAACTGCAGAGCGTCGCGGTCGTCCCTAATACTCATTAATCATTATCCCACAACAATGATTAAAAAAAAAATCATTGTAAAAAAGCGTGGGGTGCTCGATATTGATTGTTGTAAATATATAATTAGTAGTTATTTGTAAACGTAGAGTTAGTTTATAAATATGATAAAAGCACCCCACGCTTTTGTCAATGAAATTAATTTTCTTTTAATTTAAATTAAAAGTTCTTTTCCGTTCGATTTGCTAGCGTGTTTTTTTAGTTTTTTTAAACTATATTTTATTTTTCACTTTTTAGTTCGATTTGCTATATAAACCCATCTTTATTATGTTCAGATGTGCTAAATTACGCTAAATTTCTGTTTTTTTATTACGCATTTTTTTTTCCATAAGCTTAACGAAATATTGTATTGTCGTCGGTCGTTGATAAGTCTACAACGTTTAAAGTAAATCTGATCTCTTAAAGTGGGGCAAAATCGAGCCCAAACGAGTCAGTTACATACAAACTTACAGATGAAACTAATAAAAGCGTGTTAATAATAAAAATAAAAAAACTTAATAATAAATTTATAGGATGTTATGTTACACATATCTTAGTGTTGGACATAGTCCAACATAATGCAATAGCATGCATGCAAATTAAGTAAAACATAGGTTTGAATTTGAGTGTATTGTGTTAGGAAATTTAATGAATGGGCCACTGCTGGCATTAGAAAAAGCAGAGATATTTTATATAATTTGTACCACGAGAAATCATTAACTTCTGATCAAGCCCTTCATAATTATGTCAGAAAGTATTCTAAGATATTCAAAATAGTCTGCGCTCAAGCTAAATCTAAATTAATAAGTAACAAAATTAGTAATTCAAATAATAAAATAAAAGCTGTGTGGCAGGTAATTAACAAAGAAACTGGAAACACAAAACAGCGAGACCAGAATGAATTGTCTCTAAAAATCAATAATTAAACCATTTCAGATAAGCTAAAAGTTGCTGAGACACTAGAAAATTTCTTTACGAACATCCCAATAGAGGTCACGAAATCGCTCCCCTCATCATCTATATTAGCTGAATCTCTTCTGAAAAAAAACTTCAATAAGGACATTCCAAGTTTTGAATTCAAGCCCATCTCTGTTGTTACAATTAAAAAAGTATTCAAAAGTCTTAATATAAAAAACACTGAATACTTATGGGGAATTTCCGTCAAGGTCCTTAGAGATATTATTGACACAATTGCTCCTGTCCTAACAGGCATATTTAATCAATGTTTAGATAGTGGTACGTTTCCTGACTTAATGAAACATAGTAAAGTAGTACCAGTTTTCAAATCGGGTAGTAAGAGTGATCCCTCTAATTATAGACCAATATCTGTGCTACCAGCACTGAGTAAAATATATGAAAAAATCATGCTGGACCAGATGTTGTCACATTTTAATTCAAATGAGATTTTACATAGTCGACAGTTTGGTTTCACGAAAGGAAGGTCGACGACTGACGCTGGAGTAAAACTCATCAGTCACATTTTGGAATCCTGGGAGAAGTCCCAGGATGCAATTGGCATATTCTGTGACCTCTCAAAAGCGTTTGACTGCGTTGACCACAACACACTGATCTGTAAATTACACCACTACGGAATTAGTGGACAGGCTGCTGATCTTGTTCTTTCTTATTTATCAAACAGGCAGCAAAAAGTAAGCGTAAACGGGGTGACTTCCTCGGGGTCTCTAGTAAAGATGGGCGTGCCCCAAGGTTCGATTCTTGGCCCTTTCCTATTTCTAGTTTATATAAATGACCTTCCCTACATGATGGCTAACTTATCGGATATAATTCTATTCCCTGATGACACGTCTCTTATTTTTAAAATAGATAGAAAAGATACGGATGTCTTACATGTCAACGATAGTTTGGCAGTTCTTTCTAAATGGTTCGCAGCTAATAATCTTTTACTTAATGCGAACAAAACTAAATGTCTTAAGTTCTCTTTACCAAATGTACCCCAAGTAGGTCTAAACTTACAACTTGATGGCAAAAAACTAGATGCAATTACAGAAACTGTGTTTCTAGGAATTACTCTAGATTCTAAATTGCAATGGGGTGCCCACATTAGAGCTCTTTCAGGTAGATTAAGTTCAGCTGCATTCGCAGTAAGAAAAATAAGGCAGTTGACTGATGTAGCCACAGCTAGGTTAGTATACTTTGCTTATTTCCACAGTATTATGTCTTATGGCGTTCTGCTGTGGGGATCGGCAGCTGATGTAGACTCAATTTTCATATTACAAAAGAGAGCAATCCGCGCGATCTATAGAATGGGTCCTCGTGAGTCCCTTAGAAACAAATTCAAAGAAGTTGATGTACTAACTCTGCCTTCTCTTTATATCTTAGAAAGTATTTTGTATGTTCGCAAAAACTTAGGACTTTTCAAAATTAGAAGTGATTTCCATAATATAAATACACGTAGTAAACATGAAATTGTGATACCTAAATTTAGATTAACTAAAACTAGCAAGTCATTCCTTATAAACAGTATTCGCTTTTATAACAAGTTGCCAAAGTCGGTTACAGAACTTAACGATGGAAAGTTCAAAACCCACATAAAACGTGTCCTTATCAAAAAAGCATATTACAAGATTAAAGACTACGTTGACGACAAGGAAGTTTGGCAATAATTCCTTCTGCACATGTGGCCTCCCTGGTACCTCATTAACGGCATAATTATGTAAATGTCTATTAACTGCTCCCAAATTACGATATGTAGGTATTTTATTTTACTTTTTTATTTAGGTACTACTTGACATGTAGTTTCTTTATTTGACATGTATGCCTACAATTCAAATTTCAACTTACAGTAGAGACTTGTGGAATACGGGGTTCTCACTCGGATTGGTTAAAGTTGTAGTGACAACCATTTGGGTTAAATAGGTTCTTAATATTTTTTTTCGACCTTTATATAGATTCCTTTATATTTTGTGAATGTGAGAACGTTGTAGGCACAACAGACTGTCGATTTGCAGACTATTTTCTATTTTTTTTATTTTTTTTAAGTATCTTGTTGACAGGCCTACGCTGTCCTCTCATACCTATTCAAACTGTACATTTAAAGCATTGTAAAACCCATTTATTTTTAAAAGAGTAACCGTGGAGTTTCTTGCCGGCTCTTCTCCATAGGAAACGACCAATTGGAACCGTGCACCTAGATTCTGACGTTTCATAAGTGCCCTTGTAGGTTTATATGAAATAAAATATTTTGATTTTGATTTGATTTGATTTGAGGATCTAGAGCAGGTGGCGTTCTGTAGTTTTTACCACAGACATATTTATATGTCTGTGGTTTTTACCTACCCCGATGGAAAGAACGCGTGAGTTTATAAACGGATGAAAAATGATTAAAAATGTACACACACGTACATACATCAACATAGTAAACAAAACAGTAGTTGCGTGGTTTTTGTATATGACACGAGTATACGACATTTTTGAAAAAGTTAACCTTTAACCTTAACTATGGGTAGTTGTTTTTTTCTGGTCACCCGTTGCAATACCCACCTTCGTTTCCGATTCCTCTATTTCCTCTAAAGTCAGTTACTCTTTAGTAAGTACCTAATAAGTAATAGAACAAAGAAGACAACTGACAGCAGTGCCAGCGCGCCTGTGGACAGCATTTAGCTTTTCATAAAAGTTGACAAAAGTTTTTCTGCTAACATTTAAATTAGACCACCATGGACGTACTAAATTAAATGAAGCTCTGACAACACGAACAACACACTGTGCAACTAAGCAAATATATTTTGCAAATAAGTAACAGATTCTGGACGACTGATTGTTCCTGCAGCAGGGGCCTACAATCTCGTGAAAGCAGATTTGAACGTGAAAAACTGCGGTAAGTAATGAGTTACAATATGAGGTGTTTACTAAAATAAAATAATAGTAGGTAAGTACCTACATGTATTATACCTACCTGGATTATAATCCATCTAGGGGTAGATTTTGGGCTATTATAAGTCAACCGATGCCGGATGTTGCTTAGGTTATGTACTTAGGTATATATTTCGTAGGCTATCTAGGAGAACATTACGGCAGCCACTAACTTAGATCAAGAAACGTTATCTCTGATCATAGTTGGAACAATAAATCTTACCTCAAAGACGATGAAGATATAGGTCGTGAGCGTAGGGCGCTAGCGGTCAGGGCCAACATGCTGATACACAGGTTTGCTCGTTGTAGTACTGAACTACTGAGGTACCTACCTAAAGATTACGAATTATTGCCAATCGTTCTACACGAGCGGCCTGTGGGTAAGGTAGGTATACTAAGAGATCGCTAGACGCCCTGCGTATTCAGTATAACAACTGCTTCAGGAAGCTGTTGGGACTGCCGCGCTTCTGTAGTGCGTCCGGTATGTTCGCTTTTGCGCATACCGATGATTTTTACGCCATAATGCGCAAGAAAACAAATTCCATCTTGTCAAGAGCGCCGTCTAGTTCTAACAGCATCCTAAGTAGGTATGTTGACAGAAAAATACCACGCACCTTGGCTGTCGCACGCTGTGGAAGACCCCATAGCTTACCTTTTAATGTTCTTTTGGTTTTTGTTTCTGTGTTTGTTTACTAACAATAGTTTTTAAGAACTATAGTACATATGTTAGTAACAAGTCAACTGGGCCTAGTTGCCATAAATAAACTTTTTTTTTTTTTATTGTATTATATTAAGTACTATTATCTTAACATTTTCTAGATAAGAATGATGGAAATCAAAAGTGACGGAGCTCAGTCATACACAATTCCTTTAGATAGTGTAGACTTGATGTACCTCAGTAAGTATGTCCGCACCCCAAACTCAGAGAAGATGCCGCTGTGGAGAAGGAAGTGCCTGGACTGGGAATCTGAGTATTGTCACGTACAGATAGATGATAATGAAGATTGCTATTCTGGTAAGAATATTATTGTTACAGTCAAAATTCAATTTTCTTATGTTTTTAGGGTTCCGTACGGCCAAAAGAAAAAACGGAATCCTTATAGGATCACTTATGTTTCTGTCTGTCTGTCTGTCCGGCTGGCTGTCTGCCTGTCTGTCTGTCTGTCTGTCCGGCTGGCTGTCTGCCTGTCTGTCACAGCCAATTTGCTCCGAATAAAGACTGTTCTGAAACGAATGGACTGATTCAATTGAAAAGAGATCATTGATTTTCAGCACAGCGGTTTGGTTTCATACTTAATAATACTTGTTCAAGTTCATCATCCGTACAAGCTCATATCACTTTTTTCGGCAGCAGAGGAAAAGATTTTTGTCAATTAAAATGTACGGAAAACCAGATTTTTCAACCCAAAAAATCAGCTGAAGGCATGGTTGTAGAGACTTATGTAGTAAAAAATACTCGGAGTCGGACTGACTTCCCCAATAGTGGTGACAAGTTTTTTTTTCGGTGTAAGCACTTGTGACTTTGTATAGACTGTAATTTTTTTTTAAATCCTGATCAGTGTTTTTTTTTTAAGTTTAGTTTTATGTGTATACATGGTTATTGGTGCCGATTCCCTTGTTCACAAACTAAACTAAATTTAAATTCAGTGCATCATTTTCTTTCTATTTCATTAAGAAAAGGACAGAAGATAAATTTTAGTTTAGTCCTGCTGTCAAATCTGTCACTACTCCATACAAGTTTAGACGTGATTAAAAACTTGCCTACTAAAATTACGTCAATTTACGTCAGACGCTGATTAATTTGACAGGACTAAACTAAAATATAATATCTTCTGTCCTTTTCTTAATGAAATAGAAAGAAAAAGATGCACCGAACTTAAATTTAGTTTAGTTTGTGAACAAGGGAATCGGCACCATTACCTATATGTATAAAAATAATATATATTTAAGTTTCTCGTTAAAGTGAAAGGGAAGAAGTCATACTCAATGGAGTTATACAATGGAGCCGATTCTCTTGCCACAAATGCCTCTAAACTAGACTAAAAATCACCAAAATTTAGTTTATTGCTGTCAAACGACGATTTGCCCTTCTGAAATAGATTAAAGTGACATAACTTAACTATATTTTAGTTTGTCAGCATTAAGCTGGCACAGTTATTAACTTTGTGAAAATGGCAATTTTGCTATTCTCTGATTTTGATGTTTTTCACCTCACATTTTGGTTGTCTGGCCTAAAAGTGGCTAAATCTAACTATTTTTAATCGCGACTAAAAAGCTGTGGAATAAAATTCGTTCTAATGAACAACTCGTCTTTCAGTGCAAAAAAATCCTGTTTTTTTTTTCTTTTGCTTATATCTCGAAAATGTCCTATCGCAGAAATTATGAAAAATTTTACCCCCTCTTTTAAATCTCCCTAAAATTCAATATGTAGGTAAGTAATAATTTTCATATTTTCCGTAGAAAAAGTGAAAAAATCGATAGAAAAAAAACCGTCGAGGCATCCCCGCCATTCGATTTTAGTTGTGTCAAAATTATTTACTAATAATAGTTCTAAGATTCTATTTTGGTTCATATACATCACGGAATAACATACATCACGACTTGTTTCCCCGAAGGGTTGGGCAGAGGTGTACCTTTATAGCCAAAAGTAAGGAATTTTAGAGATAGTTTAGTTCGGTGTACAAGAGAACCGGCACCAAATGTCAACTTTGTTGGCATGTGACGGGATGGCTCCCAAGTCTTAAATGACTAAAATACCGTCTTTTTTTAAGTGATACTTAGGCGGCGATTGGACGAGTTTTTTTTTAAATTTCAAGGACACGTCACATTTCGTTACTTGAGAGAAGAAATAGATAACTCTCTCCTCTGTCTCTCACACTATCTCTTATTCTTTTCAGAAGAAACGTTTGACACATATAGTTGCCATATATGTTACGTAGAAGTGCCCATAATGTATTTCAAAAAACATAACGAGAGCGAAAAACACGTCACATTAAAGACGATATTCCAGAAAGTTCTTGAAAGAGTGTCCAAACAAATAAATATAAGCGTAAGCGTAATGAATAACGACAAAGATATCGACAAGGATGTGTATTACTGCGCGCCTTGCTCTAAGATTATTAAAACAGAAAACAAACATAAGCACGAATCATCACAATACCACGTAAATTCGCAAAGAGACATTCATGTTGTGTATGAGTTTAACAAAATATTTGAAGAAAATAAAGTCAACGAAGAAATATTGGACGAAAAGAGGTTTGGTACAGAAATTATTCAGAATGACACCAAAAATAATGATGTAAAAAATGTAACTAATGAGGATAAATGTAACAATGCTGAGACCAAAACAGATTCTTCTACTAATGATCTTACAATGAAACCAACCTGTACTGTTGAACGTTTGGTACCAAATGACAAACATAACGAAGAACTCAATTCTGAAGAAAAATATTTCAAAGATATGGTAAAGAAACACAATTTGAAAGTGAATTTGCCCATCGTAGATGGGGAATTTATTAATGTAGCTAGTCCAAGCGGGGTCAAGGTAAAGATATCACGAGACCATTTTCATAGTTACCTCTCCGTTGACGAAGGCATCAGGATATATTGTCAAATGTGTCACATTAGTCTAGAATTACTAGAAGAAAGTAAGCATAAGGTTACGGAAGAACATGCAAGAAATTTATTTTTACCCGTCAATGAACAATTCGGCCGAAGTGTAAGTAAACATTTTGTTTATTTTATACAACGTGGTTTTTTATATCCCATTACTCTAGGCCAGTCTAGGCTTATATTCTATAAGAGTAGATCTAATAGCTTATATTAGATCTACATTTACAACACATTTGTTTACATCCTGGAAACTAAAATGCGAACGCAGTTGACACACTTACCTAGGTCATAGACTAGTGTCCGGTTAGACTTATTTTGTATACAGAAGAGGTATGCCACGCGCGACTCAATATTTAGGGTGAAATCACACTGCTGGCATAAATGCTGATCGCATTAGTGTCAGCAGTGTGATTTTTACCTTATTCGGGATTTGACCTAACTTTCAGAAATTAAGGGCCTTGCGTCAAGCGACACGCATGTCGTGGGGATTCGTGGCATGCTCTAAACAACTTGTTTCGTTTGGTTTCTTCATAGCGCAGCTCCTGGCCTCAGAGTATAACATAATTTAACTAATATTTATTGTTTTTATTTTCAGCGCAATGTTTATAGTAGTCATTGCCTCATATGTAACACGCTAGTTATGACAAGTTCACTACCCAAACACCATCTCTGCAATGATAAACACGTCAAACTCTTAAAAAGCGCAAAATTAGCTGACACTTGTCAAAACAATGAAGAACTAGCCAACAGAATTAATACGGAGAACAACGTTGAACGAACACATACAGAAACACATAAAATTGAAAACCATGCTAACAAGTCGAAGGAAAACAAGATAATAGAATATATTAATAATAAGGAATATATTTGTAAACTTAATTTATCCGAAAATGATTTAGGTGATCATAAGAATGAAAGTGGTCACATAGCGAAACAGTGCAATATTAGTGTGCCTCAGGATCAAATGAAAAAACATAACGCTGGGACTCTTCATTGGTCTAACGCGTTAAAAACAAATGGCACAGGCGTAGCGGACGGGTTACAAGCATATTTTCCTAAAGATAATCTAAATACAGATAGTGAGTTGTCTGAAATACAAAACGATACACCTAGAAATGATAAAGTTGCTAAACATAACAACACACCTAAAAACGATAATTTAAAAAAACAAAACGGCACACTTAAAAATGATAATGTAGTCAAACAAAACCATGTATCTGAAAATGATAATGTAACTAATCAAAACGATGTATCTGAATATGATAATGTAACCAATCAAAACGACACACTAAAACATGATAATATAGCCAATCAAAACGATACATCTAAAAATGATAATGTAACCAATCAAAACGATACATCTAAAAATGATAATGTAACCAATCAAAACGACACCCTTAAAAATGATAATGTAGTCAAACAAAACCATGTATCTGAAAACATTGTTGGTAATGGATTCGCACAAATGTGTATGGATACACTTGGAGATGATAAGTGGTATTTCTTTTATAATAATTAAAGAGTTACCATACTTATTGAACAAAGTACCTACGTGCATGTTAATTAAAATAAGTTAAGATTTAATTTTAGATGTTCGTTTTTTTTTATTATTTTTCTACTGGGTTAACTTTATTGTGTACTTTTCGATTAGGAGCGTGCATTGTAAATTGGCAACGTCGCAAACAGCTGTTAAATATTTACCAGCAGTGCTATTCTGTAACCATCTCACCGTGAAACCTTAGGTGAATCGAGCTGTCAGTCCACCCAATGCTAGGAATTGACACTATTAGTAGCTCACTTCACTTATGTTTTCACGGTGAGATTTTAACAGAATAGACCGGCTGTTCTTATTAATTTGTTAATATATTATAGTACTAGCTGCTGCCCGCGGTTTCGCCCGCGTGAGTGTAGGAAATTACCCCATACATCCCCATGGGTTTTAAGTATAAATATTGAGTTTCGAGTTAATCGGACAGCGCGTTAAAATTCTTCCATACAAACACTGATACCCCCCAACCTTTTAGGGGGTAATTTAGAAAAACTATAAACTTTATAATTTATTTAGATAACTATTCGTGCGAAGTTTCATGTTTATTACCTCAAGGAATAAGATTTTTCATACAAACTTTCATCCCTTATTTTACCCCCCCTTTAGGGGTTGAATTTCGAAAAATGCTTCCTTATCCCTTGCCTACATTATAAAGGGAACCTCTGTGCAAAATTTCAGCTTTCTAGGTCCAAGGATTTGGGCTGGGCGTTGATGAGTCAGTCAGTCAGGACTTGTGTTTTTATTAATAGGTATAGATATAGATAGTAGGATAGGATACTTTTCCGGGATAAAAAGTACCCAGTGTGGTGCCCAGGATATTAAAGAATAATTATATCAAGTTTCATTGTAATCGAACCGGTAGTTTTTGCGTGATGCCTGAACAAACAGACAGACAGACAAAAAAAATTTTAATCAAATTTTTGGGTTCGGTGTCGGTCTAGTAACACCTGCCATTTATTTTTTTGATATTTTCAATGTACAGAATTTTCACTTCTACAGATTTATTGTAAGTATAGATCATAAAATATTTATTTATTTAAACTTTTCGCACAAAAAGTTACAAAGGCGGACTTTAGGCATTCTCTACCAGTCAACCAAGGGTGGTGGTCGTTAGAAATATTGTGTATTAAACTGTACCTATGTTATAAAATAATAATAATGAATTGTAATTATAGCACTGAATTTGATGTTGTAGCCGTTTTAGGTGTAAAAAACCGGCCAAGTGCATGTCGGACCACGCACAATGAAGGGTTCCGTAGCTGGGATGAACTTATCCCAAGAACAAACTTAACAAATGTATGGTAGAACATGTTTTTGCAACTGCAAATTTAAGTTGGTCGATAATTACTCGTTAACTAGAAAAGCCTACTTAGCTGTGATAGTTTTCCTTTTAATTTCGTTATATATACTACTGCTGTGAATTTTTCCACATATCCAGAACTTACCGTTTAGCTGGCAGCAGGGGGGGGGGGGGGGGGGACACTTGACTCTAACAAAAATTAGCACTAAATGTCTCCAAAAATTGTTTTAACAAACTCACAATATTTTTGAACTTTCTAACGATACCCCACACCATGGGGTATCCTAAAAAAAAATATTTTTCATGATTTTATTTTACCACTTTGTCGGTTTCATTAGTATGTATACTCATGCCAAATTACAGCTTTCTAGTACTAACAGTCTCTGCGCTAAGCGGGGGACAGACAGACAGACAGACAGACGGACATGGCGAAACTATAAGGGTTCCTTGTTTACTACGGAACCCTAAAAAGGGCATTTGGTTTCCAAATACTTTTTTACATCTAAACGTAAATATTCGGTGTTACGATACTAATTATTGCATTTCATAATCATTATTTTAGTTCACTAGTTAGCGATACTTCAGTAATATTAATCAAATTGTACTAACATAGTGTATAAGATTTTTGTTACTAACCTCTTCTATGGACTGTAATTGTCTGAAAATAAACGTTTATTTTTATTTTTTTATTAAAAAATTAATCAAAACAGCGAAATATTTGACAGCTTTTTGCAACGTGGGCAACGTTGCAACTTTCAGAATGCACGCTCTTAAGAGGGTGCATCCTAAAAGTTGGCAACGTCGTAAATAGCTGTCAAATATTTACCTGTTTCGATTAATTTGGAAATAATACTGTATGGAAATAAGAAATGTGGCTAACCAATTGACTAGAATATTAATAATGAATTGCAATTATAACATTGAATTTGATGTTGTACCCGTTTTAGGTGAAAAAAAGGCATTTGGAAAGTTACCAAATACTTTTTTTACATCTAAAACTAACTATTCGGTGTTACGATATTAATTATTGCATTTCATAATCAATATTCTAGTTCGCTAGTTAGCCACATTTTTTATTTCCATACAGAAATATTATCAAATTAATCAAAACAGCGAAATATTTGACATCTATTTGCGACGTTGCCAACTTTCAGAATAAACCCTCTTAAAGTTTAGTTGTTTACGAATACCTACCTACACAAACATAGTACACAAAATTAAAATAATTATTTTCATATTACTTTTACTAATTAATATATACGCGAATACTCGCGGTCGGTAATATAATTATGATACCTTTCGCGGATTATCTTTTTTAGATTTTTAATTTATATTATTGCTGGCACGTCTTTAGGTTCCGAATATCAAAAAAAATATTTTTTGCCATATTCAATTTAATGTGACGTCACATAGCCTATAAAATAAAATATTTTTATTGGCATAAACAAGTAAATACATAATCGTGAATCACTGGTGCCTGTGGTAGGTAGTGAAACACCTGTATTACAGGTCACCAGGTTTCCACTCAGAGAGCATTTTACAGAATCATTGTTAGGTACCATTGTTAAGGGTTGATTAGCAAATTAAAAATAAGTTTCATACGGAAAATAAAAGTAAAAAGTATTAAAGGAACAAAAAGAGTTTAAACGAACATAATAATGTAGTGTAGGTGTGTGTATGAAAGTGTGCATGTTCTTGCGCGAGAGTGTTTGTGCATAAGTGTGTGTAAGTGTGTAGGTGTATGATGTGCCTGTAAGTTGAAGGTGAATCAAGCCAAAACCTGCAACAGACCCTCTGTTGCAGTATATGTCTGCTGAAGTAGCCAATTTTGAACAGTTATAACCAACCGGATGACCGAGATGCTTCCATCGATACCCCATTTGTCAAATTATGATGAGTAGTTTAGAAGTTATGAGGGAACAAATGAACATACATACATACATACCGGTCAAAATCATAACCCTCCTTTTTGATTCGCCGTAGTCGGGTAAAAATATTACAATGAAATCGTAGTTTCAGTACGACGAATGAATGGACGCACGAGCGAGACAATTTGTTCTCCTATCCTAGCTATTTTTTGCTAATAATAGGTAATGGTTTTTATTTTTTGATTGATTTATCGGGACATTTAGCGTCCCGATCAGGTTCAAATCGGGACGTGTCTCCAGACCCCTGAAAATCGGGACGTCCCGCGCAAATCGGGACACCTGGCAACGCTAATCCGGAGTCACACATTTTAATTTGTCTGTCTGTGATGACTTGTTTATACCTTTTTAGTTGACTTTTGCCGTAGTTGGGTTTTAGTTTTTATTACTTTTATTATTACTTGTCCTTGAACACACTATTTATAGTATCCAGAAATTTTATACTATCTACCCAATTAAGTTAAACTGATTACTGGGGCAGAAATTAATCAAATAGTCAAATACCTAGTAAGACATGGATAAATTAATAAAACAATAATTATTAGTTTATTTTATATTGCAGGGGTAAGTAGGTACATAAAGTTACAAAAAATTTAAAAGTAAGTACTTACTTCGAATATTAAGTGATAATTAAGGTACCGCCAAACCGACCACAACGCGGGACGCGGGAAGTGAAGCGGGAGCGCGACAAGTCACGCCAGTGTGCACGAGCCTTTAGTCTCAGCAGTGTCCTTGAGATAATTTACCTACACCTGCTCGTTCACATCACATCTCACATGGATCGGTACAGTTCAATTCAAACTTAATGGCGGCTCGGAAGTTAGTTACTTGGTGCGCAGTATCCCACCCCTCACCCCCGCTGACACATATGTTACTGCGCAGTGACTCGCCTCATGTTCCGAGCCGCCATTAAGTTTGAATCGAACTATACTTCGGTAGGCAACCGCGCAATGCTCGCGACTACGAGTTATAGTAAAACTACGGTGTTATACTTCACATTTCTAAGATTTTTCAACAGAGTACATCCTACGAACATGACTGTTGGAAGAATATTTTTAAATAAAAGTACGCTGACATACATCGCATTTATATGGTTTTTCAATAGTATGTAGGTACTTATAAGAATATGTTAACCAAATTACTTTTATGATTAAAATGACACCCATAATATTTGGAAGGCATTTCACCAGTATGTTAAGGATTTTTTTTTCTGCCTAGCCTTTTCCCAATCATGTTGGGGTCGGCTTCCAGTCTAACCGGATGCAGCTGAATATATAATATAGGAATACGAGGACCAGAAGGCCAATTCTCGTACTTAAAAAACGTTCACATTCAAGTCGCAATCTGTCAAACTTGTCAAAAATGTTGGTAAGTTGATAGGACTTTTGACAGATTGCGAATGAGATGCGGATGCGAACCTTCTTAAAAATTACAGGAATTGCCCCTCAGAAGACTTTATATGAGCAGAAATCCGCTGACTGACATTCATCACATTTGTACGGATTTTTCACCGGTGCGTGTTCGAATATCTTACACAGAACATCACGTCTTGTTTCCCCGAAGGGTTGTGCAGAGGTGCACCTATAGTACACCCACATTTCGCCACTTATGTTTAAGTCCCATGTAATAGGTGACGAGCCTTTTGCCATCAATCGGACACAAATCCAAACTCCGGACTGCTACTGAGAAGTTCCAGATAGAAAATCCCAATATGATCCTAATAATACTTTACCCGATCTGAGGAATCGAAACCATATGATAAACCGAATGATGTATACAGTAAAAACTGCGCTGACATACATCACATTATTAAGGCTTTTCACCTCTGTCTGTTCGATTATGAGAAAACCATGTTTTTGTTTTTTTTTTTTAAACCTACGTTGACATGCGTCGCTTTGGTAAGATTTTTTCACCGGTGTGTGTACGGACATGACGATCTAGTGAATTTTTATGAGCAAAACTCCGCAGACATACATCACATTTGTAAGGTTTTTCACCCGTGTGTGTTCGACTATGATAAGTCAAAGTTTTTTTTTGAGTAAACCTACGCTGACATACGTCACATTTGTAAGGTTTTTCACCAGTGTGTCTTAGAATATGAATGTTCAAATAATCTTTGTGCGGAAAACTTTCCTGACAAATATCACATTTGTAAGGTTTTTCACCTGTGTGTGTTAATCGAACATGAATGTTCAAAGATTTTTTGTGAGCAAAACTACGCTGACATACATCACATTTGAAAGGCTTTTCACCTGTGTGTGTTCGAGTGTGAGAAGTCAAACTTTTTCGTTGAGTAAAACTACGCTGACATACATCACATTTGTAGGGTTTTTCACCAGTGTGTTGTCGAATATGAGTGTTAAAATAATTTTTGTGAGCAAAACTACGCTGACATATATCACATTTGAAAGGTTTTTCACCTGTGTGTGTTCGAATATGAAAGTTAAAAGAATTTTTGTGAACAAAACTACGCTGACATATATCACATTTGTAGGGCGTTTCACCTGTGTGCGTCCGAATATGAATGGTCAAACTACCTTTTCCTGTAAAAGTCCGCTGACATATATCACATTTATAAGGTTTTTCACCCGTGTGTCTGTAAATATGTCGTTTTAAAACACATTTTGTTGTAAATCCTCGTGAACATATATCACACTTGAAAAGTTTTTCTCCAGTACATAAACTTGGTTGTGTATTAACATCGTCACTTTTAATGCCTTTATTATTCCTTATTTTACGCATCAAATTATCTTTGTTTTTATTCCTACGACAATTCGTATCTATAGCAGTACTAAAATTATTTGTAAGTTCCGTAATATTTGGTTTGTTTATTTTCTCTTTAAGTTCATCTATATTAGAGTTAGTAACTGTGGTATTTGCAGTATTGACAGGCTCTATAACTTTAGTTACATATTTGGACGCTTGATTTTGAACTTTCCGGGTAAAGTTGGAGTCTGTTGCTGGGTTTTTCTGTTGCTCAGATGTAATTGTATCTTCTTGTTTTACTCTGCATGGTTTCTTCGTGACGGCTGCCCCTGTGATAATAAATATACGTATAGTAAGCATAAGTTATTTTAATCGTCAGATGCCTTAGGTCTGACAACCAGTTTTACCAAGGGGTATCGTGATACCCAGTAACTGGGTTGCGGAGGTCAGATAGGCAGTCGCTGCATGGAAAATTCAGCTGCAACCAGTTAGACTGGAAGCCGACCCCAACATAGTTGGGAAAGAAGCACGGGTATTGATTTTTAAATTATACAGATAGATAACAGATAAATAAATATTTAATACGGCCGCGAATCATATTTACAACAACCACGGAACAGAAAAAACAGACAACATACAACCTGATGCTGACAAAAAACGTAAGAAAAATTGAATTTCGCGGGCTACCCTGACGCTTTCGAATAATTCTGATATCTTTTATCTGTGGAATAAAAATGACGTCTGCACGCGTAGCATAGACCACAATAGAAACAGGGGCTGCGTTCCGAGTTACGATATTATCGATTTGAGCGTGAAAACACCCGTTCCGAATAAGCGTTAGCGCTATAACGCCGACCCATGACTCGTCATAGATGACGTCATAACATGCGCCATCTTGCGATAACGCCGACCATGCCTTTTACTAATATCAACCTGATCGCTGTCAAAAATATCAGTTGACTGAACTGTCATTTTTGGCAGCGCTGTTGTTTTGAGTCGCATTCATACTATAAACTACGGGGCTTTTTCTAAAATAGTGCTTCTGGCTACCATTGTCGCCACTTAACCAAAGAAGAAAAAGAAATTTCTGATGTTTATACAAAGAAATAAGTAATTTTATAAGTTTTGACGTTGAGCAAGCACTGTAGGCGCGTTCACGAACGTTCCGAATTGATGACAGACCTCCGCTGTCATAATCGTTATATCATCGGAACGCAAAATATTGATGTCAGCGCTGTGAGCGATTATGGTATGGCCTAACTCGGAATGCGGCCAGGATATGTCGACGGTAGAATGAGACAAAATGACAGTGGTGAACAATCACAAACTGTCATTTTGTCTATTCTTCCGTCGACAAAACCCGTTTCTATGGTTGCCAGGCTACGCGTGCTGAAAGATAAAGGCCGCGTTCCGAGTTAGGCCATAATCGCTCACAGCGCTGACATCAATATTTTGCGTTCCGATTTACCCTGCGTTCCGAGTTACAATGTAATCGATTTGAGCGCGCTAACACCCGTTCCGAATAAGCGTTAGCGCGGTAACGCCGACCCATGAAACGTCATAGATGACGTCATGACATGCGCCATCTTGCGATAACGCCGACCATGCCTTTTACTAATATCACCGTGATCTCTGTCAAAAATGACAGTTGACTGAACTGTCATTTTTGGCAGCGCTGTAGTTTTGAGTCGCATATATCTATAAACTAACGTGGCTTTTTCTAAATTGTGCTTCTGGCTACCGTCGCCACTTAACCGAAGAAGAAAAAGACATTTCTGATGTTTATACAAAGAATTTAAGTAATGTTATAAGTTTTGACGTTTAGCAAGCAATATCTAAATCGGAACGCAAAATATTGATGTCAGCGCTGTGAGCGATTATGGCCTAACTCGGAACGCGGCCTTAGATATTACGATTATGACAGCTGAGGTCTGTCATCAATTCGGAACGCTCGTGAAGGCGCCTACAGTGCTTTCTAAACGTCAAAACGTATAACATTACTTAAATTCTTTGTATAAACATCAGAAATGTCTTTTTCTTCTTTGGTTAAGTGGCGACGGTAGCCAGAAGCACAATTTAGAAAAAGCCACGTTAGTTTATAGATATATGCGACTCAAAACTACAGCGCTGCCAAAAATGACAGTTCAGTCAACTGTCATTTTTGACAGAGATCACGGTGATATTAGTAAAAGGCATGGTCGGCGTTATCGCAAGATGGCGCATGTCATGACGTCATCTATGACGTTTCATGGGTCGGCGTTATCGCGCTAACGCTTATTCGGAACGGGTGTTAGCGCGCTCAAATCGATTACATTGTAACTCGGAACGCAGCGAAAGTGACTGAAAAAAAAATGCAAGATAGCACTCACACTTGGTAAAAAAGTATTGTATAAGTTCGGCCATACCACAGAACACATATACTCCTAACGGAGAAGAATGCCAACTCCATACAATATTTCGTAGAACGGTTACGCCAGCGCCATCTATACTTAGCCCGGAGAAAAAACCTTAGTATGGCGGTAAATTCAAATGTTGCCTATCATCCCTAATATTAAAAAAATGTTTTTTTGGTAGGTACATTCTCTTGTAAGAAAACTCAAAGAGTTTTCTTACAAGAGAATGTACCTACCAAAAAGTCTACGGAATTAATAGGGCAAAATAAAACTATAAATAATTCAAATTGTTTTTTATTTATTTCAACAGCTTCATTACAATTTCATTAAATACATATATTTTACATTTTTAAATATTAGAATATCATTACAATTTATTATTATTGTGTTCGTGTTATTAGATTCAAATGCTTTATTTACAATCTGTTTGCAGTAGCCTCAGAATACATACTAACCCAGAAGTTTATTTTAACTACATTTACAGAGATCTTACAACAAAATTAGACAAAAATCAATTTTCAAAGTGTACCCAAACAGAAACAGTAGATTAGTAGCAGTAGTGACAAAATTATTTATTCATTTACGATAAGTACAGACGGACAGAACCTGTGTTCATGTCAGTTATAATAATGTTGATACATGTTAGTCATGTTACTGTTCTCAACTTCTTTTTATTATTGTGTGAACCGTCCTGGCCCTGTACTACTTAATACTCATGTAGTTTTGCTATACAATAGTAACTAAATTTTATTTGCTTATGGAAGTCATGAAAAAAACAACAGCCTACCTCAATTTGTAACCTCTTCATGTTAAAAATCTACTATAATTCCCCTTATGACTGACATATCCTTTTCTCCAAACAAGTATTCTTGTTTGTTGATAAAGTTTAAAGAATATATTTGTATTGGCCACAGTTTGCATATTTGTTATGTCCCCTAAAAATATTCTTTGGGATGGACCAGCTTGTGGTTCGGCCAAATCAATAAGTACGGGTTCAGTCTGAAACAAAATTATTCCATTAATTAAATTTTGGTTTGCAGCACCAATATTTATAACAAATTTAGTGACAATAATATAGTGTAGATAATCAGTTATTAAAATATTCACTTACATCACATGGAACAGCAGCTTTTCACACAGCATTCTGTGATCATTGTACAATTTTGTCTGATTTTGTAAAGTATAAACTATATTGCTCTTCTGGAAAAATGTACTTTGCCCACAGCAGACAACTGAAAGTGAAAAAAATAACATTTTCATCAATCATCAATAGTTCTGGCTAACCACTGAAATATTTATTATAAGGTACGTGTTAATACTTACCGAATAACGTTTCGAACTCCGGGTTTAGGAAAACGGAACAGTTTCACGTTATGTTCGGCTGGTAAACAGCCACACTTGAAACATTTCCTTCTATTTTCATCCATTTCACAAAGTTTCAAAACTCACAACAAAGATAAAGATCACAAATTCACAACTGTATACCTGTCCTGTATACAGCGTAGTGCTACTATGAATTATCAAAAATATCTACTATATTTTCGGTTTTATTTCATTTTAGACAATATTGAGGTATTTTGGGTAAATCAAAAATCAGTATAACTTCAATCGATCACGAAAAAAAAATATGATCTAATCAATATTTATTTTTTGTTGGCATATTTCTAGCTTAAAAACTACTATTTGGAAAGAAAAAAATAAACGAATCACTTTCAATGAACCTGTGTTACAACTTGAAAATCGGTATTATTAAAGACCTAATTTGTTGGGTCCTTCATAATTTTTTTAACGTTGGCAATGTAACAACTTTGCCCCGGGTACCTGTCCTACATTGGCCCATACAAAGTTGATACCCCCTGGGCCATACATGAACATCTTCTAACTGTATGCTGTGTTAGTAAAGTTAATTTCAGAATAATTGAAGTTGTAGCACAAAATTAACTTTCTGAAGTTGTTTTTCGGTAAACGCATATTTGTTTACATGTTTGGAGACCACATCGCGAACACAGTATACCGGAAAGTATTTTTTATTGTTAGTTCTGCGAACAGCCACTGGAGGAAACTGCTCCCACCAATATTAATAAAATAATACTTACTTTCAGTATTCTCGGCTCTTCGTTTCTTTAAAGATAGTTCTGGTTCTTTTTTCACTTCTGTTTTAAACTCCATCGAAGTTATATAATCTTCTGATTCAGAATAGTCTGGTATCTTAACTTCTTGATCTGAAAATTATCAGAATGTCTAATTTTGTCAGAACAATATTACATAATTAATTAGCTGTTGCCCGCGCCTTCGTCCGCGTGGACCCTGATTCATTTTCTAAAATAAGTTACTCCTTATAACATCAGCTCCATTGAAAGTTCCCTCAACATCGATCCAGCCGTTTCGGAGATTACCCGAACAATCAGACAAACATTTTTTAAATTATTTATTTGTCATAAATACTGCACAAAACAAAGCTGATATTTTAACATTACAAACAGACAGTCACATTCTATGTATTTGTTTAAATTTTTAACATTTGTTTCCTATGGTGATTTTTTGTTGAATATTGTAATCTTTCAATTAAGATATCCGAAAGGGCCCATGGCTAAATGATAACAGCCGCAAGGGCAGATCGAAGGGTAATCTACGCTTGCCGCGGTCGGTTCGTGGATGGGTGACCTTCCATTATAATATCGAGATCCCTCCGTGCCTCGGAAGGATTTCAATATGTAGCTAGTTAGAAGTCCAAAAGTCTGACCACCAGTCTTACCAAGGAGTATTGAGTTACCCAGTAACTAGGTTGTGGAGGTCAGAAAAGCAGTCACTCCATGTAAAATACTGATATTCAGCTTTATCCGGTTAGACTGGAAGCCAACCCCGACATAGTTGGGAAAAGGCTAGGCAAATTGATTTTCCGAAAATTCTTTTATAAATAAATAAATTACATTAAATTAAGAACATAGAACTTACCATCACTTTCAGGTTCCACCTTAGGCTCAATAATATCATCTTGTCCCTCACAAACATCTGGTAACTCTTCTTTGATATTTATTTCGACTTGAAATTCATTAAGTACACATAAGTGCACTGTTGGAGTTATAACAAACCCGCTGGAAAACTGTAACTGGCGTTGGTTTAATGGTGGAATTGGCTGTAAAAGACGATAATAAATGCTGTACAAGAAGTTTTAATAAAGTTTTTTTATTAAACTATGTTGTCCCACTGCATGGTCTCCCCCATACTTTTCCAGTCCTCCTTATGTGGTGCCTTCTCCGGCCAATCGGTTAGGAACGAGTCTAAATCGTCACGCCAACGTTTTCTAGGCCTGCTCCAGCGACGACGCCCATCATCGGGTACCCACTGTGTGACGATCCTGGCCTATGTGCTTTGATGCATCCCATAGGTGTGACCCGCCCAGTCCCATTTCAGCATCTCGAGACTTATCGCCAACATCGGCGACGCCAGTCTTGGAGCGTATACACTTGGCGCGATATTGTGGGCGCGACAAGCAGCGCTACCCTTGTCGCGCCCGCGATATCGCGCCAGTGTGTTCGAGCTTTTATAGTGTAGGGAATTTGGTCAGACAGTTTTGATTTTAAAATGCTACACCATTGCTCATTGGCAAATCTTGAGTTTCGACTTCTGAGCCTCGGTCAAAGACGTAGTCCGAGCCCCATAGGATAAATAATGTTTTAAAATTAAACAATGTTAGGTAAGATATATATTCATATTTTTATTAGAGGAAAGTCACCTGTTTTACTAAAATTATAGGTTAATAATATAGTTTGTAGAAGTATCCCTCACCTTGTAATCCTGTTTCAACATCTGAGCAAACATCTCCTCGGCTTCCAGACATTTTCTCTGCAATTGGCCGCATTGCTTTAGTTTAGCATAGCAGAAGAAACAAGCGAGTATCGGTCTACTGTCTTCAGTTACAAACTGCAACAAATATACTTTTATACTAGGTTTGTATATCAAGACAACAATTGGATGTCTATACAATCAGTATTCAGTTCATATAAGGTGGAATCTATACTCATTGAAAACTGTAAGACAATATGCTAACAGTCTTCATGAAGCATAGATTCTTTACATGTTTAAAACATCTAAGCAAAATGAAATTTGTGCTAGTAGGTATAATCGGTTAAAATAGTCAACTTACTGCATAATCAGACAGCTTCTCATATATTTCCTGCAGGTTCTTGTCTACCACTAAATGCATGCGGACATTCTCCACTAAACATATCCTACACATTGACAGTTTTTCCATCTTTTAACTTTACAGAGTAACATTTATAGAAAACAGTTTTTTGACAAAATGGCAATTAGGGCCACACAAAATCACGGTCTGCCCCTGAGCTTGTATTGTTGGTATCGTGTGCACTTCCTTTGTCGGGCTCAGTAACAGGGCAGCAGCGGCGGAGCAGTTCACCGTTCATCAAAATGATAAAATGAAATTGTTATTTTTTTTCTTTTCAATGCTATTCCACCCTAAAACAAACAATCAGATAAATTCACGTAAATCCTGTCACTGTCAAAGAAAGCTGCTCTGATAGCTGTCACCACCATACAGAATTATTATAATTATGTAATGTAAGGCTGCGTTCCGAGTTACAATGTAATCGATTTGAGCGTGCTAATACCTGTTCCGAATAAGCGTTAGCGCGATAACGCCGACCCATGATTGCCCATGAAACGTCATAGATGACGTCATGACATGCGCCATCTTGCGATAACGCCGACCATGCCTTTTACTAATATCACCGTGATCTCTGTCAAAATGACAGTTGACTGAACTGTCATTTTTGGCAGCGCTGTAGTTTTGAGTCGCATATATCTATAAACGAACGTGGCTTTTTCTAAATTGTGCTTCTGGCTACCGTCGCCACTTAACCAAAGAAGAAAAAGACATTTCTGATGTTTATATACAAAGAATGTTATAAGTTTTGACGTTGAGCAAGCACTGTAGGCGCGTTCACGAGCGTTCCGAATTGATGACAGACCTCAGCTGTCATAATCGTAATATCTAAATCGGAACGCAAAATATTGATGTCAGCGCTGTGAGCGATTATGGCCTAACTCGGAACGCGGCCTCTGTCTTGCGTTTCATTTAATGAATATCAACTAAATTCGCAGAAAAATGGTAAGTGCACTGCAACAATGGGAATTGAGGGTAGGTGGTGACTATTTAGTGAGGCAGTCTAATTTGACAAATATATTATAGGTAGCTAAAATCAATAGTCACTTATGTTTTGCTAGAAAAGTTCAAAATTATCAAACTTTTAGTTTTTAACTTCAATTGTACTTACTCAATTATTGTGCATCGAACAAGTGAACTTTATGACTTGGTAAGTTCACATTTTATTAATATTGTGGCTTATTTAGGTAGGTAAAATTACGCACCTACCAAGTTTTAATTTTAATTAAGCGTTAACGGTCAGTAAAATAAAGGGATCGACCATTAGTAAATGAGTATATACAATCAAATATAATAGACTGGTTCCTACCTACCTTGGTTCTTATAATCATAGATTATTTAATTGTTTAAGTTTATTATTGTAGTAACTTCTCTTCTGCCGCTTAGCCTATTCCCAACTATGTTGGGGTCGGCTTCCAGTCTAACCCGATGCAGCTGAATACCAGTATTTTACATGGAGCGACTGCCTATCTGACCTCCACAACCCAGTAACTGAGTATTACGACACCCCTTGGTAAAACTGGTTGTCAGACTTACGGGCTTCTGACGACCCATAACCACTGTAAAAGATCCACAAATCACAACCGGGCCAACATTTAACGTGCTTTCCGAGGCATGGAGGGGTCTTGGTGTGTAAAGTGGCCACCCATTCACGGTAAAGGCTAGGCAGATTGACAGCATCACGCCAGTAATTCGAAGGGTCAGAAAGAGTTGAACCTATTGTAAACCCACATTTTGACAGTTATGTTTAAGTCCCGCTTAAGGGGGCGAGCCTATTGCCTTTAACCGGGCACAAATCCAGACTCCAGGCTGCTAATGAAAAATTCCTGATGAAAAAATTCAATAACACTTTGCCTTACTTGGGAATCGAACCCAGGACCTCGTGATCAGCGCTTGCTACCAGTTTTTTTTTCTAGCCTTGCTGCTCTCCTGGGCAAAGGCAAACGCTTCCCTCCACTCCTTCCATCGCCGACGTGGTCTTACTTTCTCAGGGCACGCTTACTTTTTCTATACTTTCATACCCATTTTTTTTTTCAGTAAGTAATAAATGGCCGGAGCAAACATTGGAGGTGTTCAGTCATACACAATACCTTTAGATTGTGTAGACTTGACGTACCTCAGTAAGTATGTCCGCACCCCAAACTTACAGAAGAGACCGCTGTGGACAAGGAAGTGCCTGGACGGGGAATCTGAGTATTGTCACGTACAGATAGTCACTCCAGACGATAATGAAGATTGCTATTCTGGTAAGTCTTAAAATAATACAGAAACACTCCGTAATTTCAAAACCAATTTAGCAAAAACGACTCAAACGCACATTTTTCCCAATAAAAATACGACACCCAATGACTGAACATATATGACTCATTCATAAAAATATTAGTATATTTGCCCATACGTGACAATATTTCAAAATATTTCATCATTGCAGCAATAGGTACACACTTAAAACAACATGTAAGTAGTTTGTGTGTTCTCCTAGAGACCGTTTTTTCACACGGTAAAGTCAAACTCCGCTGCCATCGTTTTCAAGACAGCCGTCACTGTGACCGTTGCGTGTCGGCCACCGCTTTTTTAGGGAACCGTAATTTCACCACTGCTCTCAAAACGGTGAAGGAAAACATCGAGATGAAACCGACATGTCCTTGAACCAAATATTCGAAGACATATTGTGACAATTACCAACTCTCACTGGGCCCGCGTGGTAGATTACAGCCCACTCCCACTCGACGAATGGAGGCCTGTCTCCCAGCCGTGAGAACATTATAGGCTGATTAAGATTGTGCCCTTCATGCTTGACAACATACTTCCTAGTGTGTTGTCAAGCATGAAGCTGATAAGCTGGTAGCTGATAGTGCATCTTAAGTTTTTTTTTTTTCAGAACCTTCTGACACCTACAAGTGCCATATTTGTGACGTACACGTGCCCACAATGTGTTATAAAGAACACACTGAGAGTGACCAACATGAAACTATTAAAAACATATCCCAAAAAGTTCTGGAAAGAGTCTCCAAACAAATAAATATAAGTAAAATAAATAAGGACAGAGATATCGACAAGGATGTGTATTACTGCGTGCCTTGCTCTAAGATTATTAAAAAAGAAAACAAATATATACACGAATCATCAGCCTACCATGTAAAATCAAAAAACTATATCACTATTGTAAGTGAATTTTATAAAATATTCAAAGAAAATATAAGTTGTGATAATGAGAATGATTTTGACGAAAAAACGAATGAAGAAAGTGATTCAAAAATGGATCATTTTAAATCCTATGAAGCAAATAATAATTACGACATAACCCATATGAATTTATGCCATATCCTTAATAGTGACGATGACTCTGTCGACCAATCGCCGATCACAGGCAATCTGAAGATACCAACAGTTCACCAGTCTACCAGTAACACTGACAACATTCAACCAATAAATGATGAGAAAATAGAAAGTTTTGAAGAATACTTGAAAGAAATGATTAAGAAATACAACTTGAAAGTTAATGTACCCGTAATGAATGGTGTTTATATTGCTATAGTGGCTCCAAATGGAGACACCGTGAAGGTATCTCGCGAGCATTTCCAAAGTTACCGGCAGTTGAAGAACAGTGTGTATTGTCAACTGTGCAAGATGTGGATTTCTCAGGATACCAAGCCACACGATGTCACTGAAATTCACGTGAGAAATATCTTGAAGCCGATCAACGAGAACTTCGCTAGATCGGTAAGAATGATTTGTTTTTAAAAACCTTTGTCCGTTAATAATTTGGGTAGACGGTATTGAAGTTTTTTGTGGGACAGTTGATATTTTTATTATTTCGCGATTACGATGTTGGTCCCATGGAGAAAGTGGTAATATATTTCTGATAGGTTCCTATTTTTAAAAATAATTTCGTTGGTAAGCGCATCACTTGAGAACGGCTCGATCGGTTTGTTTTTTTTTAATTTTTATATTCATGTTGTTAATACAATTAAGGATTTTAAGAAAAGAAAAATTAGAAAAGTTGCCCAGAAAATTGGAAAATTCGGGAAAAACTGAAAGTGCTTTTTGACACGTGCACTTTTTGACAGATCCTTAAAGAGCTGTATGTGGATCTTTCTTCGCGTGGAAAAAATCGGAACTAACGCTGCCATCTTGTTTTTTGATACATTTCACAAAACAATTGCACAAATGTTTACCAACAGCGCTCCCCTGTGAACGTCATTCGAACGCCGAAAGAATAAAAGATCCTTGACACAGTGTATAACACTAATTTTATTATTTATTTTTATTTCAGATTGACACAGTTTCAAACCATTGCGTGCCGTGCAACGAGAGAGTATTGACGAACTTCAACCACCATGCACTCAATGATACTCATATAAAAATTATCAAAGATACACACTCACCTAATACATTCTGTGAAGATTGTAATATATACATCGATACCCACAACTTTACCGTTCACGTTAATTCAAAGAAACATCTTAACGTAGTCATGCAACAAAACTCTATACACAGAACTGGTGATGACCAAATGTATATTTGTAAAATTTGTAACATAACTGTTAGAAATTACCTTTTAAAAAGTCATGTCATTTCTAAAATACATATAGCGAACAAAAGTAATGATTCTACTGAAATAGATAACAAAAACAATGGTTCTACTAAGATTAATAACAAAAATAATGAATTTACTAAGAGTAATAACAAAAATAATGATTCTACTGAAATAAATAACATAAATAATGGCTCTCCTGAAATAGATAACAAAAACAATGGTTCTACTAAGATTAATAATAAAAAAGTAGAATCTACTAAGATTATTAACAAAAATAATGAATTTACTAAGAGTAATAACAAAAATAATGATTCTACTGAAATAAATAACATAAATAATGGCTCTCCTGAAATAGATAACAAAAACAATGATTCTACTAAGATTAATAACAAAAACAATGATTCTACTACGATTAATAACAAAAATAATGATTCTACTAAAACAAATAACAAAAATAATGTTTCTCCTGCTGTTGGGATTCAAAATAATGACTCTCAATACTGTGACACTTGTAAAGTAAAGGTACCTATCGGTGGAATGAAAACTCATGTCGATGGAAAGCCACACAAGAAGGTTGTCAGTAAGTTGTGTTCAGAAAATAAAAATGACATCAAACCTAAAGAAAATAAAGTTCAAAGTGGCGGGAAATCCAGTAGCATCGCTCAAAATGGTAGTTCTGTGAGTACTACCACAAAAAATGTTAGTTTTGCCAGCACCAACTCCATGCTCTGCACTGAATCTAGCCTCAGTAACGCAACTAATCTCTCTGATGATAAAATCGATGCTTATTACGATTTACTGGACTTTACCGATGACACCAGAACTATAGTTCGATGCAAAATTTGCCTTGTAAATATCGTTTTTGTTCAACGAAATATTATTGAACATATGGAGGGTAGGAGTCATGTAAAAAAAGCAAACTCAAAAAAAAAAATAGAACTGTTCTACAGACTGTTGTTTTACATCGATGATGAAAAAACTGAAGTCAAATGCAAGATCTGCGACGTCAACATACCATATGTAGAGCGTAATATTACTGAGCATATGGATGGAAGCAGTCATAAAGCCGTTGAAAATGAACTATTATTCTTTCATTTAGTAACCAGAGAATCATCAGGATATAACTGCGAATGCTGCGAGGAGCACACCACCGATTATTTCGAACATATCAACAGTAAAGCTCACACTTTCAAATACCTAGAGAAATACGAAATTGACAAAAATGACATGCGAAAATATGTTTATGAAGACGACATTAATACTTGTGTCGCCCGTTGGCACAGGGAATGGTATAGAAACCTGCTCAAAAATAATGCCATTTCTAAGATAAATGATACAAATTATTATTGTGGTATGTGTCAGATCAAATTCGGAAGAATTACCGAAATCGAACATGTTCTTGGAGGCAGACATGCAAAAGAAGTCAGGAAACTTTTAAAATCCCTTGTGTAGTTTAGAAGAAGTAAGCGTTTCACACACAGGCACGAATAGTGATTCAGATAAACTATTTAGGTATAGATTATCTATTTAAACACAGTTTATTAGACTCAGATAGACGTACTATTTAGGGATAGATAATATTTATATAAACACAGTTTATTATACTGTGAAGTGTGAGGTTAAAACGAGTGACATATTTTAAAGGGTGGTGGTCACATGTAACGGAAGATGCGTCGGGCGTAACCACGATAGTTCCCTGACTCACTAACGCATGAGTGAACGACTCCTATCAGATGAGTGTGTAATGTAGTATGTTTTATTATTTACTGCATCCTAATTGCGTAATACACGATCTATCACAATCTGGATCGGTTGCAAACAGATTGCTAATCTATCTTCTTAAGTTCAAAAAAAAATCTGCTCAACAACGTAAATAACGCAATGAATATTGTTGAACTGTCAAAATGAAACAGATTAGTCGGAATCGTTTACTAAAACGTTTAACGCAGTTAGATAGCTGGTCCATCTTCCATGAGATTCCATCTTCCACTGTCGGATCATGGCATGGCATGAACTCGATCGTCGATCGTTCGCTTTTAGTTAAGCCGCAGGGTAGGTAAGTTTGCGATCTGCGTCAACGTCAAGCAACATGCGCACGTGACTTCATGCAGTGCCACGATCCGTCAATGGCGACGGCGACAAGACAGACCGCGCTCGTCTGTCTCTCCCTCTCCAAGTATGACCCAGAAACCATCAATTTCTATTGTAGTAATATTGTCAATCGTTTCAATTGAATTTGATAGACGTTTAATTTGCGCATCAATCACGTAAATATTAACGATTGCAATTGATCGTTTCGGGGACCCTTAACACCCAGTGGATATAAATTGGGTGGGACCCAGGACTTTAAAGTATATTGTGATATTTTTTCTACATACCGGTATAACCAACACGGGTATTTTTTCGGATACAACATTTATATTTTTTACAAGTATTTTTGACCGAAATAAAAATTACCTCTATCTTACACGTTTCGTCGGCGTAAGTCAAAGGGCGTGCATCGCCTCTGTGTGTGTAACTGGTATTGAAACGGTAACCTAAAAGAGGTAATATGTTTCTCCTTCTTGGGTTACCCAGATAGTGGTAACCTTAGTCGTAGAAGTAATCAAAATTCTTCTATACCTGTACTGTAATTTATACAGGTTTTCGGTCCTTGGTTTCAACCCATTGAATAAAGCGGGGTTTACCTATTGAAGCTAGTGTCGGGAAAGTCTGAAACAGTATCTTGACTGTTTTTTACGTAAGTACGGTGAAGAGACAAATCTAGCGATTTAAATCTTTGGGGGGCGCTGTTTGAATTAAATGTCAAATAGTCGTGAAAATTACAGATTTTCACAGCGGCCGTTTTAGTATGACGGCACCGCTTTCCTACGAAACTAAAGCTTTAGTAATACGTTTAGTAACTATAAAAATAACCGTGTTACCTCTTAATGTTACCGTTTTTAATTAAAGCAATGTGTTTTTTTTAGTTCTTAGTGTTTTTTTATAAATAATTAAATATGTTACATAAAGAGGTTTTTTTTTTAAATTCCCAGTCTTAACGGAGAAACCGCGCAACAATAGCGATGAGATAATAAATAGTGAGTAGTGGTAGCCCGGCGCCCGGCTCGTGGCTAAGTAATAACAGCCGCACGGGTCGGTCCATCAGGTTAAGCTGCGCTTGCCGGGGTTGGTCCGTGGATGGGTGACAATCTTTAGATACCGAGACTCCTCCGTGCTTCGGATAACACGTTAAGCCGTTGGTCCCGGCTGTCATTCGTGGATCTTTGACAGTCGTTACGAGTCGTCAGAAGCCCGAAAGTCTGACAACCAGTCTTACCAAGGGGTATCGTGTTACCCAGTTACTGGGTTGTGGAGGTCAGATAGGCAGTTGCTCCATGTAAAATACTGGTATTCAGCTGCATCCGGTTAGACTGGAAGCCCACCCCAACATGATTGGGAAAAGGCTAGGCAGAATGAGTGGTAGCCCGGCGCCGCGAGGGTTAAGAAATTTTGCTCACCTGGAAAATCTATTGGCCAGCCTTGGTCTAGATGAAAAAAAATATCACTGGGTAACAGTCACACTAGGTATTCATTCTGCCTAGCCTTTTCCCAATCATGTTGGGGTCGGCTTCCAGTCTAACCGGATGCAGTTCAATATATATATATTTTAATGTTAGTAGTACGAAAGTATCTTTTAATGTTAGTTGCGCAAAGAGCCACTAGAGGAAATTGCTCCCACTAATTATATATTATACTAGCTGCTGCCCGCGGCTTCGCCCGCGTGAGTGTCGGAAATTACCCCATACATCCCCAAGGGTTTTAAGTATAAATATTGAGTTTCGAGTTAATCGGACAGCGCGTTAAAATTCTTCCATACAAACATTGACACCCCCAACCCCCCTTTAGGGGGTAATTTAGAAAAAACAAAAAACTACAAACTTTATAATTTATTTAGATAACTATTCGTGCAAAGTTTCATGTTTATTACCTCAAGGAATAAGATTTTTCATACAAACTTTCATCCCCTATTTGACCCCCTTAGGGGTTGAATTTCGAAAAATGCTTCCTTATTCCTTGCCTACATTATAAAGGGAACCTCTGTGCAAAATTTCAGCTTTCTTGGTCCAAGGGTTTGGGCTGGGCGTTGATGAGTCCGTCAGTCAGGACTTGTCTTTTTATTAATAGGTATAGATATAGATAGTAGGATAGGATACTTTTCCGGGATAAAAAGTACCCAGTGTGGTGCCCAGGATATTAAAGAATAATTATACCAAGTTTCATCGTAATCGAACCGGTAGTTTTTGCGTGATGCCTGAACAAACAGACAGACAGACAAAAAGTTTTTTACTTAATCAAATTTTTGGGTTCGGTGTCGGTCTAGTAACACCCCCTGCCATTTATTTTTTTGATATTTTCAATGTACAGAATTTTCACTTCTACAGATTTATTATAAGTATAGATTAATTAACAAAATAATACTTGGTTTCCCAATTCTTGGCTCTTCGTTTCTTCTTGTTCTGTTTCCACTTCTGTTTTAGACTCCATCGATGGTATATCCGGTCTAAAAAATATACCATCACACCATTCTGAATGAATTAATGAATCAGATTCAGATTGGTGTGATGGTATAACTTCTAATTCAGATTGTTGTGCTGATTTATCTTCCAATTCAGATTGTTGTGCTGATTTATCTTCTAATTCAGATTGTTGTTCTGATTTATCTTCTAATTCAGAATTTCCTGGTACCATATTATCTTCTCGATCTGTAAAGTTATCCAGATATTCTATTTCTTGCTCTGCAAATAATTTTAGTTCTTTATCAGTCAAATCTTTATTAATAAATTTTTAACATTACTTTTTTGTTTTTCTTTTAATCTATCTATACTTATAATAAATCTGTAGAAGTGAAAATTCTGTACATTGAAAATATCAAAAAAATAAATGGCAGGGGGTGTTACTAGACCGACACCGAACCCAAAAGTGTGATTAAAAATTTTTTTGTCTGTCTGTCTGTCTGTCTGTCTGTCTGTCTGTCTGTTTGTTCAGGTATCACGCAAAAACTACCGGTTCGATTACGATGAAACTTGGTATAATTATTCTTTAATATCCTGGGCACCACACTGGGTACTTTTTATCCCGGAAAAGTATCCTACCCTACGGTTGGGGGATGTCAAAGTTTGTATGGAAGAATTTTAACGCGCTGTCCGATTAACTCGAAACTCAATATTTATACTTAAACCCAAAAATTAAGAATAACGTGTATCAGGATTTTTCGAAATTCAACCCCTAAAGGGGTAAAATAAGGGATGAAAGTTTGTATGAAAAATCTTATTCCTTGAGGTAATAAACATGAAACTTCGCACGAATAGTTATCTAAATAAATTATAAAGTTTGTAGTTTTTTGTTTTTCTAAATTACCCCCTAAAGGGGGATTGGGGGGTGTCAGTGTTTGTATGGAAGAATTTTAACGCGCTGTCCGATTAACTCGAAACTCAATATTTATACTTAAAACCCATGGGGATGTATGGGGTAATTTCCGACACTCACGCGGGCGAAGCCGCGGGCAGCGGCTAGTACTTATAATAAATCTGTAGAAGTGAAAATTCTGTACATTGAAAATATCAAAAAAATAAATGGCAGGGGGTGTTACTAGACCGTCAACGAACCCAAAAATTTGATTAAAAAAATTTTTGTCTGTCTGTCTGTTTGTTCAGGCATCCCGCAAAAACTACCGGTTCGATTACGATGAAACTTGGTATAATTATTCTTTAGTATCCTGGGCACCACACTGGGTACTTTTTATCCCGGAAAAGTATCCTATCCTACTATCTATATCTATACCTATTAATAAAAAGACAAGTCCTGACTGACTGACTCATCAACGCCCAGCCCAAACCCTTGGACCTAGAAAGCTGAAATTTTGCACAAAGGTTCCCTTTATAATGTAGGCAAGGAATAAGGAAGCATTTTTCGAAATTCAACCCCTAAGGGGGTCAAATAGGGGATGAAAGTTTGTATGAAAAATCTTATTCCTTGAGGTAATAAACATGAAACTCCGCACAAATAATTATCAAAATAAATGAAAAAGTTTTTAATTTTTTGTTTTTCTAAATTACCTCCTAAAAGGGGGTTGGGGGGTGTCAAAGTTTGTATGGAAGAATTTTAACGCGCTGTCCGATTAACTCGAAACTCAATATTTATACTTAAACCCAAAAATTAAGAATAACGTGTATCAGGATTTTTGGATATTCAACCCCTAAGGGGGTAAAATAAGGGATGAAAGTTTGTATGAAAAATCTTATTCATTGAGGTAATAAACAAGAAACTTCGCACGAATAGTTATCTAAATAAATTATAAAGTTTGTAGTTTTTTGTTTTTCTAAATTATGCCCTAAAGGGGGGTTGGGGGTGTCAGTGTTTGTATGGAAGAATTTTAACGCGCTGTCCGATTAACTCGAAACTCAATATTTATACTTAAAACCCATGGGGATTTTTTAATAAATTTTTTAATAAATCAAATAAATTTCGAAAAAAAACTAAAAAAAATATGTTTTTATTAATCAACTAGCTGCTGCCCGCGGCTTCGCCCGCGTGAGTGTCGGAAATTACCCCATAGGTAATTTCCGACACTCACGCGGGCGAAGCCGCGGGCAGCAGCTAGTTGATTAATAAAAACATATTTTTTTTCGTTTTTTTTCGAAATTTATTTGATTTATTAAAAAATTACATTAAATTAATAGAATTAACCATCACTTTGATATTCCCCCTTAGTTTCAATATTATCATCTTATCCCTCACAACACAGTTGGTAATTCTTCTTAGATATCATCGCTTTCTGCTTGGCATTTACCAAATAAAGTTACATGTACAGTTTGAGTTATAATAAACCCACTGAAAAACTCTAACTGGCCTTGGTTTATTAGAGGATTTGGCAGTAAAAGATGATAATAATTGACTTGCGGCATTAGGTCCATCTTTGTACCACTACTGTAAAAGGAAATAAAATAAATAAAAATATTAGGTAAGATATTCATTCATATTTTGATTATAATAAACAAAAAAAAATTTTTTGATTCTTTGAAATAAAATTTATATTTAATTCTTTGATCTTACCAAAAAGTGGTAGATTCATTTATAATAAACAAATAAAAAATGTACAAAAAACGGGGAAGACACTACTTCCTGTAACACAGGTACCACCACAGGGCTTCAAACTAAAATGTTAACACCTTTATTATGTCAATAAAAATATTTTATTATTTATTATTATTATAATAGAGGAAAGTTACTTCCACATTTTAGTTATTAAGTAATAGTCTGTAGAAGAATCCCTCACCCTAGAATCCTCATTCAATATCTGAGCAAACGGCTCTTCAGCTTTCAGACATTTTCTCTGCAATTAGCGGCATTGCTTTAGTTTATTGCAGCAGAAAAACAAGTGAGCATCAGTCTACTGTTTTCAGTTATAAACTGGAAAAAATATAAGTTCTCTTATTTTTTTTAACTTGTAAATAGAATACTTTCATCCCAATTTAATATATTGTAATTTATTATCCAAGCTTATTGTTTCTAGTCATTACTGACCTCAGTATTGCTTTCCGTGTCTTTCTTTTAGTTATTTAAATAGCAAGATTAATGGCGTTCACGAAAATTGTTAATAGCTTAATAAAGATTTATTTTTAAATATTCTACTTACTGGCATATCAGTCAGCTTCTCATATATCTCCTGCAGGTTCTTGTCGGCAACCATAAGATCTGAACATTCGCTACTAAACATAACCTAAACATAATATAGTTTTTCCATGTTTTAAACACGAGATAAACCACCTTGTTATTTAACACTGTTAACTTTTTTTTATCTACTTGAAACGTGAAATTTTGCTTCCTTGCTTGCATGCTTGTTATCTGAGCACGATAGATAATTACGACAGGGCAGCAACCAGAGCAGGCAGGGGTAGAGCACTACTCTCGTAGGTACCGACTACTAGTAGGAAACTAGGAATTTCAATAGTTTTTTTAATGATATGAATATAATGGCACACAGCACAGGTAATCAGTCCATGTCCTGGATTAGGACTTAGGAGTGACGTAGTATGCTCTTCTTAATTTGTTAAGTATTTTATAGTGGCTTGGTGGTACGTACGTCACCTTGATAACCTGCAACACAGAACACATATACTCCTAACGGAGACCTGCAATATTACTTTCCTCTATGATTACGGGATTACCTGGATGCACAGAATACTTATACTCAGCTGGATGTCACTATTTTTGAGTTTTTGACAAGCTCTATGGCTGCGTTCCAAGTTATGCTGTACTCAATGACTAAAACCATGCCCTAAAATAATAACACGTGAGCGCTCGAGATTGTGCAACTATCTTGTGCAAGGTTTGGTGTTATATTATAAGTTTTGACGTTGAGCGAGAACTGTGAGCGCGTTCACGAGTATTCTGAATTGTTGACAGCTCTCAGCATCACATCGCAAAGTATTTATGTGAACGCTGTGAGCGATTATAGCGTAATTTGGAAAGCGGCACTTGATTGCGTTCCTGATTGGCAGCATTGACACAGCATGTAATCGCTCTGTTTCGAGTTCCCATTTTATGTACAGTCGCCAGCACATCAAGCTAACCAAAACTGTCAGACTTTCCCAATCAAACTTGAACCTAAAGCTTTAGCGATAAAGTTTAAATCTACTAAAGAAATTTGACAGATTTTAGTAGCTTGATGTGCTGGCGACTGTACATACGGCAAGCCATTTTTTGTAGTTGTTCCACTGGCAAAAGTAACGCGGCAAATTTAAAACTAGATATAACTTTTTTTAATGGAAATTAATTCTGCCAGTTTGCTCTCAAATGTCCCTACTATCACTAGTATAGGTACCTACATTGCCAGTAATAAATAACAACAATATAAATTTTATTTTGTAAACAAATGACTTCTTTGACGTATTTACGTAAATTATATGCCCCTTTGCACAAATGTTGATTTAAATAAAAACTTTTTTTTGTTTCGGAAGTCGGTGGCTTTGGTTTTGTAGTTTCGTTATTTGCCACCGAAAGAGGGTGCATCCTAAAAGTTGGCAACGTCGTAAATAGCTGTCAAATATTTACCTGTTTCGATTAATTTGGAAATAATACTGTATGGAAATAAGAAATGTGGCTAACCAATTGACTAGAATATTAATAATGAATTGCAATTATAACATTGAATTTGATGTTGTACCCGTTTTAGGTGAAAAAAGGCATTTGGAAAGTTACCAAATACTTTTTTTACATCTAAAACTAACTATTCAGTGTTACGATATTAATTATTGCATTTCATAATCAATATTCTAGTTCGCTAGTTAGCCACATTTTTTATTTCCATACAGAAATATTATCAAATTAATCAAAACAGCGAAATATTTGACATCTATTTGCGACGTTGCCAACTTTCAGAATAAACCCTCTTAAGTAAAGTTATTTTTCACTTTGTAGTGTCTTTTTGGAAGGCGGTTGTATTTTTTTGGAAAGAAGTTTTTGTTTAGGTCTTTTTAGTGGGTCGGTTTGTAATTTATCTAAGTTACAATAGCCTAATGGCACTATCAAACAAACAAAAAAAAACATATCGGTTCCTATATGAATAAATGAAAAAGTTGTGTGTGTGTGTTTAAATTATCATATTATTTAGATCAAAATCAAAATATTTTATTTCACATAAACCTACATGGGCACTTATGAAACGTCAGAATCTAGGTACACGGTTCCAATTGGTCGTTTCCTATGGAGAAGACCCGGCAAGAAACTCCACGGTTACTCTTTTAGGATCAGTGCTATTAACTATTAACATCTCTGAAGTTTTCCAAGGCAGCATGGCAAGAAGATCATCTTCGAATTGGCCTTCACCTCTGATTAGGTAGGAACGCTGAGTATTATAAGTAGACTTTTGACATGTTACCGCATCACTGGCAGTACCCAGTACCTAGTACCTATGGCAGAGCGACATGGAGGATGAGGTCGCATCACAAGAAAATCTGTACATATAAATTACTGCTCGACGAGATCGTACGAAGACCGTGATGATAGTTATGAGGTTTGTTATCTCTTCAGGCATGATAATAATCGATCAAACCAAAATAAATCGCTTGCATAAAGTTAATCTGCGTTACTAAAGGATATGTACGACCTATTGAGCCCCGCAAAGTCCCTTTGCAATGGGCTCGTGAACACAGAAATTGTGCAGAAGAGTGGCGTTTTGTGTGTCACTCTCTCTGGCAGGGCCACCTACAGGGATTTTAATTTTGATAACACAAACATTTTGTCGTTAATTTGTTACCAAATATCAGAATTTGTCGTTTACTGGTTCAAAAGATATAAGGGTTTATAGGTGGTCCTGCTGGAGTCTCCCCACACCAAAAACTAGGGCACCTAGCGAAGATCTGTTTTCTCCTATATTTTGTCGTCAATTTGTCCAAATTTGTCACCAAGTTACAGATTTTCTCGAGTCTTAGTTTAGGAGATATAATGAGTTCAATTAGTAAGGTATAGTCCAAGAGCTAGAGCGAAGAGTTCACGAAAAACTCTCTCACGTCTCTCAATTAAAATCCCTGTTGGTGGCCCTGCCAGAGAGAGTGACACGTGTTTTTCTGACGAATCTCGCTTTGGTATGAATCCAGATCCAGATGTAATGTGTCTGATCAAAGAAATTTAAATATACTTTGAATCTCTGCGAATGTTATAGATCTCATCGCTATTGTTGCGCGGTTTCTCCTTTATGACTGGGAATAAAATAAAATATACCTCTTCAATGTAACATATTTAATTACTTATAAAAAAACAACTAAGACGAACTAAAAAATAAAACATTGCTATAATTAACAACGGTAAGTTTAAAAGGTACTTAACATTGTAATATTATTGTAATCTAAATACTATTTAATAAAGCCTTGGAATCTTAGGAAAGCGGTACCGTCATATTATAACGGCCGCTATGAAAATCTATTTTCATCAGAATTTGACTTTATTTCAAACCCCACCCTCAAAGATTTAAATCGCTAGATTTATCTTCACCATACTTAGTCACAAGAAAAAGTGTCCATACTGAGACGAGTGAGCTCACACATTATTATGTAGTTTCCGTAAAAATCAAGTGTAGCCCAGCGTCATTGCGTCAGAGATGTCAAAACGAAACAGAAACGCTACTATCTTTTGCTGCGGTAAGGCGAATCTAACGATTTAAATCTTTGCTGCTGTCATCGTTTTCATGACAGCCGTCACTGCGGCCGTTAAGTGCAGCCACCGCTCTCCTAGGATACCGTAGCTTTACCCCCGAATACTACACATAACTGACCCTCAGACTAAGGCCGGAATTTCGTTTCGTATTAACTACTGTAGGTACGTGTGTGATAGGTCCTTGATTTTGTATGGATTTGCTGCCTTCGAAATTCAGAATCGATATTTCGAAACTACGGTGCTATTCTGTAGAAATCTCACAGTGAAAATAAAGGTGAAGTGAGCTTAAAGTGAGCTGTCATTCCGCCTGATGCTAGGGTTTGACACTATTGACAGCTCACTTCACCATAGTTTTCACCGGGAGATTTTTACAGAATAGCACCCCAGAATTCCATATTAATGTGGCCGGCCTAACACGCTGTCTTATCTCATGTTTGTTAACTGCTAGAGAAATGATAATTAATTCCGCAAACTAATCTACTTTGCGGAAATAATTATTGTTTCTCTACAAAACAGCGTGTTAGTTGAATTTATCAGCTTTTCAAAAACCTGGTGTTAGTTAGCTATAGCCCGAAACAACAGTCAAGACACTGTTTCAGACTTTCACGACACTAGCGTCAATAGGGAAACCCCGCTTTGTTCAATGGGTTGAAACCAGGGACCGAAAACCTTTTTATATTAAGGTACAGGTATCGAAAAATTTTGGTTACTTCTATGACTAAGGTTACCGCTATCTGGGTAACCCAAGAAGAAGATAGGTTACCGTTTTAATATCGGTTACACACACACAGACGATGCGCCCTTTTGGCAAATGACGCCGACGGCATGTGTAAGATAAAGGTAATTTTTATTTCAGTAACCGGTTAATACTGTACTGGTTGTTATAATTTAAGGTAACCTTTAAAAATACCTGTAAAAAATATAAATGTTGAACCGAAAAAATACACGCATTGGTCATTTCGGTTTCGGGCCCTGGTTGAAACTATCAAACTGTCATTTAGAGGAATAACAATATTATAACAGTAGGTCAAGCTAAACAATGTTCAATAAAGATGTTTGATTTTTCTACTTGTCTATTATACAATGTAACAACGAATCAATTTTCACGCCTCCCCTTTTAAATCTACGCCAAATATTTTTTGATATTCGGATAGCTCATGAGCTAAAGAAGTGCCATTAAGAATATGAACTAAAAGAAAAAAAAAACCGCAAAATTTCGCGGGTTAAAACAAGTAAATAACATTGTACTTAGAAAAAATATCACAATATACTTTAAAGTCCCGGGTCCCACCCAATGGGTCCCCGAAACGATCAATTGCCATTGTTAATATTTACTTGATTGATACACAAGGCGCAAATGATCGTCCAGCAAATTCAATGGCAGGGATGGCCACCATTGCTCCCGCTTGGTGGCGCTAGTGAGTTTGGAGGTCATAATGTCATAATCAATTTCTAATCATAGTCTGTGGTCATAATTTGAATTTTAGGTGAAAACTTCGTCGCTCCAAATAATTATCCAATGTTTGACAGCTCGCATGACCCCCAAAACAGCCAGCGCCATCTGCTTTCAATTGATCAATCGCATTTGGTGGTTTCGGAGACCCCTTAGGTTAAATGAGAGTCATACTTCAAAGCGGGCGCGATAGACGAGCGCGGCCTGACAGGTCGCCGTCGCCACTGACGGATCGTGACATTGCATGAAGTCGCGTGCGCATGTCCCTTGTTGACGCAAATCGCAAACTTACTCCGCATCCTAACCAAAAGCGAACGATCGACGATAGACTTCATCCCCATCCGTCAGTGGAAGATAGAATCTCTTGGAACATGCGTCGCATAACGCCAGAAGCGACAAGTAAATAATAAAACATTCAACCTTACACAGTCATCCGATAAGAGTCATTCACTCATGCGTTAGTGAGTCGGAGAACTAACGAGGTTAAGCCCGACGCATCTTCCGTTAGATGTGACCACCACCCTTTAAAGTAAGTCTATCGTTTAACCTAACACAGTATAACTATACTTAAGCACTGAACCGACAAAACTACTCGAGCACCTAATAATGTGATCACGTCTGTCAATGCTTCTAGGGCCGTCCAGCTGACTTGTCACAAACAGCACAACTGTCATTTTTGACAGCACTCATTGTGACATTAATTTATGGAATGGCCGGCCATGCTCTATAGTCTATCTGAGTCGCTTTTCGTGTCTGTGTGTGTGCTTACTTCTTCCAAACTACTCAAGGGGTTTTAAAAGTTTCTTGACTTCTTTTACATGTCTGTCCCCAAGAACATGACCGATTTCGTTAATTCTTCCCAATTGGACTTGACACATACCACAATAATAACTTGTATCGTTTATCTTAAAAATGGCATTATGTTTGAGCAGGTTTCTATACCTTTCCCTGTGCCGGCGGGCGACACAATTATTAATGTCAACTTCATAAACATATTTTCGCATTTCATTGTTGTCAATTTCGTGTTTCTCTAGGAATTTCAAAGTGTGAGCTTTACTGTTGATATGTTCGAAATAATCGGTGGTGTGCTCCTCGCAGCATTCGCAGTTATACCCTGATGATTCTCTGGTTACTGAATGAAAGACTAATAGCTCATTTTCAGCGGCTTCATGATTTCTTCCTTCCATATGCTCAATAATATTACGCTCTAGATAAGGTATGTTGACGTCGCAGATCTCGCATTTGACTTTAGTTTTTGCATCATCAGTGTAAAACAACAGTTTGTTGAACACTTCCATTTTTTTTGAGTTGGTGCTAGCAAACCTAACATTTTTTGTGGTACTCACAGAAATACCATTTTGAGCGACGCTACCGGATTTCGCGCCACTTTGAACTTTATTTTCTTTAGGTTTGATGTCATTTTTATTTTCTGAACACAACTTACTGACATGCTTCTTGTGTGGCTTTCCATCGACATGAGATTTCATTCCACCGATAGGTACCTTTACTTTACAAGTATCACAGTAATCAGAGTCATTAATTTGAATACCAACAGCAGGAGAAACATTATTTTTGTTATTTGTTTTAGTAGAATCATTGTTTTTGTTATTAATCTTAGTAGAATCATTGTTTTTGTTATCTATTTCAGTAGAGCCACTATTTATGTTCTTTATTTCAGTGCAATCATTACTTTTGTTCGCTATATGTGTTGTAGAAACGACATGACTTTTTAAAAGGTAATTTCTCACAGTTATGTTACAAATTTTACAAATATACATTTGGTCATCACCAGTTCTGTGTATAGAGTTTTGTTGCATAAGTACGTTAAGATGTTTCTTTGAATTAATGTGGACGGTAAAGTTGTGGGTATCGATGTATAAGTTACAATCTTCACAGAATGTTTTAGGTGTGTGTGTGTCTTTGATAATTTTTTTATGTGTATCATTGAGTGTATGGTGGTTGGAGTTGGTCAATACTACGTCGTTGCACGGCACGCAATGGCTTGAAACTGTGTCAATCTGAAATAAATTAAAAAAAAAAAAATTAATGTTGTACACTGCGAAAAGGATCACATTTTGGGCAATTGTTTTGTGAAATGTATTGAGAAACAAGATGGCGGCGTTAGTTCCGGTTTTGTCCACGCGTCAAAAGAAAGGATCTTAAAGTGGTTAGATATGCGTGACGGCGATAGTACACGTTTTTGAGACTGGTTGTCGCTGTGATGAGAATGAGACTACATTTTGAACGTTTTTAATTACGGGAATTGTCCTTCAGGTAAGTTGGACAATGCTAGATCAATTCTGAATGATGAATAGCACGTGTCAAAAACCACTTTTAGTTTTTCCCGGATTCTCCAATTTTCTGGGCAACTTTTCAAATTTTTCGTTTCTTAAAAATCTTATTTGTACTATTACGAACTAATACACAAATCGAAATTATTTATTTATAGTATCAGAAAGGTGTGGTCAATTAAGGGTGAGGTACATACCATCAAACTGTACAACTTTCTCCATGCGACCAACATCGTAATCGCGAAAAAAATATCGACTGTCCCATACAAAACTTCAATACCGTCTCGACCCAAATTATTAACGCACGGCCGATTTTTAGTCTAGTTAAGAAAGTTCAGTTCGATGATCTGTCAACATTCTTAAATGACCGCTGTATAAACGCTTAAAAACAAATCATTCTTACCGTTCTAGCGAAGTTCTCGTTGATCGGCTTCAACATATTTCTCACGTGAATTTCAGTGACATCGTGTGGCTTGGTATCCTGAGAAATCCACATCTTGCACAGTTGACAATACATACTGTTCTTCAACTGCCGGTAACTTTGGAAATGCTCCCGAGATACCTTCACTGTATCTCCATTTGGAGCCACTATAGCAATATAAACACCATTCATTACGGGTACATCAACTTTCAAGTTGTATTTCTTAATCATTTCTTTCAAGTATTCTTCAAAACTTTCTGTTTTCTCATCATTTATTGGTTGAATGTTGTCAGTGTTACTGGTAGACTGGTGAACTGTTGGTATCTTCATCAGATTTCCTGTGTTCGGCGATTGGTCGACAGAGTCATCGTCGCTATCAAAGATATGGTACAAATTATTTATGTTTATGTCGTAAATTCTATTTTTTGGTTTATAAGATCTAAAACGATCAGTTTTTGAACCCCCTCCTTATCCGTGTTTTCATTAAAATCATTCTCATTATCACAACTTGCATTTTCTTTGAATATTTTATAAAATTCACTTACAATAGTGATATATTTTTTTGATTTTATGTGGTAGGCTGATGATTCGTGTCTATGTTTGTTTTCTTTTTTAATAATCTTAGAGCAAGGCACGCAGTAATACACATCCTTGTCGATATCTCTGTCCTTATTTATTTTACTTATATTTATTTGTTTGGAGACTCTTTCCAGAACTTTTTGGGATATGTTTTTAATAGTTTCATGTTGGTCACTCTCGGTGTGTTCTTTATAACACATTGTGGGCACGTGTACGTCACAAATATGGCACTTGTAGGTGTCAGAAGGTTCTGGAAAAAAAACAACAACTTAAGAATAAACTATCAGCTACCAGCTAAAGCACTAGGAAGTGGTAAAGCGTGAATGGGACGAATGTAATTTTGACGTTCGAAAAGTGCTAAATTTCAGCCAATTTTGAATAAATGAATTTTGATTTTTGATCAGCCTTTGTGATCCCGGATCCCGGACTATTCCTTGAGAACAAACTTATTTCTGATACAAGCTGTAATGAATAGCATGCAAGATATAATCCTCTGCAAAGAGTCACGTAGCGTCACAGTGCCACAAGCCCCACGCCAATGTGCCCAACCACTATCAGCGATTATTTTATCAATTATTATTTTTAGTATTAGCGATAAGACCGCCGCTGTACCTATCCTGAATAGCAGTGGAGTAAATGAGCTTTGTAAAATTTTGGTGGACCTACATAGCATATACAGGCTATAATGTTCCCACGGCTGGGGAACAGGCCTCTCTTCGAGAGGGAGTGGGCTGTCATCTACCACGCGGCCCAGTGCGGGTTGGTAGATGTCACAATGTCTTCGAATTTTTGGTTCTATGACATGCCGGTTTCCTCACGATGTTTTCCTTCACCGTTAGTTAAATTACGGTTCCTTTAAAAAGCGGTGGCCGCTATATAACGGTCGCAGTGACGGGTGTCATGAAAATGATAGCAACGGGGTTTAAATTTACGGTGTCAAAAAACGCTCTCTAGGGCAACACATCAACTTACTTTCATAATACTTCTGGCTACCTCTAAATGAGAAAACAAATAAAAAGCGCTCCGGTGCAGTTGTATGTCCCGGCGTTAACTGCAGAACAGCCTTTGCTAGCCGCCAATATGAGGTCGCTAGCTCAAGATTATAATGAGGTCAACAAAATACTGGCAATATACCTACAGCGTGGATTTTTGAGATGGGGCAGCAAGGACAGCTACCTTAACCGTTGTAGCTACAGGAAAATGGTATCAGAAGACTGTCCTTAACTTTTTGAGAAATTTTGATCTGCATTCAAATCCTCATCAAAAACCTCCATTGGACCAATTGAGGTTCGTGTACTAGAAAAGTCAGAAATCGCAAAAAAACTTTTCCCATACATTTAATAGGAAATGTCAAGCGGTTGGTCGACTCCTAACGTGACCAGAGGGCTGGCCTATTTTTTGGCCATTAACATTATTTTAAGACTTACCAGAATAGCAATCTTCATTATCATCTGGAGTGACTATCTGTACGTGACAATACTCAGATTCCCCGTCCAGGCACTTCCTTGTCCACAGCTGTCTCTTCTGTAAGTTTGGGGTGCGGACATACTTACTGAGGTACGTCAAGTCTACACTATCTAAAGGAATTGTGTATGACTGAACACCTCCAATGTTGGCGCCGGCCATTTTTTACTGGAAAAAAAATATTGATAGGTAAGTAATAAGTATGGAAAAATGTAGGCACAAACAGCATGGAGCTGCCCGCTGCCTGGAAAAAGTAAGACGGGGTCCGTAGACGATGGAAGGAGTGGAGGGAAGCCTTTGCCTTTGCCCAGGAGATGGAAGAACAGGCTAGAAAATAAAAACTGCATGCTATTTGGTTGATAAGTTGGTGTGCAAGCGCTGATCATGAGGTCCTGGGTTCGATTCCCAAGTCAGGCAAAGTGTTATTGGGTTTATCCATTAGGAATTTCCAAATAGCAGCCCTGAGTCTGGATTTGTGCCCGGTTAAAGGCAATAGGCTCGCCCCTTACTAGGTATTTGACTATTTGATTAAACTGATTACTGGGGCAGAACCCAGTAATCAGTTTAACTAAATTGGGTAGATAGTATAAGATTTCTGGATACTATAAATAGTGTGTTCAAGGACAAGTAATAATAAAAGTAATAATAAAAATAAAAGTAATAAAAACTAAAACCCAACTACGGCAAAAGTCAACTAAAAAGGTATAAACAAGTCATCACAGACAGACAAATTAAAAATCCGGAGTCACACGTTTTAGGGGATAAGTCGAATAGATTACGTGTGACTCCGGATTTTTAATTTGTCTGTAGTCAGTATTACTTTTATTTTTATTTAAATTATTTTGGGTTTATGAATTATATATATTTTTGAAATGTGCTAATTAAGTCCTTGCAAGTGATACCCAATATGACACCATTAAACAAACTTTTTTTTTAGTTCATGACTTTTTATCCTCTAGGGGGCGCCATATTCAACTTAATGTGACGTCACATAGCCTATAACCATCGGACGACCGAGACGCTTCTAACGATACCCCATTCGTCAAATTATGTTGAGTAGTTTAGAAGTTATGAGGGAACAAATGAACATACATTCATACCGGTCAAAATCATAACCCTCCTTTTTGCTTCACCGTAGTCGGGTAAAAATAGAGCAGATGCAACAGTACAATAGAGTAAATAAAAACTAAAACCACATATGTTATGGGATAAAGCGAATACATTACTTGTGACTCCGGATTTTTTATTTGTCTGTAGTCAGTGTGTGAGTCAGGTATAAACCCCTCCACCTCGTTTTTGAACGGTATAGTGTGTCCAAAAGGTTAAAATCATTGCCATGTTAGATAGCATTGCTTACGTTTGATTGATTGAGTACATTCTTATCACTATAAGATATGCTGTGCTGATGCAAAAATAAAAGTGATATAAGTAACACTTTAGTTTAAGTTTTAACGAATTTTTTGTAATGCTAAAGGTTCATATAACTATATTTTATCATGATGAGTCCCTGCTGGAAGGGGACACATATTTATTTCTACAAATTTTATGCATAAGTTACAGTTGATTCTAACTTAATGGAGGCTTGAAAGTTAGCTACTCGCTGCACAGTACCGCACCCATCACCCTCGCTGACACTTGAAATTGTTACTACTCAGCCACTTGCTCATGTTCGAAGTCGCCATAAAGTTTGTATCAATCTGTACCAGGGGCCTAAGTCTACAAATTTATAAACGTTACAATGGTCTCTCAATGGTGAGTTTTTGACAGTTTTTGTATGGCAAATCTGTCAAAAACTGACCATTGTGAGACCATTGTAACGTTTATAAATTAGTAGACTTGGGCCCCTGTCTTACAAAGGGGTATTGTGTTACCCAGTGACCTGTGTCGAGCTCAGATAGGCAGTCAAATCAATATAAAATACTAGTATCCAGCTACATCTTGTTTGACTGGAAATGAAATGAAATTTTTATTCTGTAAATAGGATATCCAAACCACTTTTACACATTATATTAATATTTTTTTTTAGAACTAAGGTGGATGAGGTCTCCAACTACTCTGAGAAGAAAGGCCGAAAGAAACTCAGAGGTTGCAGTCTCTTTTAAAGTCCAGACATAATCTTGGGCAGGCCATATGAGGACCATGTAGATTAGCGTCTGAATTAATGGTCTTTTTATGAAAGAACCACACAGATTTGAGTGGACCTGTCCAGTCAGTGCAAGCATTTGTCTTGTCAGTAATCGTGGAGCTCAACTCAGAACTTAAGGAGCTCAGTGACTCAACAAACAATGCCAAAAAAAGGACATTAATTTGGAAGCCAACTAGAACATAGTTGGCAGTAGGCTAGGCAGAAGAGAAGTTATTACAATAATAAACAATCTCTGAGTATAAGAATCTAGGTAGGTATCAGTCAATTATATTTTATAATTGTATAAATACAGTACAAGAACTTTATTAAGTACTAATTTACTAATGGCCGATCCCTATAATTTACGGTCCGTTATCGGTTAATTTAAGACTTGAATCTTTACCCATAATGAAGCAAAGACCTAATTAATACCTTCGCATAGTAGACGCAGGAAGTAGCTATCACAGGGAAAATTAGCTTACGAATCTATTTATATGCCCAGTTTGGCAATAATAAAAAGTTTGGCAAAAATAAAAATATAAGCAAAACGGTTCGTTTTTGTATAGAAACCGAGCATAAAAGAAATAAAATTTGGCTACGTGACATACGTAAGTACGTAATTTTACCTACTTAGATAAGCCAAAATAACAATAATCAAATGTGAACTTACCAAGTCATAAAGTTCACTTGTTCGATGCACTAGTACAATTAAAATAATCACTAAAAAGTTTCTAACTTTTCTAACAATGGACTAGTAACGAGTATGTTATCAATTTGACAGATTAAGATAGTGTAGTGAAATTACTAAGATAAAAAATATCGACATATTAGTGAATCGAAACGTTGTTTACAAGGTTCGAGGTATTTTTTCTTGTGAAGACTAAAAGGGATTTATTATTTATTTGTAACCGTTTTTTATACCTATTATAGATACTTAAATGTTCAAATAGATATGGTAGTTTTCCTTCCCATTTTTTTAAAACAATTTCAGTTTAATGATTGCTTTCACATCGTCTTTTTTAAATATTGTGGATAATATTGTGTAGAACATTCGTGGGGGTTATATTATTGTGTAAATTTATTTGTAGAAAACTTGGTTTCCTTATGTGATGGAGAAATAAATAAATACTAAAGACTGATAGTGGGACATAAGGGCTAGTCCAAAAAAAGGGATAAGTCTTTTTTACTAGTTCTTAGTCCTAGTTTTAGATTGTCCCACTGCTAAACAAAGGCATCTTCATAACTTATCATATTTTTTTAGTATTGTGTGTGACTTTTTATTGGTTACGTTGTAATTAATACGTACCTTTCACACACTCATGATTCACATCTTGACGCATAAAGCGTGAACTGTATTGAATTACGGTTACAGCCAGTAAGAAATTTATTTTCGATTTTGATATCGCCTCGGTTGTCTAAAGTTTTGTGGCTGCATCTACAACTCCACATACGAACTACGCGTCACACTGACGTCACGCAAAACCCTGAATCGTGCAAGCGAAGTTAACTGAACGACTAGCACTTTGAGAGACAATAATATTGTGGTAGACAATTTGTAATATAATTATTTACCTTTGACATGTTATGTATTTAGACAATTCTTGATTTAGTACTATTTCTTTTTATTGTTTTTTGGACCTGGGAATTTAATAATTTAATTATTTTGTTTAAAATTAGAATCATTATTATGGTCACAAAATTTGCATGCCGAACTGAGTAGGCGGAATATGAAGAACTATTGTGTACCTATGTGTTATAAAATCTGTAAAATACCATATTTCAGGCAAATAAATGAATCTATCTAATCTATCTAGCATATATACAACGTACCGACATCAATCATCGGACAGTAGCCCTTCAGACACGGCCCCCGTCTGGTCCGAGGATCCTCTCTTTTATATGAATGATGAGTGATTTACAACCTGTTTTTCATAACCTCTATAATTTTTTGAACGCTTATGACGTAACCTAATCGGATTTTTCTATCACGAAAAGAATACAAATAAAGTATTCTAATATCATTGAAAATAATACCGATATGCTTTGATCGTACGTTTCTCAACACTACTTTGCGATAACTTCCCCGGCCATAGAGTTATTTAGTTTCCGAGCGACTTGTCTATGGCGTATTAACTACTGATGACGTTGTCTAGCTATCGATACAATTATTTCAATCATTTTCACGTGTTCCGGTAGTTCCCCACGACATTATAATTTATACCTACATCATTACGTATGTCTGGGCTCATATTGGAGGCATATTACTCATTTGTATGATGTAAATCATTGATGTATAAAATTACATCAACGATGTAAATAGAAAAAATTGTAGTTTTAGGATAGTTTATGGGTAAACTGACCGGGTAAGGCTTTTTTGAGATGGTGCCGATTCCCTTGTTCACAAACTAAACTAAATTTAAGTTTTGTGCATCTTTTTCTTTCTATTTCATTAAGAAAAGGACAGAAGATATATTTTAGTTTAGTCCTGTCAAATTAATCAGCACGTATTTTGACGTAATTTTAGTAGGCAAGTTTTTAATCACGTCTAAACTGGTATGGAGTAGTGAGTGAGTTAGTGACAGATTTGACAGGACTAAACTAAAATGTAGGTATATTCTGTCCTTTTCTTAATGAAATAGAAAAAAAAAGATGCACAAAACTTAGTTGGTTTTTGGTTTTGAATTTTCGTTTTAAGCCACCGACTTCCGAAATTAAAAGTTATTTTTCACTTTCTAGTGTTTTTTTTGGAAGTCGGTTGTTTTTTTTTATAAAAAGTTTTTATAATAAATGACTTGATTTTGATAGACGGTTTGTAGGAATAGGAAGATGGGTAAATTAAAATGCAATTGAAATCAGAACTGCCTAGCTCATACTTAAGCTTCCATTAGGTACGGCTTAGTAAGTAGTTTGATATGCGTTACAGGTAAAATTCTTCTCTTATTATATCATATTCGTTTTCTTCTTTTTCCTTTATGTGTTCGCGACCCGTCATCACCATATCGCCGTCTTTTTCGAACATTATGTCGATCTGTTCGACCTTCTCCGGATGAGATTCTTCTGCTGTTTTCAAATCATTCTTAAATACGAGGCTTTTTTCCAGTTTCTTGAGCATGTGGCCAGCCACCCTTTCAGTTATGAAATCGAGTATCTTTGACGAAGCAAACCGAGTGAACGTGGTATTCAAATCGATATTTTGATCTGAAGCAAACTGAGTGAACGTTGTATTCAAATCGATATTTTGATTTCTCAAACCACTTTTTCCTTTCAATGCTGTATTTAATTCACTTAACAGAATATCCGTTTCCATGTCATCTTTCTGTGGAACTAGGTTTTTTGGCTGCTTTTTATTGTTATTTTTTATAACCCGTTTTTTTTTAGTTGAAACGTAAAATGGCAGGCTTGACTTGTCTATTAGATTATCTTGTTTTAATAGTTCTTCATATGATTCTAATGTTTCTTTCTCCTGGTTTTCTGATGGTTGGCAATCTGCATCGTCAGGTTTCGAGATATCTCCAGAATTCGTGATGCTCTCATTTTTACCTTGGCGGATATCTGTATGTTTTTCAGAAACAGAATCTCTATTTTCATTGAGTGCCGGCTTGAATTTCTTTTGGATAATTATAATTTTTCCTGATTCGTGTTTTGCTTTGTCAGTGCCCTTAACTTTTCTTAGCATTCTATCACGTTGTCTTTTTTTTTGGAAATTACGACTGATTTTTGGCTTGTTTTCCGGATTCACTTGTTTCGAAACAGGCTCTTCTAGAGTTGCAACATCGTCTTTATGTTTTAGTACATAGATATCATTTTCTATTGACATTGTGTTTGATAATACGGGTTTCTTAATATCTCGATGTTTTATTTCATTTTGTTTTTTTCCTTTTGGAATTTTAGTGTAACGATATTTTGCTTTCATATTGTTATTGTTTACTTTCTTCTTGTTACGTTTTGACGCTGTTTTGAATTCATCGCGGTGTTTTAAATTATATGTATCGTGTTCTCGTGATATTTCTTCGAAAGTTCTGTGATTTTTATAATCACAATGTTTTGTTTTACAGATTTCGTTTTCGACTTTAGTATCTCGTTTGTGCGTTATTTTGGTAATTAATTGTTTTTCACTCGTTGCTTGAGTTGTACTAGTCTTTGTATATCGGTGCCTAACTGCTAATTTTTTCTGTCGTTGGACTGGTTTATCAGTTTCTGTCTCTTTTTCCACAACATTTTGTAAAGATGATTCGTCTCTTGGTTCAAGTTTTCTCTCGCCGTCTTCTTTAACTTTTTCGATGGCTATCGTTTGTGCCACTGCTTCTGCAACAAGTTTATTTTTAATCAAATTCATTTTCCTAACATCTTTACTGCATATATCGCATGTACATGTATCATTCATAAAATGTTTTCTATCATCTGAAGAAGTTAGTTCAATCCTTTTAGATGGAGTTGTTGTATTTGTTGTAAGATATTCGTCGCTTTGTTGTTCTGCTTGTGATTTGTCAGAGTCCGCTTCTTCGTAGGATTTATGTTTGTAGTTATGGTTATATTCATGTCCTGTTGAAATATCATGTCTTGATTCGGCATTTGTATCTCTTCTGTGATCATAGTCGGCCGTAATGGTAGCGTTTCTGCCAGTTTCATTTTTCATTTCACACGTACCCGTATCAGAGCGGTTATTAATTGACGTGCTGATTATATCATATTCCTGGTTCTTCTCCAAATCGTGTGTCTTATTGAAAGTTCTGGCTTCGATTTGATTGGTGCAAATTATAGACAAAGCTGAAGAAAAAAATTGTCAGAAAGTTACATTCATGCCAGAAGCTTATGGTTAACGAAAGGAATAAGGGCGAATTTCACCAATGATACAATTCGATTCAAACTTAATGGTGGCTCGGAAATTATGAAGGATCACATACCTAATAACCGAGGAAAAGACCATATTGACCTTGTCCTAACGTCGCCCGCGTCGCCCATTATTATTTTTGCTACGCTTAATTTTGAATCTATAAAGGCATATTTTAATCTTAACTAAATGCCCAATTTAATAATAGGTATTTGTGCAACAAGAGAGCAAAGTTTTTTTTTGCTGGGGGTGTTGCGAAGCGAAGGATTCTATAATTGAATCACGAGCGTAGCGATTTTCTCAGTAACAGCCCGGAGTTTGGTAGTTGGCGGTGTGATACCCCCAGTTTCGGTGGGCACGCGTGGTCGAGCGTCGTGCGCCTGATCTATCCCTTCTCCCGTCTCGGTCGTATCGGATTTCGAGAGATTTCCACCAAACGGCTCGCATTGGATGAATTGGATCGGATCGGAAAGGATACGAACGGTTGCTCGCGTCCGGCTGGATGTCGAATTATCGACGCATACGATCGGCTCCGTAACGTCGCTTGCGAACCTATACCTTTCCGAAAGGATCCCATCGGATATGACGACGGGAAAACGGAACCGATTGCGCGTCGCAGCATACTTTCGGCTACAGTCGCGTGTCGTGCAGGATGCCTGCGGTCAAGCTGTTGTGCGCGGCTTGGTATATAGACTCTAAATACTGTGTACACGATTTAATATCGTTTAAAGATTGTAAAATACGTTCCGATCCGATGCGATGCGAGCCGTTTGGTGGAAATCATCTTCAAAGGAACTGAGTGCACAGTGCGGGGTACTTATATTAGCGCACACACTTGTGTAACTACTATAATAGCAGACTGCGTAACTGGCAAATCTCCCTTGATATTGGGCATACTTAACGAAATCGGTCAGGAGTTTATTAATAACTAGCTGCTGCCCGCGGCTTCGCCCGCGTGAGTGTCGGAAATTACCCCATACATCCCCATGGGTTTTAAGTATAAATATTGAGTTTCGAGTTAATCGGACAGCGCGTTAAAATTCTTCCATACAAACACTGACACCCCCCAATCCCCCTTTAGGGGGTAATTTAGAAAAACAAAAAACTACAAACTTTATAATTTATTTAGATAACTTTTCGTGCGAAGTTTCATGTTTATTACCTCAAGGAATAAGATTTTTCATACAAACTTTCATCCCTTATTTTACCCCCTTAGGGGTTGAATTTCGAAAAATCCTGATACACGTTATTCTTAATTTTTGGGTTTAAGTATAAATATTGAGTTTCGAGTTAATCGTACAGCGCGTTAAAATTCTTCCATACAAACTTTGACACCCCCCAACCGTAGGGTAGGATACTTTTCCGGGATAAAAAGTACCCAGTGTGGTGCCCAGGATATTAAAGAATAATTATACCAAGTTTCATCGTAATCGAACCGGTAGTTTTTGCGTGATACCTGAACAAACAGACAGACAGACAGACAGACAGACAGACAGACAGACAGACAAAAAAAAATTTAATCACACTTTTGGGTTCGGTGTCGGTCTAGTAACACCCCCTGCCATTTATTTTTTTGATATTTTCAATGTACAGAATTTTCACTTCTACAGATTTATTATAAGTATAGATAGATATATTGTGGTATTAAACAAACGTAATGTAAATTATGACTTACTAAACAATTGAAGTAGCGTTCGACTGGCCATTTTATTGAAACCATTTTTATTGCAAAATTGCAAATCTGTTAACTTCAATATTTAGGTTACAATCGTAAAACTTCTCGTTAAAAATGTTTCCCTTTTTTAAGGTGTTTTTTATGAGTTGTGAAATGAAAATCTATTTCATTTCAATAATAAATTAACTATTTATGTACCTACTCTCACAAGCAAGCTGAAGTGGCAGGGGGCTGGCCATGTCTGTCGAAGGACCGATAGCAGGTGGAGCAGACGAGACCATGTATCGGCAAGCGTAGTGTGGGATGCCCCCCAGCTGGATTGACCGACGACCTTAAAACGGTGGCTGGGACACACTGGATACCGCTGCGTTAAGCGTGTGCACGGAGAGTGCGCCCGGGCGGCGTGCTGTTTTCTAATATCATCCATAAAGCAGCGCTGCGTGAGGCGGGTATCGAAACCGCGGACGGCGAAACCTTGTCACTTTTCATAGTGATTTCGGGTAGAGCTACTAGGCAATGGGGGTAATTACCTCACTGGCAGCTTGCTGCACTGGATAACAGATCAAGTATAGATTTTCAGATCAAGGCGGTGGCGGATAGTTTGACAGTAAAATTGTACTGTCTGACATATGTCAGATAGATAAAAATGAGACACAAAAACCGGCCAAGTGCAAGTCGGATTCGCACACGAAGAGTTCCGTCCCTACCGTTTTATTCTAGCTTAGGGCACTCGTGGGTTGCAGCTGAAAATCAGCGACGGATGGTACACTTTGTTTTGTCATCTGACATTATAATGCTGAGCTGAGGCCCTTGTGGCACTATAATCATTTTCTGTTCTTATAGTTTTAAGGTGTATTTTTCTGCTGTAATGCCAATAAACGCATTTTTCTTTCTTAATTTAAGGTCGAGCCGAAAGTAACATGTTGCTTATATTTTCTGCAGTACCATTGAGAAATGTTTTCACAATTTTGTCTAATTATCCGTGTTTTTGCGATATCCCTAGGGTTTTCGCGAAAACACGGATAATTAAATATACAACAACTAACTTTATTTAATTTGTATTAGTTGTTAAAGCGGTAAGAGAAATACACAATCTTTCAAAATTTCAACTGTCTACCTATGAGGGTTCGTGAGATACAGCCCGCTGACAGACAAACAGACAGCGCAGGCTTAGTAATAAGGTTCCGTATGGCACCCTTCGGGTACAGGACCCTTAAAAACTAGCCATTGTTACGATTGTTAAACTCTTGTCATAGGTATTAATAAATAAAACACGTCAAACAACCCTATGAATGATTAAATAAGATTTATATTTAAATTTAATGTGATACTCTTCCTACATTTGTGTTTGTTTGATTTTTTTTTATTCAGTAATATATTATTTTTCTTATCTAATTTACCACAGTTCTTGTTGTTTCTTAATTTTCTTTTGGAACCTTCTTTCGAATTGTTCGAAGGAGTTTTGTTTTTATTTTCATCCAATGGTGAGGTGTCATACATTTTTTTGTTAGAGAGATCTAAAACTGCTAACTTATTATTAGGTTTGTCCTCCCTTTCTAAAGCTATATCTTTAGATTTAGTCGTCTCGTTTCTTATTTGAGAATTGTTCGTATAAGTCCCATTCAAAGTACCGTTTGCAATATATTTTTCTTTATCAAGTCCTATCTTTCTTCTACCATTTCCTGTTGTAATAACAATTGGGTTTCTATCGTTTTCATGTAGAGTTACATTATTCACTACTTCAAATTCATCTGAATCGATATAGTCTTCATAAGACGTGTAGTCATCGACTTTCACAGCACCGTTATCATAGACATATTCTATTCGATCGGTGACTACTTCTTCTGAATAGTTTAAAAGATCTGTGTCTATTTCAGTCGCTTTATCATTTAACGCTTCATTCGAAATTGATCTTTCTGTAGCTTTGCTATCAAAAGGTTCCTCTGGCTTTTCAGTTGTAATTAATAAGGCGTTGCTCAAATCACTTTCTTTTTCAATTAGATTAACGTATTTAGAAGTAACAGATTCTGATAAAGGTTCTGATAAGTTAACATTAAAATATTCACCATCAAGACTACTACTATTTAGGTTTTGTTCTAAATTCAACGTTTCTATTTGTAAATCTTCAGGAGATGTGTGTCCTTCAGCTGTATGTTTATCTAAATCATCTGACAATGTATTAAGAGGATCAATATTAGTAATGTTTTCTTTGTTTACTTCTTTATTTTGTTTTACGTTATCTAGTAAATCTTCTTCACTGTCATTACCTCCACGGTAATCAGAATCTAGGTTATTGTCATAATAATCGCCATCATCATCATCATCAACAAAAAGCATATCTAAATGGTGAGGATCATAATAATTTCTTAATTTCTCTTCTACTTTCATTCTATCTTTGCCGTTTCTCTTTCTCGTATCATTACGAATATACTTTTCTTCTTTGATGATGTTGAGGAAATAATCCAACAGATGGTCGAGAAGGTGTTCTCTTAGTTCACGTATATTTGATACGTCTGTATCTGCATCATTTAGTACTATTTCTTTTCTTACAGTTTCATTTGCTTCATCTCTATTTGAAACGTTCGTTGCTTTGGTCAAATTCGAGTTGTCTAGTGTTGTTATTATTTCTTTGATGTCAATATTAACTGGGCCTTCAGATTTACTAACATTAGTTATATTTTTGGTAGGTGTAGGCAATGACAGTCCAGAAATTATAAGATATTTTGGATCAATAGGTTTGTAATAAACAGGCTCTTGTAGCGGTGTGTCCTTAGTTGTTGTTAATGTATCTGTGGCAATATATCTTTCCTCAACATTGGCTGGAAACTTTGTAGCGTTACTGACAAGAGGTAATTTCTGTGGTAGAGTTTCAGAATTTGATGCGAATTCATTTGAATTTTCATTATCATTGTCAGTGATATCGCGATTATTATCATTCTCATTGTTTGTTTTGGAAAACGTTTTTCTAGTAGCAACGTCATCCGGTTCTTTTCCCGTAGTTTCTTCTGAATCAAAATGGATATCTCTTTCCTCACTTCTCTTCAATCGAGGGTCGTTTTCGGGAGAATCTTTGCATGAACGCGGATTTTCTATTGCCTTCGCTATAATGTATCCCATTTGTATTACTAGTAGAAATGTGACTGAAAAATAAGAAAATGTTTTTACTAGAGGGGTGTAAGTTAAAGGGTCTTATACAACGTGTTTTTTTATATCTCATAACTCTAGGCTAGGGTTTTATTCTATAAGTAAAAAGAATACAAGAAGTCCTAGAATATGTGGTCTAAAACGCATAGTTTCGAACATAACATAACACTATACTCTGAATGTGTGTATCTAAGTTTCATTGATAAGTACGAGTAAATCATTTTCATTCAATGCAATCATTCATATTTAAAGGTAAGAAAATTTGACGTTGTCATATTTCACGTAGGTAAGGGTGTTTTACATTAATAATCGTGACTTTATCGTATTATTTTGTATGAAAAATGAAAGAAAAAAAGATAGCTGAAAAATAATTCTTAAGCCAGTTGATTCTTTGATATGGTCTCATTCATACCCTAGAGTTATGGGATATAAAAAAAACACCTTGTATAGTGTTCCACTGAAGTGGAGATGCCTCGAGCGGAGCGAAGATGTGCAGGAATTGACCAATCACAGACTAGATGAGACTCCGCTCCGTTCGGCGCGTCTCCGCTTCCACCTTTACGGAACTTGAGTATAGTGCAGCAAGCCCATCTGACTCTGTGACGATGGCGCTGTCGATGAACTAAATATGACAGACCGTCACTTTCCATAGCGATTTTGTTAGTTTCAGGCCAGATAAGCATACTTCGCTGCAATATGAAGGGCTCACCCTGAGAGACGTCAGTCTCACTGCTAACCTGCTGACTGGTCTCTTCTCCACAGCATAACCTACTTTCATGTTACAAAATGGCTCATGGGGAAAGAAGAAAAAGGCGAAATACTCGGCTCTTAACGGTCGTATGTCATACCGTATCAAATGCAAAAAGATTTTGCAAATCTGATCTTTGGAAGTTAGCTCCATATTAGCGTATCCAAACAAACAAATTCTTCAGCTTTATTATATTAAGAATAGATTCTAGAAAGGCCGCGCACACTAAGATTAAAAAAGTTTTCATATCTTACCTAGCCTCATGTTATAATTAAATAGTTTCCACATTTCTCGTATGCAAGACAAAAACGTACTAAACTACAATGTAGCGAAAACAAATAATTAACTGGTGCTGGAAATTAGTCAAGATGGCATAGATTAAAGAAAGTATAGACGCGACATAATGGCGAAAGAAAAAAAAGTTTTTTTTTTAATGAATTCTGCACAAACAAAACGCACACTATAATAAATACACATATACAAAGAAGCCAAAAGCCTCATTCAACAAATGAAAATTTATTAAAGTTTGCCAATGTTGTCCATTGCCATATTAAGTGCCAGTCAGGGTCCCGTCAGGGTATATATTATGTTCTGTGGTCAGGGTAGCCCGCGAAGTTGGACTTCACTTCTTACGATTTCTGCAATTTGCAGGTCAGTATTAGGTTGTATTTGATCAAAATATGATTTGCTACCGTACTCATCACCGTGTGTGTGATGTGTGTGTAACCAGATGGCCAATTCTCGTACTTAAAAAACGTTCACATTCAAGTCGCAATCTCAAAACTTGTCAAAAATGTTGGTAAATTCTCTGAATTTTTGACAGATTGCGAATGAGATGCGAATGTGCACGTTCACTACGTAACTTTCTTTTCGATGGTTGCGCTTGCGCCTCTCTTTTTATAAGTCTCCATTTCACGCTGTTTTTATCCGCTAGAACTTAGGTATAACTGTACAAGGATATTTTGGCACTCGGCCAATATCGGTACTAACAATTTCACTTTTTTTACCAACAGGCGTGGGATCCTTGTAGCACCCTACAGTCCGGCCAACCCACCCTAGAGTAAATAAGTTCTGTGCATACTAACGAACATTTGTTCTGCGAATTTGATCCTCTACTAATAATTGTCCAACTGACAGGTGTACCTACATTGCTTCACGGATCTTTTGGCGCTCAAATGACGTAATCAGGGGGCGCTGTTGGTAATAATTTGCAAAATCGTCTCAACTACACCGCTAATCTTCTTGTGTGCGTAATATTTCTACTCCCATTACGCACTTATTTCTGTGAAGAATTTTACTGTATTCTGATTGGAAGGGTATAGATGCCTGTCAATCAATCTGCCTATCAACTCACCATACCGCACTCCACTCCTGCTATCTGCGTAAAACGTTTTCACGTTTTTATTAAACGTTTCATTTTGACAGTTCAACAACATTCATTGTGTTATTTACGTTGTTGAGCATATTTTTTTTCGAACTTATGAAGCAATGGATTAGCAATCTGTTTCTAACCGATCCACCACCCTAATTGCGTAATACACAATCTATCACAATCTGGATCGGTTAGGTACAGTCGCCCGCACATCAAGCTACTACAAGCTGTCAAATTTCTTTAGTAGATTTTAAACTTTATCGCTAAAACATTGGGTTCAAGGTTGATTGGGAAAGTTTGACAGTTTTGGGTAGTTTGTTGAGCTGGCGTCTATACTTTAGTTAGCAAAATCAAAGTGCGATCTGAATCTCTTACGGGAAGACAAAAAAAATCATCATTTTTTTTACGATAGTTTTATTTTGTTTAAGGGGGTATTGGGAAATTAAAATAATAACGACGACGCCGTTTGCAGAAGTGTATGTTACTTTATTTGTCTTATTTGCTAAAAAAACAACAAAACGCATTCAAAGATTTCCATTTTGAGAAAAAAAGGGGTTTCACTACAGGCCGATTTCACCAATGAAACGCGATCACCAGTGTCATCATTGATATGGAATATTGACAGTGACATCTCTTGAACGCGGTTTCGATGTGCTGGCCGTTGAGTTCGCGTTCAGTTTTATTGGTAAAATTGGCCCATACAGTTATTGTTTATTCGAAGCTACATTTGAATGCTGCTAGAAAGAAAACTGCCCAGCCCGACGCTGATTTCACCAATGAAACTGACTGCGATCAGCACATCTAAACCGAATTCAAGAGCTGTGAGTGTCAAAATTCCAAAGAAAATAATGACACTGACAGCTCTTAAACGTGGTTAATTGTGATGATCGCGTTCAGTTTCATTGGTGAAATTCGCCTTAATAATGTTTTTCTTATTTGATAGTTTTGAATCTATACTATTTTCTACCACTATTTCGGCAAGTCCGGTCCTTCAGGTACAATACGGCCGATGAATCATGGCCATTCCTATCTTTTTTTTTTAGGAACCAAATGGTGACATGAGCAAGTGTGAGTGAAAGAACATGCGTGAAAGTGCGGAGAGCCAATGTTCAGACCCACCATGAAATCATGGCCGGTCTGAACATAGGCTCTCCGGCCGTATTGTACGAGGGTTATGTTGCAAATCTGAAGGTTATAAAATTGCTAAATATATGTGGTACAAAATAGAACAAATTTTAAACTACCATAAAAAATACACTCCATGGTTGTGCCACGATTTACCACAAATATATATACGCTATACATCGGTGGCGACGAGTGTAGGAGAGGCTTAATACTCTGAACTTCCTTTATAATGTATCAGATGTGCATCCAATAGCACGTTAACACCTTTAAAATCGTAATATTTCAGACTCTCCTTGGTTGCTCGAAAGTTGCATCGGGGGTCGTCTGCAATAATAACGTCATTTATTTTAGAGCTGTAAGCCTTTTTCTTTAAATTGGAATCTATCAAATAATTTCTCAGGGTGACAGGGCGTGTCAGACTCTTAGTGCGGATTTCACCAATATAACTGAACGCGATCAGCAATCAGCACATCTAACGAGTTCAAGAGCTGTCAGTGTAAATATTCCAAAAAAAATAATGACACTGACAGCTCCTAAACGTAGTTTATGTGCTGATCGCGTTCAGTTTTATTGGTGAAATTCGCCCTTACTGACTAAAAAAAACCGCGGTCGCGTACGACTAGACCTCGCTGACCGTCGGTGCTACACTGTACACGTCCATATCGTCAGCGTCTCGGTACGCGTGACCGACGGTACGCGACCGACCGACGTCAGCTGTTATTGGCATGGCAAAACAACCTTGCGGCCCATATGTTGGTACCCAATCTGTTGGTGGCCACGAGCTACACACTCGAAACGACACGCGTCTTGCGACAGCGACTGCAAAGAGTACAGTCGCCAGCACATCAAGCTACCCAAAACTGTTAAACTTTCCCAATCAAACTTGAACCTAATGCTTTAGCGATAAAGTTTAAAATCTACTAAACAAATTTGACAGATTTTAGTAGCTTGATGTGCTGGCGACTGTACATAATATGAAAGAAGTTGAGTCACCGCGACGACGCGACGGACGGAAACAAGTGACGTGGAGAAGTCGCATCGCTCGAGGCCAACAACATTTTCTTCAGTCAGTCACATTACGGAATTCAAGATTACGAACCGACTTCGAAAAATTCTACTAATTTTAGAGTTTTTCGGAAAATGGTGGACAGTCGCGAGTAATTTTCGCACAAATAAAATAAGACCACGCCTTGTATTAATCGCTTGTTTGGGAACTGGCTAAGACAGCGCCATAAAACCCTCCGACGAATGGGGAAAGCAAACGTCATTAGTAACTTTTGTTTAGAAGCTTTCATTCAGTAATCACGGTAAAAAAATGTTTTAAATGGAACAAATCAGCTTCGGTACTATAGTACCGGTAACAGTTAAACTTTTATTAGTACCGGATCATTAGTACCCGTAACATTTCGGTGGTAAATTTTTTCCACAGATAAGAATTGACATAGTTGGTAGCATAGTCTATGGCAAGTACCAATATTAATTTTAACGTGTAAAATTAGATTACTATGATTAAAATTCGAGCTAATTAACGAATTTCGTTCGTTAAAATGTTAATGAACCGCTAGAACGAATCGATTTACGTAACTTAATGACCGCATCTAATGCCAGAAAGTATGAACTGAAAAGGCATTCGGTATTCGATGAGAAAACTGATAGCTAACGAGACAGAATAGAATTGTTATAGTTAACGGACTTCTAAAAACAAATCGACAGTTGAGCGGGGCCGCGAAATGACGTCGAAATTACCGCTATAACTTGCGTAACACAAATATGACAATCGATCGCAGTCTTTTATTTTGACAGTTCAGACACGTTCATTGCGTTGTTGAGCAGAGGAATTTTTCAAACCTTTGAAGCAATGGATGACGAATTTTTTGACGCAATTTATGAGCGACTCCTACTCCGTATCACTTACGGACATAAGTTTGTAAGATTAGTTTGGGGCTGGACCTAAGTATGAATGAGACCACGATTTGACAGCTGTCCCTACTCCCAAAGTGTTTTTGCCCGTCTGGAAAAGGTTGAATTAATCGGATGAAGGATCCACTGCATTATAGTTCTTTTCGAATTACTTTCGGATTCAGAGAGTAGGCCCCCTATTTCCGTCCGTTGTTCTTCAAGTGGCGTCGCGGTGACAGATCTTGGCATGCTCTAAAGAAACAACTTCTTTCATTTCTTCTTTTTTTTCTTCACAGTCGCTGTCGTAAGTCGTGCGTCGCTTGAGCGTGTAGCTCGTGGCCACGGCATTACTTAGTGACGGTAGAACGCAGTGTGGCCGATGCATAAAGATATAAAGTCAGACGGGGCTATTTCGACCGTAGGTAATTCTAAATATTGAGAATAATTGTACCTACTACTGTATTGATACAAGTATTTGAATTATTCTCCTTAGTTAGTTACCCCACAGTCGAAAAAGCCCCCGCCCGACTTTAAAATAAACAATAAAAAAAATATGTTGATCAATTATTTTGCCACAGTTTCGGATAATGTTTTAAGGAAAGGTTCAACATAATGATAGGTGTAAGACGGATAAATACAAAAATAAATAACATAATCGTCTGAGGCTAAATTTATATTTTAACGGTCAGAAGATGACAGATAGCTCGACAAGGTGTCATCAGATTGTGTATCAGATCTAAATGAAGAGACAATTCCAGAAGAATATTCATGTTCCGAAAATGTATTTGATGAAGAAGAATCAGAAGAATCAGAAGATTCATAATATTTAGAAAAAGAACCACAGAAAGGGCATGAGAGAGTTTGCGCTTCGCTTCCAGCGAAGTTACATCTTGGATCAACTAAAAACATTATAAAAATGATAATTATCCTACTTAATTATATAAATGCGAAAGTTTGTGAGCGATGGATGTTTGTAACTCTTTCACGCAAAAACGACTGAACGGATTTAAATGAAAGGCACAGATATATACAGGCTGACTTTGAAAACATGCGACAAAATTTCTCTCAAAATTTTATTTTCTACTCATCTACTCATCAAGATGAACAACTTTTACTATGGGACCAACTAAGAATTCGCAAAAAAATGGGTAGAACACCCCCTTAAATTTTGTTGCATGTTTTCAAGCCAGAATGTATACCTAGTTTATAACCTGGATTAACACATAGGATACTTTTTATCCCGATATTCCCACGGGACTGAGACTTGGCGGGTGAAACCGCGGGGCGCTGCTAGTATTAGATAAAGAGGAATGTAACGTCATCACGCCTATATTTCCCAAGGGGTAAGGCAGAGGTGTACCTACCTATTAGTAGGTACACCCACATTTCGCCAGTTATGTTTAAGTCCTATGTCATCACGTCTGCGACCTTGTCGAGAGTATAGAGTAGGTACGTGGTCCGATTTTTTTAAATTTTTTGTAGGGTCACTAATACCTCGCTAACCTCGTAAGTTAGTCTGATTTAAAAGTTAAAACTTTTGACGCGGCGGCGGCTGGCGAATCTTCGATTGAAATCTTTGGCATGTTTAGGGCGAATTTCACCAATAAAAACTGAACGCGATCAACATAGTGGACCAAGTTTAAGAGCTGTCAGTGTCATTAATTTCTTTGGAATATTAACATTGACAGCACTTGAACTCGGATTAAGATGTGCTGTTCGCGTACAGTTTCATTGGTGTAATTTAGCACGTATTTCGCGCCTAATCCTATAATTCGTGGTCAGGTTGTACCTACCTAGTTTTTTTTTAATTTTGCTACCTTTTGGTCGCCAACACGTATGATTACAGCAGCTAAGCTAGTGCAGCTGCCCACTATTTTTGTTTTTTGCTCGCGATTTCATATGTAAGTAAGTACTTAGATCTACATATTTTGTTTAATTTTGCTGATTACTTTTATCTTGTTGTGCACGTGTTTCTATGACGAATAAGCCTATTTTTCTTTCTTATCTTTCTGTTACAGTTACCTGATGGTTTCTCATCTGTCCCCAGCTTGCCTTGATTGCGGCACATGATGAACCTCAGTACCTTGTCGTCATCACCAGGCTCTTGTATTTTAACTTTAGGCGTGTCGTGCGCGTCCGATATGTAAGGTGCAGACAACACGCATGGGTATCGAGATATCAACTGCAGTGCTGGAAAATTAGGATATAAACAGCACAAGGTGAAATCGCCAGCGTCAATATCATGTTGTATGTTGAATATGATTCACCTCCGTAGTCCGTAACCAGTATAAGTATGTAGGTACTTATATAAAGAAATTATTACCTATCATTAAAACCGTCAATACAAGTCTATCTATAGTATTATCCTTTTCATATTACCCTATTACATGACTATTTCATGAAATCAAGACATTTGAGGCCATCTCTAATTTACAGTTGTATGCTGATTCCAAAGATGATATTTCTTTAAATATATATTTTCAAGTGGCTCCTATTATACCCTTTTTTTATGCAGTTTATTAAACATGCGTACTTTTTACCTTACAATGTCGCACTAGTGCGGTAATGAGCGCCTCAGATTTATTAAGGTAAAAAAAAATCTAGCCTGTTGGTCCTGTAACTGACCTGTTGGTCTTACAGACCTGTTGGTCCGGGACTATATAACTGACCTGTTGGTCCTGTAACTGACCTGTTGGTCTTACAGACCTGTTGGTCCGGGACTATATAACTGACCTGTTGGTCCTGGACTATATAACTGACCTGTTGGTCCTGGACTATATAACTGACCTGTTGGTCCTGGACTATATAACTGACCTGTTGGTCCTGGACTATATAACTGACCTGTTGGTCCTGGACTATATAACTGACCTGTTGGTCCTGGACTATATAACTGAACTGTTTGGTCCTGGACTATAGGTATAACAGAAAGACGACTTACTTTCGTCTTCATGGTTGCATGTAAACATCCTCAAGTGACATACGCTGATAAAAGTCTTGTATATTCCGTGTTGGCATTTCCCGCAGACCATAACGTCTCGGGAGGGACAAATACTCGGACATAATGCTTCGAATTCTATCTTATCTGTAGAAAAATAAAACGTGAGGTGTCGCACTTATAGGTATACCGTTAAGAAAAATTGTAAGTAATTGTGTTCCGTTGCACGCTTTGGGTACGGATATGGATCCCTAAAAACAGTCACAACTAATAATTAAAATAGAACATACCTGATTCGGTTAAGGATTCTGTAAAAATAAATATATTTTTTAGTAATTAATTAAGCTACATGATTTCGTACAGTTACTGACTGTGTTATCATGTAGTTCCCGCGCCAATCGCAGTCGTGTATTAAATAGCTACAATTTAAATGCTCACCAAAATAATTTGTTAACTTCAAATAAACCTAAAATGTATAGACCTTTTATGTACAGTCAACAAAGGTATACAGGCAAAATTATTCATCCCTCCACTACACTGCCAATATTAATTTTTATTGTGTACGTAATCACTTTTTAAGCTTAAGGCATAGGTACACAGAGCGGGTAAAAAAATTGACTACCCAGCATACGCACAACATTTTTTAAAGTAGTTTAAAGTTAGCTGCCTGTATACCAAATAGCTTTGTTGACTGTACCTATGTTCACAAATAAAATTTGATTGATTGATTGATGATTGATAAAATAAACCCACTCTTTACCGAGGTGCCGTTCCAAAATAACACTCATCAGATCAAAAATTGTACGTGTTGTATTTCTATTCTTATACCTACCAAAATGGATAATGATCACCAAATCTTGTTGCCCTGAAGTTAGATCCCGGAGCTTCGCTTCGCTCTCGCCTTAGCCTTCGTCACAATTTTTTTTTGCTCTGAAATTCCTTCTGGGACGGATCCGGAATTTAGGATGCAAGAGCGAGCAAAGCGAGCTCGGTAGGTACTTGGGGCACCCCGACTCGAATAGGTTAAGTTAGAAGTTAACCTTCAAGTTAAGCTTAAAGTTAACCTTCGCGGTTATTTTTTTTAAACCACCCTGAAGTTCGACTACGCCTCATTATCAATGCCATTCAAAATTTCATATCCACTGACCGCGGATCCGACATGGTTAGGTTTGGTTTTTTTTAAGTAGGTACCTATTTAAAATCCTTTATCGGATTCTAGGGGGACCTGCTACTTCCCCCTTCATTTTATTTGTCACCCCTTCAGACCTTTAAATATATATCAATACAGGAAAATTCGAAAAACAATGTGTTTGGGATACGCAATATTACCTACCTATATGATTTTGATATTCAAAAAAAAATTACGATTGACCGTTAGCTTTTTTGCCTCAGTAAAACCACAGATCATATAATACTACGGTAATAGTGAATTGTTGTAGTGCAAGCGGACCGTATTATAGCATCCGTAGACTCAGTTCTAAACTCAGTTTGAACTATACTGTCGTCGGAATAAAGTTCAAAATAACAATGTAATTTCGAAGGTTTGGCCTTTGGGCTTTAAGAAATAGTTTTTTAATAACACAAATGATGTTTCTTGTCGATACGCAGCTGGTGCGGCTCCAGAGGCTGCAGTCTCGACATAGATAGCGATCGCTTTACGTGGCTTTACGACCAAATTCGGTTGCAAAGTTCTAATGGGATCCCTAGACGGTCAAAGATGTTCAATCGACAAGCACGTGATTTTGATCGTCTCGGTCCGGTTTCACTTGATCTGACCAAGATTATGACTGGACTTTAAAAGAGACTGCGACCTCTGAGTTTGTTTCGGCCTTTCTTCTCAGAGTAGTCAGGTAGGAAACGCCGACCTCATCTAGCTTTAAAAATATGATTGACGTGTAAAACTGTTGTTACCTAGGTAGGTACTTAAGTATAGAAATAAAATAAAATAATACCTTTGCTAAAGTTGACAGCTTCGTGTGAAAGCATTGGGAATACAGGCCCGAGTTCTTCACTGCCCCAAAAATATTCTTCATCTCCTTTTTGAGGTAATCCTTTTTTATGAGTATATTTATGCGGCCTGTTCCCCTTCATAGCTGGTGAGAATGGAACGACTTTTCTAAGTATTCACGCCTGTGTAAGGGATCTCGCGTACTATATACACGGCCCTGACCACGAAGACAACCAAGTAAACTATAGAAACCCGTGTACCATCGCAAAGGCCAACGGGCCTAGCCGTAGTCCTGGTCGTCTAGTTCGCGAGATCCCTAAAGGCAGGTGGGCGGCTGAGAGAAGGTAAGAACTACTTGTACTGAACTTCATCTGTGTTAAAAATGTAGGCGGGTTCGTCCATTGCAACTGACAGCTACCCACGACAACGCTACGCGCACATGCGTGGCTGGCAAACAAATGAACCGCGCTATTGGCTACTGGATCCGCAGTGGCACCCCGCGAAATTACAATTCTGTTGCGTGTTTTTCAATTTGTTGTTTATCTTGGTCAAAATATGATTCGCAACCAAAAACTATGAATTTACAGAATTAAAATCATTAATACATCTCTCTAAGTTAGATTTGTTTCATTGAATGACTGTTTCATGAAATCATGACATTTGAGAACAAATCTATTTATGACAACTTTAACAAAACACGTACCTAAGAAAATATGAATTTCGCGGGCTACGCCTATGCAGCGGTGGATGGTGGACTATACCATAGACTACTATATTTAAATATAGAATTAAATCAATGAAATTAATTTAATTCATTGAATTTAGAAGCCTAGTAGTTTTAAGTTTTTTAGTTTTAAATGCTTTGTTTTCCTTTTATCGACTCACGGAGTCATTTTGTTAATTTATACTGCATGTTTTTGTTTGTTAACTCATATTTAAGTGAACTATTGTGTTCTTTATGATAATAAATTCTTTAAACCGAAACCTATATAGATATACCCACGTTCCCTTTGTAGCACCAGTAGCATGACCACCGTAGAAACAAGTTTTGTCGACGGGAGAATTGCCAAAGTGACAGATTGTGATTGTTTATCTGTCATTTTGTCTATTCTTCCGTCATGCTACGCATGATTGGGGAGCGTCAAGAATGAGCAAAGTGTGGTAGTAAGAGTGTCTGACATATCCATGAGAATAACACAAAAAAAAAGTGTTTTTTTCTTTTGAGGTAGGTACGGAACCGTAAAAATTAAAAATACAGACTTGAGCTGTAAAATGATTATGTACTAAGGAAGAAAGAAATATGCAATAATTGTGTGTCATAACTAATTCACCATCATAAAAACCCCTGATGAAGTTTTGAATGCAATAACTTGCATGCAGTTGAAGTACTAGGTATGTATTTTAACTGAATGTCTTCGACTATTAAAGTAATTGTTAAGAATCAATTTTGTTTTCTAAATCAAAACACCGTAAACGGTAAAAGTACATACAATTATGTGACTTACCTATCTCTGATGGCGCTATGAAAGCCTTTGGCTGGAGCTCCAATTGCTGCATTGACGAGGCCTCCTCTTTTATGTCCAGTCGATGGCCGGCAACTCCTGGAACAATCAATATCTGTACACATGACGACACATTATGCTATTCAATTCCAGTACTTATACACCACCAACAGACCACCGTGACCGTGTACCATGCGGTTGGTGAACGTGGGACGGACATTTATATTTTTAACTGGTATTTTCTGGTAATATATTTTTTATAAGTACCGGCTACCGACCTCTATCCATGCCTCTATCTTACAGGGCCGCGGCTGTTCAAGTACAAAACGGTTTTTGGCACCGTAATGTCAAATACCGGTGAAAATGACAGAATTTCATGACGGGTGTCGAATCACGACGGAACCTCTTTCCTAGGATAGGAACACAAGCTTTATGCAAAGTGCGACAAAGGATCTTTTGGTGCTGAATAACATTAACAGGGGGGCGCTGTTGCCAAACATTTTGTGAAATTGTTTCGTGAAATGTATTAAAAACAAAATGGCGGCCTTAGTTCCGATTTTAGCCACGCGCCAAAACAATAGGGTATTACACCCATTTTTGAAAAGTACCTCAATTAGATTCTATAATGCTAATCAATTCAATCGTTAAATGCATTTAAATGTTGCATTTTCAAATTTCGCGCGTAATTTGACGAAAACGCTGGACGTAGTGGACTCCTTATTGCTCTGTGGTCATGACGTCAGTTGGCTGTGTATTTGTGTAAACCTGTAAACCATATCTTTGAGCATAACTTCATGGTGTAAACAAGAGGTGCCATCTGTTAGTTGACAGTTGACACTTCCAAGTTTACATAGCCGTATGTATGACCATAGATATGAATGACTTAGTAACAGTGGTCGCCAACCACTATAAAACTGGTGTTACGAGGCAGATTAAAAAAGCTGAAACCTTTGAATTGAATTTTAGTTCTCGTAAAGAGTAAAAAACTCAATTAACTTGGTGCTGCTGCAAGTTCTTACCTTTCTTAATTTTTTCCGCTTCATTTTGTTCTATGTCGGAATCAGTTTCGGAGCTAAACGGGTAACCCTTAAACTGTCGAGCGTGATGCCTACGCTTCTTCTTTGTCGATCGATTATCCTTGTTCTTTGTTATGACATCATTCAAATTTTCGGATTTCCATAGTAGGGGGAGTGTCTTGTTGTCCAATCTCAATTTCTTCAATTTCAGATGTTTGGTTTTGTTGTTTGTGTCTGTGGGATTTAGATAAAAATATTAACACACCAATTCAATTCAATTCAATTGTATTCTCCTATCCGACGAAGAATTTCAACACAGGGCCTAGGAGGTCTAGAATCATGAACTGTACTTACGGAAATGTATTTAATTATTATTATCTACCGCTAAAATAACTTACCTTTCGGAAGTCGGTGTCTTGGTTTGGAATTTTTGTTTTTTGCCACCGACTTCCGAAATTAAAGTAATTTTTCACTTTGTAGTGTTTTTTTTGGAAGTCGGTTGGATTTTTTGTTTAACCAATTCCCACAAATTCGAATATCAAGACCTGCTATGTAAATAACAGTGACAGGAATATGTTAAAACATCATCCAAATAGGTAGGCTAAGTGGAAAAAATACGTATTATTGAAGCTAACTCAAAGAGTACCTAACCAAGCAAAGTTAATAAAATTTATATGAGACCACCTCGAGAGCATACCTACCCTTTCAAACAAAAAAGAATTTTCAAAATCTGTCCGCAATTGACGAAAATATCGACGGACACAAAACACATACATACGCTACGAACGTATTATAACCTCCTCCTTTTTGGAAGTCGGTTAAAAAACTGCCCGGGGCGTCGGCACACTATAGGACCAAACGATGCGTTCCATCTCAAAAATCTATAACTTTTTTGTTACCTACTGGACATTTTGAATTGAAAATTTTCTTTACTGAGTTTACAGAAACACCCGATGACATGGTTGATGGTTTGCAGAATTATGTATCTCTTGATCAACTCTTCATCAATTAGTAAATATAAAATTTACAGTTTGGGTGTACCTAAAACTTTGTTTTTTTTGCTGTTATTTCGGATAGCTCTGTCAAACCAGTCAAAACGGTTGCAGTATTACGACTTTTGCCCAAACCATTTTTGAGATGGAAAATACCGTTTGGTCCCATAGTGCATCAAAATTTACAAACATAAACACTTCCGCAATATAACTAATAAATAATTAATATTAGCTTTTGCCAGCGGCGTCACCCGCGTGAAGGTCGGAAATTATCTCACGGAAACGTGCTATCGGGATGAAAAGACGGTATTTCCAGCTCGTGGTCCACCCGTGTGGCAAGTTTAATCGAAATCCGTTTATTTAGCAGTTTGTTGCACACACGTTTAAATGAACGGTACATGGGTCTAGCGTAGAAAGCACTTGTCGTCTATTTTGGTTTGTTTTGACTGTAAAGCGGAAGTGTGACTGCAGTTTACGTAATTTTAACTATTTTTGGAACTAAAAAATTACCTTATATAGAAATGAGACACATTGATTCAGAAACTATTCTGAACAAAATCCGATAAGTTACATTATGTGCATTAATTCAGTTACATATTTACTAAATAATTATTATAAACTACTTATGTAAAAAATACTTGCCTTTAAATCCAGCTGAAACATAAATTAACATTTGTTTTGCTTGAAACATTAAATTTTTCCTAATCTAGGACGCAGTTCTAATAATAAAAATATTCCGACTTTTCCCTCCTTTTTTTGAAGTTGGTATTATCTTTATTTTTTCCTGGACATGGACCTGCTGTCTAACTGCGTAACACATTTTCGTAACTACATATGCCAGTATCTTGCTCAAAAGTAAGCAAGTAGCTTGCATGTTTTTGTGCAAGTTAGTGATGTGTATTGCTGGATTAAAGAAAAAAAAAACATACACGGGAACGTCACGTCGTATTCGTGCGAAGTTTCATGTTTATTACCTCAAGGAATAAGATTTTTCATTTAAACTTTCATCCCCTATTTGACCCCCTTAGGGGTTGAATTTCGAAAAATCCTGATACACGTTATTCTTTATTTTTGGGTTTAAATATAAATATTGAGTTTCGAGTTTATCGGACAGAGCGTTAAAATTCTCCCATACAAACTTTGACACCCCCCAACCCCCTTTAGGGGGTAATTTAGAAAAACAAAAAATTACAAAGTTTATAATTTACTTTGATAAATATTCGTGCGAAGTTTCTTGTTTATTACCACCTCAAGGAATAAGATTTTTCACACAAACTTTCATCCCCTATTTGACCCCCTTAGGGGTTGAATTTCGAAAAATGCTTCCTTATTTCTTGCCTACATTATAAAGGGAACCTCTGTACAAAATTTCAGCTTCATAGGTCCAAGGGTTTGGGCTGGGCGTTGATGAGTCAGTCAGTCAGGACTTGTCTTTTTATTAATATAGATAATAGATATATATAGTAGGATAGGATACTTTTCCGGGATATTTTCCGGGATAAAAAGTACCCAGTGTGGTGCCCAGGATACTAAAAAATAATTATACCAAGTTTCATCGTAATCGAACCGGTAGTTTTTGCGTGATGCCTGAACAAACAGACAGACAGACAAAAAAATTTAATCAAATTTTTAGGTTCGGTGTCGGTCTAGACCGTGCCACTGGCCTGCCATTTATTTTTTTGATTTGATATTTTCAATGTACAGAATTTTCACTTCTACAGATTTATTATAAGTATAGATTTAAAGTAGGTACCATGGATTCAATACATTGATAATAGATTGCGTAAAAACTTTCCGGTATTTTTTTTTTACAACCGTTGAAGTCTTTCGACGCTACCCCATGTGTCTAATTTTTAGGAATATCTAGAATCATTTCTGCAGAATTCATGGTTACAGTTTGCGCGTCGATGTCCACTGTCTGCCCTTTAAATTATTTCACTGCTGGCCAATCGCAACTCGTCACACTCATAGATACCTACAATATATATAATTATAATGTAATTTAAATAACTATGCAACTATGACGAAGTGGAAAGATAGTGTTCTTTCACTCTTCTTTTAAATACTGCAACTGTTTGGCAGGCCCTAATGTCAGGTGGAAGTGATTTCCACAACCGAACCGCGTGCACAGTGAAGGAGTAGGAATAGAAGTCGGTTGAGTGAGGAGGGGATTTAAGGAGGTTTCTAAGATGCGACCTGCAAGGTGCATCAACGGAGGACGGGCGTAGGAAAAGCGTTCCCGCAAATAGGATGGGGTTTTAGGGTTGTGAAGGATGTTAAATAGCAGACACAATATCCGAGAGTTCCTGCGAAGTCGAATAGGGAGCCACTTGAGTATCTTGCGAAAGTTAGAAACGTGATCATACTTTTTAAGGTTAAAGACAAAACGAATACAGATTTTGCAACCGCTCAAGTTTATTTAAAAGCTCCTCGGTGGCATCCAGATAACAGGCATCAGCGTAGTCTATGATGGGCTGTGTGAGTGTTCCTTTTTTTAATTTATGGCTACTGCTGAGCTTATTTATTTTTAACCCAACTCTTACTTTATGGCTACAGCTAAGCTTATTTACTTTTAACAACCCTAGCACTTATAAAAGGTGAAATGTGGATTGTATATGTAAAAGAGAAAAAAAAACAGGGTAACATTGCCCAGTCGTTTTAGTTAGAAACTCTTCATAGTGTCGTTTACATTCCTAAAGTAAACGCCATCTTTACCTTAATTCTTGTACTGGTTTTTATGTCATCTGCATAAAGGCCATATTTGCGTCAAAAATCAATGTGGGCAAAGTTGGGTAAAAGTCCAGATAACTTTGCCCGCCAACAATATTGAATTAAATGTTGAATCATAGTAAATTTAGCTATACTAACACATGCACATGATCTTACAATTTTATTGTAGTTGATGGAGGAAAATAATTACATCTCCATAGAAAAATCGTATTAAAATTGTAGTTATTCGAAAAAAGTGGGCAACGTTGGCATATTTCACGGTACTAAAATTATGGGTAATTTGCTAGTGTACATTAGTTGTGCTTATTTAATTAAATTAATGCAAAGAGAATTAAGTACTTAGTAAAAGTAGTGCGATGCTTAGTCTTTTTTTATTAATCTTTACTGCTGATTACTAAAAGTATGTATTACATGACAAGGTATATATAAAGTTCACGGGGAATTTTATCCCACATATCAGGACTCCAAGGATCCTCTACGGGATGTTTATGGCGTCCGAACGGCATCCAAGTTGATTCTGAGAAACAAAATCGAATAAAATAAACCGACCAAGTGCGTCTGGGGCTCGCGCACTGGGTTCTGTATCACCAAAACCAATAGTTTTATTTAAATAAATTATGGCGCGGCTCCTCTGCAGCCCACGGCTAGACTACGCACGCGTAGCTTAGCTTTTAATTATAAACTGTACCCTGAATCATCCACTGCGATCCTCAGCCACGCACGCTACGCACGTATTGTCGCTGGTAAACAAATGAACCGCACTTTTTTTTTTTAATATATGAATGGCATCTCTCAGTTCAACCTCGGAGGTTATGTCCGCTTAACCGGACTACCGGCTACTTTAAGGGTTTAAAGCTTAAAGCCTCCAGCCAGGGCGATGAACCGCACAGGTTTGAAGAAGAACCGCTTTGGTTTTATAGGAAAGCGGTTCCGTCACATTATGTCACCGTCATGCGGGTGGACCGGGGTGTGGGGCGCTGCGCGGCGTCGTCTGCGCAGGCAGTCCTTTTGGCCGCGCATCGCTACACACATACATCTATGCTTGTACATAACAGACCTATAATAAGGTGTCAATAAATGCTCTGTATTTGGACAACCGTTATTGTGTGACCGTTCACCACTTTACTTACTTTACTTTACACAGTCAACCTGGAACCTGGGATTGGTAGAAGAATAAGTAGGTACTTAAATAATAAAGACTTACTACTTGGCTCCTCTGGCGTGCCTGTAAATTAAGTCGTTGATTTAATCGTTCCACTGATCCCCATTTTTAGGTAACTTTTGGCAACATGAAAAGTTTCTGGGAACTTGGAAAGTGTCTAGCTGCGTGGATAATTTCTAACAATATCGAAATCTTCTGACAACATGGAGAGTTCCTGGGAAATTGGAAAGTTTCTAGCTGCGTGGAAAATTTCTCACAACATCGAAAACTTCTGACAACATGGAAAGTTCCTGGGAAATTGAAAAGTTGCTTGCTCAAGACGGGTTGTCGATTTCAGATTTACATTAAATTAACCATAGGTTCAGGTTTTCTTCACCGATGTCAATTAATGTCGAAGATAAGCTCAGAGAGTACATAATACTTAGGAATTGGAAAAGTCACATTTTTACTTGCTCGGATTTGAATACGTACACAACCTCATGCGTGAGAGTCGAGGCGTTGCCACTGTGCACGACATGTTACGATTGTATTGTGTGGTTATGTTTGCGTATAGGTAAACTGTAGTGGACCAATTTTGGTGCGCGCGGGCCGCGGGGAGTGCGCAGCTTGTAAAATATGTCGTCATAGCTTTACCGTTAAATAAAAGACAGTTAAAAAGTGCATAACGGCTATATTTTCACCCCAAATGTAGGTACACAAACAAAATCAGTACTTACTACTCTCAGTATCAGGTTCACGCAGATTGGACTTCATGACAGCCTTGACTCTTCTCTTTACACGAATGTGCGATTTACCTAGAAAAGAACAAAGTATTATGTTAATAATTATTTAAGGACTAATCTCACCGATGAAACTAAACGCGCTCCGCACATAAGGCTGCGTTTCAATTGAGGCGGAGCTGGACGGAGTAGAGCGTAGTGGAGTGAAGCGGCGTTGTACTACACAGCACTTTTATATTTTCTCTACTAGAAGACGAAGAAAAAAACTATGTATGTCCGTTGGAGGGGGAGTGGGGGTTTACTTAACGTCCCCCTGTCCCCCCTTCCCACTCCTCTACCCCCTATCGGTGGCACGTTTCTAAACTATAACCCGACGTAGCGCGCGTTGATGTGTGTTCGGTATCGCCCACATGATTAATTTTGACGGCCAAATGTGGTCCGTGTGAATACATTATTCACTTTCATACTGTAAATTAGCGCTCGTCCACGTTTTGTCGTTGTGGTGCGATCGTGGTGAAGTTGTGGTAAGTGTTATTGGGCCCGTGAAGTGAACTTGAGCTGTCAATAGTGTCAATCCCTAGCATCAGGTGGAATGTCGGCTTTCAAGCTCACTTCACCTAAGTTTTCACGGTGAGATTATTACAGAACAGCCGTCTCAAAAAACTCACTGTGGAATCTTGAGTGAAGTGAGCTTGAAAGCCGACATTCCACCTGATGCTAGGTCAATAGTGTCAATCCTACAATCAGGAATGACAGCTCACTTCACCAAAGTTTTCACAGTGAGATTTTTACAGAATAGAACGGCTGTTATTAATTCTTGATCCCTGTTAGCTAGGTACTTACCCGGCTTATTTTTCTTCTTTCCTTCTATCTGATCAACGTTGTGGCTACAATACTTCATCGGGACAATTTTAGCGTCCACATCTAAAATATACATGAAACGGAATTAGAAGGGAATCCATGAGAGAAAAAAATAAATGATAAATAATTTTATTTCACACGATAAGCCGTTGGTCCCGGTTGTCATTCGTCCCTTTCACTATCGGACCACCAGACGGACTGCGGAGTACCATCCACACTTGGTCGATACACCGACAAGCCGTACTAAGCGCTTCTCATCCACATTTATTATGCGCACGGCCCAAGTGTGGAACTCTCTGCCAGCGACTGTGTTCCCTTCAAACGTATAACCCGTCGGCCTTTAAAGCAAGAGTGAACAGGCACCCTCTGGGCACGGTCGTTCCATCATAGATCTCATTCATCGCTTTCCATCAGGCGAGTGCGAGGTCAAGAGCAGCTGTGCTATTCTGTAACCATCTCAGCGTGAAAACTTAGGTGAAGTGAGCTGTCAGTCCACATGATGCAAGGAATTGACACTATTGGCAGCTCACTTCACGCTCACTTCACTTAAGTTTTGACTGTGAGATTTTAACAGAATAGACCGGCTGGCCCTTAAGATAAAAAAGAAAGAAAAAAATCGTGGTTCTTTGACAATTACTACTAGAAAAAAATATACGCTTTAATACTGTGTCGGTATAGTCAACGGTATCGTGGCCGAATCGTTGTCGTCCGATAGCAGCTATCTAATTGCGTAAAACGTTTTCGTAAACGATTCCGACTAATCTGTTTCATTTTGACAGTTCAACAACATTCATTGCATTATTTACGTTGTTGAGCAGATTTTTTTCGAACTTATTAGCAATCTGTTTCATACCGATCCAGATTGTGATAGATTGTGTATTACGCAATTAGGGTGCTCACGATATTTCAGTGTCATCGTCACTGCGTGGAAACAGCTATCGATTGTCGTGTCGCTCTGGGCGGACGACACAGTATACTTGTTGACTGCTGCCATTATTACCTCGAATACACTATTACACCCCTGGAATCGCGCGGTGATGTAAGCTTTTGCTGGCGCGACGCGACTATTCGAGGCTGTGGCATACCGCATGACAATAAGCTGTTTGTTACATCTTCTCACATACCGATATCGTTCCGATAAATTGTCGGCCGATATCGTTGTCGTCACAGCTGACGATAATTATGTCGGTGTCGATATCGTCGCAGTGTGAAAACAGCCGATATGTCCAGAATAAAGTCTGAGAGCTGTCACAATTTTCATGGCGTCGGTCCCGTTGCCACCCTTTGTGTCTGAAATTTAAAAAAATATCTACAAACTTAAAAATCTTACCATCATGACATTCCATGTAATCCAATTCGCATTTATTGGCAGCGATGATATGGATCGTGAGACTCAGGTCATGCCGTCTCATGCGCACACATTGGGGATCGTCGACGGCGGCGCATTTAATTTTTTTACATTTTTCATTCAATTTTGGAACAATCAACTTTCTTCGTAACTTTGAAACGGCCTTTTCGCACGTTATTGCTTGGATAACTGCAAAAATAACTAAGTTTAGATTAAACTGCACCCTAAATGCGTAATACACGATATGAATCGTTTTGAAACAGATTGCTTCATAAGTTCGAAAAAAAATCTGCACAACAACGTAAATTATGCAATGAATGTAGATGTATGAATGTAACTATCAAAATGAAACAGATCAGTCTTAATCGTATACGAAAATGTGACGCAATTAGATAGCTGGCCAGCGACTTCTTCCACAATGATTTCTAACTTTCCTAGACGAAACTGCATCCCCTAACGTGCAGTGGGATAATTTCTAATGCGACGATAATTATTATCGTGGACATCCACGTCCGCGTCACGGCATCACGATAACACAGGGAAGTAAAATGTATGGAAATAATTGGAAATATTATGAAGACGCTTTTAAACCGTTCACGATAACGTTAAATACAACGTGCACGTATTTCCATACATTTCATGGACGTGTGTCTAAAATAATCACATCGAGAAATTATAAAAGCGCACGTTTTACCCGTTTTGAGGTTTTTTTTTTGAACCGGTTTTTCGTAGTTGTTACCTAAAACCCCAAATATCAATTTTCATTTATTAGACAAACATGTCGGATTTTGATACAAACTTTTACAGCCTATTTTCTATCTTTTTATGGTGAGTAAATACAATACACTAAAGCATTTTCTCGAGCATGACCATGTAATGTAAAATTCTAAGGAATGGTACAATACAAAAGTAGATTGTAACATAATACCGAGACGCCCGCTCTAATTATGTGTTCGACGCTTTGTTACAACTTGATTTTGCAAACAAACGAACGACTGTCTGTAACATTTCATCGAGCAAGATAAACTCATCTTATGCGATCTGAAGATCCGACTATTCAACGATGAGATATCGCAAAATAGAAAGGAATGTTACAACAGGTAAATCCACACTCGCCGGGAGCATTACTTCGGAGTTCGGACACCGTATCGAGCATTCGTAAGAACGTTACATTACATGGAAATGCTCGACAAAATACTCAATATTATTACAAAATGCTCTAGTGTACAGACGCCAGCACATCAAGCTACTAAAATCTGTCAAATTTCATTAATAGATTTTCAACTTTATCGCTAAAGAATTAAGGTTCAAGTTTGATTGGGAAAATCTGACAGTTTCGGGTAGCTTGACCTGCTGGCGTCTGCCTATAATAACCTATACCTACTCTACCTTTAAGGTTCCAAAGGTAGGTAAGGCTTATTTGAAATAAAAAACATACCCATTAAAATGATGAAAATACGGACTATCATTTTAAATATCGAAGTTCCAACTGTCAGAAAACAATTATTTCTTACGTAAAAAATTGAAACGGAAATATAGTTATATTTTATAGTTATTAAGTACTAAAGTCAGTCTTGTATGAAATTACGAAAACTACAATCTTCAAGGAGATGGCATTCTATTTTATTTATGTTTTTATACGATTCTACACTGCAGACATGACTACCTCGTTGGTCTAGTGGTCGCAAGGTCCTGAGACTCCTTCGTGAGTCGGAAACCAAGTTAAGTAGTTGGTCTCGGTTGCCATTCGGATGTATGACAGTCGTTACGAGTAGGTAGTCAGAAGCCCAAAAGTACTACAATCACAAAATCAAAGTCTTAGTTAAAATATTATTTTACCACTTTGTCGGCGTCATTAATATGTATTTACATTATCTAACAGTCTCTGCGAAAGCCGGGGACAGACAGACAGACAGACGGACATGGCGAAATTATAAGGGTTCCTTGTTGACTACGGAACCCTAAAAACGTAAATATGTTTGAAATTCGCGGGCGTTTTTAACAATACTTTTCTGTAACATTTTAACATTAACACATGTTAACATTAGTATAAAGTCCGGTTATTAAATAATTGCAGTCAGATACAAATAATATCACAGCAAATATTTGCTGTCTTTATCACAAATAATATTAGATTTTTTTTTGGACATAGGTAGTTGTTATCACAGAGTACATTATAATAATATAAATGACAACTTTGAACTTGACAATGACATGACAAGTCAATCAAAGAATCAAAATTGTGAAAAGCAAACATTGGTTTGGTTTATTGGTTAGTCTTTTAGAAAAGTTATGAGTTAAAACCGGAACCAATTAAACGCCAAATTTATTAAAGCAAAATGGAAGAGTTTTTTGATACGACTTTAACAAAACTGGTATGTTTACTAAACACAAAGATCAAGAAGAAGAAACTAAAATCGATCGAAATATTTGGTTTTGTACCGTTTTTCTCTTTAGCACATAATAATACTTTAGTTTGTGAGAGCTCTTCTTATCAGCAGTGGCAGTGTCAAAGGTCAGCTGCATCCGGTTAGACTGGAAGCCGACCCCAACATAGTTGAAAAGCTTAGATAGATAATGAGTGTCAGAAGTCACATTAATGCTAACTGTGAATTAAAAAAGCGACGGTTTATAAAGTGCAGAATATGACCCACTGACCCAGTGGTTCCTTCAAATTAGTTATTTAATCATATTTGGTTTGGCGAGTCCCCCATTATGCTCAAGAACAGATGACTCTAAGGTTGCATAAATTAGGTATTGAAATAAAAAAGTTATTTTTAAATAATAATTGCCTTGTTGGTCTATTGGTCGCCAGTGCTACTGCTGAGCATAAGGTCTCGTGTCAGGGAAATTGTTATTGGGGTTTTTTCATCTGGAATTTCTCGAAAGTAGTTTGGTGTCTGGATTTGTGCCTGGTTGATTTTAATAGGCGCGCCCCCTATTACATGGGACTTAAACATAACTGGCGAAATGTGGGTGTATTATAGACACACCTCTGCCTAACCCTTCGGGGATTACAGGCGTGATGTACTGTTATGTGTTTTTGTTTTTTTTTTTAGAATACAAACAACTACAATGAACTTACTCTGGTTGTAGGCAATGAGAGTTGTGACCTAGACTCCGCAGTGAGCGCAATAGTCTTTGCGAATTTTTTGACATGGCAATACAACCAAATTAGATGCAAAGTTTGTACGAAGGCTCATCGTGATAAGGAAGTTGTACTGAAGGATGACATCTTCGTACCGATAATAAATGTTGATCGCAATGACTATGAGCTGAAGACCGAAGTCGTTTACTATTTGAGGAGCAAAGGCATAAATGATAGTTACCTGGTGTTTAGGTATGTAATATTATATATTTTATTTCTTTTTCTGCCTAGCCTTTTCCTAACTATGTTGGGGTTGGCTTAGTCTTACCAGATGCATCTGGATACCAGTATTTATATTATAGTTGCAAGTACTACTTCTGAGTATGAGGTCCTAAAATCAAAATCAAAATCAAAATATTTTATTTCACATAAACCTACATGGGCACTTATGAAACGTCAGAATCTAGGTGCACGGTTCCAATTGGTCGTTTCCTATGGAGAAGAGCCGGCAAGAAACTCCACGGTTACTCTTTTAAAAATAAATGGGTTTTACAATGCTTTAAAAAATGTACAGTTTGAATAGGTATGCGAGGACAGCGTAGGCCTGTCAACAAGATACTTAAAAAAAAAATAGAAAATAGTCTGCAAATCGACAGTCTGTTGTGCCTACAACGTTCTCACATTCACAAAATATAAAGGAATCTATATAAAGGTCGAATAAAATAATAAAAACCAATTTAACCCAAATGGTTGTCACTACAACTTTAACCAATCCGAATGAGAACCCTACTTTAAAATGAAATTTGAATTGTAGGCATATAATGTCAAATAATGAAACTACATGTCAAGTAGTACCTAAATAAAAAAGTAAAATAAAATACATATCGTAATTTGGGAGCAGTTATCCTAGTCCTGGATTTGATTCCCAGGTTGGCCGGTGTTATTGGCCTTTTCCATCAGGAATTACGCATTAGCATTCTGGAATCTGGGTCTGTGCTTAGTTGATGACAATAGGAAATATGGGTCTACAGTTGATATACCTCTGCCTGTCCCTTCGGGGATTACAAGCGTGATGTTATGTTACCTGTTTTCTTTTTTTTATGGTTGCCTTCTGAGAAAATGGTATAGCATAGCATAATCAATCTATAATATCCCCACTGGGAAACTGGCCTTCTCTGTGAGACGTAGTAATACACCAAGTGGTACTATGTGGGATGGTGGATTTTACATGTCTTTGAATACAAATCCGTTTGCGAAATATTAAGCTTTAAAGTGTCCCCCCCCCCCCCCTGCCAGCTAAATGGGTAAGTTATATGTGGATAAATTCACAGCAGTAGTATATATAACGAAATTAAGAGGAAAATTATCACAGCTAAGTAGGATCTACAAGTTAATGAGTAATAATTTATCAACCAACTTACATTTGCAGTTGCATACATTTTGTATGTAAAACACCGTAAATATTTTAATCATTGTTTCAGAAATGATCACGATTTCAATACTTTGCTGACCAAATCTAAATCTAAAGTGGTGTTGGTGGACCATCATGTTTTAGCAAAAAGGGACATGTTCCTAGCTCCGTTCGTGACTGAGATTATTGATCACAGGTGAGAGAAAACCAATGATTTTGATTTTGAATGTTGGGGTTAACTTCTAGTTGCAGCTGAATACCAGTGTGTCACATGGAGCGACTACCTATCTGACCTCCACAACCCAGTCACTGGGTAACATTGTACCCCTTGGTAAGACTCGTGACTTTTTTGGACAGGTTGGTGGGCTTGATATGACAGACAAAAAGCTTACTCAAGCACAATTAAGGTTGTACACTTCGATTCAAACTAAATGGCGGCTCAGAACATGAGGTGAGTCACTGCGCAGTAACAATATCATGGGTCAGCGGGGGTGAGGGGTGGGGTACTGCGCAGCGAGTAGCTAACTTCCGAGCCGCCGTTAAGTTTGAATCGAACAGTACATCACAATGTTTTGGTTTGACCGTTGATCCCCCCAACTCTAAGCACGGCTTGTATCTTGGGGGTCGGAGTGCTATTAAACAGAAAGAAATATGTCGGCTTACAAGGCTAGTTTAGTAAAGCATATGTGTCTGTGTGTGTGAAATTGTTATATAGAAATAAAATATAATAGACTTAGATATTCAGCTTAACTATTCCTAAAGAGTCATAAAAAACCCTGTAAGAAATCGACACGTGTTTCACCTCTCAACGACGCATCCTCAGGATGACGACTGACTTGTCGCGAACCCAAACACGACGTGTTGACACGCCGAGCGCCAGATGCAAAGAGAAAGAAAAGAGTCGGCGTGGCAACACGTCGTGTTCTGGTACGCCTGAATCAGTTAACTATCTGGTAATGAAATTTTTTATAAAGAACCACCATGGTAAGTAATACAAAATGGGTAAGTAAGTACTGCCGTGCCATACTTTTCAACTATTTGACTAAAAACCTCATTTGTTCATAGACCCATAGACAAATCAGGCTGGATATACAACGATGACGTTCGCTCTACAGTACAGACTGTTGGCTCCTGCTGTACGCTGGTTAGTCAAAGGATCAAGGATCTGGGTGCCTTGGTGGCCAAGGATGTAGATTTCTTTAACGCCTACCCAGTCTGCACTGAGATGCTACGAGGTAAGTCCACCTGTTAATGTGATTCTTTCAATTTATTCCGCGAAGTGAACAATTTAATCGTTTTTAGGGTTCCGTACACAAATGGCCAACGGGACTAAGTCTCCGCTGTCTGTCCGTTTGTCACAGGGCTCATCTTTTGAACCGTTTAAAAGTAAAAAATATTTTTAATGCATGTTTTTTTTTTGTTTTTCGACGATTTTTACGGGTAATCCGGAAAAATTCCGGAGTTACGCGTGTTATAAATAAATCGAACACGTAATCTATTGGATTTATCCCTTAACACATGTTACTCCCTATTTTTAATTTGTCTGTCTGTGATGTTTTGTTTATACCTTTTTAGTTGACTTTTTAGTTGTATTTGGCTTTTAGTTTTTAAAACTTTTATTTTTATTGTTCTATTCCAGCCACAATTATTCTGGACACGGTTAATTTCTCCACGGCCGTTAACAAAGCCACTCCGCTCGACGAAAACGCCATACGGTTTTTAGAGGGTCTAATGAAACCTTCTGATCACATAGCTGACAGGTTAGTATACTTATTTATTTACAAGTTAAAATCAATTCCAGGTGATGCTGCAGTATCGGTTCAAGGTTACTATGTTCTTCTAATATCATTGAAGTAACAGAATACTACATTTCGAATCGACCAGACCTGTGGAAGATGCGCACATCCAATCATCAACTAGAAAAGAGCTGATAATCTTCAAGCGGCTGAACCGATTTTCTTAAATTGCAGCTAAGATCACTCTCGATCAAGACACCTTTCAAACGAAAAAATAATAATCAAAATCGGTTCAGCCGTTTGGGAGCTACGAGGGAACAGACAGATACACACGTTAAAGTTATAACACCCCTCTTTTTCCATTTGGGGGTTATAAACTAGTTTCTGCCCACCACTTGGTCTGTTTGGACTTCAGAATTGGTTCCAAAAGTATCCTCTGTGTTAATCCAGGTTATAAACTATCTGTGTGTCAAATTTCATTGGGGTCTTTTCAGCCGTTATTGCGTGATTGAGTAAAAAACATCCAAATATACAAAATTTCAAAAACTAAAACCCAACTTTGTCAAAAGTCAACTAAAAAGCTACAAACAAGTCATCACAGACAGACAAATTAAAAATCCAGAGTCATACGTGTTCAGAGATAAATCGAATAGATTACGTGTGACTCCAGATTTTTTATTGTGGGTCTGTGATGACTTGCTTATACCTTTTTAGTTGAGTTTTGCCGTAGTTGGGTTTATATATTTATTACTTATACAAGGCGTTCGTTTATGTATGTATTCTGAATTCAAATGTGCTTTGCTACAGGCAAAGTGTGCTTGAATGCTTAGTAGCAGCGAGGAAGAACGTGGCGAACCTGACGCCCGCACAGCTACTAAAGAAAGACGTCAAAATTGTCGGCGATGTCTTCATTCCCAGTTTTCCTATACTGGTCAAGGTAAATAATATATGGGATATATTCAACCGATCTTCTAAAAACTTATTGACCCACTAATGATGTACACTTTTAAAAATTAATGAACCACTAAAAACTTTTTGAGGGTTCTAATGATGCAAACATTTTTCACTACTTTAGCCTCTTTTTAAATTTCTGCCCCAAATGAAATGAAATGATTTTATTTTCTGTAAATAGGTTTGTAGAAACACTTTTACACGTCAATAATATTTTAAGTACTAGATGAGGTCGACGTTTCCTATCTGACTACTCTGAGAAGAAAGGCCGAAACAAACTCAGAGGTCACAGTCTCTTTTAAAGTCCAGACATATTGTTTGGATCGTATGAAGACCATGTAGATTAGTGTCTGAGATGGTCTTTTGAGGAAAGAACCACACAGATTGAGTGGACCTGTCCAGTCAGTGCACGCATTTGTCAGTAACCATGCAGCTCAACTCAGAACTTAAGGAGCTCAAATCACTGTCACTGTTTAGGTATCGATACCCAGAACTTCTGTACGGAGTTTCGCTAATTTAAATTGACATTTGTACATACCTGTACTGTTTTAAGAATACGGCCTCAGGGTAGCCCGCGAAATTCAAATTTTCAATAGAGACTTTTATTGATGATTCTAATGATTATAATTCTCTAAATACATATTTGTGACGGTCGCTAATCATATTTTGATCAACATACAACTTGATACTGACCTGCAAATTGTAAAAAAACGTAAGAAGATTTTAATTTCCTGTACTGTACCTGAAATATTTCCTCTCTTAGGAGTTCCTGAAGCGTCCCGGGGCGCTCCAGGCCGTGTCCGAAGCCCTGCTCCAGAACAACTGCACTATTGCGCTGCTACTCGGCATGGACCTCACCGACGGGCTCCAAAGAGACACTGCTCTGTACTCTCCCGAATCCCCTGAGAAGGCTGTGCTGGTAAGAAAATTATGCGATGTGATGAGACGATCGGTGGCGGTGACCTCTCGCGTCCGCCCATGGTACGGAGCGAGAGGACATGGGGAGCCGTCACCTGCTTCTGCGAAGCAGTAATGCTCGTGAAGGAGGAGGCGGAGCGCGTGAGGGAGAGGCAAATTTCGCGCCCTCACGCCCCTAGCCGCGCGCCGTAGGAGACGCCCTGGGGCTTTATTATGAAGTATTAATGCCATCATTATTCCACTGCGAAAAAAGGATGGTGCTATCGGCCTTGTATAGCTCCGTCTCTCTATCACACTGGAAAAATGGTGGCATTAATACGTCATAATACGGCCTCTGGGCGTCGGGAATCCCAGGCCGATTCCCAGCCACCCTAGGCGCGGGCTTGCGGGCGGTGAGCAATGGCTAGCTCGCCCCCGATAAGGACCAGGCCCGGGTCGATGGCGCGTTGTGTTCCACGCGCGCCTCAAAGTCAGCACCAATGGCGGGGCCCACTAGGGCCGGTGCCTGCCGGGGTTGCGGGAAAGTCCGAAAGAGATACCGTGGCCATTGGCAACACAGGCAACTGAAGGAACACGGATGGGTTTTAGTCAGTAAGAGTCTGACGCGCCTTTCCGCTCCGGCCAGAGCGGTAGAAGTTATGTGATAATTTCCCACTCAAAAAAAAAAGGGGTAGTGTTTCAGTTAGCTTCAATATTACGTACTATGATGATGTTATGATAAGTTCCTGTCACTGTTATTTACATAGCAGCTCGTGGTATTCGAATTTATGTGGGGTAGTTACCACAACTAAAAAATAAAAACTTTTTACAACTTTATAATATTTTATGTGGATGACTGTAGGTACACGTGCACCTCTGCCTTACCCCTTTGTGGAATATAGCGTAATAGTGATGTTATTTTATGTCATTTATTCATCATTTGTTTCAGTTAAGTAAATACCTAGAAGACTTCACAAGTCCGTCGCTAGGCCTGTCCCCGGAGTTCCTCACTAGCGCCAGGGAGTGCACCTACTATTGGCAACTGAACCTGTCCGCCTCGCGAAAACAATACATACCGGCAATCAACACCTTCACTACGAATAAATGATTGCTTATGATTTGAGAATTTTATTTTTAAACAGTGATAATATTTACATAAAATACATATACGCTAATTGGCTTAAAATAATAATAATACACAAATGTACAGTGGCCAGCACATCAAGCTACCCAAAACTGTCAAACTTTCCCAATCAAACTTGAACCTAATGCTTTAGCGATAAAGTTTAAAATCTACTAAAGAAATTTCACAGATTTTAGTAGCTTGATGTGCTGGCCACTGTACATGTAGGTACATTTAAAAAACCGGCAACACGCGTGTCGGCCCACGCACAATGAAGGGTTCCGTAGTTGGGATGAATTTATCCCAAGAACAAACAAAAAATGTTATTTCAAAACCATAGACTTCGTAGAGGTTTTCCTGATAACTGTCATAAATCAATTGTAAAAAAATTACCTGCCGGTGGAACAAAGTCCCCCGGGTCAGGCGGGACCATAGATATATTATATTTTTATGGGCGGGACGCTCATTTTTCGCGCCATATAATTTAAAAAAAAATGACCCTGCCGAAGAAAATGTACAAAACTAAAATTAAATTAAAAGAAAATATAACATTAATAAAACTAGATTCTATTCTATCCTATTTATATAATATGGCTTGTATTATTAACTGTACCTATTACTAATATATTAGCACAGATTAGTCCTATTACGTAGTCTGTGTAGTCACGCCTCTAGCCGACACTGACATATCGGTGGCACTGACATTTAAGGAACAGCAGGGTAGCACAAATAAACAAAACTGAAAAGAAAAACAATAATACTTATACCTAATACATTTTCATTTAGATGGTGACATGTGGTGACACCTTGGTGTAATGTACTTATTTATACTGGATCCATTGACCTACCTGGAGTCAAGAGCTGCTCCAACCGCTGCCCTATCTCGTTCAGTATCGAGGTCCTCATAGGAAACGCACACGACACATAAAGGGTTTCATTCATAAACTGCACGAACTCGTAATTACCAAGAGTCAGTCATTTAAACATTACAGTGTTTTTAAACGCAAGTGTCGAATTAGGTGAATTTTCCTGAGTTTAAAAGATGGATAAACTGCCATTATGTAGGATATGTTTAGTGCAGAATGTTCCGCTGTATGTGCTTGCCGACAAGAACATGCAGGAGATATATGAAAAGCTGACTGATATTCCAGTAAGTTGATAATCTATAAATTAAATTACAATTTTATTCATTGCATTACAGAATGCCTTTGGACAAGGAAAGGCAGGGCCGGGTTTAGGGGAGGGCAAACGGGGCTACAGCCCCGGGGCCTCCACAAAAGAGGGGCCCCCACAATAGTCTTCGAAAAAAAAATCAATCAAATTCCGACTAGTAAATAACTTTTCCTTTAATTTTTTTTCCCTGTTTTACCTTTACCTACAGTACTTCGTACAAACATGTAAAATTTAATTTCGGATAATTCTTGTTTTCAATTATATTTATTATGTATTTGTTAAATACTAAAAGAATCTACTTGGTTTCACAATAAATTATTAAATGAAAAACTCAACAGAAAAAAATTGTTCATTTTATTTGGAAAATAATTCGGGGCCAGGGGGCCTCCACTTCTTTGTTGCCCCGAGGCCTCCCGACCTTTAAATCCGGCCCTGAGGAAAGGTACAGATAGCAACTGTTTATTTGTTATTTTTGTAAGGTAAAGAGTGAATTTTGTTGACGCCAATTTAATCTAAATTGATTTCGTCGGAAATAAACATCGTGAATGACGCCTTTCATTAAAAAAATCCACTGACACAGTGCTTTCAAAAAAATCTACCTTAATACCTACAACAACTATATTTTTAAATTATGAAAACAATTAAAAAATAAATGTGTTCGTTTTTTGCAAATTTGGTCTTATTTTCCTTGGAGTACTTATTGGCTTGTACAGTTTGCCTAGTTCCTGTAGTGTTTGCAAGCAGTACAGCTGAGCATGAAGTCCTGGATTCGATACCCAGAATGTGCAAAGAATAAAATTTCTATCTTGAATTTCTCAATAGTAGCGAGCCAGGAGTCTGTATTTGTGCCCGGTTGATGGCAATAGGCTTGTCCCATATTACATAGGACTTGAAGATGACTGGCGAAACGTGGGTGTACTATAGGTACACCTCTGCCTAACCCTTCGGGGAAACAAGGCATGATGATATGTTATGTTATTTAAATATTGGATTTGAAGAGTATCATTCCTGAAGAAACAAAATAGTGTAACGGTATATTTGTTGCAGTTTGTGGCAGATGACAGTAGACCGACGCTCGCTTGTTCCTTCTGCTGCACCAAACTAAAGCAGTGCGGCCAATTGCAGAGAAAATGTCTGGAAGCCGAGGAGCTGTTCAAGCAAATGTTATGTGGTGATTATAAGGTGGGGGATTCATCACCAAACAATTTATCTATGATCTATGTTACTGAGATTAGTTTCTGCAGTTAGTCCTTGAGTGGACCATTATACTTATGCCATGGCGGACCTCCCTGGTCAAACCAGCTAGCCCACCTCCCTCCAGAAGCAGATTAGGACTCCTTGTGTGTTCAAAACATCTGTAAAAGATGTGGGTCTGAAGAAAGAAACATACTGTACATGCGCACTTGTCTTTCAACGTGGAAAGACGATAGCGCGTGTACAGAGTGTTTCTTTCTTCATGGTCAAAACATCGCGTAATTCGTGATATTGTGCGATTTATTTAATCGTTTAGGGCCTAAGGGCCTGTGCACACCACGTTTTTTAAACGCGCCGTCGACGCGCGTTTGTAGCGATACAGACGCGATACGCATGCAAGTCAGACCTTTTCTGTAGGATAAAAGCGCGCCGTCGACGCGCGTTTCTAAAACGTGCGTCAACGGCGCGTTTAAAAAACGTGGTGTGCACAGGCCCTAAAGCCGGGTCTGCTGCGCCATGTTTGGATCTTTTAAAAATATCAAACATTAAACACGAACCAATCAGGCATCCGCAAATCAAACACGAAGCGATTTGATTGGTTCGTGTTTGATGTTTTTAAAACATCCAAACATTGCGCAGCAGACCCGGCTTTAGGTGAATACTAGGTACACAGTAGTCTGCGAAATTCAAAATTATTTGCGTTTTCAATTAAATTTTGAATTTCGATACATTGAAGGAATCACCATAAGGTGCATCCGCAAAGGTAGCCCGCAAATTGGAAAGATCATTCAAAACGTCAACCAATCAGAGGAGGTCTTGTTTAGGGCGCTCCTCCAACCGTTTCGTTTCGCAATATTACTAGAGCGACTCGTGTTTTTGCAAAAAACCTATCTTTTCCCAGTAAGATTGAGAAATGTTTTCACCATTGTATAATTATCCGTGTTTTCGCAATATCCCTAGGGTTTTCGCGAAAAATCGAATTATCAAATAACCCTAAGACATAAATATGTAAATTCATTCACGTTGTTGAGCAGACAAATTTTTCGAACATATGAAGCAATGGATTAGCAATATCCTTCAAAATGATTCAGATTATGATTGAACGTGCGCACACTGCGCACATAGGGTGCTGGTGTTCTTTTAACAGTGTAATCAACTTCCTTACAGCCAGACACACCGTTAATATATCCTGGCCGGTTAGAATATTTTGGCGGACTAACAAAATCAGCAATGGAGCATATGAGTGTAATAGATGAGGGGCAAATGGAAATTCTTGCTTCTGATGATGATATATCAGACCGTGATAATATTCCCAGTGATGATGACTTTAACAGTCGCGAGATAAAAGAGGAATATCAAAGCGCTTGTAACCAAGATTCTATGGAAAATAATAAGGAACATCAAAATTATGGTAAGTTCATAATTTTACTAGCCATAGCCCGCGACTTCGCCTGCAATCCAGGATGAAAAGTAGCCTATGTCCTTCTCCAGGTTATGGTCTAAAGCGCCAAATTTCATCCACATCCCTTCAGCTGTTTTAACGTGAACGCGTAACTAACTTTTTATCCCGATATGCCGACGACATCGAGACATAAGCGGGTGAAACCGTGGGGGGCAGCTAATTTATTAACCGACTATCCAAAAAGGAGGGGCGGTTATCAATTCGGTTGTTTTTTTTTTCTTTTTCACCTTTGATATATACAAAATATTTGTAACATCATTATACTGTATGTTGTATAGGTACTTACCTATTTATTATCACAGGGGCAACTGGCGCGAAGAAACCAGCACTAGACATACGAAGAGCAAACCTAGAAAACACAATAACAGTGAAACAAGAGAAAGGCGAATCATCAGGATCGAAAATAATCTTGACAACGCAATATCGTACGACCAATCATGATACTAAAAGCAAAGAACCTACAAAAATATCTAATTTACAAAAACATATTCGAAAACACACGGGTGAAAAACCTTATAAATGTCAAATATGTCAGAAGCCTTTTAGTCAAGTAGCATATTTGAAACGACATTTACTAACTCACACTGGTGAAAAACCATACAAGTGTGGTATATGTCAACGTGGTTTTCGTTTAAAGTATTTGTTAAATATTCATTTTCGTGTACACACTGGTGAAAAACCTTACAACTGTCAATTTTGTCAAAAGCGTTTTAGTCAAAGTGCACATTTGAAACAGCATGTTCTTACTCACACTGGCGAAAAACCGTACAAATGTGATACCTGTCAGTGTAGCTATCGTACAAAGGCCTGTTTAGATAGTCATATTCGTATACATACTGGCGAAAAACCTTACAAATGTGACTTATGTCAGCGTTGTTTTATTAGTCAGCCTATGTTAAGAACTCATATTGCTTTACACACTTGTGAAAAACCTTACAAATGTGATATATGTCAGCGTGGTTTTAACATTAAGTCTAATTTAAAAAAACATATTCTAATACACACAGGTGAAAAACCTTACAAATGTGATGTATGCCAGAGTAATTTTACTCAAAAAAATGCTTTGGACATTCATATGCGAAATAAACACACTGGTGAAAAACCCTACAAGTGTGATATATGTCTGCGTAGTTTTAGTGCTATGACTGTTTTAAAAAATCATTTAGTAACACATTCGGATGAAAAACCTTACAAATGTGATATATGTCAGCGTAGTTTTAATCGAAAAGCTAATTTGGAAAATCATATTCTTATACACAGTGATGAAAAACAGTACCAATGTGAAATATGTGCGAAGTGTTTCAGACAAGCAAGTACGTTGAATAGTCATCTTTGGGTGCACAGGAAGGAAAAGCAATAAGTATTCAATATTAGATATTGAAATAATATATTCACCAATTGAATCTTTAAATAACTGTCACTTTATTATTTGACGAATAAAACTAACAACCATCGATTACTAATAAAGAAATTAGTGATCCATGCTAACAACCAACAAACGACCAGCACTCTAATTGCGTAATCACGATCAATCACAATCTGAATCGTTTTGAAATAGATTGCTAATCCATTGCTTCTTAAGTTGGAAAAAAAAACAGCTCTACAACGAAAATAACGCAATGAATGTAGTTGAACTGTCAAAATGAAACGGATCAATCTTAATTGTTTACGAAAATTATTACGCAATTAGATAGCTGATTGTATTACATTAGTATCTATTGTAAGTTAGTTAATTATGTTAATTAATGTAAAATAAATAAATTAAAGTTATGTATGTATGTTAATATGTTGTTTCTAAATACTAAATTTGTCTTCATGGTTAGATACAGACCAGCACCCTAATTGCGTAATACACAATCTATCACAATCTGGATCGGTTTGAAAAAGATTGCTAATCCATTGCTTCATAAGTTCATTAAAAAAAATCTGCTTAACAACGTAAATAACGCAATGAATGTTGTTGAACTGTCAAAATGAAACAGATTAGTCGGAATCGTTTACTAAAACGTTTTACGCAATTAGATAGCAGTACAGAACCCTCTGGTTCTTTCTTTTTCTAGCTTAAAAGGCTAGTTTTCAAATTATTCTGGGCTTGGCAAAAAGACCCGGTTTCATAACACTACGAGCGGCATTGTGATAAAAAAAACGAACGTCACTATCCCTACCTAGGTACTAGGTCCACCTAGTACGACTATCGAAAAATACTTAGTCCAAGTACCTGTCCCGAATACCCGTGAAGTATTTACTAAAATTATATTGGGTATTTGAGATGTACGTATCGTTATGATCCTTTCTTTGTATTATTTACCTTTATCTTAAAGTCCTTTCCACCACGTTGCAATTGTGAGACATGAAGTCTCTCATGCATCAACAGCCCAACTATTTTGTGTTAAATTATACTATACCTACCTACCTTATGAATAAATTTTAACAAGTCCAAGATCAATTTTATTATCAAGCATCCTTAAAATAAAAATAAAATTTTACCGGCATTGGGGGGGTGGAGCGACAGGGGTCGTTCGGTGGTTACTGTGGTTAGTCTCTATTCTGTTATTGATGATCTTTTGTTACATTTCAAAACCGAAAAAGACGGGGTACATTGTCGGGCGGTTGTGTGGAGGGTTAGGATTATTTTTAAATGATATTATGAATATGTTGGAATAGGTAGATAATACTCGATAGCCGTATGCTGTGAACGTACTTTGCCAAATACTTAAATACGGATTGCATAGATCGCGTCCCGTACGCGATCCATTGAGTCCGTATTCGGAAAAATATTAAATCAGGATTGTTGCGCGTCGTACTAGGTGCGGCCTAGTGTTGAAAAATCCTAGTTCATAGCATACCTGTTCTAGTAAATACGTGATACGTCTCATGTCTACGTCGTGACGTCAAACGTCAAATTTAACAAAAAAAGAAATGAAGCGAACGCGATTTTTTCTGTAACTATGGAGATTGATGGAGATTACTTTATCAGTCTGTGACAATAACTTTCAACTCTTACTATAATGTTCGTAGATTACAAGAAGAAGTTAACGTAATAATATTTTAAGCGCCAGTTATTTCTAAAGATGGAAAAACTGCCAATGTGTAGGATATGTTTATTGGACAATGTTCGAATGTTTGTGGTTGCCGACAAGAACCTGCAGGAGATATATGAGAAGCTGACTGATGTGCCGGTAAGTACAATACATAATATGTTAAAATTAAATGACTTAATAGGTTTTTAATTAACAAGTCTATACATAATCTGCACTGTACCACGGGAATCAGATTTTTGATATGAAATCTTCTTTAGGCGCGTTGAGCGATTTTTAGTAAGCGAAGATCTAATGGGTTTGCATCAGCGACATGCTAATGCTAACAGTATAACTATAGCTTAAATGTAATTAATATTAGGGAGTTATTTCATAGTTTAAAGTTTTCACTTCGGTCGTCAGTTCTCATGACTGTTTGTGATAGATTATTTTGTAAGAAAGATTCAGAAAGCAATCCTGACCATAAACCAGTGAACACCAACTGTTGGCTTGGATAGTAATAAATTAATTAGTGGTTCCTATGTCAAGTCATATAAATGCATCAAGATCCAGTGACAAATTGACACAGATAGAGACTTTATTTTATACTTCTCTCTTTGGTTATTAAATTGAGCCTCCATGCATTTCCCTATCAGTTACAAGTGCCTTCAACATCAAAATAGTGTTAAGGCAACGAAAAAGTTCTGATGCAGTTTTGAAGCCTAGACATACTGGCCATCATTTGGCCGCCATCATTGTTCCAAAATTGAATTCACAAACATTTAAAAAGTTATAAAACTTATTTAAAAAAACACCATGGCTCGATAAAAGTCTGAGAACGTATTTATTCAATCTAAACAAAATAGTTAAAACTAAGTTTTGTTGCAGTTTGTAACTGAAGACAGTAAACCGATGCTTGCTTGTTTCTTCTGCTACGCTAAACTAAAGCAATGCCGCCAATTGCAAAAAAAATGTCGGGAAGCGGAGGAGTTGTTTGCTCAGATGTTGAATAATTATGAGGTAAGTGGTTTTTCAACAGACAACAGACAGAAACCATCTATATATGCATACTTTCTTAAATTTTTGCCACTTCATCTTTTAAATTCATTTTATTACAGCTCAAACCTATATCAAACCGAGGCAACTCAGAATTTGTTGGTGGGTTTGTTAAAACCGCTATAGAGAACATAAGTATAGTTGATGATGGTCAAACTGACAGCGGGACTATAGAAATAGAACTACCAGCGGTTTCTGAGAGACAATGTGACATTTTTGAGATCAAGGTGGAACGTCAGAGCGATGGTATGTTCTTATTTTTTTTTTTTTTTACTTCCATAGTGCATAGAGCTGAAAAATAACCGTTATCTTTATTTTCCACATATTACAAAACAAATAAAAAACTACAAAAACAATAACTTTAATTTTAGAAGTCTTTGGCAAACATGTGTTGGGCCTTGAAACAGAAAGGTTTGCCTCGGTAGTATTTAGAGTTAATTAGTACTTTATACAGTCAATCTCATACCTACTTCCACTCGGTTGCTGGCAACAGCAACTAGTTCAGTGTGGTTGTAGGCTTGCATCAAGGGTCGGATTTAATTCCTTACCTCTTCCTGATGATTATGGACGCACTGACGTCGAACATATAGGAAGACGCACCCTAGTGCTTGCTGTTTGCCATCGACATTGTTCTCTTCGGTGAAGGTGGACCTGAGATCCTGAGCAGATTGGAATAATGGCAACAGAAGCTGGAGAATGTTGGCCATTTCGAATGAATCCAGCGCACAAGTTTTTTCATCCATACGTCTGGAAGAAAAAGACATGTTGCGTGACCCCAAATAAATTGGGTTATGGGAAGGAGAATGTTGAAATGATATGGCAAAAACGAAAATACAAAAAAAAAATTAAGAACAAGATATATTGCACCACGATAAAAAAAATAATATGTTTCTTACAGACTTCGAAATGGGAGATCTAGACAATATATATCCAAAGGTAGCAGATGTACCACCACACCATTCAGAATCTGATTCAGAAGATGATGTACCTTTAATGGAGTTTAAAACTGAAGTGGTAGAAGTGAAATCAGAAGCAGAAGGACAAGAAGTATCTGAGAAGAAACAAAGAGCCAAGAACACGAAAAGTAAGTATTATTGTAGTTACAATTTGATAGGAGTTTTTGTATTGCCAAGGCTCGGAAAGCATGCTAAGCCGTTAGTTCCGGCTGTCATTCATAAATCTTTGACAGTCGATACGGGAAGTCAGAAGCCCGAAAGTCTGACAACTATATAGACTGGAAGACATCCATTGCTGCATATCGCGCCCTGGCTGGAGGCTTTTAGACTTAAAACCCTAAAAGTAGCCACAGGTTAGTCCGGTTAAGCAGAAAAAACCTTTCTAGGTTGATGTGCGAGAGGCCATTTCTAAAAAATAAATAAAAAAAAATGCTTCATATATTCGAAAAAATTGTGTTCTTAACAACGTAAATAACGCAATGAAGTTGTTGTCCTTTGCTATTGTTAGTGTCTTACGCAATTTCCCCACGCGCGGCACTCGCGCTAAAACCCTGGACCAACAAAGCTTTCCACAATGGTGAATGCTCCAAGGTAGCCCGCGAAATTCAAATTTTCTTACGTTTTTTGCCATTTGCAGGTCAGTACAGATACCGGCTCGGTTCTTGAGCGCTCGGCGGAAGAGTGGGGATCGCTTTGCGTATCGTACACTTATGACAAAATACGTAAAGGGACCCAATAATTCACCTTTGCGCAGGTGAAGGTCAGCGCTCAAGAACCGTGCCGGTATCTGTATCAGGTTGTAGGTATGTTGATCTTAATATGATTCGCATTCGAAAAAAATGCTGACCCTTAAATAATTTCTAAATAAAACCCAAAATATTATCGGCACGATTCTTGAGCGCTGACCTTCACCTGCGCAGACGTGAGTTATTGGGTCCCTTTACCCTTTAAGGAGGGTTGGAAATTTCAGACTTATATTAACGTCGACGTCTAGCGCGCGAGACCCCACGATTTCACGAAAACATCGTCTTCACCGATGTCAAAATGATATCATAATTTTTACAATAAATTATTTAATTATTATTTTATCAATGATAACATGTCCAAAATTAACATAATACCTAGCTTACTTTAAAAAATCTTTATTTTGATTTATAATCACAGGGGCGCCCGTCGCGAAGAAATCGAAGGCAATAGACGTTACATCTACAACCAAGCAAAAGAAAACTGGACCATTGGACAAGAAAACTATCCGGCCAACGCAAACGCGTACGTCCAAATCCAGACAGCCTTTCACTATTACAAAACCAACCCTTAATAGCAGTGCCAAGCACAAAAGTGATCAACATTTTACAGAAATAAAGACTAATTTAATAGATTATATTCATTCCGCTATAGATACTAGTTTCTGTAACAAAAGTGATTTGAAAAGTAAAATATTGAATAGCAAAGTCATTGACAGGGAAGAGTTAAGTCGACATCCAAAAGTACGTGATAAAGAAAAACTTTTCAAATGTGAAATATGTCAGCAATGTTTTAGCGAAAAGGGGAATTTAAGAAAACATTTTCTTGAGCACGGTGAAAAACCTTTCAAATGTCATTATTGTCAGCGTGGTTTTGACGCAAAATGTCATTTAGATAAACATGTTCGTATACACACTGGTGAAAAACCTTACAAGTGTGATGAATGTCAGCGTTGTTTTAGTGAAAAGAGTAATTTAATTAAACATATTCGTAGGCACACTGGTGATAAACCTTACAAGTGTGATATATGTCAACGGAGTTTTAATCAAAAATGTCAATTGATATCACACGGTCTTTTACACACTGGTGAAAAACCTTACAAATGTGAAGTATGTCAGCAAGGTTTTAATCGGTTATATAATTTCAAGCAACATTATCGCACACACACTGGTGAAAAACCTCACAATTGTATTATATGTCAGCGTAGTTTTACTCATAAGACGTCTTTAACTAATCATCTTCGTAAACATACTGGTGAAAAACCTTACAAATGCTTTGTATGCCAGCGCAGTTTCACTCATAAACAGTCTTTGGACATGCACTTTCGAAAACACACGGGTGAAAAACCTTACAAATGTGAGCAATGTCAAAGATGTTTTACTCAAAGTTCACATTTGAAACAACATCTTCGTACTCACACTGGTGAAAAACCATACAAATAATGTTAAATATTATGTCGGCGTTGTTAATGATATTGGAGAAATAAAAATAAACCTTATAAAAATAATTGTTTATGTCTCAATAGCTTCTTAGTTTCAAAAGGAAAAAACGGAACCCTTACAGGATCACTTCGTCCGTCCGTCCATACGTGTGTCTGTCAGTCTGTCAAGATATGTCCCATAGTAAAAGTTGTTCATATTGATGGGTAGATTACCCCCTTAAATTTTGTTGCATGTTTTCAAAGTCAGCCTGTATATATATAATTATAAAAGGCTATTAGGCTAGGGTGACTGAGATATCAACGCACAGCCTAAACCGCTGGTCCTAGAGACATGAAATTTGGAGGGTGGGTCTTTATGAATAGTAAATTTCCACTAAGAAACGATTTTTCGAAATTCCACCCCTAAGAGGACGAAGTGGGAGGATTTCTTTTGTATGAAAAATCTTATTCCTTGAGTTAATGGACTTGAAACTTGGCACTAATACTTATCTATACCCCATTCAAAATAAGATTAGACATTTAAACAAAACGTTTTAGAGTCCGTACAACCGATTTTGACTTCTATTCCACAGGCATAAGGATGGAATTGAAAGCAAAAACGTGATTATAATACCAACTGTTTACTGCAGCTGCGATATGTCATGCCACCAACGCAATAGAATTCAAAATTGGTTGAACGGACAGTAGAAAAAGGTTGGTTTACATGTCTAATCTTATTGTGAATGGGGTATAAGTAAATTATTAAGTTTTGCTTTTTTTTCTCTAAACTACCCCCTAAAGGGGTATTAGGTGATGTCGAAGTTTGTATGGATGAATTTTAACGCGTGGTGCGAATAACTCCTTTTTATCGCAGTAGCACGTCCCCGTGGGGTAATTTCCGACATCCACGCGGGCGAAGCCGCGAGCAGAATTTGGTTGTATAGAGATAGACATAGCTGCCAAACTACCACATTTTACAGATTGATGAAAAGGCCCATAAGTAAAATACCTAATCAAGTTTAATACTCAATATTCAACATTCTTTATTGCGTTCCACAATGTAGGCTTAGGTGGTAAACATTTATTTGGAAATAATCGTGGACCCTGTCGGGCACAGCAAAAGTAAGATATGTGGAGATGTTGTTGATGTGTAATCATCCGAAGATAATTTAAATACATGGTTGTGATTCAGTCACCTGCGTACGTCAAGGGTAGGCTTGCCAACCGTCCCGCGAGTGCCGGGACGTCCCGTTTCTAGAGCTTTAGAGGATGCGTCCCGCGAAAGACGTGTGCGGTACACCAATTGTCCCGTTTTATCGTACCTATGTCTAACCTTCGGGCAGAAGTCGGACTTCAGTGAACACACGTTCTGTTTTTAAGAGCCCTATTACGTTTTTTGCGCATATTCATAATTTTTGACGCTGTAATTTTTAGCAACAGTAAGATGTTTTAATTATTTGATAAAGATAGTGCCATTCTCTTTCTTGTAAGTTGGAATTACACTTTTTTTTTACGTTTTACGGTTGTATAGCATTTTTTTTTTCTCGAATCGGATATTCGTGTCATAGCGAGAGTTGTTTAGCATGGCGGGTAGTATCGCCCCCTAAAGGGATGTATGTGACTACATCCCCACCCTGTATATTTTAATAATATTGTTTAAGTAGGTATACACCTGTTTGTTGCTATTTTATACACATACCTTACCTTTAAAAATGTTAATATAATGTTAAAACTTGAGGTAAATGCATAACAAGACTGTGGAGAAGAGGTTCTGGCTAGACATTAAGCTTTTAGCGTAGAGATCGCAAGGTAAAATGGGATACCTTTGCCCAGCAGTGGGACACAATGCAAACTAGCTGAACTAGAACGCCCGAGAGTTGAGTATTGTGTGTTGTCTGTGCCGATGTTCGTACAATTTTGCCCTTAATGACACTAATATTAAAGTGTATTATTTAATTTAATGTCAACAGGAACTCCTCTGCTCCACGCTCATTGTTACGTAGGTACTTGTATCTCACTGCAATTTCAGGAAACATTAACTTCTAAAGCCGGGTCTGCTGCACCATGTTTTAAAAACATCAAACACGAACCAATCAAATCGCTTCGTGTTTGATGTTTCATGTTTTTAAAGCGATTTGATTGGTTCATGTTTGATGTTTGATGTTTTTAAAACATTAAAACAGGCGCAGCAGACCGGGCTTTAGAAACAGGCATTTTGCCTAGTTTAGAAACCAAACGTTCAACTTTAAACTGTGTCTCTGTTAAACAACTTAGGGCGGATTTGAACAAACAGGAATAAATGTTAACAGCGGAATAAGCCTTCTCTTCCGAATAAATTTTGAATTTTTGAGTTTCTCCATACGAAAACTGTCAGTAAATCTTATTCCGCCGATAAAATTTATTCCTGTTTGGTCGAATCCACCCTTAATCTTACAGTACATTGTACTTTTTGATTTTGTGTACTAAATAAATGTATACTAAGTAAATTGTTTTTGTTTTATATTATTTCCCCATTGTTTTTATTTCTGAGCATTGTCCTATCTACTTCGGCACAAGAATTTACCAGATTTATAACTACAGGGGCGCCTGAGGCGAAGAAACGAAAACTAGATAAACGAAGAACAAAAGTAGAAGGTACAATAACAACCCTGCAAAAGAACACTGAACAACCTGACTCAAAAATATTCGAACAACTCTAACGTACTCTAAATTCAAAGAGCCTTTGACTAATAAAGAGCTAAGAGTTAATAAGAGTAGTAATAGCACTGCTATAAATATACAAAGGCACGAGACCCAGAATAACTTTGCTGCCGAGCGAAACAACTTTTCACCTCTCTACAGCGAGGAAAATGCTAGGTGCAAGAAAAACATATCATGCAGTCGTCTTACTGGCCAAATACGTATGACCAAAAAATATAATGTACTTCGTGAAAATAATGAGTAAAATAGGAAGTCGAAATAAAAACGAATACTTGTATAATGTTTTGCGGAGAATTTAATAATTCGAATTACTAGTTAAAATCATTATATTTAAAAAGAAGATTTATCAACATTATAAACTTAAGTTACACCAGAACAAATAAAGATACGGCGGTACCAAGTCTGCTCTTTTTTTTATTAAAAGTATGTTCAACGACGTAGTAAAAGTAACATGCACCTGGAAAATAAGATTAATTTCTATGATTTCTTCTTTTATATTTTCTTAGTCAAAAGTGTGCTCGAAGCAGTATTTTCAATCAGTTTCCGCACTGACCAACGTTTCTACTCCATCGCCACCGTCAGGCTGAAAACAAAAGTTCTATTTTAAGTTCAAACGCACAATAACATCCTGTCGCTGGTACTTGCACAGCAGATAGTGCCTGTGATATAGTGCTATTCGAATTTGTGTCGGATAGCCGGGTAGGTACAATTTTAAAAAGTTAAATTTCCATCGGTGGCAAAAAAAGAAAATACTATACCAAAGACACCGACTTCCGGAATTAAAGTTACCTATTTTTGTTCTTTGACATTGATAGTTACGCGCTATTTTTTATGCCGAACGCCACATTGGCGCGACTGCGAGTACCCTTTAAAAAAATGTACTCTGTGACTGCGAGGAACGGAGGCGTCATACGGGGTCTGGAGAAGTTTTAAGTCGGTCTGGTCTGCTGCGCCATGTTTGGATGTTTTAAAAACATCAAACACGAACCAATCAAATCGCTTCGTGTTTGATTTGCGGATGCCTGATTGGTTCGTGTTTGATGTTTGATGTTTTTACAACATTAAAACATGGCGCAGCAGACCCGTCTTTAGACGCTGCGTTTGCCGCTATTTAATTTTTATGGCACGTTGAGGAGACCACGCCGCCGCCACGTTACACGCTATCATTTGCACTGGCTCTTAAGTCTCGGTTAAAATGAGTTTTTCTAAATAGGAACTTTTATTATTTGAAGGAAGCATGATTTTTAGTGATGATATTATTTCATGCCACCCAATGGTACTCAAATAAACAGATATGTTATACACGTACAAAACAACAGAAAAAAGTGTTCCCCGCCGAGCGGCACACTCGTAAGCGTGTGTGGCTCAGACTAAAAGCAATATTTCCCAATTGGGTACTTTTCTAGTCTTCACGTTTTGCGCGCTTAATTACATATCTGTTTACTAAAACATCATTGATGCCACCTTTTTTTTTTTACATATGCAATATTCTTGTACTTAAAGTAGTTATCATTACCTTTATACCTTAATGCATTTCGACAAATAATTTCTCTCATAAAAAGTCTCCTTATCTTCTATGTTTTGCATAGGTACTTATGATTGTTAACCACGCGGGAAAACCAAAACAATTTGAAAAAAAAAAAAACGCAGGACGCGTCACGCTAGCGTGGCAACCGGAGACACATTTACTTAGAACATGTTGAAAACTCTGTTTTCCGTCAATGTACCTATCGATCCGCGTTTGCATTGTCACATAACTTGTTGATCCGAAACTTGTTTGACGATTCGTATCTCTTGAAATGTATTGCAAACCAATTTCATAACAAAATGTTTATGCATGTGTTTTGCAACAAGTTGTAAATTACATGTTTCGTTCGATGTTTACCGTCTTATTTGCAAAATACTAAACACAAGACACATGTATCGAGACACAAATAAACGCCAGTGCGACCGCAGACGGGACAAATCTCGTATACCTACCTACTGAACATGTCTTTAAGTTTCTAGACGTTGCAAACGCAGCTGACATGTCTTGAGATCTGTCTGAAAACTTATTACTCATGTTTCGGGTAGGGCGAATGCAAATTCAACAAAACAAGTTGTAAGATTTATTTCATGTGTTAAGTTTCAAAACATCTACATGTTGAATATTTTCTGGCGCGAATTTAACGCATAGGTAATAAAGTTACCTATGCGTATTTTTTTTTTTCTGAAATAATACATGATATTGAAAAAATCAAGATGGCGGCAGCTATACTTACTTGCATATCAGCCACCGTTATAGGTGGGTCATCTTCACGCAGTACCGTCTCTCCATCCAGCTTCTTCAGGTTCGGCAATCTTCGGGCGGCTTCGGATCGCCACGCGTCCAGCTCGCACGCATCGTACAGAGGGTTACCGACGAAGAGCAAGTCTTCTAGATGTGGTAGTTCCTGTAACGTAACATGACGCCTGTGTTCTGTCGGTTGAAGTGCAGCACAGTCAACGGAACATCACGATAATTTAATTATGTGTTTTTAAATAGGGACCCTACCTGCCTTTCTCATATTACACTATCCCGATTTAGTAAATACCTACTTGCAGCTTATTAAATTCGCTCCATTCCTTCACGAGATTATTACTCATGTACAGCACTTTCAAACTCCTCAGGACATGTATTCCTTTCAGTTTCTCAATTAAATTGTAAGAAATCCACAGCTCTTCTAAACTGTCTCCTAACGGCTCCTGAAAGAAACGTTAAGGACATTTGAGAACAATTCTCTAAGGCCGACCGCTGCGTTAAGCGGGTGCCCGCGTGGCGTGCTGTTTTCTATGGGCCGCTTGCGCCGTCACGCAGCGCTGCTGTAAGGATGATAATAGAAAACAGCACGCCGCGCGGGCGCCCGCTCCGAGCACCCGCTTAACGCAGCGGACGGCCTAAAGGCTGGTGTACACAGCTACAGTTAACGCTAGAGTCAACCAGCGTAATACTCTACCAATTCAAAGTACTACACGTTACAGTAGCGTATTACGCAACGCTGTCTACTCGTAAATTTATATTTTATTAGCAGAGTAACTAGTGTTTTTGGAACGCCACGTGTATCGCTCGAATATAGAGTAAAAAAGACAACGCCATGAAGGCAAGTGGTAGCTTGCCCTCGGGGCTAGTCACTCCACTCTTCCAAGTTTTAGGGTGCGTTTCCACTGAAGCGGAGACGTGCGGAGCTCAGCGGAGACTTGCAGGAATCGACCAATCATAATGGTTGAAATCCTCATCGCGTCTCTAGTCTCGTCTGTAATTGGACGATTCCTACACGTCTCCGCTCGTCTCCGCTTCAGTGGAAACGCACCCTTAGTACTCTAGTCTCTCAATGCTGACTACATTGGTATAGTTAGCAGCATAGTTAGTACTCTACCGTGATACTATACCGTTAACTGTACCCGTGTGCACAGGCTTTATGTTATAATTGGTCTCAAATGTTTTGATTTCATGAAAAAGTCATTCAATAGACCATCCAACTGAGAGATGTACTGAGAGATGATTCTAATGATTAAAATTCTGTAAAAACGTATATAGAATAATGCGGTTTTACATACCTACTTATTTGTTGCAATTTGCAGGTCAGTTTCGGGTTTTATGTTGATCGAATTATAATTCGCGACCATAACAAATATGTATTTTCAGAATTAGAATCATCAATAAAACTCTCGTATGTTATAATTTTCCTCAAATGTCACGATTTCATGAAATAGTCATTCAATAGGGTGATATTGATGATTCGATCGTAACAGAAACAAATAGGTATCATATTTTATTCAACATACAACCTAATACAGCGCCGTAATTGCGTAACACACGATCAATCACAATCTGTTTCATTTTGACAGTTCAACAACATTCATTGCGTTAGTTACGTTTTTGAGCAGACAATATTTTTCGAACATATAAAGCAATGGTTTAGCATTAACCTTCAAAATCCTTCAGAATAAGATTGATTGTGTATTATGTACGCAGTTAGGGTGCCGATCTGCAAATTGCAAAATAGGTAAGAAAATTTGAATTTCGCGGGCTACCAGATGCTGGTCGTAGTATTATACCACGGGAATGTATTACCGGGATAAAAAGTATCCTACAATACAGCGCCGTAATTGCGTAACACACGATCAATCACAATCTGTTTCATTTTGACAGTTCAACAACATTCATTGCGTTAGTTACGTTTTTGAGCAGACAATATTTTTCGAACATATAAAGCAATGGTTTAGCATTAACCTTCAAAATCCTTCAGAATAAGATTGATTGTGTATTATGTACGCAGTTAGGGTGCCGATCTGCAAATTGCAAAATAGGTAAGAAAATTTGAATTTCGCGGGCTACCAGATGCTGGTCGTAGTATTATACCACGGGAATGTATTACCGGGATAAAAAGTATCCTATGTCGTAGCCAGGTCATGGTCTACGTGTATGCCTTTCATGAAATCCGTTCAGCCGAATGCATGAAAAAATAAACAGACAGAGTTACATTCGTAATTTTTAATACTGGATAGTAAGGATTTAGGATCTTACCATGCCAGTAAAGGATTTTATATAATTTCTGCCTAGCGACAATACTCGAAGTTTCTTAAAAGTGTTCAATCCTGTGACTTTCTCAATCATATTTGTCGATAAACTCAATTTCCTGTGAATAACAATATTTATCTCAGTGTTTTACGCAAGGAGAGTACGTAAAGGAAATCGTTAAAATAATATGAAACAAATAAACAATTGATATTATAATAGCAAAAGTTTATTTGTTTCCGAGAATCAGTGTCGGAAATAATATTGTAAATTGAATTACGTGGGCCGCTCGTCACCCAAAACCGCGGTAACGCACCGGATCCGGAAACAGCAGTGACACTTAAGGATATGTTGCCAGAAAATAAAACAAAGTTTTGTTCTCCAAGCCATAAAACACTATGCAGTTTAGTTCCCCATTTCACCACTTGCCTACATTTTAACTTAGGACTCGAAGCCAATATCTCGGAAATAATGAAACTGCTGGAATTGAAAGATTAAAGCTGAGGCTAAAGCTACTTAGGTTATTAAAAACAGGGAAATCTTGTACCTTCTTTGAGAAGGACAAAATTAATCTGTCACCAATCCGTAGACATAAGAAAACAAGGACCGATCTCAGATTCAAAATAATTCTGTAAACAAAACAGTCGTCAAATAAAATATAGTCATTCTTATAACAGGTACCTAGCCACTTACTCGCAATTCGTCAAGATGGCAAGAGTATTATCCATTTTCTCTATAGGTGGCCATTGAAACATGAGGCTGACTTCGGTGGCCGTCGCTGCTTGGTCACCAGATTTGTCCTCCCATTTCTTTATAGCTTCTTTTATAGTAGTAGCTTTGGCCATTTTGGAAAAGTTATATTATTACGTTATCGTCTTGAGTTTCCCTTGGATACTTTGTTATCGACAAAATAATGCCATGACTCATTACTAGCAGGACAGAATTTATATCAGGATTAGCAGTGTTTTTAAAAATATATTTATTTGTTAATAATAGTAACTAAACTCTAATATTTCCGCGTAGACTTATTTCCAAAATATTGTATTGTAATTTTTAGCCTAGTGTTGCCATACAAAAAAATCATCCAACAACGCAAGTCGCAAGATGTAATGTCATGGAATGGCGTCGTTTCTTATTTGTGTAAACCACGCCTTGTTAAATTTCTGCTTGCTTTTTGTGATTAATTCGTGATAATTTCACCTCATTATTTTCCGATATCTTTTTCGGTAAGTGTCATTTTATTTGACATTTCATAAAACGCCATACTTTTTTTTAATTTTTTCTTTTTCGTTTTCTTTTTTTTAATTAAAAAAAACAAACGCCAATCTATTCTCGGACGGCTGAAAAATTGAGTTTTCGATCGTAAATGTGTTGTTATTTTGCATTATTTTCGTTACAATTCTTCATAATTTAAGTGCCTGGAACAGTTTTCAGATTTATACAATGGCTTTTCTCTGCGCTTGTCAGAGAAATCAATAATATCTTTACCTTTTTTGCTGTGTTTCGGACGCCATAGTCTAAGGTTTTCTTTTTATAAAAAGTTATTTTTGACAATTTTAGATTCCCGCTTTTTCATTATTATTTGAATGTATTTTTGTTCATTTTGTTGTATTTTTCATATTTACTTTCGTATTTAGGTTGAAACCTAAAATAGCACATCTTGTTAGAATAATTTTGCTGTAAACAACATAACCTATAGTAGTTTTACAATAAATTCTCTCTTTACGTATTTGCGAAGTTTAAAATAAATTATACGTGTAAGCATGAGTTTTACGGCTTATAACTGTAACTCAGGTTTTTTTGCCTTTACGCTTGAGGTGGTTACGTAATTGAAACGCATGTTAGAGCCTTTGATACCTAAAAATGGTCTACAATATATTGTATGTAGAAAATTAATGTTTGCCTTTACAGATAGTACATTAAATCACGATGTCGCAACAGCCTGAGAGATACGTAAATGTGGTGCCTACTTCCCGTGTTAAGATAAAGGTAAACATTACAATACATTATTCACAAATATCAACCAACCACAGAAATGCTATTTAGATTTACGTCAGGAATAGTTATGGTGATAGTACTAAGATTTCCTTACAATTGCTATTTAGTTACCTATATTATATATACAATAGTTAAAGTAACAGTAGTAACTATGAGTTTTTGTGAAGTGAGCACTTCACCCATTACAGTTGCAAAACTGTCCCAAACAACTCAACTTCGTGTGACTGCCTCCTTGGTCTAGCGGTCGCAAGAGCTACAGCTGAGCATGAGGTCCTGGGTTCGATTCCCAGGTTGGGCAGTGTTATTCGGTTTTTCTATCTGGAATTTCTCAGTAGCACACCACTGTCTGGATTTATGCCTGGTTAATGGCAATAAGCTCGCCCTTAATACATGGGACTTTAACAGAACTGGTGAAATGTGGGTGTACTATAGGTACACCTCTGACTAACCCTTGTGGGAAACAAGCCATGATGTCATGTGTTAACTGATCCAAACTAAATTCATTCCAAACCATAACATGCCACCTGCTGCACTTTATTTTAAGCCAAGTTAAGGGTTTAGTTACATATGAACGTCTTGATCTTTACAAATATAATAATAATACAGGCACTTTTGAATTGTCAAAGGAGTCAGTCAGTCAGAAAGATAAAGTTGAAGCAATGAAGCTTATTAGGGACCTATGGAGAACAATGGGCAACAAACTCCACGGACAGTCTTTTTTAATTAAAATATGGTTACATCATTCATGTTGAAATTATACATGTGAGAATGATGCAGAACGTTAAAAGAGTCCATAATAAAAAGATAAAAAAGCAACAATTCAAAAAGTAAATTACTTATAATAAGTCGTGGCAGTCTCTACTGACAGCGCCCGTTCACGAACCGGACGCATGGATTAGCACAATTCAGCTCAACCATTAAGGAAGGGAGTTAAATGATCCAACACACGCGCCACCATCAGTGAGACATTAGAGCAAGCATGACATACAAGACCCACAATTCAGCCTGGGTTCCACCTAAAAGTGCTCTATGGTTGTCGCTCTGTACAGTGGCAATAGTCGTCATCCCAAACAATAAACTATGTATGTCTTTTCGTTGTTAGAACATGTAGCAGAGCACAAGCTCGAAACATAAACAGAAAAATAAATTGTGCGAAGCCAGGGCGGGTTGCTAGTTTATATATTAAACTTACGAACTCCTGATGATTGTTTGCTAGTAATTATATAAAATATTGCAGAAAGAAGTGATCCAGGACGATGACGATGCCATCCACTGCCGTCTCTGTTGGAAAGGGTTTGCCAGTGAGGTGGCTCTCCGGAACCATGCACGCATGGAGCATATTGATGCGTATGCTAGCGGAGACCCTGCCGTGTGGACCCAGATCAATGAGAAACAACAGGTCAGTGACAAGTCTTACTCAATATCTTTATTGCTTTACCATAATGTGTGCTTAGATGGTAACTATTATGATTTAGATCATTATGGACCCTGTAGGGCACAGCAAAAGGGTAGGATAGTGTATAGGGTAGGATCTTTTTCATTCACCATGTCGATGGCACGATATTCAAGACATTCAGCCGTACGGCCTGACCACGGGACATTCGCCGTAGCGAATATTCGCGCGGTGCGAACGGCGAGGCGACTAACGACTGAAACAAACGCATAGAAATGTACTTATTAAGCCACGTGGAGCAGCGAGCGGCGAAGCGACCGGCTGTTACCCCTGCCGCATGCCGTCGCAACCCGCCGTTACGCCCGCCGCATACCGTCGCAACCTGCCGTTAAGCCCGCCGCATGCCGTCGCAACCTGCCGTTACCCCCGCCGCTTGCTGTCGCGTCCCGCCGCGGCATCCTCCACCGCGCTCTTCTAAACCGCAGAGTGAAAAACCCCTTTTAATGCTCCGTGGTCTGTCTCTGAGCTTTAGAATCTATATCTTGTTACCACTAGATGCGTATGAATTTACGTTGCTAAATTTAAAATACCTTGCCCCGCCGACCGCCGAAGTGCGCTTGGCTTTTATTGTATCGTTCTTCCAACGCTTAATAACGTCTTTTATTAACTTCTTCCCAGGGAAAGACAAGGGCACACACAGAAGAAAATATAATAAAAATAAAGACGGAAAAAATCCTCTCCGAGATGGAACCTACGAGTGTCATGGCGTTGGCATCGAATGATGTGAGCTATATCATTATAAAGGCTGAGGCCAACGATGTTAAGAGAAAGAGAATGGAAAGAGTCGTTAAGAAGGAAAAAGAGGAGAAACAGAGTCAGAAAAAGGAGAAGGAGTCTGAGCCTATCACGTGAGTACCTATAGACTAACTTCCACCAGCGACTTCGCCCGCGCGATATCTTTATAAATTACAGCCTATGTTACTCAGTGATAATGTGGCGGCATCTACATCGCCACATGCGAACTACGCATCAAAGACCTGACGTCACAAATCCTGCATCGCGCTGTTTAAGTTTACCACCCGATTAACATATATAAGACTATCCGACATCAATCCTTGGGCAATTTCCCGCCAGACACAACACCCTGGTTGGACGAGGATGAGTGAACTTTACACCCTGTTCCTCATACCTCTAAAATAATATAGGATTCACTTGATGAAGAATTTTTAAAATCGGTGCAGTAGTTTTTGAGTTTATTCATTACAAACTAAAATATAAATCTTTTCTCCCAATAATATTAGTGTGGATAAACTACTAGCTTCTGCCCGCGACTTCGTTCGCTTTGACTTTCGTTCATGGTCGTTAAATACACAATATGCTAAAATAACAGCCACAATTTTTCAAATCTCCCTTTGTCCCCTGTACCACTGCTTCGCTTCGCCTGCTCGCGCTATTACTTCGTTTTCGCTTAGCTTTGTTTCAGCCTTTTTTTCTTTATGCTCGGCTCCTAAGGGCGAATTTCATCAATAAAAACTGAACGCGATCAGCACATAAACCACGTTTAAGAGCTGTCAGTGTCATTATTTTCTTTGGAATATTGACACTGACAGCTCTTGAACTCAGTTTAGCTGTGCTGTTCGCGTTAAGTTTAATTGGTGAAATTCGCACTAAGGGTCGTAGCGTGATGTTAAAGAACTAAAGGTTCTTTAACATCCTTCCTCAAGAATTGGGCTATCAAATGCAAAAGATTTTCTGTCAAATCTGGCTAGTAGTTCCAGAGATTAGTGCGTCCAAATAAACCAAAAAACTCTTCAGCTTTATTATATTAGTAGGTACATGTTAAAGAATATGGTGGAAGCGCTAGTGTAATAGCGCCTGCGAAATTTAAATTTTCTTATTTTCTTTGCCGTTGGCAGGTTAGTATCAGGTTTTATGTCGATCAAAATATGATTCGCGAACGTAACAAATATTTTTTTACAGAATTTTTATCTTTAGAAGCATCAATACAACTCTCAAATTCAAATTACCCTATTGAATCCTATGTCCTAACCATTCCCGTGGGACAATGTCCGACTACCACGCGGGCAAATCCGCGGGCAAAAGCTAGTTATAATATAATATACGTTGCACAATTTCCAGCGGCCCCTTCGAATGCCTGCAACCCTCGACGCTGGTGGCAGACGGGACGTGCCACCAGATATTCTTCTCCTGCTGCGAATACTCCATCCACTACCGAGATGAGCACACTCGCAGGAGGAAGGGGCTGCGGTGTCAGGTGTGCGAGAAGCCGCTCGCGTGTAGTGGCGAGGAAGTGCCCGCGCCATTCGCTTGTGAGGTGAGTCACTCTCGAGATGAGCACACTCGCAGGAGGAAGGGGCTGCGGTGTCAGGTGTGCGAGAAGCCGCTCGCGTGTAGTGGCGAGGAAGTGCCCGCGCCATTCGCTTGTGAGGTGAGTCACTCTCGAGATGAGCACACTCGCAGGAGGAAGGGGCTGCGGTGTCAGGTGTGCGAGAAGCCGCTCGCGTGTAGTGGCGAGGAAGTGCCCGCGCCATTCGCTTGTGAGGTGAGTCACTCTCGAGATGAGCACACTCGCAGGAGGAAGGGGCTGCTGTGTCAGGTGTGCGAGAAACCGCTCGCGTGTAGTGGCGAGGAAGTGCCCGCACCATTCGCTTGTGAGGTGAGTCACTGTCGAGATGAGCACACTCGCAGGAGGAAGGGGCTGCGGTGTCAGGTGTGCGAGAAACCGCTCGCGTGTAGTGGCGAGGAAGTGCCCGCACCATTCGCTTGTGAGGTGAGTCACTGTCGAGATGAGCACACTCGCAGGAGGAAGGGGCTGCTGTGTCAGGTGTGCGAGAAACCGCTCGCGTGTAGTGGCGAGGAAGTGCCCGCACCATTCGCTTGTGAGGTGAGTCACTGTCGAGATGAGCACACTCGCAGGAGGAAGGGGCTGCGGTGTCAGGTGTGCGAGAAACCGCTCGCGTGTAGTGGCGAGGAAGTGCCCGCGCCATTCGCTTGTGAGCTGAGTCACTGTCGAGATGAGCACACTCGCAGGAAGAAGGGGCTGCGGTGTCAGGTGTGCGAGAAGCCGCTCGCGTGTAGTGGCGAGGAAGTGCCCGCGCCATTCGCTTGTGAGGTGAGTCACTGTCGAGATGAGCACACTCGCAGGAGAAATGGACTGCAGTGTGAAGTATGCGAGAAACTGCTCGCGTGTAGCGGAGAGGGCGTGCCCGCGCCATTCGCTTGTGAGGTGAGTCACTGTCGAGATGAGCACACTCGCAGGGGAAAGGGGCTGCGATGTGAAGTGTGCGGAAGTCCGTTATAAAATACAATAGATGTAAATATATTTAATAACCTATTCCGAGCTGAGCGCTGGCGTGGCAACACGTCGTGTTTGGGTTTGCGACAAGTCAATAGTCATCCTGAGGATGCCTCGTTTAGAGGTAAAACACGTTTCGATTTCTTACAGGGTTTTTTAACTCTTTTGGAATAGTTAAGCGGAATAGGTTACTAAATATATCTACGTCTATTCTATATTTTTTTGTGCTGTCTGTGTTATCCCTGTGATTTAAAACCAATTTCTGTTCTAGGTATGCGGCATGGGCTACCAGACTAACAAGGAGTTGTCTGAACACACAGCGATCGCTCACGTCAAGCTAAAACCATTCGAGTGTAACGTCTGTCACAAGAGATTTACACAACATGTCAGTATATTCAATAAGCTAGTATAGTATATGTAATAAGTTAAGCGGAATAGGTTACTAAATATATCTACGTCTATTGCATTTTATAATGGATTTCCGCCAAGTCACGCCTGAATCAATTAAATATCTTATTGGCATAAATCAATAGTGTTGAGATATAAAGTTAAAATCTTCTAAATACAAATGAAAGTGTTACTAATCCCCATGAGTGGGTGCATAAGAATTTAAAACAAACGGTTTGTTTACACTTTCATCACATACTTCTGCAATAGACTTTATACCTGTTTGCTTGGTCATACTAAATTCCCTTTTTCCACACCACAGGGCGGAGTCCTACAACACATGCGGATGCACACCGGTGACCGGCCGTTCCCCTGCACGTTCTGCCCAAAAGCCTTTACTCAGAAATCAGGGCTTGACCAGCACCTCCGCATCCACACCAAAGTGAAACCATACCGCTGCGTTGTATGCAACAAGACATTCTGCCAATCCGTGCACTTGAAGCAACACATGAGAACGCATACCAACGTTGCTCCGTTCCAATGTGGAATTTGTGACAAACGGTTCAAGCAAAGCAGTCATTTGAATTATCATTTGAAGAACCATAATCCAGCGGTGATGTCGGAGCAGCAACGGGCAAAGTATGCTGAGCTTATCGGTATGATGAATAGTCAAGTTTTGGAGCAGGAAGCAACGGTTCAGGTCGAAGCTGAGGTGGACAGTGAGTGGTGTGTTGCTGTTAGTGACAGTTGACAGTGACATATGCGACTTGACAGTGACTTGTGATCAGTTTTTGAGAAATTTGATTTGTCTCTAAAGCATCTGCGTTAACTAGAAGAGCGGTGGCCGCTACATAACGGTCGCAGTGACGGTTGTCATGAAAATGATGGTAGCGGAGTTTGACTTTACTATGTCAAACACCGCCCTAGGAGTTTTGACTGATTTATGTAGTAAATAATTCCTTGCAAGTTAATTTTCCAAGAGCTTGAAAACTTTTATTAATGGACTTAAACCAGGGATGCACAGACTTATTGAGACCATGGGCCACTTGGACAAATGATGAACGAATGGCGAGCCACCAGCACAAATTAAAAACATAAAAGTAGCCAAATATTTAATTTAAAAAATAATAGATACTAGTTTGAAGCGTGGCACTGCATTGTGCTTGCAATCTTGCGAGTACGTATCATGCACCGCACAGCGAGCGCAATTAGTGAAGCGCGCGATTCAAATTGATATTATTTGTAAACCTCAGCAATATTTTTCCTTCAAATGTACGAGGGAATATTTTTGCTGGCGGGCCACTGGCATGTTGCCGGGGGGCCGCGGTCTGTTCATCCCTGACTTAAACTAACTGGCCAAAAGTGGGTGTATTGATTTTTACATTTGTAGCGGCCCAACTTATACATTCTTATTCTTAGCATTTCTTTACCAAACATTTTTTATTGATTGGAAAATACTTAGCTTGTATCAGAAATGTATGGTCATATTTAAATCGCGAAAAAATAATTTGACCACAACTGATGCTTGCTGTATACAACAAAATAATCCATCACTATGTAGGTATATAATAATATATGCTTGTGTGTAAATACGTTGGATTATAAATAAATATAGTACATTACTGTCGCGGCCTGCAACAGAGGCATTGATGTATGATCGTGAAAATGTGGGCCGAGGCGAAGCCAAGGCACACATTCGTGAGTCCATCAATAACGTGTTGCCGCCAAGGCTTGTATAGTACTTTTCTCAAAGAATGGGCGGAAATTCAAACTTAGTAAATTAATTAATTACTAAGTTTGAAATTAATTGCAGAATGTTTTCGTAATTTTTATATCCTAGTATTTAAAAATGTAAAATATATGTATGTTAATTAAATAAAGGAAATAAAAAAAATTCATAGTCATTTAATTGGCCGCCAAACACGACACATATGGATTTTCATACAAACATTGCCGGCCGGGCGCTCGCATGTATTCGACCAACATCGCAATTTCGATTTATTTCGAAGAAGGTTGTCAAAATAATGTTCGAATTTCCAAGCATGTTTGAGAAGATATAATTTTTATGTTCCATTGCCTTTTACAGCTGTACCTAAGATGTAGCGATAAAAGAGTCTGAATAGGCACTATTAAGTACCCAATCTGTAATCTGTTTTGTAAACACTTCAATGAATTCTTGATCTCTTCAAATCTTTTTGAACCTGACTGTACTTTACACAATTTACATAAAGGTAGTATTTAGAGCATTTTGTCGAGTATTTCCATGTAATGTGACGTTTTTACAAATGGTAAAATACCAACAGAATTTCAGCTCTAAAGGTCCAAGGGTTTGGGCTGGGCGATGATGCGAAAGTCAGGACTTTCTTTGTATTGATTGTATCTACTAGTAGTGAAAAAAGCAATATGCTTAGTACATGATTGTATAAAATTATTAATTAAATAGAGTACATTAAATAGTACTTCCTCTAATTTTATAGTATTTACATAAGAGACCTACTCGAAACATGATTTCATTAAATGAATTTTTAAGATATTTCGTTTTTTATTTTAACCCTGTGTTACATGCTGTGCTACATGCTCGTTCGATTCGGTAATATTTTAATCAGAGTCGAGAATTTATTTATTTTTAGGAATGTAGTTTTTCATAGTCATCAACCCGATCCAATCCAATCCTGCATTTAACCCTGAATTTTAAGATTAGTATATTTACAGGTAGTTCCATTATCAATTAATATTATTTTAGAGTAATCGTTGCTTTAAAATCAGTGTAAAAATTAATTACTTAAATGTATTTTTTTTTTTTTTTTACTTTAATTAAATACATAGATTTTACATTTTTAAATATTAGAATATAAAAACATTTAAAAATATAAAAAATAGTAGCCCACCGGTATCGGGTTTTTTTTTTTTAACAACAGGTCGGCCCGAAGCAATTACTACGTTACCCTATCGAACCTGCAGCAGAAAATAGCGAGATGATAATGAAGAACAACCATGCATGACATATTTCTAACATATGTGTGCGCAAAAGAGACAAAACCTGTGATTAGAGCAAGTTTGAGAGAAATGGCAACAATTACAAAAGGATGTTTCAAATGTGAAAAGTAAAGCTACGGAACGTGAATGTCTTTCACGATTTGTCAAATACCTACGCATGTCGATTTGTTTTTATTCGAGAAAAAAACAGGAAAAAGTTGCCTTGCCTTTGAATTTTCTAGAAGAATATAATTTTCTCGTATTTTGTGCTTTTTAAATCCAAAATGCTGACCTCCAAGGTAAGGTTTTTTGCGTACAAACGTGTTACATAGCAAATCAAAGTCAGAAACGCTGTATTGATTTAGGTAATGCATTTTTCACTGCAATTTCTGTGCGTGATAAGCATGACTTAGCAATTTAAGTACTAAAAATAGTCTTGGTTGCTATCGAAAATCCTTCGTAAGAACAAAAATTACAATTTGCAAAATTACCTCCATCAAAAATATTTGATTCGACTTTTTAAAAATTATAATTACATAGGAGGCAAAGGTCATGGCTCCAAAGTATGAATATTTAAAATACTAGCTGCTGCCCGCGGCTTCGCCCGCGTGAGTGTCGGAAATTACCCCATACATCCCCATGGGTTTTAAGTAAGTATAAATATTGAGTTTCGAGTTAATCGGACAGCGCGTTAAAATTCTTCCATACAAACACTGACACCCCCCAATCCCCCTTTAGGGCGTAATTTAGAAAAACAAAAAACTACAAACTTTATAATTTATTTAGATAACTATTCGTGCGGAGTTTCATGTTTATTACCTCAAGGAATAAGATTTTTCATACAAACTTTCATCCCTTATTTTACCCCCTTAGGGGTTGAATTTCGAAAAATCCTGATACACGTTATTCTTAATTTTTGGGTTTAAGTATAAATATTGAGTTTCGAGTTAATCGGACAGCGCGTTAAAATTCTTCCATACAAACTTTGACACCCCCCAACCGTAGGATAGGATACTTTTCCGGGATAAAAAGTACCCAGTGTGGTGCCCAGGATATTAAAGAATAATTATACCAAGTTTCATCGTAATCGAACCGGTAGTTTTTGCGTGATACCTGAACAAACAGACAGACAGACAAAAAAAAATTTAATCACATATTTGGGTTTGGTGTCGGTCTAGTAACACCCCCTGCCATTTATTTTTTTGATATTTTCAATGTACAGAATTTTCACTTCTACAGATTTATTATAAGTATAGATAACCAAATCCACCGAAACCACTGTACCTACACACCCGGCAATTTTTTACGGTACTTAGCTATTTATTTTTGAATAGAATAGAACCATTTTAGTGTAAAGAAATTGGCAAAGTTTCTTCCGATAAGATCACATGGCAGGTCTAAATTTGTTTCCAAACAGGGTTGCCAACTCAATGCCACGGTTGGGTGCTAAGTAACATCTCAAAAAGTGCTAAATTGGTATAAAATTTTAACAATAGTGCCAAATATATGAAATAAGAAAAATAACGTGTAGAATAAAAAGTTTTAATTTTCAAATTGTCATGACATTAATATCAAAGTTATGTTATGTTACATTTAAACAAAAATAAAAAAAATATATAGTTAAATTGGAGGATGTGACCATCAAAATTTAAAAAAATCGAAATATTAAAAATCATCCTCACTACTTGTACCGTCTGTCTCTGCTGCGGTTCCTTGTACAGCTGTTGAAGTGGAGGGCTGTGGCTCATTTACACTTATAGCAGACTTTTTAAATTTAAATGTGTACATATCTTTCTTGCCTATTTTTTTAAGGATATCTTGAGGTATATCATTTTTATCTTCATTGTTATTGCATTTTGTGAGTAAGCAAACATATCAAAATTAGTGCTAGATTTTGCGATAGGTGCTGTTTCTCAAAAAATTCAACATACATAATGTATTATTATAATTATTTTAGTATGGTGGAGCCAAAATTTATTCTGTAGGCCAATTCCCGTAGATAAAAACATTCAGAATGTCATTATAGCAACAAATCAACAGGTATTTTTGATGGATACTGAGATTACAATGCAACCGTTAAAAATAGGAGAATTGCCCCACTGACGTTGTTAAAATCAGCCTCCATTTTTACCCGACTACGGCGAAGCAAAAAGGAGGGTTATGATTTTGACCGGTATGTATGTATGTATGTATGTATGTATGTATGTATGTTCATTTGTTCCCTCATAACTTCAAAACTACTCATCATAGTTTGACTAATGGGGTATCGTTGGAAGCGTCTCGGTCGTCCGATGGTTATAGGCTATGTGACGTCACATTAAATTGAATATGGCGCCCTCTAGAGGACAAAAAGTCATGAACTAAAAAAAAAAGTTTTTTTAATGGGGTCGTGTTGGGTATCAAATGAAAGGGCTTAATTAGCACATTTCAAATATATATATATTATAACCCTAAAATAATTTAAATAACAATAAAAGTACCTAATAGAAACTAAAACTCAACTACGGCAAAAGAAATGGGGTACCGTTGGAAGCGTCTTGCTAGTCCGATGGTTATAAGCTATGTGACGTCACATTAAATTGAATAAGGCGCCATCTAAAGGACAAAAGTCAAGAACTAAAAAAAAAAGTTTTTTTAATGGTGTCATATTATATTGGGTAGGTATCAAATGAAAGGGCTTAATTAGCACATTTCAAAAATATATATATTATAACCCCAAAATAAATTAAATAAAAATAAAAGTAATAAAAACTAAAACCCAACTACGGCAAAAGTCAACTAAAAAGGTATAAACAAGTCTTCACAGACAGACTAATTAAAAATCCGGAGTCACACGTAATCTATTCGATTTATCCCCTAAACACGTGTGACTCCGGATTTTTTATTTGTCTGTCTGTGAAGACTTGTTTATACCTTTTTAGTTGACTTTTGCCGTAGTTGGGTTTTAGTTTTTATTACTTTTATTTTTATTTCATATCCTGTTTGCAGCTAGAAGTCCTAGTGGATTTCGGGTCAAAAGTAGACCCAGAAGTCCTAACAAAGACTCTGGCTGAGTTAAAGACCAAGGATGGTGTAAAGGAGGCTGTATACAAAAATGGAGCCATTTTAGTTGAGACCTCCTTGCCGAGCACTCAGGTGCTTGAAATGGTTACTAAGACTTCCGGGAAGAGGGCTGTGCTACAGGGATTTGGAGGTGAGTTATAAATATTCAGGAAAAAAATGAGAAACCTGTCTAATTTGAATTAAGTAATAGACTTTTGATTTTGAATTAAGTTTTTTTTTGTAGTTAATAATAATAACATAATCATTATTTTGCCAAAAGAATATGTGAGTCAAAAGACCAGATACCCCATTAGTTACTCTAACGAAACCGATTCATCCTGACCCCCATACTATACTCCGTACGCAACTGCTAGTCACCTGAGTCGCTCGCATTATGCTCGCAGTGAGACAAACGAGACAAACACCAAGCTAACTCAGTCTGCCATTTTTGGCAATGGCGCCCTCCCTCGTCTCACCGTCACACATACCTCAGACGGTGACTAGCAGTCGCGCGCAAACTGGAGTTATAAACTGTATTACGGTGTTCTTTGTAACCTTTCTAATTCTTCTCTATGGTCTCCAGTGGAGCAGAGTAGAGCAGCCTGTAAGGTCTGTATAATCTGTATTGTAAAAACTTACCCATCTTTCACAGAAACTCAGTCAGCAGTAGCAATGATCTCCAGTCAATCATGCTGTAAGAGCCAGGTGCTCGGAGTGATAAGGTTCCAGCAGACGGCAGAAGGGCCGCTGGTGGCCGACGGGAGCATTGACGGTCTACCGTCAGGACCGCACGGGGTGCATGTGCATGATACTGGCGATTTGAGTCAGGTGAGAGGAACCTAAGGGGTTCATGGCTAAATAAAAACAGCGGCACAGGTCGATCGAAAATACCTTGTTATATATTACAATCAAATGAAAGCATATAAAAAATCTTATTAAAACTGGTTGCTAATTTAATGGGAATGTAAAATTAATGTCATAAAAATAATAAATTATTATACAACTAGTTTGATTTTATCTACACTCTAGCTAGCTAGATTGTCTTCTGGAGCAGGACCAGCATGTTTTCAAGCATTTTTATCTTGGATATAATCCTCTAATTTAAATATGCTTGTTTAAAAAGTGTACCTTTAATAATGATTTTTAACCGACTTCCAAAAAGGAGGAGGTTATATGTTCGTAGCGTATGTATGTTTTTTTTTTTTTTTTGTGTATTTCCGTCGATATTTTCGTCAAATGTGGACGGATTTTGAAAATTCTTTTTTTGTTTGAAAGGGTATGCTCTCAAGGTGGTCCCATATAAATTTTATTAACTTAGCTTGAGTATTTTTTGAGTTAGCTTCTTAATACGTATTTTTCCCACTGAGCCTATATGGACGATCTTTTAACATTTTCCTGTCACTGTTATTTACATAGCAGGTCGTGATATTCGATCTAGTAGGTAGGTACCACAACTAAAAAGTGAAAAATAAAAACTTTTTACAAAAAAAACATTATTTTTGTAAAAAAGGTTCTTTTTGTAAAAAGTTTTTATTTCTTTCATATAATTGCCATATATCACAAGGTATTTTGTTGTAACATTTAATACAGTAAGTTCCCCATAGAAGATGTACTTTGGATAATCTGAAAAATAGTTCATCTATTTTCTCTTTAAATATCCTCCTTGTATTGTATCCCTAGGGGTGCAGTTCAATAGGGGACCATTACAACCCCTGCGGGACCCCGCACGGGGGTCCGAACGACCCCAGGGACAGTCGGCACGCGGGCGACCTGGGCAACATTGTTGCAGACGAAAATGGACGCGCTACCTTCAGGATAGTTGATGATGTGTTGAAGGTACGTTTTATTATGCAATACACTAGCTTTTCCCGTGGCTGCGTCCGCCAGGCTTCCTCTCTGTGAGAAGGAGTGGACCGTCATCTTCCACGCGGGCCCAGTACGGGTTGGTGGATGTCACATGTCTTCGAATTTTTAGTTCTAGGACATGCCAGTTTCCTCACGATGTTTTCCTTCACTGTTCCGAGGTCAGAAATTACCCCACGGGAATGTACTACCCAGATAACAAGTATCCTGTGTGTTAATCCAGGTTCAACTATCTAAAAAACAATTAATTTGATGATGTTCTTTGTGGGGTCATCAACCTAAAATACTAAAGGAATCCTTAAACTTTTTAAAGTTAATTTTTTTAAATGCTTATACAACGTGTTTTTTTATGTCCCATAACTCTATATTCTACTAGGTTTAGCTATAGCTAGCTTCGCCCGCGTGGTTGAAGCAAAGTTATATCACGGCGGGGACGTACTACCGGGATTAAAAATACCCTATGTGTTAATTCAGGTTATAAATCCTGCGGACTTTACCTTTATTTGACTTTTATGTTATAAGTGATATACCAATTAATTAAACAAAGCAGTAAAATCCTGTCCGGTAAAATTGGTTACTCCTTTTCACCCCGTTAGGGGTATATTTTCGAAACACCCCGATACACGTTATTCTTTATTTTCGGTTTCAAGTATAAATACTGAGTTTCGAGTTAATCGGATAGCTCGTTAAAATTCTTCCATACAAACTTTGACACCCCCCAACTTTAGGGGGTAATTTAGAAAAACAAAAAATTGCAAACTTTATTGAAAAATTAAAACAAAAAAACAAATATAATTGAAAAATAATTCATACTTATGCCAGATGTTTCTTTGATGTGGTCTCATTCATACCTTAGACTTATGGGATATTAAAAAAAATACCTTTTATACACGTTATGTTTCAGGTTTGGGACATAATCGGTCGGTCAGTAGCCGTGACGGAGGGACGAGACGACCTCGGGAAGGGTTGTTCACCCACTTCGAAAGTAGATGGCGACAGCGGCACACCGTAAGTATTGCCATTCTAAAATTAAGGAGAAACCGTCAGGGTAACCGGCGAAATTCAAATTTTCTTACGTTTTATTGCAGTTCGCAGGTTGTATTAATAATTATTTTGATCTAATATGATTCCCGGCCGTAACAAATATATCATAAAAATCATCAATACAACTCTAAGTTCATATTGAATGACTATTTCATTAAATCATCAGTTTTGAGGATTATTCTAACATAAGGAGTTATATTGCAGGTCAGTATAAGGTTTTATATGCCAAAACATCTTTTTTCACAGAATAGCCTGTGGCGTAATAGCCCGCTCAGCAGGAATATTTCAAAACCCCAAACGTATCTGCGCATGCGACGGCGTAGTCGTCTGGGATGAGAAGGACCGCCCTCTAGCGGGGAAAGGGAGGAGACTCGAGGACAAGCCAGAGAAGAGATGCTGTCAAAAAGATCATACGGAGCATGTGAAGCCTTGCTGCAAAGTCTAGTGTAGACTGCTGTGTGCCCGGTGGGACTTCCTATCGTAATAAATGACCATCCAAACTTACATTTACACTATTTCCCTTATAATCAACGCACATTGGAGCAAAATGCTTGAGCAATTTTCATTCAAAATAACAAATTAATATAATACGGCTGACTGCCTCGTTGGTCTAGTGCAGGGGTTCCCAACTGTTTAACATAAGCGCTCCCCTAATTTTCTTTTAAAATCACTACGCTCATAAGTTACTTTGTCGACTTAAGTGATTATTACGAAACTTTTGTGTTTTGAAAACTAGTCTTATCCTTTTCTAATAGCAACAATATAAAATTTAATAAATCTATACTTTATTATTGGACACCCCGCGCCCCCCCATTGGTCACTCTCCGCCCCCCGAGGGGAGCGCACCCCACCGTTTGGGAATCCCTGTACGTAACACACGATCAATTATTATCTGAAGCATTTTGAAGGATATTGCTAATCCATTGCTTCATAAGTTCGAAAAATTTGTCTGCTCAACAATGTAAATAACACAATGAATGTTGTTGAACTGTCAAAATGAAACAGATTGTGATTGACCGTGTGTTACGCAATAAGGGTGCTGGTCTAGTGGTCGCAAACGCCACTGCTAAGTATAAGGTCCTGGGTTCGATTCCCGGGTCGAGCAAAGTGTTATTGGGTTTTTCTATCTTGGATATCTCAGTAGCAGCCCGGAGTCTGGGTTTGTGCCCGGTTGATGGCAATAGGCTCACCCCCTATTACATGTGATTTAAACATAACTGGCGATATGTGTGGTGTACTATAAGTACACCTCTGCCTAATCCTTCGAGGAATACAGGCGTGTCGTAGGCCGTGGGTTCAAACCCATGCAGGCACTTCGTTTAATTTATTTCATCACTATTTCTATTTTCAACTCTTTCAGTTGTGATTTAGTTCATTATAAATTTATAAATAAAAGTTGCTCGAGCATTTCCTTGCTCACTGTGTGCTGATCTTTACATGGAGCTATTTAATTGCTCCTTACGTGGCTAATTGAATCCTATACGCTATAGGTCACTTCAGATGTAAACTTTTTTTTTTAAGCAATTAAATAGCCCCTTGTAAATGGTACTTTAGCTGCGTGTATTTACGGTGCATTTTCAAATGAACTTAAGGTTAGTTATTAGTATTATCAAAAAAGTTTTGGACCACTTGTGAGTAGTGAGACTTTTTTTTGTTTTTTTTTTATGACGAACTTCCATACAATTTTTCATCTCCTATTTAACCCCATTAGTGGGAAGAATTTTCAAAAAACCCTTGTGCTCGCTTTCGTTATACGGGGTCAAACTAAATTAGGTAGCGAAACTCCGAAGACGTGATGGGTATCGATATATCTAAACATTTTAAAACAAAAGAAAACACCAGCCGTCGTTAACCCTAAAAAAAACATCAATTCTTTTATATTTTTTCGTGCTTAGATATCGATACCCAACAATTCTGCGGACTTTCGCTAGTTAATTTAATTTGACCCTGTCTAAGGAACTCTTCTTCAAAGTTTAATGCTTCTCCCAGCGGGTAATTAGGCTGTGCGTTGTTTATCAGTGAATTATGAAATAATAAAAGATTCACAAGTGGTAAAAACATTTTTTGATTATTTATTCCATGTTATGTATTTTTAATTAGTTAATTGATTCAGACGTGATGATTCTTTGTGGAAATCCATTATTAAATACAATAGACGTAGATATATTTAGTAACCTATTCCGCTTAACTATCCGCATCCTGACTGAGGATGCCTCATTGAGAGGTGAAACACGTGTCGATTTCTTACAGGGTTTTTTATGATTATTTAGGTTGATTGGTTAGGCGGAATAGGTTACTAAATATATCTACGTGTATTGTATTATATGTTTAATTCGTTTAAAAGTTATTTTTCTTTCGAAATTGTAAGTAATATTTATGTAAAATAGATTTCGCGGCAAAAATGTAATAATTATGAATTGTCTTCATTCTTAACTCATTAGCTGTATTGGGGCCGATTTTTCATTATTCGAATAACTGTTATCCTAACTTAATATTATAAATGCGAAAGCGAGTTTGTTTTTTTGTTACGCTTTCACGGTAAAACGGCTGATCGGATTTGGGTGAAATTTGGTACATGGGTACACCCTGGTAGGACATAGGACACTTTGTTCTAATCCATAATAATTTACCAACTACCCACACCACATTTTATCGGAGATTAGATTTTATCAAAGAAACCTTTTATAGTTTGTGAAAAATATTTTGTAAACGCACACTGCGTTTACAAAATATTTTTCACAAACTATAAAAGGTTTCTTTTATTCACACAATAATTTGCATTTGATTTGGCAAAATATATATAAATAAGTATGAGTCTAGATGCATCTAGATCAATATTTCTTGATAATAATAAAAAATGAGTAAATACGAAACGGTTGTTTTATTTATCAAATTTTGATACTATTTCGTTCTGAAGATTTTGTTTAAATCTAGGTACTAAATAGTGCCTTTTCTTGGTAAATGTGATGATCACCACCATTTTGACTCTCATTTTATTTTCTCCACTGCTCTCAAAGCCTCTCACCGCTCACTGTCCTAAAACCAAACATTTGAAGAAGTGGCATCCCAAACCCACACCGGGCCCGCTCGAACTAATCGAGTATTTTGCTGTTCTTGGTAGGGATATAGTAATAACAGACAAGGAACCACATAGAAAATAATTTATTCGAGTATATTCTTAAATTAGTTTTTTGATTACACTATTTTTCCGTAAAATATTGTCAGAAATCAAAGTAGAGCTGCGACTCGCTATATCCCGCGTCCTCTTAAAAAGAAGATCGTCGCGGATAAACACGATTTTTGGAAGTTTTTGTTCGGTGAACCTGAACGCGTGGTCGCGCCGACAGAGAGCGCTTTCCGGGTTTTCGAACAAAAAGTGACATTATGCACGCGACCAAACACGTTTTCGCGTGACGATCGCTTTTACAGGCCGATGAATCATGGCCTGTCTGAACTTTGTGCAGAAGACTGCGCAATAACATTTTTTAGGGACCAAATAGTGACATGAGGCGGGTGTGAGTGAGAGAACATGCGCGGACGTTCGGAGAGCCAATGTTTAGACCGATCATGATGCATTGTAAACTAAAATAGTAGCTTTTATTACCCTAAAAAAATAATCTGCTGTTCAATACATGTGTTCACATAAATCGACTTACTGTTTCGATTTCAGGGTCGGTCGTCACCTGCCAGGGTCGCGGGAAAGTCCGTAAGGGATACCGTGGCCCCTGGCAACTGAAGGAACAGGGGTGGGTTTTAATCATTAAGAGTCTGACACGCCCTTCCGCGCCGCCCAGAGCGGGAGAAATTATTTGATAATTTCCCACCCATAACAAAAAAGGTCCTCTAGAAAAAGTAGTAAATGACTACTAATATTTATTTCATTTAGTTAGCTACTCTCTCAAACGTTAATTTATTGCATTATCCCGTTATTTAATACATACATTATATACAGTGTGGCGACATATACTTACAACGCCACATGCGAACTACGCATCAAAAAGACCGTCATACAAATCCTGCGTCGCGCAATTAGAGTTTACCGCGCGGTCAGACACCCGTCTGGTCGGAGAAGGCTCTCTTTTCTATAGAGTAAGAGTGAACTTTACACCCTATTCCTCATACCTCTAAATTCAGCGAAAGGAATTTCGGACCAACAGGGTGTCCACGACACCTCGATTTATTATTATTATTAATTAAACAACTTCTTTCCTTCAGGAGCCTTAGGGGGTGAGTTATTAAACAACTATGATACAACCTGATTTTACAGAAAAAGAGAAGAGTAAACGATTTTTTTTTTTATAATTACGAATTTTCACCCCCGTTTAACCCCGCCGAGTTTCCAAAAACGATGATACAAATAACTTTTACTTGTAAACAGAAGTCTAAGTGCCAAATTCGACGCTTATAGCTTCAAAAATGACGAACTACCATACAAACTTTCATCCATTTATATAGGGTGGATCCATTTATTCATCCATTTATATACAACTTTCATTCTGGGAACAACCCTGAAACAACCCTTTATGCAGTTAATGACCAGCTAAATACCCGAACTGCTTCCCGGTAAATCCTTATAGTACTGTCACATACTTTCATTGCTAGAGTCATCAAAGCAAGTTTGTGTTTCAGCTGAATTAAAGCTCAGTAGCACATCTGACCTTACCGAAAGCCTAGGATCGGCAGTTTGGGTCTCCGCCGAAGTATGATTAATACTGGCCGGACTTGAGGATAAGCTGTCAAAAAGCCGGAAATTGGGCTTAGGAGAGTCGTAATGACAGAAGCAAGTTTGCGTCTCTTTGATACTTAAGTCAGGGGACTGCGTCTGAGAGTTTTTGCAAGACTGTGTTTCTTTGTGAGAGCGGCTTAGGCCAAATTCTAGTGGAAATGTTTGAGTTTGAATGTCAGATAGGGAAACTGGATCAGAGAAAAATATCTCATCCTCGCTGTTTTGCGATTTCAACGACAAGAGGTCCTCAAAAGCAACTTGAGTACTAATCTCGTCAGTTTTAGTTTCAAAATCGTTTTTCGACTGCCAAGATGGTAACGTCACGTCATTCCGTATATCTTCAGGTATCTGCGTCGCGAAAGATTTTTTTGGACTATCACAGATATCTTCTCGAGTCTTACTGGATTTGTCATCTTTGTTCTCTGTTTCGTTGAAAATCCACGTCTCTGTGATGGTTCCACCGGTCACTTCTTCAGTGACCACTGCCTCTGCTGGAGTCTCTTCAGCGTCAGTTCTTTTCTTTTTCGCCTCATTCCCATTCTCACTTTTCCGTTTTTCTGCTTTTTCATTCTTATACATTTGATGTACGCTTGGATGTTTTCTCTTCAAATGTACCATCAATTTCTCATTAGTATTATACTTGGTATCGCACATTTGACAAATATAAACAAAGTTACAACATTTTAAGTGTCGTTGTAGTTCTGTTTCGGTTGCAAAGCACTGGCTACAATCATTGCAGAAGTAGGTCTTCACTTTATGCACTTTATTCATATGTTGGTTTAAAAATTTCCGACCGGAGAACCATTTATTCTTATCTGAAGTGATGTGGTAAGCACATTTGAGTTCTGCACAGTAATACTGTAACGAAATTTCGAATTTTTCCGAAACGCTGTGAGTTTTTTTGAGGTGATTTTGTAAGTCACTCTTTTTGTAAAAATTGTCTTTGCAGTGAAAGGGGCAGGGGAGGCCGATGCGCGCTTCTGTTTTCGGTGCGGTTATCATGACGGCTAGCTTCTGGTCGTGAAGTATGCAGGTCACTTGGTTTCTTCGAAATTTTTGAGTTTTTTTCTTTGCCTGTAAAAGAAACTAGTACAGTTTTTAAAGTGAAAACTTCTTTAGGCTCTTTGACGAATTTTTGGTAGGAGATAATCTTATGGGTTCGCGTCACCGACATGCTGTAATCGTAATATCTGTAGCTGTAGGGTGCTATGCAACATTATTTTTTGGTTTTAACTTTTCACTTCTGTTGGGATTCCTCATGACTACAGTTCGATTCAAACTTAATGGCGGCTCGGAAGTGAGCTACTCGCTGCGCAGTACCCCACCCTTCACCCCCGCTGACCCATGAATTCGTTACTGCGCAGCGAATCGCGTTATGTTCCGAGTCGCCTATATGGTTGGTTTTTGCCAGCCTTATAGGGTCTAACATATCACAACAGAATTAAAGGCTCGTATATACTGGCGCGACTTGTCGCACGACGCGACACCGGTAATTGTTCTACCATGAAGTTTTCTTAGAAGTTGTATTGTTAAAGTCGCGCCGCACCTGTTCCTGGGAGCCTTAGCATGCAGTGGCACATGCTTGGTAGCATGTTTTGTTTTTAATTTTATTCTTACCTTTTAATTTTAATTCTACTTTATAAGCTTCTGTCCAATGTCTTATCTCTTTAAATGTTACGTACATTCCTAAATATTTTTGTAAACCAATTTTGAATGATTGTTTGAAAACCGATTGTGGACCCACGGAAATTTTGTTCAGTTGATTGTCTGTACCACACACTTAAATATGACCACACCTTTCTGACACATTCTGTTTAAGTTGTTGGTGGCCTTTAATAAAAATATTTTAAAAAAATCTTACCCTAACTGTCAGGGATGTCTTGAGTATTTTGTCGGACAGCTGACAGCGGTCTCGGAACTGTTTACAGCTGATCATAGCCGCTTCACAAGTCGCACATAGAAGTTCAGAAATACCCTGCCTTCTTGTTGTCTGAAAAGATATATTAATTATTATTTACTAGCTTTTGCCTGTGGCTTTGCCTGTGTGGATATTGTAAAATATCCCACGGGAACATATTACCGGATTTAAAATAAAATTATCTTATGTCCTAATTCAGGTCATGGTCTACCATGGTTGTTTCCTAATTGATATTTATTCTTCACATAAAATCAAGTAGTTAAGTGAATAAAAGGGAGAACATAACATAAGGCCTGTGTTCCCGAAGAGACTAGCGGAGGTCTCTAAAAAGGGCTGGTAAAAAGCCTTTATCTTTTCGGATACAATAGATTTTCTTTTGACCATAGTTAAATTAAATAAGAGTTACTTTCATAGCTAGTAAAGTTTAAGAACTATGAGAACCTGGCTGCAATAGCGAGCGAAGCGATCTCAATAATTTAAACACCCTACCACGAATTGTTTTGGTTCGTTTTTCTTTTGACCATTCTTAGTATTAGCTAAATATTTTTCATGAGTTGAGCAAAGCAGACCTAACACGACCCACCGCCCAGAATTTGACTTACCTTTTGGGGGGGGCACATGCCCTTGCCCCCCCCCCCCTGGATACCCTTGGAACAGTGGGATTCAATTAATAGAATAAACCTATGATGACAATATTTAAAAAACTCACCTCAATCGCGGTAATTCTGAAGTAATCATCATGAAGCCCCCATTCATAAATGTTTTTCATTTCTCCCGAATCCGCTAAGCACCCGCGACAAACAACGGATAGTCGAGTGATTGGAGTTACTAGTTTAGTAAAAGGAGCCGACATTTTGATAAATTTTTAAGTTTTCACACAATATTAACAAATAAAAGTAAACAATTTTTTACACTGATATCGTATCGCTGTTTGACATTTCATTATTGATAAGATTGAACTCCGTTTTAAGCAGGGACGTGCTTGTAGAAACTACGGTTTTTTATCACCGATGTCTTCTTTTAGTGTCGTTGACTAGTTCAAAATTAAAAAACATATAGAGGATGTTGTTTCTTACTCATAAAATAAACACATTATTTAGATCTTGACCAAATTACAATATCAACATTTGACGACTTTGACGTCGGCGTCCGAAACCTACTAGGAATGGAACGTAGAGTAACGTTTACATAAAGTTGCGTTCAAAATAAAGAAGTAAACACTGATAAAAAGGATTGCAAAAGCGGCTTTGCTATTGTTTTCATTGGTTTTTGAGTTCGCATATGTTTTTCACTTTGATGTAAAAAACATTGACCGAACTAATGTCATAAAATTTTGTCTTTTATAATTTGAACGAAGAACTCACTCGTCATTTTGACAACTCTTTTGGCTCAGCTAAATTTACAAGAGTATGATTGTCTAGTAGAAAGGTAATATTATCCATATTTCCATTTATTTCAGACAAAATAATCAAAGCGAATTCATAATAAAACGCCGGTTAATATTTTATAACGAAGTTGGGCGTAGATCGTACACGTTGGAGCGCGCAGACTTCACAGCGGTCGCCATTTCCGCCACGAATACTGGCTGGTGATCTTGTGTGTAGAATAGTGATATTGGAGGTTATAGTGCTTATTTTATAGTTATTTGTGCATCTGTTTTGTCAAAAACAAATTTTGAGGACGTTAAACGCATATCCGAGGTTGTAGGCACTATAAGTGCGTCAAATGAGTAAGTATCTTAGATGTAGATTACGTAGCTATTTGAACGCACACGTGCAATCAGTCTCAATATTTTCTGATTTAAATTGCATTTACACGGTGTCGACGCTAGATTTGTAATTGTATTTGTTCACGAATGTGTCGGTAAGCAATTCCGATATCAAGCCGATTATATTGAAAGTCGGTCAATTAATTATTTTAGTTTCTAGGTTGATCTATTTTTGGCCTGTCGTATGCACTATTGTTCTTAGTTTAATTTTTATTTACATCTGCGCGGCATCTGTGTTGTAAATAGCGTACGTGGAAACTTCCGCTTAAAGTAGAAAGTTGAATATTTAAATAATCAGGACACCTTTCATTTGTTGACATTCAATTTCATAATATTATCGTGGGCTTGCGTCTACAAAATCTTAATAGACTTCTAAACATTGATACGAATACGACATATTGTTTTTATAACTTTTTAATTGTATTGGACTCTTATTCTGAACTTGCATTATAACTCAAGCATGATTTTGAATGATAATGAGAAGAAATGAATAATAATAAGCTCCTAAACTAAGTTAGTTTAACGTTAACAGTCATAATTGTTTTTTTGCATTCATTTCAAGCCTCGTTATCATAAACTTTACTAATTAGAGAAATACCTACTCTATGTATTTTAATTTTCTAATTGGATATTTAGGCGGGAATTCTTTCACTTTCCACTAACTTTATAATGTAATCAGAGTTATATTTTTCAAACATTAATCAAAACTGCTGGGAAATATATATATTTTTTAAATATTAGGAGTTCTACAAAACATATGATGTTGGCTGGCTTATCTTAAAGGAAACTACCATTAACTACTCTAACTCGAGAGTTGTCAATTAAAACGAACCTATCATTCATCAATTTTAAGTGACAAGTAATAAATTAAAAAGAATTTGTGTTACCCAGTAACTGGGTTGTGGATGTCAGATAGGCAGTCATTCCAGGTAAAATACTGGTATTCAGCTGCATCTGGTTAGACTGGAAGCGGACCAACATAGATGATGAAGTAATAAATCATGTCAGTAAATATGACAGATCGATAATATTAAAATTTTATTGAAATGTAATGAGATTTGCTGGTCATTGAAAGTTAATGATTATTTTTATGTGAGGCGTCTTAATGCACCGAAATACTACTAAGGAGTTTTAGCAGTGGTACTAAATATGATTAGCAACCAACAAATATGTTTTTACAGAAATATAATCATTAGAATCAAAAAAATCAGTAAATTTGTTCCATAAGAGATTTCTTGTTTGTTCGATATTTGTTTGATCAGATCAGGAATCATATTTTTGATCAAGATAAAACCTGACAGTGACCTGCAAATGGTAAAAAACATGAATATTTGAATTCACGGGCAACCACTGCGGATCCATCTTATTACATGGGAAATAATATACTTATAGTAGTTATGAAAGTCGTTCAATGGGTAGGTACTACTGTCAAAATATTACAGATGCAGTATTTTCTTGTCTATGATTAATTGTTATACAGTTTTGATCTTAACTATTAATATTTAATATACAGATATAAAATATATTGATTGTTTGTTTGTTTCAAAAGTTATTACACTGATGAAAAATAAAAATCACATTAGATGGATTTGATTCATGGGTCTGGCAAAGCAATATTCCATCTGGAATTTCTCAGTAGCAGCTAGGTGTCTGGATTTGTACCCGGTTAATGGCAATAGGCTTGTCCCCTTTTACATGGGACTCAAACATAACTGGTAAAATGTAGGTGTCCTGTAAATACACCTCTGCCTAACCCTTTGGGGATTACAGACGTGATGTTATATCGGGTTTATGTGTGAATAGATAAGAATTGCATTTTAAATGTAGTCTTAAAGGTAAACAAAAATTAAGAAGTCATAGTAACAACTATTTTTGTACTGTTATCTTAGTTATTGTTTATTTAAAGATGGCCATTGGTTTAACTTTAAAGTATTACTTGGATCAATTAATGAAATTTGATCCATAAAAATCCAAATGCATGAGCTATTATTTGTTGTTGCTTAAAATAACTAGCATGGTTTACGATATAAATTAAATATTTGCAAACCATAAGTAATGGTAGAACGTAAAGGGCCCATTATTGTTTTAAGACCATTGTAAACCTACATTCTCGCAATTATATGAATTTGATTTGATTTGGTTGAGATCGTTATGGCCACCCATTAGCATAGTTTTTTGCTATTTATTATTTTTTTAACTTTAATTAACACGGTTAGAAACCAATTACAATAATTTAAGACATAGACACACATATATAAAAAAGAAAATATAAAATTCAGATAAAAACAGAAAACAATAAAAAAAAACAATACTTTCATGAATCCCTCTTACAGTACTTCGGACATGCCAATAAAATATTTTTTTCTGTTGGCTATCCACACAAAAGGTGGTTGTTTGGTTTTGGTTTTTGTAATTTTTAACAAATCACAACTGCTAATGTGAGATTCAACAGCAAGATTTTAGTTTATTTTAGCCTCAGTAAGGGTTCAAGGTCAAACTGAATAATATGCTGAAAATCAACTAAAACATAAGATTGTCACTCTTAAATATTGTTTTGTATTTTAGAAAACACACTTATGTTTTCTCAAACTAGTGGAGTAGTCAGAATCCCGAAAGTCTGACAACCAATCCTATTGTGTGACTGAATAATTACCTGGGTTGTGGAGGTGAGATTGGCAGTTGCTCCATGTAAAATACTGGTGTTCAGCTGCATATGGTTATAATGGAAGCCAACCTCAACATAGTTGGGAAAAAGCTAGGCAGATTGATTTTTGTTGGGGTCATAGTAGGGAAAAAGCTAGGCAGATTGATTTTTGTTGGGGCCATAGTAGGGAAAAAGCTAGGCAGATTGATTTTTGTTGGGGTCATAGTAGGGAAAAAGCTAGGCAGATTAATTTTTGTTGGGGTCATAGTAGGTAAAAAGCTAGGCAGATTGATTTTTGTTGGGGTCATAGTAGGGAAAAAGCTAGGCAGATTGATTTTTGTTGAGGCCTTCGTAGGGAAAAAGTTAGGCAGATTGATTTTTGTTGGGGCCATAGTAGCGAAAAAACTAGGTAGATTGATTTTTGATGTGGGTATAGTAGGGAAAAGGCTAGGCAGATTGATGCAGTTTATTGATAAAAACCTTTTCCCTTGATTTCAGTTGCCGAGAACACCAGAAATGAAGATAGTTACCACACCACACACGAAACATATTGAAACAATTCTATTATCTCTCTCAACGATTCGCTATTACTTGCTCAAGTTCTAACCTACCCGCCTAAGTTCAACTCGCGACTAAGGATAGACTACAACTTTAAGTTTGTTTTTATTAGTTTCTAAGAGGATAGCGGAATATTTTTAGTTTAATATGAAGATACCGGAGACGTCACCGAATGTTGGAGCTTACTATGGCAACGAGGAGAATGGACAGTGGCAGGTTTGTGGAATGTTTCTTTTGAACTTAACTAAGTTTCTGTCGGCGCGACCACACGTTCGGGTTCGCCGAACGCGGCCATAGACCGAGAATGCTATGCCTTACATTAAACTGGGTTAAAGCTATCTGATGATGATTTTGATAAAGGTTGTTTTAATTGTTTTTCCAGCCGAACGGCGTGATTATAGACAGCGGTGTCGGCGGCGGCGTGGTCGGCAGCGGCGACGCCGGCATACACCGACCCCCTGTCTACCCCGTGCACATCCCGCGAGCGCATATGCCCGGTAATACACACGCGCACATGCCAGGTAAGATACACACACTTATACCCCACTCCGTCTTCCCCGTGCACATCCCGCGCGCGCTCATGCCTAGTTAACCCATCCGCACATGCCAGATAATATACACACATTCCCACGCTCACCCCCACACAGCAAATACACACACGCGCGCGCACACACTTATACAAATCAACATAGACTCCAAACTCTACCCACAAACACAGCCCACACGATTCCAAGGAATACCCCACATGAAATATGATTGACGTGTAAACGTATTTGTAAGAACTGACTGAACATGACTACATTATGTTATTACAACAATATTGCAGGGTACGTGATGGCCGGCGCATACTACCCCCCCGCAGCTTACCCGCCCGTGCCCACACAGCCACAGCCCGACGACTTCGCAGATTATATGTGGATGGAGAACGAAGAGGAGTTTGATAAGCAGGTGAGATACAGTGGTTTATGGTGAGATCAGTGAGGTATGGTGAGATACAGTGAGGTATGGTGAGATACAGTGCGGTATGGTGAGATACAGTGAGGTATTGTGAGATACAGTGCGGTATGGTGACATACAGTGAGGTATGGTGAGACACAGTGAGGTATAATGAGATACAGTGAGGTATGGTGAGACATAATACCCTCTCACGGCGTACCCGCCCGTGCCCTCGCAACCACACCCCGACGACTTCGTATATAATTTACGAAGTGGATGGAGAACGGAGAGGAGTTTGATAAGCAGGTGAGATACAGTGAAATACAGTGAGGTATGGTGAGATACAGTGAGGTATAGTGAGATACAGTGACGTATGGTGAGACATACTACCCTCCCGCGGCGTACCCGCCCGTGCCCACGCAACTACAGCCCGAGATTATATGTGCAGGTGAGAAACGGTGAGTGATAAGATAAATTTACAGACCCCGCACCTTTTTTAATGCCAAACTAGGCATATAAATAGCAAATTTTTTAAGCTAATTTTATCTGTGATATCTACTTCCATATGGGAGGGTCTACTATGCAAAGCTATGAGGTCTTTGCTTCATTATTGTTAAAGATACAAGAGTCTTTCTAAATGACACTGACTTAGGTACTGTTTAATTTAAGTAATTTGATTTGACATTCCTACTATTATGACATTGTTTCAATTTATTTTAATTTTATTCCTATTGTACCTATCCTAGATTATACATATAATTTTTTTAAATGCCTAATTTAAGGTAGATTGTACAAGGATCCCCCATTTTTTTATTGTCACATCTTATTTTCTGTACCTGCAATCAATGCATAAATGATTACTTACTTACTTAACCGATAATTATAGGAATCGGCCATTAGTAAAAAGCTGTTATGGCGGTTATGCTTTTTGGCGTAGTTGGGTTTTAGTTTTTATAACTTTTCACTTTTTTAGTTTGTAAATTGTTCTGTACAACGCCTTTTTTTTTTTGGGTGGGAAATCATCCAATGACTTCTCCCGCTCTGGGCGGAGCGGAAGGGCGTGTCAGACTTTTACTGACTAAAACCCACCCGTGTTCCTTCCCTTGCCATGCCAGGGGCCACGGTTTCCCCTTGGGACTACCCGCAACCCCGGCGGGACAACAACAACGCCTTCGGATTATATTCTGGTACCTCGACTAAAAAGTGAAAAATAAAAACTTTGTACAAACAAAAAGAACCGTCTTCAAAAAAAAAAAAAACTACAAAATGAAGAACTTTCTAAAAACAAGTCGGTCGTTTTTTTTTTTTGTAAAAATATTTTATTTTTCACTTTTTAGTTGTGGTACGTACTCCATATAAATTCGATTACAACGATCTGCTATGTAAATAACAGTGACAGGAATTTATCATAACATCATCCACATACGCTAAGTGAGAAAAATACGTATTATTAAGAGGGTTTATTCTGAAAGTTGGCAACGTCGCAAATAGATGTCAAATATTTCGCTGTTTTGATTAATTTGATAATATTTCTGTATGGAAATAAAAAATGTGGCTAACTAGCGAACTAGAATATTGATTATGAAATGCAATAATTAATATCGTAACACCGAATAGTTAGTTTTAGATGTAAAAAAAGTATTTGGTAACTTTCCAAATGCCTTTTTTTCACCTAAAACGGGTACAACATCAAATTCAATGTTATAATTGCAATTCATTATTAATATTCTAGTCAATTGGTTAGCCACATTTCTTATTTCCATACAGTATTATTTCCAAATTAATCGAAACAGGTAAATATTTGACAGCTATTTACGACGTTGCCAACTTTTAGGATGCACCCTCTTAAAGCTTACTCAAAAACTACCCAAGAAAAGTTAATAAAATTTATATGAAACCACCTCTCAAGCTTCCAAACTAAATGAAAAAAGAATTTTCAAAATCTGTCCACAATTGGCGAAAATATCAAAGGACAAACATGAAAAAAAACATACAAACATAGAACCTCCTCCTTTTTATCGTCGTTTAAAAAGTGACACACATACCTACGTAAGTAGGTTAGGTAAAAAAGGTTATTAGGCAGATGTTAGTGATTAACGTTAAACATGTTGATTTCCAGGTGATGCAGCAACTAGAAGAGGAAGCCTTAATGGAACAGTGCATAGAAGCGATGCTGGAGGACGAACAGCGCGAGAGACACAGAAACAACCGGCCCACGCACAACGGACACAACCACCAGCACTATCCTACGTGAGTCTATTCAGGGTCAAATTAATAAACTGTTTATGGTTTTTCGTTATTAGAGGAGCTAGTGGCTAAGTAATAACAGCCGCACGGGTCGATCCATCAGGTTTAGCTACGCTTGCCGGGGTTGGTCCGTGGATGGGTGACCATCTTTACATACCGAGACTCCTCCGTGCTTCGGAAAGCACGTTAAGCCGTTGGTCCCGGCTGTCACTCCTGGAGCTTTGACAGTCGTTACGAGTCGTCAGAAGTCCGAAAGTCTGACGACCAGTCTTACCAAGGGGTATCGTATTACCCGGTTACTGGGTTTTGGAGGTCAGATAGGCAGTCGCTCCATGTAAAATACTGGTATTCAGCTGCATCCGGTTAGACTGGAAACCAACCCCAACATAGTTGGGAAAAGGCAGGCAGATTGTTTTTTTTTTTTTTCTATCCACAACGGGGAAGCTCTTGGCCTGAATCTCACCTGATGGTAAGTGATGATCAGGCCGAAGGTGGAAGCGAGCTTCACCCGGAATCCTCTACCACAGAGGAACTGGCTATCTTACCTCTAACTGCCGGAACACAACAATGCTGTCAACATTGTTGTTATGGCGACAGACTTAGATAAGATGGTGGTAGCTAGCCAGGCGGAGTTAAAACAAGCCCTACCACAAACCAAACCGAGCAGAAATTTTTGCCCCCATTGGGAATCGAACCCGGGACCTCTGGGTCTGAGACAGGTGGTCTAACCCCTACACCACAGAGGCGGTTATATAACGATTTGATTGGTTTTTCGTTATTGTAACATGTTAAAATCTTGATTTTTGAAATAAACACAATGTTGTTTTATTTACAGGACAAGCAATGGCGGCCCGTCTCTCTCGCTGGAGGAGACGGTGTCGCGCTCGACGCTCAACCCGCTCGCCGCGGAGTTCGTGCCCACGAGAGCCGTGCCCGTCGCCACAGGTACCCACACAGATAGCACACTGCTTTTATGGCCTTGCCACTCTTCCATCTTGTTTTTACTGATGGTGGCGCGTGGATCAGTCAGCTCAAAAAAAAAAATACGCTACGAACATATAACCTCCTTCTTTTTGGAAGTCGGTTAAAAATTGTTGAGCTGGATAGTGCCGACATTCCGAGCCACTGGGATCAGTCAGTTGGCGGAGGATATTGCTAATCCATTGCTTCATGTTCGAAAAAACAAAAACGTAAATAACGCAATGAATGTTGAACTGCCAAAATGAAACAGATTGTGATTGATCGTGTGTTACTCAACGCCGGTTAATATGTGGTCAGCATTATCAATATTTAAACAACATAATTGTTTAAATATTGATAATGTTGACCCTGACCAAGATTATGTCTGGATTGTAAAAGAGACTGCGACCTCTGAGTTTGTTTCAGCCTTTCTTCTCAGAGTAGTCAGATAGGAAACGCCGACCTCATCTAACTTAGTTCTAATATTTTTTTAATATGTCGTGTAAAAGCGATTCCGATATCTACAGAATAAACGATTTAATTTCGTTGTATTGCAGACGAAAGACAAGAGCCCCCCTCGTTGCCCGCGCCCGAGCAGGCGCCCGCTGAGCAGACGCGCGAAATCGAACACACTGACGACAAAACAGAAGGTAAGCACGATTGTACACACACAAGTCTTGTGCGCAGGGCACAGATTACTAATAGAGATGGGCCGACTAATCGTCGACTAGTTGGCATCGTTTGTAGTCGGCGACTATTCGGCAAAATATGCCGATTATAATCGGCACATAACAAATGCAATAAAACAAATAATTTGTACTTGTTTTATAATTTCTAAACATTAGTTAGAGTAGGTATCTAAAGTTAGTCTTTACAATATAGGAATAAATTAATCAGTCAGTAATTAAACTAACTTAACATCTAATCAACGAAATGTGGCACATACATAACCAAATAACATGGCAATGGTAAGTAAGTATTCGTTAAGTGTTAGAAAGTTTCAGAAGTCAGATGTTTAGTGTTAAAAAGTCGTTTAAAATATATATTTAAATAATATTTTATATCTAAAGTTACAGACAAGTAGGTATTAGAACGATCATAACGTCATTGCCGATTAGTCGGCTAGTCGGTTAGTCGGCAAATACTATAGTCGGCCCATCACTAATTACTACAGATAGTTCACTCCGCATTTTAGTTATGAAGCTACAAGTACGCGGCGGGCTCGACTTGTCGGGCCAATTCAGTGAGTGTAACGTAGACAGAATATTTAAGAGTTACGTGATAGAAAGAGAGGCAACTTCTAGGTGAATATAACTGTAGGTAATTAGCGCTGTGCGACCTGAATTGCACTTTATTGTGTCGTTTCAAGAGTCGCTTTTTATTTAAATTATTTTACAGAGTGAACCATCTGTAGTAATATGTGACTAGGGCTTCAAATATCGGTATTTTTGGGCACCGGTATCATTGACCTTGGTATGATACCGGTACCAGACGTAGTACCTGTATCTGTGCCTTTCCAATCAGTATCGGTACAAACAAATATTTCCGTAAGTTACGAGTGAGAAAACAGTTTAGTAAGTAAATAAAAAAATAACTTTCGGTGGCTTAAAACGAAAATTCAAAACCAAAGACACCGACTTCCGAAATTAAAGTTATTTTTCACTTTCTAGTGTTTTTTTTGGAAGTCGGTTGGTTTTGGTGTTGATCGGTTGGCTGGTTTTTGGTTGGTGATATTTTCGTCAAGAAAATATCACAAAAAAAAAAACAACATACATATGAGATTTGTGGTACGCGGCGGGTACCTGAATTTGGTACCGGTATTTGTTAGATGGAGTACCGGTGTGGCGACATCTACAACGCCACATGCGAACTACGCATTATAATAAAAACATGACGTCACACAAATCCTGCATCGCGCATTTAGTGTTTACCGCGTGATCTTCACATATAAGACTATCCAACATCAATCGTTGGGCAGTTGCCCCCCTCTCCTACGTCACCCTAACAGATTGCTGACATATTATAACCATTCATTCTGCCTAGCCTTTTCCCAATTATTTTGGGGTCGGCTTCTAGTCTAACCGGATGCAGCCGAATACCAGAATTTTACATGGAGCGACTGCCTATCTGACCTCCACAACCCAGTAACTGGGTAATACGATACTCCTTGGTAAGACTGGTTGTCAGACTTTCGGGCTTCTGACTTCGGGACTCGTAACGACTGTCAAAGATCCACGAATGACAGCCGGGACCAACGGCTTAACGTGCATTCCGAAGCACGGAGGAGTCTCGGTATGTAAAGATGGTCATCCATCCACGGACCAACCCCGGCAAGCGTAGCTTAACCTGATGGATTGACCCGTGCGGCTGTTATTACTTAGCGACGAGCTCTTCTCATACCGACATATTATAACCAATAACCCTATATACAGCTCTGCCTAACTCTTCGGGGTTTACAAGCGTGATGTAATGTTATTTTATGTAAATTCCTAATGACTATTTTCTTCTATTCTAGAACCAGTTTCACCACAAACTGACCCACCGGAAGTAAGCGCAGCAGATATCATAGACAAACAAGAGAAAAGGCCCAAAGACAAACGGGATACCAAAACCAAAATAGAAGTAAAGAAACCAGTGAAACAAGAAATAAAAAGTAAGACCAAACCACAGACGGTCAAGTCAGACACGAAAGTGACGCCGAAGAAAAAAGACGGTAACGTTAAAAGTGTCAAGAGTGAAACTAAGTTAGAGGAGAAGGCAGAAGATGCTGTTGTTGTTGTGCCTGAACAGAAGGTAAGAACATTTTTCCTTATGGTGCTCCAACATTGCTGTTAAAAAAAAAAACTAGCATTTTAGATAGATTTATTTGCCTGAAATATGGTATTTTACAGATTTTATAACACATAGGTACACAATAGTTCTTCATATTCCGCCTACTTAGTTCGGCATGCAAATTTTGTGACAATAATAATGATTCTAATTTTAAACAAAATAATTAAATTCCCAGGTCCAAAAAAAAATAAAAAGTACTAAATCAAGAATTGTCTAAATACATAATCATGTCTAAGGGAAATAATTATATTACAAATTGTCTACCACAATTGTCTCCCATAGAAATTAAATTACAAATGTCGATAGCTTACAATAAAAATGTCAAATTTAATTTTCATGTCATGCAAGTTTCCCCTTTTGTCCTAGAATTCATAAATTACTTAATAATAAAGAAACTATTTTCGATAAGCCATTAGTAAACATTAGAAATGTATGGTAAATGTACCTATTATTAGTGTTAGAAAATGTTTGTAAACATTTTTAACAGCCAGTGTGGGAGCACCCTTATATAAAAAAATAAGGTACAGTAAACAAAAACCGGCCAAGAGCGTGTCGGACCACGCAAAATGAAGGGTTCCGTAGTTGGTATGAATTTATCCCAAGAACAAACTTAACATGTTCTCCCATACATTCCAACTGCCAATGTAAGTTTGAATGCACAGTAATGGGAGATTTACCCTCCCCCACCCAGTTACTGGGTAATAAAGACTTTCCGGTCTTGTGAAGACCCATAAGATCCACGAAAGTCAGCCGGGACCAACGGCTTAACGTGGCTTCGGCTTATTCCGCGAATAAAATTCCCTCTGCATCTACAAGCCCCTCAAGAATAAGCCAAGAATAAATATATCATCTTTTTTTTTTAGCCTCAACCAGCTCCTGTAGAAGAGACACAGCCGTCCTCCGGCTTCAAGCCCATCAACTACGCAGCCGCAGCGAAAGCCAACAAACCCAAGAAACCAGCGACCACCATAGACAAACCACAGACACAGCCCAAAATAGAAAAAAAACTCACAGAAAAAATTGACAACAAAAAAGACAAACTGAAGACAGACAAAATCAACACACAAAGAAAGAACTCCGCAAAGTAGGTTTGAATTAGGTGTTTTTGGCTAAATAAAAACCTTATTGGTAATAAAAAAAATATATATTGCCCGTGTACAAATTAACAGGCAACACCAGGCAAACGTATTTGCATACAGCCTTGTACAGACTTGTGTATAGTTTGAAAGTTTGAAAATAGTTTGTGATATTTCCATTTTGAAGTAAATTTGCATTTTTTTGGAAATAAAAAAAAAATATTAAAAAAAAATTATGATAGTGTATAAAAATAATGTATTTTGTGAATAATTAGTTCATAAAATTACTAGATTAGTTTATAACTTTTTTTTTTTTTCAATTTGAGACTCGATGTCGTTGCCATAGTTTAAAAAAATCTTTTGAGAAGGAAATTTGACGACTGACACGGGATAAATCAGGAATTCTGGTACCGCAATATTTTTAAAAATTACACTTAACCGATTAACTTAATGATAAATGTCATTAGAAAGAGCAGTGGTGGCACAGAGGTTAACGGTCCAGAGTTACCGAGTTCAAGGTCGTATGTTCGAAACTAGACAGACGCCTTGCGTAAATTATTTCATCACCACTGCTCTCAAAACGGTGAAGGAAAACATCGTGAGGAAACCGGCATGTCCTAGAACCAACAATTCGAAGACATGTGACATCTACCAACCCGCACTGGGCCCGCGTGGTGGATTATTGCTCATTCCTCTCACAGAGAGGACGCCTGTGTCCCCGCCAGGCTGATCTTAGCTTTAATGAATTCGGATCTGATAATCCGTAACCAGAATTCGTGATAAATTCCGGACGCGTCAAAAACTGTTTTTTTTTTTTAATCTATGGTTAGGCTTTTTTTTGTTTGACACAATATAACCCTGTCCACAAAAAAAAATATATATACGGTCTCAAATTATAGAAAAAAAAAAAACGAGAGCCTAGAAAAAGGCTTGTCCATTTACTATTTAAGTAGTTGATGATAAATTCGTCTTGTATAATAAATTTAAAAAAAAAACATGTATATGGAAAAAAAAATTGCACATTATATTGTCTTATGGGTATCTTTAGGATATACTTAGCATAGACGAAAGTGGTTTTTCGTTGATTTAGTGATTATTGTTTTTATTTTTGTTTTATGGGAAAAATTATCTGGTTTTTTAATAATTCCAAGATTGTTTGCTAGGAATGTAACTAAACAATATAATTTCAAGATTAAGTTTACATTTCTGGCAAAGTTATTTTAAACAGATTATAAACCGCGTTTCTTTTGTAAATTTCTTGTAAAATAATGACGAAATTTTCAAAATGTTTGTACGCTCGGTGTAGTATAAAAACCTTTTAAATTCGTACTTTACATTTTGAAGTATTTTAAACCAAAATAAAAATACAACTGTTTCTACATACGATTTAACCGTAAATGGCGGAATGTGGGTGTTAGGATACGGTTTCCTAGGAGAGCGGTGGCCGCAATATAACGGCCGCAGTGACGACTGTCATGTAAATTATGGCAGCGGAGTTTGATTTTACGGTGTCAAAAACACCGTAAACTTACTTCGAGTTTCAGTGGCGTCATTCACCGGTATATTGCGGACGTTATGTGGCGGTCACCGCTCTTCTAGGAAACCGTAACTTTATTGGGTATACACCCTTCAGGAAAAGCATGCGTAATGGTTGTTTCTGCAGTTTTTAATTTGTTTTGCAAATTTCGGAATATTTGTTCCAAACACCAAACTTGCATAAAATACACTGCCAGGCTCCTGAATCGAGGCTCCTTGCAATTCTATGTGAGGTATAAAGGCCTAAAACTTCAAAATAATGAGTCAAAGGAAAACTTTTTATGCAGTTTTGATGCCGACATACTGGCCATCATTTTGGTGTAGTTATTGTTCCGAATTTGAAATCACGACCATTTAAAAAGTTTAACTAATGCTCGATTTATGAGTTCCGAAGTTTATTTGAACTAAATCCTCGTATTTGTCGTTAAACAATGTTGAGCAACATTCTTTCGTACTGCTAGCAATATTGCAACATGTTTTTAACAACAAAAACATGTTGCACAACTTGTTTAGCTACGTGAAAATTTGCGCGGATTTCATATATTGCTAATTTGATTTAGATTGCCCAAATAGTGTTGAGAAAAGGATAAATATTATAAATAAATATTATACAGGGTTAATTTTGGACTTGGTTTTTCAATGAGATTTTTGATCTAACTTGACACAGAATTATTTCAGGTTGGAAAACGACAAAAAAGTATTACTTACATTGATATAAAATATAATGTGGAGACATCAATAAATAAATAAAAACACTGGCAATACTAATGCATAGTATTTTGGAACTATCGAATAAATTAAACAGTGTTTTTTTCAAACAAACTAAATAGTAGTGATAAGTCGACTGTGGGTTTTGCCAATCTTTGACTTGCTATAGTGACTAAACTATTGGATATATTTGATTAAATTTTCGTATGCAGACTCGTTACGGGTCCGTCAGAAGCCCGAAAGTCTGACAATCAGTCTTACCTTGGGGTATCGAGTTACCCAGTAACTGGGTTGTGAAGGTCAGATAGGCAGTAGCTCCATGAAAGGTCCTTTCTTATTTTGCGAATTCTTTTTTGGTCCCATAGTAAAAGTTGTTCATATTGATGAGTAGAACACCCCCTTACATTTTGTCGCATGTTTTCAAAGTCAGCCTGTATTTTGTATTAAACAAGCTCAATGAAATAATTAACAACGTTTGAGAGTACCTAAATGAAACAAAAAGTGTTGTGACGGTGGAAATGTAACATTTTTTCGGTCCTACTCTCATTCGCCAAGAGTGTAGAGTATAAAATGTGCGATAAGGAACTTCCTTCGACAGAGATAACCACTTTTCTTAGAGATTTCGGCCTTCAGCCCCCGAGGTAATTGCTCAACACACTTAAAATGCCTTTCGTTTTGACAGTTCAACAACATTCATTGCGTTATTTTTCGTTGTTGAGCAGACGATTTTTTCAAACAAGGAGCAATGTATTAGCAAATTTCAAAGTCCTTCGGGGATTGTGATAAGGGCGTTACGCAATTTGGGTGTCAGTCTGATAAGTTTATGACACTTAGCAACCCAGTTTCTGTTAACTTATTAATTTATTATCTGTTATCAAACCTCATGACAATATAGCTGTACAAGAATCTTTTTGGTCGTGGCCAAACGCCGCCATCAAGATTTTCAATACCTACAATTTCACGAGAAAATATCATAAACTAGCTGTTGCCCGTGACTTCGTCTCCGATATCGATCCAAGATAAATGGTATTCTATGTCCTAACCCATGTCTTGATCTACCCGTATGACAAATTTCATCCAAATCCGTTCAGCCGTTTTAGCGTGAAAGCGTAACAAACTAACTCACTTTCGCATTACGATGTTTACAAACGGCGCTGCCCTGTCAAGCGGTAAATGGATTATTTTTGAGATAGCTCGAGTACAGAAAACAATTCGTATATTATGTTATTACGTACTGCCGTTAAAGCTACGGTTTCCTAGTCACATAATGGCCTCAGTGACGGTTGTCATGACAATGACGGCAGCGGGGTTTGACTTTACGGCGTCAAAAAGCGCTCTCTAGGAAAACCCCAACCTAAGGGACTACTCACACTTATTCAGCTCTATTCAGCATTTGTCCATAGAAAACGCGCGAAACGCAGCTATCCGCAGCTGAAAGGACGCGTACGCGTCTCATACAAAATCGTAGTTTTCTACGGGCAAACGCTGAATAGAGCTGAATAAGTGTGAGTCGTCCCTAATTCTATAAATAAATGTTGAGTGACGTCATTCGGGGCTAAATTGTAGACATTATGTGGTGGGCCAGGGCTTGGAGAGCAGTGGTAGCCCAGCGGTAACGGCCACGACTTACGAGTTGTAGGTTCGAACCCTGAATGGCGCTTTACTTTGTGTAAATAATTTCATCACCACTGCTCTCAAAACGGTGAAGGAAAACATCGTGAGGAAACCGGCATGTCCTAGAACCAACAATTCGAAGACATGTCACATTTACCAACATGCACTGGGCCTGCGTGGTGGATTATGGCCCACTCCCTCTCATCGAGAGAAGGCCTGTGTCCCAGCAGGCTGATGCTATGCCCCAGGGCTCCTTGAAAATAGACGTGGCAAAGTGTTAAAACAATACCAACAGCTGTCATGACGTTTGATAGCAGAATAACTGATTAGTTCCAAGAATGCGGGTAGTTGTAAAATTTAAAAAAAATTCTTAATTTTTTTTATAATATAGGAATAAAATTTTGATTTTTGAGATTATACTTAATTCAGGGTTGGCAAAACCGTCGAAGCTTATTATTGAAAAGTATACGATGCTTTCACAGTTACTTTACCTCTCACAGCAGCAACCCAAAATAAACCTTATTGTAACGATTATAAAGATCACTGTGATTTTGACAGTGATTCAAACAGCTGTAGAGTTCTTCAATGCAGATTTTACCCACATACATACATAACTAAACAATATAAACGGGCAATGACGCTTTTCATGCAAATTCACGCCAACTGTAAGCACCACTTTGACAAGAATTCTTCTATTTCTACTATATAAATAATTCATTCATCATTCAGTCACGACTAAAGAAAATATTGGCGCTTTGACACTTGATAGGCGCCCGGACCTGACGTCTCAGTGCTGCCACCTAGTAAACATCATTTCAGAAAACCCTTTTTGTAAGCAATCTCATAAATCCCAGCGTGTGTTTTAGCTTACATTTCACAAATAATCTGAGAGCATTAAAATTATGATTTGTTTAAAAAAATATGTGTACGCGTATGTCCCAAATTAGGTTTAAAGTAAAGAGTAAATTTTAATGTGTCTTACTAGAAATGGCTGCGAAAAATTATTTAAGGACATGTCAAAAATTACAATATTATTCAAATTTGTCCCCGGTTACTGGGAATTCAAAGAACTAGCAACTCGGGACGGGTGCTTCGCACGGTTTCTAAGTAATTTTAATATTATTGTGTATCCTTCCGGAATAAGATCCGTTGCGTACTTCAGAAGAACAAGGCGGTCACAAATCACGTATTAAGAAGATCTATAGTTGTAGGCAACACCAGCCTATAATTTATCTGTGCGAGGGGGTGGGCCGTATTCATCCATATTCACCACGCGGACACACGGTTTGTGGTTGTCAACATGTCTACATTTTCCGCGACATGTCGGTTTACTCACAATGTTTAATGACCAGCACCCCATTTGCAAATCACATTTTTAGTCTCATTCGGGTTATGAAGAACATTCTGAAACCATTGCTTCATGTTTGAAAAATTCGTCTGCTCAATAATGTAAATAACGCAATGAATGTTGTCGAACTGTCAAAATGAAGGGTTTTTAGGTTTCCTTACGAAGTTGTCATTCACCGTATGTCCGTGATGTTAAAACTTTATGAAAGTACATAGGAATTTAAAAAGTCACATTGGTAGTTTATTAACGGCTGTGTTGCCAAAACAAAAACAGAAGTTATCTGTTTTGGAAACAAATCTTTTTGCAGTTTTTGACATAAATATTTTTCGCTGCCATTTCAATTTTTACTGAATGAATTTATTTCAAAAATTAGTCCAACATTATATTATTATTAATTATTTTTATTAATAAATTATTAGGTTTACTTCGAGGTCGATAGTAGGTTTTGAAAATCTGATAATTATTTAAATAATTTTTAGGTTGCATGCCATTGTGACGTTAACCAATCAGAAGTTGTTATAGCAAGGATGACATGCAATCTACTTGCATAATTTCGTGTAAGGTACTGGCAGGTTTATTCCCTGGCTTAAAACACGGTTTCCTAGAAGAGCGGTGGCCGCCAAATAACGGCCTCTGTGACGGCTTTGTTCAACATGTTCTCTAGAAAAGCACACAAACTTACTATTCATAAATAACGTTTCAGTAACGTCATTTGCCGGGAAATTGTAAACGCTATGTGGCGATCACCGCTCTTCTAGGAAACCGTGGCTTTACAAGGGAAAGCTAGATGTGATTATTACATACATTAGGTTACAAATAAGTCTAGGACAAAATTACATATAATAACATCTAACCCGAGCGATATAGATTTGATATTCAAATCTATGAAGTAGAAATCCAGTAAAAATAATAAAAATTACAAAAACTACTATCGACACGTAAGAATTAATTACTGGAGCAAAAAGGCCATAAAAGAAATTGTAAAAAAATAATAAAATTAATATTAAATTAGTATACATGTTTATATAATTATGTCAATTTGTACAGCTACAGTTTTGGAAATTCAATTCTGGACCATTTTTTTCAAGAGAAAGGTAATTTTTTGGTAGAAATTAACGTTTTTCAAATCTGTAGCTCCCCTTGACTTGTTCTACTCGTTCCCTATATATAATAGCGTTATAATATAAGAAAAACCCCGACGGAAGCAATGAAAAATTATGTCATAGTTAGTATTAAATCTTATCAAAATTGATACAGCCGTTTTTGAGACGAACGTTTCATAGTTTAACATTTTTTTTAATCCGTCTCAGGTATTGTATAGCAATAATTATTAATGTGAATGGCAGACGGGCGATATTGCGTCTTTCTTATTAATGACAGGAAATAAAACAAAAACTTTTCTTTTTTTTTTTCGTTTTAGGGGAACATGAATCTCTCAAACAGGGCCTGGCTTCATTTATTTGTATAAAAAGATTTTATAAGCGCCCTGTTACATACAAAAAGTGAGTTTTATTATTACTAACGCGACGATATTTTCGTGGACGTCCACGTCCATAAAATGAATGGAAATACGTGCACGTTAAAACGAGATCGTGGACGGAAACAAAGCGTCTTCATACATTTCCATACATTTTACGTTACTATGTTATCGTGATGTTGTAGACGTCCGCGATAATATCGTCACGTAAGAAATTATAAAAAGACACAAAAGTCTTCCCAACCAATAGTGATGTCACAAAAAGTCGTACGACTACCCGCAAAGTCGCTCGTTTGCACAAACTTACAAGTGTGAATAAAACGTGTTCTCTATCACTGCCAACCCCTGTTTCTAGGTAGCGATATAGAATCCCGCTTTGTGCATGAATCCGTAAGTGCCTATAAACGAAAAGGTATTGTCAAGCTCCATTTAAAGATAAAAAAAAACAATTATAGCATAATCTACTTAATGTTAAGTACTAGTTTTATTATTAATCGTGTTATTTAAACTTGCAATTCACGTCCTTTACGTCATTGATATAAGGTTTAAATTGCAATGACTGACGCACGTTCGTGAAATGTCGTTGTATACTCGTCTATTACCTATAGCCAGTTACGGCGAAGAAGGTCGACAAAATTATATCGTGCAGCGGTTTTTTTTCCAGAATTATGGCGAGCGCGCACTGCGAATTTTTCTCGCGCGATTATTTTGTCGCAGAAAGGCAATGTATTCGTATATATGTGGTAAATCGCGGCGTCATGTTTCTTTTGTATGAGCGCACTGCCATATTAACCAATACGTTGTATTACTGCGACACAATAATCGCTCGATAAAAAGTCGTAGTGCACGCTCGCCCTTAGTCCGCGAGAAAGTTTTCAGAAATCTTAAAAGCACAATTAATAATAATAATAGTTGATCTGTAAATTAATTGTAAATTTTGACATATAGTGTATGCATGTTATAGATTGATGCTAGATATTTACGTTATCACAATACAGATAAAATACAAATAAAAATGTTTAGTGAAATTAAATATAATGGTAATGTTTTATTGTTTTAATTTTGCACCCAAATTGCACTTCATGTAGGTACTAATCGTGGTAGGACACCAAACAAACACAGACTCCGCGAAACCGATTTTCGCAGTGTCACTCTCTCTGGCAGTCGCCAATTTGTCACTTGTCACCAAGCTACAGATTTTGTCGTTATTAAGTTGTTAAGACTCGACAAAATCTGTAACTTGGTGACAAATTGGCGACTAAATATAGGAGAAAACAGATCTTCGCTAGGTGGTTTTTGAGATATAAATTTAGCTCTGCTGAGGAGACACTCCAGCAGGGCCACCTATAAACCCTTATCTTTTGAACCAGTGAACGACAAATTCTGATATTTAGGGTCAATTTATACGTGTGCGTGTGGATTGAGTGCTCCTTTTTAAAAGTTAATTATATTTTTACGAAATCAAGAAAGGATTTAGGAAATAATTGTGAAAACTTCATGGTGAAGATAAAAAAATTGTGAAATGTATGATGAGAGAGTCGTGGTCAATTATCTAGAACACTCAATCTACTAACCTGAGAAAATACTGTAACTCGTATCTCATAACATACTAGATATATGTTTAACATTTTAATGTGGAAAATTTGTACTGAATTTGTGAAAGCTATTCACAAATATTCAATTGACTTGAACGGTTTAATTGGATTTTATAAAGGTTTATTTAGAACACTCAATCCTCCTATGGTGCAGACGGAGTGTTCCAAAACTCTGCAACTTTGGCTAAATAAATTCTTAATATTCTTACTCTATTTTACGAGTATAATTCAGAATCAATTTGTGAAACAAAAACCTTAACGTAAAACGTATTAGTTAGAGAGTAAATAAAAAAAATACTTCCTTTTCAACGTACCGTTTGAGTGTTCCATGTTGTAGCGTATATTTTTTCAACCCGAGCTTTTATACAAAAGGCGGCCTCATCAGAAATTGTGAAAATGTTGTCACTAAAGTTTAACACGTTTTCTTTTTTTGTGAACGCTATAGTTTAACAATAATCAACGTTATTATTTTTGTAAGCGACAAAATTGTGTAGGGTGGACATAATTTCGGACACATTTTTCATGTAACCTCATTACGCGCTATTTACTTTTTATTCATAGTTTGATGCCTGTCAGACGCAAGAGCATTTCAGCCCCGCAATTATTGATTTTTTGAAAGTACTGTGTTGTTAAATTATCGTCAGTGTTTCCGCTTACTGATAATAAGTAAGTAAGTACCTATTTTATTATAAATTAAGAAAGGAATACAGAAGTCAACTTTTATCTAATAGTGTGAGGACAATTTATTTCATACAAGGTGTGCTCGCCGATTCGTTTACGTCAATGTTAAGAGTGAAATAATAATAGTAATAATATGTATATAAAGAATTAATACACGAAATAATAATAAGGCCTATGATTCAGTTCCACATACATGGCTCATGAGGATGCTGGAATTGTACAAAATAGATGCAACTCTGCGCACCTTCCTAATGTCGTATATGGGGCAATGGAGACGGTCCTTCTCTATCTAGGATGTCGACAGACCCGGGGGATCGATGAACCGATCAGGATTGCACGGGGAATATTTCAAGGCAATAGTTTGAGTCCACTTTGCTTTTGCTTGGCGTTGAATCCTCTAAGCACACTGCTGAAGGATTCAGGTGCAGGCTATCGGTTGAGAAGAGGTGGCCAGGTGATATTTTACTATCTTTAAATGGATGACTTGAAACTCTTTGCCTCCAACAATTTGCGACTGATACAGTGTACCATAGGCGACGGCGTGCCGAGCCCGAGCGGCAGCATTCATTTTAACCTAACACACGGACTGAACTGAATGCACGTCTGCGTGAATGCTAACAAAAAGCGGCACTAGACGTAGACGTTTATAAAACGAAACTCTTGGACACTACAATTTCTGTGTTGTCCAAGTTATCAACAAAAAAAAACACAGTTTTTGTTAAGCTAAGTTTGTATAAGCTAAGTTAGTGAATATCAGATTATTTTAATTTGGTTTTCTCTTTAATTCATCTTTTCACGTCAAAATCTATACTTATAATAAATCTGTAGAAGTGAAAATTCTGTACATTGAAAATATCAAAAAAATAAATGGCAGGGGGTGTTACTAGACCGACACCGAACCCAAAAGTGTGATTAAATTTTTTTTTGTCTGTCTGTCTGTCTGTCTGTCTGTCTGTCTGTTTGTTCAAGTATCACGCAAAAACTACCGGTTCGATTACGATGAAACTTGGTATAATTATTCTTTAATATCCTGGGCACCACACTGGGTACTTTTTATCCCGGAAAAGTATCCTATCCTACGGTTGGGGGGTGTCAAAGTTTGTATGGAAGAATTTTAACGCGCTGTCCGATTAACTCGAAACTCAATATTTACACTTAAACCCAAAAATTAAGAATAACGTGTATCAGGATTTTTCGAAATTCAACCCCTAAGGGGGTAAAATAAGGGATGAAAGTTTGTATGAAAAATCTTATTCCTTGAGGTAATAAACACGAAACTTCGCACGAATAGTTATCTAAATAAATTATAAAGTTTGTAGTTTTTTGTTTTTCCCCTTTCTTTTTTTTTTTTTTTTCTTTTTTTTTTTTTTTGGGTGGGAAATCATCCAATGACTTCTCCCGCTCTGGGCGGAGCGGGAGGGCGTGTCAGACTTTTACTGACTAAAACCCACCCGTGTTCCTTCCCTTGCCATGCCAGGGGCCACGGTTTCCCCTTAGGACTACCCGCAACCCCGGCGGGCAACGGTCCTAGCGGACCCCGTCAGTTTTGCTGACATCTCTTTGAGGCGCGCGTGGAACACGACGCGCCGTCGACCCGGGCCTGGTCCTTATCGGGGGCGAGCTACCCATTGCTTACCGCCCGCAAGCCCGCGCCTACGGTGGCCGGGAATCCTCCAAGGAGTCCCGACGCCCAGGGCGTCTCCTACGGCGGCTAGGCGCGTGAGGGCGCGAACTTTGCCTCTCCATCACGCGCTCCGCCTCCTCCTTCGTCTAAATTACCCCCTAAAGGGGGATTGGGGGGTGTCAGTGTTTGTATGGAAGAATTTTAACGCGCTGTCCGATTAACTCGAAACTCAATATTTATACTTAAAACCCATGGGGATGTATGGGGTAATTTCCGACACTCACGCGGGCGAAGCCGCGGGCAGCAGCTATTATATAATAAATCTTAAATTATACGTAAATTATTGTTTTATTTCTTTTCTTAAATTAAGGTTGTATGAAGGTCAAGTCGCCGACGCCGCCGCCGCCGCCGACTTAAAAAAATCGGCGCGCCGCTGCCGACAGATTGACTATCGGCGCTCATATCTAGTTTGTTGCAATAAAATGTTAATATGTAGGTACAAAAATATTTTTTCATTTATGTACCTATGCATGGTCACCCTATACAAATTTGTCGCTTAGAAATATAATAACGTTGATTATTGTTAAACTATAGCGTTCACAAAAAAAGAAAACGTGTTAAACTTTAGTGACAACATTTTCACAATTTCTGATGAGGCCGCCTTTTGTATAAAAGCTCGGGTTGAAAAAATATACGCTACAACATGGAACACTCAAACGGTACGTTGAAAAGGAAGTATTTTTTTTATTTACTCTCTAACTAATACGTTTTACGTCAAGGTTTTTGTTTCACAAATTGATTCTGAATTATACTCGTAAAATAGAGTAAGAATAATAAGAATTTATTTAGCCAAAGTTGCAGAGTTTTGGAACACTCCGTCTGCACCATAGGAGGATTGAGTGTTCTAAATAAACCTTTATAAAATCCAAGTAAACCGTTCAAGTCAATTGAATATTTGTGAATAGCTTTCACAAATTCAGTACAAATTTTCCACATTAAAATGTTAAATATATATTTAGTATGTTATGAGATACGAGTTTCAGTATTTTCTCAGGTTAGTAGATTGAGTGTTCTAGTTAATTGACCACGACTCTCTCACGATACATTTCACAAATTTTTCATCTTCACCATGAAGTTTTCACAATTATTTCCTAAATCCTTCCTTGATTTCGTAAAAATATAATTAACTTTTAAAAAGGAGCACTCAATCCACACGCACACAATTTATACTAGCGCAGAGTCGAAGCGTATATCCAAAACTGAACATAACAAATTCAACCATAACTCCACAGCGTAACGCATACATAACTTCTGAGATTTTAAAAAGACGCGCGCATTCGTCGGAATTCGCGCGTCTGCGCGTGAACAACGCTGATTGGTGCGCGCGCATTCTCGCGTATCCATGCGCCCACTAGCGAACCTACGCGTCATCAGTCGGAAATTAGATAGCATAGCACTGCTGTTGATACCCTACTGATTACTACACGTTAAAGAGTGCGCGCGTATTCTCGTTAATACGCGCGCACTCGTGCGGCTTCGCTTTAGTTGTAAAGAATTTGACGCTTCGATGCGCTTCGACTCTGCGCTAGTATAAATTGACCCTTAGTGACAAATTAACGACAACATTTTTGTATTATCAAAATAAAAATCCCTGTTGGTGGCCTTGCCAGAGAGAGTGACACATCTTCTCACGAATACGCGCGCCCGCTAGGTAGTCTGAATCCGGCAGCCACTCCGCGCATATCAAACTAAAGGTAACATTTTCTAGCCGACTGCAGGCAGCAGCAGCAGGCGATGTGTCGCTCCGTCATTGTACAGTCCGCGAGGTCTAAGCTGAGCTTTGCATTTGTGTGAAAAATAATTATCGAAAGTGGAAGGTGCGCGGCGGAGTAAACCCGTTCCAATTTAAAGGACGCGTCGCGCTCTAGGCTGACGTCACACCTACACTATCGAGATCTACGTGCACTCACATAAATGCAAAGCTTTCACTATACTGGCAATATTATGCATTAAATCCTACTACACAGTTACCCCGACTCAATGAGTCGAGTTACAGGTACGCGATTTATGACGTCGACTCAATCGGATCGAATTTTATACCTCATCCTCCTCATCTATATAATTATATAAAAACCAATGCCACTTTTCGTTGTAATTTTATAACTCAAGAACGGCTGGACCAAATTGGATAATTATTTTTTTGTTGTGTTCCTTATTCTCAGGAGAAGGTTTTAGGTAGCGTAGATAGGGTAGGTACGCCATAGATAAGTACTTAGTGAGTTAGTGCTACCCGTGCGAAGCTGGGGCGGGCAGCAAGTTTTTATCGGTCTTACTATAAAAACTTAGAAACTTGTTCAACGTGTGTCTAATGCCAGTTTTACGTCAAACTCCATTTAAAAATGTCGTGTTTATAAGGTGTTTAGCCTAAATAACTCATAAACATGCTTTTGTGGTAGTGAGGTATGTTTTTAGTCTGGATCGACTTTACCGAAAAAATATATTATCTGGCAGCATTTTTTTTTTTTTGTTTGTGTTTTAGGTGAGGTTTTAGGTTTTGGCAATTGAGCCGGTTTCGACTATTCTGCCAGCGTCACGTTTAGACGGCAGCGTAGAGGCGGGCCGTCGACTTTGCAAGTCGTGGTAGGTCCAGTTATAGTCGCAGTTATAATTTAATTCCGTTATGATTTATAAAGGTAGTTAAAAAATTTATAATTTTGGGAGAGAAGTGGGATAAAAGGGAATGGAAGTTAGTTGGGAGAGGAATGTTACACTTGGAAATTTTTCGGTAGAGGTCGAAGGATTTGGTGTTCAAGGAGCAGGCGAAAAATATATGGTCCAAGGTACCTTCCGCAAGACCGCATTCACATAGGGAATTGTCCCGAACATGGATCTTATTCAGAAACACTGGGCTACAAGCCTACAACAATGTCCGCATTTGTATCTGTGGCCGCGTTCCGAGTTATGCCATAATCGCTCACAGCGCTGACATCAATATTTTGCGTTCCGATTTAGACATTACGATTATGACAGCTGAGGTCTGTCATCAATTCGGAACGCTCGTGAACGCGCATAAAGTGCTTGCTCAACGTCAAAACTTATAACATTACTTAAATTCTTTGTATAAACATCAGAAATGTCTTTTTCTTCTTTGGCGGTAGCCAGAAGCACAATTTAGAAAAAGCCACGTTAGTTTATAGATATATGCGACTCAAAACTACAGCGCTGCCAAAAATGACAGTTCAGTCAACTGTCATTTTTGTCAGAGATCACGGTGATATTAGTAAAAGGCATGGTTCGGCGTTATCGCAAGATGGCGCATGTCATGACGTCATCTATGACGTTTCATAGGTCGGCGTTATCGCACTAACGCTTATTCCGAACGGGTGTTAGCACGCTCAAATCGATTACATTGTAACTCGGAACGCCGCCTGTGTGTCAAGTCAATCAAACTGTCATTGTCAATGTCAAACACTTAGGCTGCGTTCATTTTTTTTTTTTTAACTACAACACTCATCAGGGAAGATGAGTGTTGTAGTTAAAAAAAAAAAAATAGTTTTCAGGATGCTAAAACAGCAGTTTTATTCATTAGTGTATATTTTTATATATACGGTAATCAAACCTTATCAAATTAGTACTTATCCCTTGCTTTTCAAATGAAGCAATGATGATGATGATTATTATATTCTATTTTGGTTTATTTGATTTTACAGACAGTTTCTACTACAGATAGAAGGTACAATCGTATAATACAAGTGGCAACACTGACTAGAGGACTGGATCTGTGACTGGATGCTTGATCTGGTTTATCTCGGATCTCCAGGGATAAATATTTGAGAGATAATAAGAGCCTAACACTCCAGACCCTGGCCCTGTCTTACTGAGCAGATGCTCAGGTTATTCAATGTTTATAAGTCGAAGTCGTATTCTTATTTTTATGCTAGTCATTTAAACTTAGCAGTGTTTGACGATGGATAAACTGAAAAAGTGTAGGATATGTTTAGTAGACAATGTTCAGATGTATGTGGTCGCCGACAAGAACCTGCAGGAGATATATGAGAAGCTGACTGATGTCCCGGTAAGTACATAACCGATGTAACATTTGAAGACCTAATAGTTGACATGACAATATTCACATAAATCAATAGACGCCCAGTGCTGGACATAGGCGTCCCTCAAGACCTAGAGACGTCACATCAACCTATCCTGTGCTTTTTGCATCCAGCCAGGGCCTACTAGGTAGTAGGTTACCTGCCCACCTAATTGACCTACACACTATACATTGTAAATTTTCACGCCTCCCCATTATGACCTAGCCAAATATTTTTTGATATTCGGATATCTAATGACCTAAAGAGGTGCCATCAAGAAAATGAATTAAATATTTTGACGAATTAAAAAGTTTTAAAGGAATGCGATATTTTGCGGATATCAAATCAAACAAATATTTGAATCACATGTTCAAAATAAACAAATAGTATAAGAGTCGTTTTGTTGTAGTTTGTAACTGCAGACAATAGACCGATGCTCGCTTGTTTTGTCTGCTACTCTATGCTGAAGCAATGCTACCAATTGCAGAGAAAATGTCTGGAAGCTGAGGAGCTGTTCACTCAGATGTTGAATGGCGACTATAAGGTGAGATTCAACGAAAATTTAGTAATATTTTGCGTTTTACGTGACCATCCTGTCAAAATAATATTCTATCTGAATTTCTGATCTGACATTCAATTGTTTAAATTTACGGTGCTTTTGACAATTATTGTTTGCAATGGATGGTAGCACCACCGACTGTCCAGGAAGCGCTGGGCCTACCTAAGTCTCATCACTTGTGAAGAGTGTTCTGACTGACTACATTAAAGATAAAAGTTTGTGCTGATAGTGACCGTGATCATAAGCATAATTTATTGACCTAACACTATAAACAACTTTTTACAGAGAAAACCTCTTATAAACCAGGGCCTGTTAGAATGTCGCAGAGGTTTGAATAAAACTCCAACAATGCAAATAAGTATAGATGATGAGTGTCAACCGGAACGCATTGCTATCAAAGAAGAATTACCAGCTGTTTTTGAGGGACTAGATGATATTATTGAGCCGAAGGAGGAACATCAAAGTGATGGTATGTTTTTAAGAACAAAAAAATAAACATATATTTGTAATCTATTTATTTTTAACCAACTTCAAAAATAGAAGGAGTTCTGAATTTGGATATTTTTTAAATGTATTTTTGGTTATAACTCCTTTTGCTTGAAAGGATATGCTCTTGAGGTGGTGGTCCTATGATTAACTTTGCCTGGGTATTTTTCGAGTTGAGAGAAAAAAAAATGTTTTTGCATTGGGTAGCCCAATTCTTGAGGAAGGTTATTGGCTATGTAACATCACGCTACGACCCTTAAGAGAAAAAAACGTCAAAAAACGGCAAAACGAAAAAACGTCAGAAATAACGCTAAGCGAAAACGAAGCAATAGCGCGGGCGATGGGATGCGACGCGGTGGGCCGAAATTTCACGCGGGCGAAGTCGCAGGCATAAGCTAGTGTAGGATAAACGAGCAATACTCTTGATTGTTTTTATTTACTTACCGAGCTAGAACCGGAAAATTTAGATAATAGCTATCTAGATGTAGATGTGTTTTGCTAAGTATGTATTATAAATGTAGCAGATATACGACCATACTATTCTGAATCAGGTTTAGAAGATGATGTACCTTTAATGGAGATTAAAACTGAAGTGGAAGAAGAGCAAGAAGCCCCAGCTGTTTATGAGGGACTAGATAACATTATTGAGCCAAAAGAGGAACATCAAATTGGTATGTTTTTAAGAATAAAAATAATGTCTTAAAATTAATGATATATATATTATAATCTATCTATTTTATGTTACATGGGACTTAAACATAACTGGCGAAATGTGGGTGTACTATAGGTACGCCTCTGCCTAACCCATCGGGGAATACAGACGTGGTGTTGTGTTATATTATTTTATAAAAATCTAAAATGTTTTGAACTACTTCAAAGTGAGAAATTTTTAGTTTAATTCAACTTATCAGTGACCACAATATATTGTGAAATAAAACAAATATTAATAATAAACAAGTAATACTCTTGACTGTTTTGTTTACTTACAGAGCTAGAACTGGAAAATTTAGACAATAGCTGTCTAGATGTAGCAGATATAAAACCATACCATTCTGAATCAGATTTAGAAGATGACGTACCTTTAATGGAGATTAAAATTGAAATGGAAGAAGAACAAGAAGTATCTAAGAAGAAACAAAGAGTCACAAGTAAGTATTAGTTTGTTAATCTAGGTAAGCAATCAGGGCCCTGAGTCTACTAACTTATAAACGTTACAATGGTCCCTCAATGGTGAGTTTTTGACAGATTTGCCATACAAAATCTGTCAAAAACTCACCATTGAGAGACCATTGTAATGTTTATAAATTAGTAGACTTAGGCCCCTGGCCAATGGATCCCCTGATAGGAAGTGATTAGTGCTACCTAAAGGTCGTACCCACTTACATGTACAATTTTGAATTCTATGCATAGGACTGTAACTTGAAGTCACAAATTATACATTAGAACCATCGTAGTTCATCCATAAACTGTTAATAACTGATAACAATTACAAAACCCTGGCCAACCAGATGAGGAGTCACCACAAGCTCATTCATACACAAGCATAATACTAATATCAGCCATTACCCCCCCTTGCTGTGTTTGTGCCCATGCTACTGCAAGCAGTGACAACTAGGGAGCATGTCGATCTTGCTGCCAAAATTGCTTAGGCAAGAGTAGTTAATACAATCACGCACGCAGGCGGGAGTAAATCCGCATGACACTTAAGAGCCCACCCAACCTCAGGTTTTTATATCGTTCGCACCATACTACTCGCGGACTGAGTGCGAGCGAGACGGAGGCGGCAACAACTCGGCAAAAGTTTAGGTAATTTCTTTTTACGGCGAAAATAATGGTAATTTCAAAAAAAAAAAAACCATAGTCGCTGCTTTATAGTTAGTTCAGTTAGTGTGCCAAGTTTCATGATCTAATTTGAAGTATTTTTTTAATACCAGCGGTTTATTATTCGGTTTGGAGGTAACTTTGGCTTTTTTTTCTATCGAGAAAATTTTATGAAATCGTGTTGTCGGCTAACATAGTCGCTAACATTAATCCTCAACTTTAACATATATTTATTTCAAAATTAATGTTGCAGTAGTTTCGACATAACGGCGGATCTTGCTAAGCAATTTGACGACATATAGGCCCTTAAAAACGCCTCAACGTACTAGGATTGAGTAGCCGCCTCGATGAGGGTAAGGCGTGGAGGGAGGGGGGTGAGCGTTAGTAAAAACCCCCAAATAGCCTCACATTTTTTCGAGCGAGGCGGCACGTTTCTAAATCCATCCCCCTATTTACCCTGTAAGGCACTTGGCACAATCTTTTTATTGGTGCGGATTTAAAAAAAAAATTAAATTTACTTTTAAAGATTTTTTTAATTTGATAATTGAGGTTAATTAATAACCTTTAAATCCCTATACTTACACGACATGTGTGGAATTTTGAAAAATCGTTTTGGCCGTTTCCATTATTCGATTTAAAGATATTTGTACAAATCAAGCCATGCAGTAAAACCTACCCTAAAAACTTAGTAACCCAAATACGCCCTGTAAAAGTCGATGTATCAAATCAAAAGTTATTTAATCAAACTGGGCTGAGAATCAGCACTTTTCGAACGTCAAACAAACAGTCCCCCAAGACGCGCACCCTTTACCACTTCCTAGTGCTTTAGCTGGGAAGAAGTGGCGCAACAAACTGTCCAGCAGCACAGTTGTCTGTTCAGTTAGAAGATGTAGCTGCATCGTCTTACTACATAACGCGCGCCGCGCGCGCCGGCCGAGTGGCCGACCGTGGAGCCCTAGCGCTCGGCTACCGCCACCGCGATGGTGGCGCCCCCGTCGTGAGTTGCTAGAACTACTAACCAATACCTGACCAATACGTGCTGTGCGGTGATTGGTCTATACAAAATCAGATGTTTTTAAGTTGCCCGCAATTTACTTTTTATTGTAAAAATCTATATTAGTACCTAAGCCCTTCCGAAATAAAGCCAGTACTGTTTAGCGCCTTGAACCGATCATTTTCACTCAACCACCTCAGCTCCTAACAAAGAAAAATGATTCTATACAATAGTATGCAAAATCATTTACATTATTAGCCATAATATGTCAATCTTCTTACAACATTGTATTAAACAGATTTATAATCACAGGGGCGACCGTTGCGAAGAAACTGAAATTAGACACACGAAGAACAAAACTAGAAGATGCAGAAACAGCCGAGGGAATGAAAAAAGTAAAATCAGACTCGAAAGTTATTCGGAGAAAACGTACGTCGAAACCTGACACTTATCTCAAAGAGACTTACAATCTTGACCCACTTAGTTTACTACCCAAGGGTGATTTAACAAAACATATTCGTAAACGCACTGGCGAAAAACCTTATAAGTGTCGTATGTGTCCGCGCCGTTTCAGTGTAAAGTGTAGCTTATTAAGACATATTAGAATGCACAAGGGTGATACACCCTATAAATGTGACTTTTGTCAGCGTTGTTTTAGTGACCAGTGTGTTTTAGTAAATCATATCCGTATACACACTGGTGAAAAGCCTTTCAAATGTGATATATGTCAGTCTAGTTTTCGCCAAAAAGGTCATTTAAAAGAACATATTCGTGTACACCTTGGTGCAAAACCTTTTATGTGTGATGTATGTCAACGTAATTTTAGTCATAAGAGTCATTTAATAGAACATACTCGTTTACACACTGGTGAAAAACCGTATAAGTGTGATGTATGTCAAATAAGTTTTACTTACAAGAGGAATTTGAATCAACATATTCGTATACACACTAATGAAAAACCGTATAAGTGTGATGTATGTCAACGTAGTTTTAATGAAGAGGGTCAATTATTACAACATAGTAGCGTACACACTGGTGAAAGACCTTTTAAGTGTGATGTATGTCAACATAGTTTTAGTTCAAACAGTGATGTGATAAAACATAATCGTATACACACTGGTGAAAAACCTTTCAAATGTGATAAATGTGAGCGTAGTTTTCGTCAACCCTGTCATTTAAAAAGACACAATCTAATTCACACTTGTTAAAAACCTTATAAGTGTGATATATGTCAGATTAGTTATGGTGAGAAGGGTGATGTAACAAAACATTTTCGTAAACACATTGATCAAAACCCTTTCAAATGTAAGTTTAGCCAACTCTGTCATTTATAAATTCATAATCTTATGCACACAGATGATCTTAACCTTAAACCTAGATGCATTGCCAATCATATTAGTTTAAGTTGTGGGATTATATCACCGATAAAAGTGCTTGGCTAAACGCTGGTCCTGGTCCACAAGGGCGCATAAACTAATAGATTAGGAATTGAAAATATTGCTGGAGTTGCTGAGTATTGTAAAAACTATTTTTGCTTTGTATAAAATAAATCTCATAATATATAATTATAATTATTATTAATAACATGTATAATTGCATAGCCCATGTGTAAGTACTCAGTCTTCAGGGTGGATTTTTGAGATGGGGCATCGCCTACGAAATGTATGGGAAAAGTTTTTTTGCGATTTCTGACTTTTCTAGTACTCAAAGCTCAGTTCGTCCAATAGAGGTTTTTGATCCTTATAAAAAACAGGATCGATTGGCATCAAATAAGTTTTTGTGAAAACGGCCCATTTTCGTGCTAACTGTACTTTTTTTCAAAATCTGTGAATGCAGATCAAAATTTCTCAAAAAGTTAAGGGCAGTCTCCTAAGACCATTTTCCTGTAGCTACAACGGTTAAGGTAGCTGTCCTTGCTGCCCCATCTCAAAAATCCACGCTGTATACCTATTATTAAGCTACCATTTTCTGAGTACGTCCTTCGTTGACTTGAATGTGTGAATGTATCAGCCGTACAATGATGCAGGGTCCGCAAGCTACAGGGGCCCTCACGTGTGTAAGCAAATATTTTAGAAAAATATTATTCAAAACCTCAAATTCTTATTGATAAGTAGCCCGTAACTAATTAATACCTAATGAAAATATGAAAATTAATGGAAGTTACTAAGGCTTCAAGCTAAAGGCACGGTCCAACTCTCAAACTCTTATATTCATTTAGTAAAATCACGCAATAAAATTTAACCTAAGAGTTAGGATGCTCCAATTTTCGTTATCGTAATTTATGCTCTTACATTCTCTTAGTTTAGTGACAATGGTGCCGATTCCTTTGTTCACAAACTAAACTAAATTTAAGTTCAGTGCATCTCTTTCTTTCTATTTCATTAAGAAAAGGACAGAAGATATATTTTAGTTTAGTCCTGTCAAATTAATCAGCGCCTGACGTAAATTGACGTAATTTTAGTAGGCAAGTTTTTAATCACGTCTAAACTTGTATGGAGTAGTGACAGATTTGACAGGACTAAACTAAAATGTATCTTCTGTCCTTTTCTTATTGAAATAGAAAGAAAAAGATGCACTGAAATTAAATTTAGTTTAGTTTGTGAACAAGGGAATCAGCACCAAAGACAAATTAACTCATCCGAGTCAGGATTCTTCTAGCTGGCTTCGCTCGCTTTTGCCAAGCGGAACCCTATTACTGAGCCTCGACTGTCGGCTCCGTCCGTCCCTCTTTCTGTCAGCAGGCTGTATATCATGAACCGTAATATGTAGACAGTTGAAAATTTTACAGACCGTGTATTTTTATTGCCGCTTGCCGCTCAACAAATAAAAAAATAAAGTTAATAATTAAAGGCGTGTTTTTTTTCCTCGATCTTCGGAATCCTTCGTATGCGAGGCCGACTCGCACTTGGCTGGTTATTACAAATATTGTGGAAAAGGAAATACGGGTTGGCAGGGACATCGACGCGAAAACGGTTACCAGCTTTTTTTAACTTAGTTATTAGTTTTTTTTCAACGGTTATTAAAACAAAAATAACTTCAATACCTACACGGTTAAAATGTTTGGAACAGCAGATATTTTTTTTCAATAACTGATTATGCATTGAATACGTGGAAACCGTTTTCGCGTCGATTTCCCTGCCACCCTGTTTAGTTATGTTTGTGTTAATAATGTGTTTAGGTTTCTATTGCGAACCTTTATTTCTGAGCTGCAGATCTATTCTGTAAAAATATCACTGTGAAAATTGAGGTGAAGTGAGTGGTCATTATATTCATTGCAAAGCATTGACACTCTTCAGCTAAGAATAAATAACCTGAGACGCGCGCCTCTTTCGGCTTGGACACGATCGCGAGATAATGGAAGTTTATTTATTTTCAACTTTATTTCAAATGGGGAAGGTCGATATTTGTTTGGCAGTGACGAATGCGCTGCGCTGCGCCTCGCCAGGTTTGCGCCGGCCCTTACATGTCAAAAAGATATTCAGTGTGTCTTATTCCCATATCTTTTCCATTCCCATCCTTAGTCCCATTAATGTGGTACTCCAAGTTGAATGCGGGGAAGCTCCTATCTCAGAAGACAATTCCTATCTGACAAATATATATTCTGGATCAACTCAACTCATCCTCTCATATACAGTATGTTAACTAACAGAGGGCGTTCCCGTTAACCCGCAATAGTATAGCGTCCATACATGCCAGAAAAAATATTAAAATCGAAAAAAAAAAAAAAAAAAAAAAAATTTTTTATCATAAAATATTCACGAAAAATATTAATTTCATACGTAAATGTAACACTCTGTACACGCTCACTTGTTTTTCAGCTTGGAAAGACAAGTGCGACAAGTACGCGTGTACAGAGTGTTAGTTTTACGTATGAAATTAATATTTTTCGTGAATATTTTATGATAAAAAAATAAAAAAAGTTTTTTTTTTTTCGATTTTAATATTTTTTCTGGCATGTATGGACGCTATACTATTGCGGGTTAACGAGAACGCCCTCTGTTAGTTAACATACTGTATAAACTATTTCCAACCATTTATTTAACTTTTGACATATACACACTGAAGTTCCGTAACATTAAAAACCCTAGTGAAAAAATACAATGCTTGGGCCTTAGGCTTGGGCACTTTGTTTTTGATTAGTGCCGTTTAACGTTTTAATAATAGCTGTCAGAAGTTAAATAGATTATTGTTGAAGTTGGAAGATTCAATTTACAACTCTAGGTTCAGATAATCAGGACTCTAGTAGATTGAATCTTTAGATTATTGGTCCCATAAACGTGCTCCCTATTTATTGTAAGGTATAAAAAAATCCGTTCCCTTTATTCTTTTTCACCGTTCCAGATTGTGATTTTTATAAGTGATACAGGTTTCATTTCGTGTAAAAAAACTCATAATTTCTCACGCATTCTGGCTAGCAAGTCTCATGTCTAAATCTCACTCTTGCAACACTGAGTGTCACATTACTGTCAAGTGACAATGACAACTCAAGTTTTGTTTTTATAGGTAGGTAGTATAAAAGTACTCTGTGGTAGGTAGTCTGTGGTATGTATGTATGTCTAATTGTTGTGGTTGTGGTAAATAAATAAATATACTACCGGTTTCTAATAACCTGTGAACGATTCACAAGTTGTAGGCGGTGTTAAGGGCCTAAGAAACGAAATCCTATGAACTACCTGTACTATCTAAGAGAGATTATAATAATATAAGTCTCCTCGTTTGCTCCCGTCTTAGCGCCTTATCGTGCTGTACAAGGGATGCGCACACGGTATTCACAAGCTTTTATTCCCATTCGAAATCGTAATAATTATACACAAGACACGCCGGTTAAGTGTATGCCACAGTGTTTTTCAATAATATAAGTATAAGCTGAACTAAATAACTTTTAGCGATACGTTTTGAGTTCAAATATGGAAAAACTGCCAATGTGTAGAATATGTTTAGTTGCGAATGTTTCTATGTATGTAGTGGTCAACAGGAACTTGCAGGAACTATACGAGAAGCTGACTGATATTCCGGTAAGTTGTTATATTTATTATAAGAATTAAATTACCAATGTGATAGCTATTAAATGAGAATCATACACCAGGATTTAAATTCATATGAACTTTCGGCCAGAGAGCGTCTTAGCGGCAATTGGAAATTATTGACATCAGTGGAAGAAAACCATGTGAGGAAACCAATAAATCTAATTATGTCACCAATCTGCCTTAATGCTCATACTTTCTCTGTATGAGGCGTATAGAAAGCATTACTGATCACCAAGTGCTATTGGGTTTTTCCATCTAGAATTGCTCAGTAGCAGCCCGGAGTCTGGATTTGTGCCCGGTTGATGGCAATAGGCTCGCCCCTGTTACATGGGACTTGAACATAACTGGCGAAATGTGGGTGTACTATGGGTGCGCCTCTGCCTAGCGCTTCCAGGAATACAGGCCTGATGTTATGTTATGTTACTGATCACTAACTGTTGGCTTTACAATAATTTAATGTAAGATTGGAAGTGTTTTAATCACATAAACAAAATAGTGTTAGACAAGTTTTATTATTTATTTATTCATTTATTTAAATTACAATTATAAGACATTATTTTGTTGCAGTTTATAACTGAAGACAGAAGACCTATGCTTGCTTGTTTCTTTTGCTGTGCTAAACTAAAGCAATGCTACCAATTACTGAGAAAATGTCTGAAAGCTGAAGAGCTGTTCGCTCAGATGATGAATGAGGATTATGAGGTGAGGTAAACTTCAACAGCCATTAATTCTCATATTTCCAATTTCAGTATATGTGGAAGTGATCATCTCAAGATCATACCTATTATGGCTGGATTTCACGCCAACCATACTATTGAGTGTTAAATGTGATATGATATTTAGTTCTGAACTTTAATTATGTAATATTACCCTAGCGTTTAATTTACTGTATTTTATATTCCACAGTTAATCTGTGAACAGCGTTGTGGGCTACAATATTGTTCAAGTATTATGTGATTTTCTTTTTCTATACCGTATATTGTAGCTGTTTGTTGTTCCTTTGATTAAAAATAAAAATAAAATATGTATGCTTTTGACAAATATGCATGTTTGCAATTACTATTTTCTTAAATACTCCACATAATACTGCCACAACTTCTGAATGAAACTTGAATGTGGCAGTTTGATAGCGGTCCTCTCCCTTGTCAGTGAGAGCTATGCAACAAAAGCTTGTGCAGAAGTCAGTGAGGTTGGTAGCGTAGCTGACTCCCCAGGGTACATTGAACCTACTTAGGTACCCTCTTTGTGCTCTTTTGAGTGACTTTAGTATAATGAAAAATGGTGCGTGCTTGTGAGACTGATCACCTGCATATTTTCCTAATACTATAATCATTTTTTACAGCCCAATACTTTAATAAACCAAGACCACTTAGAGTTTTTCAATGGGTTTATTAAAACTCCAACAGAGAACATAAGTATAATTGATGAATATCAAACAGAAGGCATTGCTATCAAAGTAGAATTACCAGCTGTTTGTGAGAGACTAGATGATATTATTGAGCCAAAGGAGGAACATCAAAGTGACGGTATGATTTTAACAAAAATAATATGTTAAGTATAATGAATTAAATACATAATCTATATATTTATTACATCTCCAACAGAGAACAGTATTGTTCATGAATGTCAAACAGAAAGAATTGTTGTTATGAAAGAAGAATTACCAGATAGTATCTTAAAATATATGAAAGATATATATTTGTTTTTATTAATCAAAAATGTTTTGAAGTACATAATATTTTAAAGTTTTGGTAATGTTTAGTTTAATTCAACAGTTAAATTTAACAGAAACCACATTATATTGTGAAATAAAACTAATATAAATAATAAACAACTGTTTTTGTTTACTTACAGAGCTAGAACCGGAAAATGTTGACGATAGTTGTCAAGATGTAGCAGATATAAGACCATACTATTTTGAATCAGATTCAGAAGGTGATGAACCTTTATTAGAGGTTAAAATTGAAGTGGAAGAAGAAAAAGAAGTATCTATGAATAAACAAAGAGCCAGCGAGACGACAAGTAAGTATTAGTTTTTAGCTCCCCCCTCCTCCTGGTGATACGTGGTGAGGTTTTAGACTAACCCCCCGCCCCCCCCCCCGTAAACCGTAAATCGCGCGTTCAATGAAAAAAATAAATACACTCAATATCTCACTACACCCCCCCCTCCCCACGTGTGGTATAACGTGATTTTTTTCTGACCCCCTCCTACCCACCCTTTCGTGCCTCAGGTGATTAAACGGACGAGCCCTTAGCAACGACACGTCTGTATCACGCGCAGGGTCAAAGCAAAGGTGTATGTAAAGTACAAATACCGACGTCGCCGAATCTTGGTATGATCAATAAATAATACGAGTAGTTACAAATATATTCCGCGATAATATCATTTTAAAAAAACTCTCTAGTTAAAAATAACTCTCGAGAGCGGCTTATTTCGATTGGATCCCAGAATCTGACCCCCATTTGTGCGATTCCTTAGAAATGTGGATGAAATTAATATTTTGTTCCGAAATGGTCCCTGCTGTGAAACGGTAAATGGAAATGAAATTAAAGAGTAGATACAAATTATTGGCATAATATTGTAACGTAACAGTTATGGATAAAACAAAAGAAATGCCACTTCAACAATATTCGAGTGAGACCACACACGTCCTTGCGCTGCGTCGTCCTAAAATAAAGGTACAATTCCGAATGTAACGGCAGACCGCAAACATCTGGACAACCGCAATGACAGACCGCAGAGACACTACTAAAGTCGTCAAATCAAAATGTAATAGGCCCGTTGACATTGGTCATCGCGACGTAAATAGTGAACTTGGAACGAAACTGAATGAAATCATCTATATCTATACTTATAATAAATCTGTAGAAGTGAAAATTCTGTACATTGAAAATATCAAAAAAATAAATGGCAGGGGGTGTTACTAGACCGACACCGAACCCAAAAATGTGATTAAATTTTTTTTTGTCTGTCTGTCTGTTTGTTCAGGTATCACGCAAAAACTACCGGTTCGATTGCGATGAAACTTGGTATAATTATTCTTTAGTATCCTGGGGACCACACTGGGTACTTTTTATCCCGGAAAAGTATCCTATCCTACAGTTGGGAGGTGTCAAAGTTTGTATGGAAGAATTTTAACGCGCTGTCCGATTAACTCGAAACTCAATATTTATACTTAAACCCAAAAATTAAGAATAACGTGTATCTGGATTTTTCGAAATTCAACCCCTAAGGGGGTAAAATAAGGGATGAAAGTTTGTATGAAAAATCTTATTCCTTGAGGTAATAAATATGAAACTTCGCACGAATAGTTATCTAAATAAATTATAAAGTTTGTAGTTTTTGTTTTTCTAAATTACCCCCTAAAGGGGGATTGGGGGGTGTCAGTGTTTGTATGGAAGAATTTTAAAGCGCTGTCCGATTAACTCGAAACTCAATATTTATACTTAAAACCCATGGGGATGTATGGGGTATTTTCCGACACTCACGCGGGCGAAGCCGCGGGCAGCAGCTAGTAAAATAATAATTAATCACCTAAAGTGTCAAAAAAATACATACATTTTTTGGCGCGTTAAATAATATGGTTACTTCACTAATTTGTCATTCCGATGTAACTAGTGAAGTTCACTAGTTACATCGGAATGACAAATGTCAACGGGCCTATTACATTTTAATGACTTTAGTTTCTATGAACTATGATAACGGTTCAGTAGATGGCGACATAGCCGTCTGAATAAAAAAAGAAAAAAAAAAAGGTTTATTCTGCAAAAACAAAGCGCACAATACAAAAAAAAAAATACAGACATAAAATACGCACATACAATGTAGCCAAAGGCCTCGTATCCAAACAACAAAACGCGCGCTAGTGCTACGGTCGAGAGGACAATTGCAGACTGACTACAGACCTACCAGTAGCTCTGCTGTCATTGGCTGTCACGAACAGAGCAACATAATCGTCGATGATTAAAACAGCTGCGGCACTGCGCTTGCGGTTACTGTCAACCGTAACGTCGCTGCCGTGACTATAAATTACGACGTGCAACACGTTGCAATGTGATGTTATGTGGCAGCACAACGGTCACCCAACGCCCGTGTTGCCTCATTCCCAATAATAGTTACTGATTATGTTTTTTTATTTTATTTTCCATGTGTAACATCTTTCCTCTCGCTTTCCTGCAATCCCTGCGAATGATAGTGTGAAAAGGGACGGAAGTGTGTAACTTGAGACCAGGCGCACGCTCATTGGTCAAAGCAAATAGCGCGCGCTTCCCCGGCTTCCTATTACACACTTCCATCCCTTTTCACGAAATCACTCCCAGAGATTGCTGGCAAGCGACAGGAAAGAGGTAACATATTAAAAAAACAAATTAAGTAATTACACGGACGTTGCAGAGACGGGTAAATCCAGAGCAGAATATATGCGAGATTACCGGCAGAAAAAACGCGAGGAAAAGTTAAAAAATGGGAAGGTAGAGCCAAAAAAAATTGCGCGTAATTCGACTCAGCGTAGCAGGGATTTTCGAGCACGTGCAGCAATTCTCTCACAGGCATCAACCGCCGACCCAACTACTGCTTTACCAAATCAGCTTGTGAGGCCTGCAACTTTACGATTGCCATCGTTGCCTACTCCGTCTACATCAACATTGACTGCATGTCGGCATCCTGCCGATGTCGAACAAGAAAGAGTGGCTGAAGATGTTGAACAAGTGGAAAATAATACATGAATAAATTTTGTCAGGATATAATATTAATGTTGCTTATTATCAAGGTGAGATATCAGGTTACATATCATAATATGCGACTACTGCAAGACTCGCTCTTTTTTTAATTTTAAGTAAATGTGTTTTATTTAAGAAATGCTTATTTTAACCAAATAAATATAAAAATACGAAAAAACCGGGGGAGGGGGAATAATTCTGACCCCTTCACACTCATGTCGTACTGGGATCAGTTCAGAACAAAATATTAATCCACAAAATGGGATCGAATTGTGGCATCAGCACAATTCGAATTCGAAGTTAGTAAAAAAAATTTGCTCCTCAACGTAAATAACGCAAGGAATGTTGTTGAACTGTCAAAATGAAAGAAATTAGTCTTAGGGCGAATTTCACCAATGCAATTGAACGCGATCAGCACTTATACAACATTTAAGACCTGTCAGTGTCATTATTTTCTTTGGAATATTGACACTGACAGCTCTTGAACTCGGTTTAGATGTGTTGATCGCGTTCAGTTACATTGGTGAAATTAGCACTTAATCGGTTACGAAAATGATTTTCGCAATTAGATAGCAGATTCATCATGCAAAGCGCAATTATTTTGATTCGTGTGCATGTCAATCATCTTCCAACATTGTACTTACCAGATTTATAATCACAGGGGCGACCGTTGCGAAGAATTCAAAACTAGACACAAGAGGAACAAAACTAGAAGATGCAATAACAGCCGAGCAAATGAAGAAAGACAAATCAGACTCGAAAGTTATCCAGACAACTCAAATACGTACGTCTAAACCTGGCACTTATTTCAAAGAGCTGTTTTTATGTGATCAGCGTAGATTTAATCGAGTAAAAAAAAAAATACAACATAATCGTACACAAATTGGTAAAAAACTTTATAAGTGTGATATATGTCAGCGTAGTTTTAGTGAAAATGGTAAATTAACAAATCATGTTCGTATACACACTGGTGAAAAACCTTATAAGTGTGATGTATGTCAGCGTAGTTTTAGTGTAAAAAGTAATTTAACGAATCATGTTCGTATACACACTGGTGAAAAACCTTACAAGTGTGATATATGTCAGCGTAGTTTTAGTGTAAAGAGTAATTTATCACGACATATTGGAATACATACTGGTGAAAAACCTTATAAGTGTGATGTATGTCAGCGTGGTTTTAGTGAAAAGGGTCATTTGAAACAACATATTCGAATACACACTGGTGAAAAACCTTATATGTGTGATGTATGTCAACGTAGTTTTAGTCAAAAAGGTGTTTTAACAAAACATGTTTGTGCTGGACGGGAGTGATCGCTGGACGCGAAGTACAAGGAGGATGTATGCCTGTCCAGGTTTATACCGTTATGAGGGTAGGTCTCTCCTAGTCCAGGCACCGATAGATTGTGGTTATCTTCTTGAATTCAGCTAGCGGCTATGTCCTGAGTTTTTGACTTAGAAATAATAAAAACACCGAACTGATAAGCCTCACTCATGAAGGCTTATCAGATGGCGCTCCACTGCATGCAGAATGTGTTGACGATCGTACACTAATACCTCGAGTTCACGGGTCGACACAGCGACGAGCTCGGCTTTGTATTGAAATACCCACTACCACGCTTGGAACACTGATTTTAGAACAATTTTATAAGACGTCATATTTTATGATAAGCATGAACATGTTAAGAGTTAGTTATTAAAATATAATTTATTCAACACATTTCTTGAACGTTCAAAATGTTTCTAACACGTCCCGTCACGAGCGTAGACGCCTGCACACCGAGATCTGGAAACAAATATAGTATTTATACCATTCCCCCTCTAAAAAGCTTATTTTATTCACGCAAAACAGTGAATAAAAAGCACTTTTAATCACTGTTTTGTTGTCCTGGTGACCCCCATCTCAATGCTATACAACCTCCTTGCGAAAAAATTAATGTGCATTTAAATTAATTTCGACGGCACGGTTGGAGTAGTGGTTAAGCGATTGACTACTGCGCTGCGGTCGCGGGTTCGATTCCCGCACGGAACAAATATTTGTATGACTTACATGTAGTTGTTCCTGGTCTGGCTGTTTGTGTATGTCAGTTTAAATGTTTGTAAACGCACCCACGATACATGAGAAATTCCTAGTGTGGGGTAAAGTTAAAAAAAAAAAAATCTTCATATAATATGCCTATTTTCGCTTAAATCTTTCTTTTTCTCGTAGTCATGGTATAAAGTATAGTATGCAACTCTTGAATAAAACGGATTTATATCGAGGGCCACGAATCACTCGCGTCGCTCAGGATTCTAACACTTGAATCACATGAATCACTCCCTCCGGTCGTGATTCAGTCGTTAGAATCCTTCACTTGGTCGTGATTCATCTATGGCCCTCGCTTTAAATCCGTCCTTTATTCACTAGTTGCATAATATACTATTTTATCACATCTACTCCAAAAGAGCTAGTTTATTCTTTGCAAACAGGGACTAAAATAGCTCTTTAATCCCTAGCGACTAAAAGTGATTTCAATTTGGAACGTGGATATTGCTAGTAAAGGTCCAATACTTAAAGCCGGGTCTGCTGCGCCATGTTTTAATGTTTTAAAAACATCAAACACGAACCAATCAGGCATGCGCAAATCAAACACGAAGCGTTTTGATTGGTTCGTGTTTGATGTTTTTAAAACATTAAAACATGGCGCAGCAGACCCGGAGCTCATTCTCAGCAGTAGTGCTTCCAACTACTAGACCATCGAGGCAATTAAAATGTTTTTTTAATTTTTTTTTATGTACCTAGATACCACGAATAAAGGAAATAATATTGGTAGCACTTACTGGCACCGGTTAGAGTACGTTATCCCATTCGTGCCACACACGGGGTCCACCTCTTGAGTACAGACACATATGTTTTGAGCGCTGCTCATCATGGCTCCCATCAGAACCAGGAACAGGGTGAACACTGGCGAGAATGATACGAAGGGTATTCTTAACCGACGTTTATTCACGATAGTGCTGTTAAACTTTCAAGGAATACTTAATGTACCTATGCTTGAGACTTGACATACCTACCATAAGTTGAAGCATTAATAACAGTTGCACGGTGATTGTTGATGCGACTCGACTGTTGCTTCATATTTATTGTATGCCACTGGCACCAGACTGGCAAGAAACTCGCATCGTGTATAACTCACACTGCAAAGTTCTTATGGTGGATCCGCAGTGGTGGCCCGCGAAATTGATATTTTCTTGTTTTTTGCAATTTGCAGGTGACCGCAAATCTTACGTTGATACAACCTGACAGTGACCAGCAAATTGCAAAAAAACCTAAAAAAAAACTATTGGGATATAATAAAATGGCTAATATTTGTTCTTTAAAAAAACCTCGACTGAAAAGTCCGACTGCGTTTCTGAAATTGTTAACGTAGAAAGTGATTGTGATTGAGTCTATCTGAAAACTTTAGAAACACAGATTGGGATGTTTTTTTTTAATAACTCCATATAACCTAGTGGGTGGAAAACGACAACGCGGCAGGCTCTGGCGGAGATGGCGGGAGGAGCTGGACTCCTTGAACAAAGATTGGTCGTTGGCAGCTCTGGACAGAGGGAGGTGGGATGATGAGAGGAAGTCGAAGAAAGCCTTTGCCCAGCTGTGGGACTAATAGGACTAATAAATAAAAAAACTTACTCATATTTATTTTCATGTTTTCCTTGTAAAGTCACAATTGTACGACTAGTTACTATAGGAATAGAGAGCCTTTTAAATAGAAGCAACGAAAATAGATAACAGTTCTGTTTCAATAATTTATGTGGTACGTAGCTGTTTCGTGTTTCTGAAATTATTATCAATTGTAACTTGTGCAACAAAAGCAATTGTATTTTTTATGCAATTAATTGTAACGGAATTAATTAATTTAGTTATTTTTAAATAGGTTATTGGATTGCTAGTGGCATGGTGGTTGGCCACACCTCTCATACACGATAACGGATGAACCCATATCTTGTGATTAGGTAAGTTTAAGAGCGATCAGTGTCGTTATTTTCTATGGAATATTGATATTGACAGCTCTTGAACTCGTTTTAGATGTGCTGATCGCGTTCAGTTGCATTGGTGAAACTCACCCTGAGACTAATCTGTTTCATCTTAACAGTTCAACAACATTCATAGCGATTATTACGTTGTTGAGCAGAATCAGATTGTGATTGGTCGTGTATAACGCAATTCGCGATTTTTCAAAGTACTCTTAGTGCTTTCCAAGTTTATCTTGGACATTAAGTACCTACTAACATAACATCGGTGATGAGAAACATCGTGAAAGGCTCTTCTCATGATACAGTTAAGGCCCGAGCATTGATTACCACGCTTGCTCAAGGAGGGTTGGCGATTTCAGACTTTTTATTCAGCACTCTAATTGCGTAACACACGATCAATTAGAATAATTTTGAAGCATAATGCTAAACCATTGCTTCGTAATATGTTCGAAAAATTTGTGTGCTCAAAAACGTAATTCAGTTTATCTATCTAAGTAGGTACTATCTCCCTTACTAATAAACGTATTTTATCAGGTGAATACACACCGATTTCTCTCTTCTAGTCGTCAGTAATTTGAAGTTCGAGAGAAGAAGACAAAGCGTTGGGTAACTATACACAACGTTTATTAGTAAGGAGGTATTTATATATAAATAACGCAATGATTTTTGTTGAATTACTATAAAAATGATTTATAGTGTTGGAGCAACTATGGATATTTGTTTACACTAGGCAAGTACGGATGTTTGTTGCCTGAATATTGGCAAATATAATAAAACTCAAGGGTACCCCAACCCAAACAAGAAATACATACCTACCTACGGAGTATTGCTGAGGAGATAGGAACAAAACAAAACGTGAATCAAGATTATGGTCACGTTATCGTGCTACTGGTGAAGTGGCTGAAAGACAGCCAGGCGGGAAGCGCTTATCCAACCAACGACAAAACCTATTTTTGCATGTTGCCTCGAGAAGACAACCAAATGTTACGGCCATGCAGTTGCTTGTCAGAGACCCAACTGAGATCACTGCATGAAGCTAACCTTCATGCTAGTAGTCCTCTTCATACTCCAGCACTACGCCGAAATCGTGAACGAAGACTACATTGGGCTCGTGAACATTCGCTCTGGGAAGATTACTGATAACTCCCGATTCGGTTTCCATCTCGATTCGCGAAGAGTACGCGTATGGCAAGTTCCTGGTGAGAGACGTCTGCAACACGCTCAGGAAGTCTATCCATACCACGGCAGGATAATTATGGTTTGGGAATTCGTCTTGGTGGAAGAACATACGCAATTCCAGTAATTTTTAAGAAGAACGTTCCCATTCGCATCTCTTTCGCAATCTGTCAAAAATTCAATCAATTTACCATTGAAGTATTATTGTACTAACGTACTTAGTACAGTTACCTACCGGCACGGATCTTTAGCGCTCGGCGGAAGAGTGGGGATCGCTTTGCGCATCGTACACTTATGACAAAATACGTAAAGGGACCCAATAACTCACTTCTGCGCAGGTGAAGGTCAGCGCTCAAGAATCGTGCCGATGATTGTACAGTGGCCAGCACATCAAGCTACTAAAATCTGTCAAATTTCTTTAGTAGATTTTAAACTTTATCGCTAAAGCATTAGGTTCAAGTTTGATTGGGAAAGTTTGACAGTTTTGGGTAGCTTGATGTGCTGGCCACTGTACCAACATTATTAAAATTCCTACCTATGCAATTTACCAACATTTTTGACAATTTTGACAGATTGCGACTCGAATGTGAATGTTTTTTAATCCGGTAGTACGAGAATAATTGGCCAGACCTCGTTAAGATCACCATTGGAGACACCATGACCGCTGAAAAATACCGAAACCAGGTGCTCGCTAGGTGCTGTGATCGATAGTCTACAGTCATCGACTACAAATGGACCAAGAATTCACGCTTGTGTGTGTCAGTGGTGTCCAGCTGGCTCCACCAGGAGCACGACGTATCGGTCCTAGACTGGCCCGAACAATCTCCAGATCTAAACCCCTTAGATCTAGCGTGGGACATGCTCCATAGAACGGCTTTGTAGAATTTTCCTGCCAACATTGCGACTGAAGAACAACTTTTTTGTCATCTTGAAAATATCCTGCAGCAACACTATGTTATCTTGAAGAACGTCATCGGTGGTTTTACTGCCTACTGATTTTCGCATTGCATTTTTTATTGCAAAAAGAGGAATAATTTCGCTTTATTTTTCACTTTTTCATGAAAAACACATTCATTGATTCTTTTACCATTGTTACATATTATGTAGGTATCTAAATATTGAATGAAGAGATACCTACTGGCAGTGTTGCCATATATACAGATTTCGCCGTATATACAGATTTTAGAAGTTTCTACTGCGTATTTCTCTTTCCGTGTTCAACTGGCGACACCGGTCTCGCGAAATCCACACGTTTTTGTTTTACTACGGAATCAATCCTACGATCCCGTGTTCAATTCGCGTCAACTGAGCACGCTTTTGCGATCAAGCAACGTTAAAAGAAGTTTTACAAAACAGTGTGTCCTGTCTATTCGAAACAAATCCGTACTGATTTAGCGCGTTCGTAAATGTTCGGGATAAATCGTGCGGGCCGAAGCAGGCGAGAGCGCCCGAAGTTGGATTTGCGCTCTTCTCATTGCAGTTTGTTACTGTGCGTTCAAGGATATGTTTTGTTTACATAGTGCATAATGGAAGAGTTTAAAAGGGTTTTCAGTGAAATCACTAAAGATTTTGAAATACTCAACTATGACGGACAGTCGAGTGACAGTTATAAGTGTAAAATTCAGTGCTTATTACATTATGACGGAGAATACGACGAAAAATGTGCTAGATTTGTGGAATGTTTTTCAAAACAAACAAATTCTAACTGGGTTATGAAAAGACGGTTTGCAGAACCCATACGTTATGAATTCAGAAAATTGTTTGGATGCCATCTTTCGGAAAGAAATAAATTGATAAATAAAACGCAAGGTGTTAACAGAAACTTTAATTGCAAGTCGTCTCTTAATATAATTTTTTTGAAATTTGTGAATACATTATTTTACCCAGCAGTTAAAAAGAAACGTGCACACAATATCGCTGTGAACATAGACCAAAACGAACGTTCCGCAAAATAGTTGTCTTGTCGGTGTTTTTTTTGTTATTTTTGTGCTGATAATAAATGTTTCATTAATTGTATTGTATGTAATATTTCATTGAAATCATATTGAGTTAATAATACAACCTACTGTCTACTATAGAATAATACCGTCGCTGAATCAACACGCTTTTGAAGACTCAAACAGTCTAAGAGTCAAGTCAAAAAAGTGTTCAGTTCAACTGCACACGATTTTGTTAAACCTTACCCAGCGCCACTTGATCACAACACAAAGGCGTGCTCAGTTGACGCGAATTGAACACGGGATCGTAGGATTCCGTAGTAAAACAAAAGCGTGTGGATTTCGCGAGACCGGTGTCGCCAGTTGAACACGGAAAGGGAAATACGCGTTTCTACTACAGATAAAAGGTTCAAGGCACCTGGCAACACTGGGCTGGCCTGTCGGGCCTGTCTAACTAGGTCTAACTATTAACTAATGTGTAGACGTCAAAACGGAGTGGTGAAGGCATAACAAGTGCTTCTGTTTGTCTTAAGAATTTTCTCGATTTTAGTGAATTTTACAAGTGTGAACTTCAATCGAGGCTATTCTTTGTGTTTGTGGTGTAGTATAAGGTTTGTTTTAACACTAACTTTTTATATTTTAAAGATTTTATCCCGTATCCACCATGGATATTAAAAAACCCCCTGACCCTCCTGATCCCTTTGACTATACTCCGGTGTTAACTGTTTCTCTTCCCGATGACGAAGTGTCAAATGATATGATGGATTCCGAATCTACAAGTAGGAAAAGACTGGCTACTTCTTCCCCGACTATTGAAACAAATCCTCCAAAATTACCCAAAAAAGAAATTGGAAGACAGTCTTACACACTAAGGGATAATCCACCATATATTGTACACGTTTCCTTAAAAAATGGCGAGACCCCTGGTACTGTTTTACACCCGGTTAAATTTGGAATGTTTTTGACGCAAAACAACTACAGCAACATTCTCCTAGGTAGTGTCAAACGTCTAGGAAGGAACCGTGTTTCGGTTGAGTTTAAGTCTCACCAGGATGCAAACAGCTTCCTGATAAGTAACACATTAGTCCAAAATAACTTTGTGGCAACAATACCTCAATTCAACATAACGCGTTTGGGCCTCGTTAGAGACGTTCCCAGTGAATGGACAGAGGATGAGGTCATTGAGAATATCAAGGTTCCTGCTGGGTGCGGCCCAGTTATAAAGGCAAGGAGAATGAACCGGAAGGTGACTTCGCTAGGTGTTACAGAGTGGAAACCTACTCAAACTGTAGTTCTCACTTTTGATGGGCAAATCTTACCTAAACGAGTTTTCTGTTTTTATTCTGCCCTTTCGGTGGAGAGATATATGTACCCAAGCATTCAATGTTACAACTGTTGCCGTTTCGGTCACACACGTACAGTATGTCGCTCAAAACCGCGCTGCTTTAAATGCAGTCAAGACCACCCAGGTGATGGATGCCAAGTTCCCACTGACTGTGCCATTTGTGTATTATGCTCTGGAAATCACTATGCCAACGATAGAGCTTGTCCTGAATTGGGACGACAAAAGGGCATAAAAGCTCTTATGGCTGAAAAATGTATCTCTTATGCGGAAGCAAGTCAGGTTTTCCCTCCTGTTTCAAGATCGTATGCTGAAGTGTCTAGAGTATCCCAAAAATCTAAACCAATACCTAGCTCACCCCAATATCCCAGTCCAGCTTCACAAATACCAAATTCATACCGTAAAACGGTCTTTCTAAAACCTAAATCTCATGCCCCTCTTTCACCTAGCTATGACAAGCAGGCTCATCAAGCCCTTATTCAGGATTACTCCTTCTCTCCTTCCCAAAACGGCTGTGCTTTCCCACGGGAAGGTGCAAGTAGTCCAGATAAGTCTGAAAACATTCTTAATATTATAGCCAATATGCTAATTACTGTATTAGCTAATCCTGCACAATCCCTACCTGACCACGTTGCCAACAAACTGTCATCGATAGTTAAATATATTAATAACATTCCATCCCCTGACATTCCTTCAATGGAACGTGAGGAGTATTACTCCCAGGAAACCTGACCTACTCTTTCTTATCAACAAATTCAAACCATCGATCTGCTGCATTGCTGAGACATGGCTTCGTTCTGATAGTAATTTCAGAATCCCGTGCTTCAGTGATGTTCGCCATGACAGATCAGATGGATACGGAGGATGTGCTTTGTTCATTAATAACAAAGTACCATTCTCCCCAATTCCTTTACCCTTTGTTGGTGACAACATCAATGTTGTTGCTGTTAAGGCTGAGGATATAAATATCTTTAGTTTTTATATTGCACACCCACAAATTGAAGATCTTAATTCAATAAAAAATTTACTAAGTAATGTACAGGGTCCATTACTTGTTATGGGCGATTTTAATGGCCATCATTTTAGATGGGGATCAGAAACCTGCGATAATTTTGGTATAGGCCTAGTGGATATATTGGATGAACTTAATCTATGTGTGATCAATGATGGCAGTACTACACGAAGGTCAGCGCCAGGACAGAATAACAGCTGCGTTGATTTAACATTCTGCTCATCTAATATAGCCAGCCTCTTTAATTGGAGTTGCTTGAATATGACTTATGGGAGTGATCACTATCCCATCTTGGTTGATATCCCTTCCAAGACTATTCCTGACAAAATTTCCCCTCCTTTGTTAAAATACCAACTGAACTCAGTGGATTGGGACCTATACTCCAAAATCTTAGACTTACGGGTCTCCTCCCTTCCATCCATCAATCCTGAGACTGCTCAGGAATGCTTCTCCTCTTTTTCCAATTCGATATCCTCAACAGCAGATGATTTATTCCCTCCAAAAAAACCACCAACAGGCAAAATTCCATCCCCACCATGGTGGGATAGGGATTGCTCTGCCGTGATCAGGGCCAGGAATGAGGCTGAAATGAATTTCAACTCAGACATGAACCTGGATAACATCATTACCTTTCAACATATCTTGGCTAAGTCCAAAAAATTGCTTAAGAACAAGAAGAGAGAAGGTTGGCGAAAATATTGTGGCTCGCTGAGCCCATCCACTCCAGCGTCGGCCGTATGGCGTAAGCTGAAGTCGTTCAGGTGTAGTTTGAGGCCCCCCTCTGGGAGCTTACTATCGGAGGAACTGGGTAACCAGTTTCTCTCTAAACTAGCCCCGGTCTATGCTCCTAATATGAATGAGTGTGTCGCTGAGTGCTCTCGAATTCCATCGGACGACCCTCTGGATGGGCCATTTACTCTAGGCGAGCTTAAATCAGTTCTCTCCCATGTAAAGGATTCTGCTCCTGGAGTGGATGGATTCCCTTACTCCTTCATTACCAAAGCGGGTGATAAGACCCATCAGTATTATCTGGACTTAGTCAATTACTGTTTTTCTTCCGGTTATATTCCTCCTGATTGGAAGGTTCAAGTCGTCATCCCTATATTAAAACCTGGTAAAGATCCTAGTGATCATTGTTCTTACAGACCAATTGCTCTATCGTCCATACTTATTAAGCTCTTGGAGCATTTGATTAAAAACCGTCTAGAATGGTTCGTAGAAAGCAGGAAATTGCTCCCAACGACTCAATTCGGCTTCAGGAAAGGACTGGGTACAGCTGATAGTGTGGGTATCCTCACATCAGTGATCCGACTGGCCCTTAGCAGGAATGAGTCTGTGGTAGCCGTTTTCTTGGACATTTCAGCCGCCTATGATTCTGTCCTCCTCCCACTTCTCAGGCAGAAGATGCAAGAGCTGAGAATCCCGGCTAGGATTTGTCAAATCATTGGCAGCATTTTTTCAGACCGTAGTGTTAAACTCAGGATTCCTGAGGAAAACTCTGAGCCGAGGTCGGTTTGGAGAGGTCTTCCTCAGGGATCCGTGCTTAGTCCCCCTTTATATAATATTTATACTTCTGACCTTCCTTCTTGTTTAAATTTCAACTGTAATATACTTCAGTATGCTGACGATATTGCATTATTGGTCTGTGGCACTTCTATACAAGATGCCGCTCAGTCCATGAATATCTCTTTGTCCTCGTTAAACCAATGGCTTTTAGGTCACGGGTTATCTTTAAGTGCTCCAAAAAGTTCAGCAGTTATTTTCACTCGCAGACGCCTCATACCCCAAGTTGACATTAATATCGACGGTCAATCTATCCCAATCGAGGAGAAGGCCAGGTTTCTTGGGGTTACCCTGGATTCCAAATTGTCAGGGGTGGATCATATTAATAACACAGTTAAAAAATGTGAGCGCTCAGTCTCGGTCCTTAAGGCTTTGGCAGGTGTCTGGTGGGGTGCTCACCCATCCACCTTAAAACTAGTTTACAATGCGCTGGTCAGAAGCGTACTAGATTACTGCAGCTACTTAATTGAGCCATGTAACAAAGAAGCTTTGCGGAGACTGGACTCTGTCCAGGCCAAATGCCTGCGGACCGTCATTGGTGCCATGAAATCCTCTCCCATTAATGCTCTCCAGGTAGAATGTGCAGAACCTCCGCTTAACCTTCGTAGGCAATACTTAGCGGATCGTTTCTTGTCAAAAGTTTTCTCCCTTTCGTCCCATCCTTTACTCCCCATTTTGGAACAAATCTTCCTCTCTCTTAACACATCATCCTACTGGAATAATAAATCAATTCCATTGATGAATAGGTACAGAGAGCTTAAACACCTCTCCTCGCCTGTTTGTCAATACCCCACTCTTCCGGTCTTTTCTTCCGCTTATGAGGTAGTCCATTTCAGGCCAAAGGTCGTTTTGGGACTTGGTATCTCCAAAAATTCCCAGGACGTAAAAGGCGACTTCGATCGGGTCGTTAAGAGATACTGGGAGGGTTGGAATTTGTTTTATACGGATGCATCCAAATTGTCTTCAACGGGATGTACAGGTGTTTCAACATATTTTCAAAATTCGAAAATTGCTCTTTTATTCCAGTGTCCAAAAGAGGCCTCAGTATTTACAGGGGAATGCATCGGTATCCTGGAAGCCATCAATTACATTTTAACTCATAATATTAAAAATTCTGTAATTTTCTCAGATTCTCGTAGTAGCATTCAAGCTTTAGCTCAAAACCAACTTAAATCTAAAATTCACAGTAAAATCATCTTTGATATTCTTAATCTACTTTATATTTGTTCGAACAACGGTTTAAACATTGAAATAGCTTGGGTTCCCAGTCACTCGGGTATAGGTGGCAACGAATGCGCCGACTCACTGGCCAAATTTGCTACATCTAACCCGGTAGATCGGAAGCACTACACAGTGCATAGTTACGACTTACGGACTGACACCAAAGATAAGCTGTACAAGTCGTGGTCAGCAGTGTGGCAGGTAAGTTCGAAACTCAAGGGAGCTTATTACGCCAGTATCCAACCCAGCATCCAGCGGAAACCTTGGTTTTTTAAGTGTCCAAAATTGTCCAGAAGGACTGTTGCAACCTTGTGTAGACTGAGACTTGGTCACTGTTGCAGTCCAGTATTCCTAAATAAGATCCGTGTTCGTGACAGTTCTTTATGTGAATGCGGTCTTGATGATGGAACTCTAGATCATATCTTTTTCTCATGTTCCTTGAATTCCCAATCCTATGACTTGTACCATAAGCTCTCCAAAATAAAAATCCCCCTTCCTACTAACTTTCATTACCTCTTGACTAACTTTTCTCCTAAGCTAATCCAAGTACTTTCAATTTTTTTAAATATTAATGATATCAAAATGTAGTCTGGTGTGTAGTAATAATAACTTTGTAAATATATAATTATATATATATTTTTTAGCTAGATTTACTAACAAAAATTGTCTTGTCCTTTCAGCTACTAACATAATTTTTTAACAACTACCTCCACGACGTGCAAAGTTCGACGGCTCATGTGGTGACGGCAGCGCAGCAAGCGCTGCCGTCACCACATGACGCTGGCAGAATAGTCGACATCGGCTCAGTTGCCAAAGAAGAAAAAAAAAAAAAAAAAAAAAAAAAAAAAAAAAAAACTAATGTGTATTCACAGACTATATAGAGAACGTGTGTATTCTATTCTAAGTACTACCTACTTAGTCTGTGTATTCTATTGAGTTATTTGCTGTGGTTTGTTTTGTTGTGCTGTGGATAATTGAGTTGAGATCTCTTGAGTAATAATGTTCTGTGGTTGAGAATGAGATCGTTGAGATCCACACAGATAGTGCACACGGCATCAATAATATTATTAAAAGGACTACATTCACCTTTTCTAAACTGCTCACGATATTCAATGTTTGGAAGATTTAAAGAAGAATTATTAGTGGTATTCATAATTTATTGCCAGTAATTTAAACTCAGCAGTGTTGTAATTGTTGTAAATATGTCGATGGAAAAACTGAAAAAGTGTAGGATATGTTTAGTGGAAAATGTTCAGATGTATGTGGTTGCCAACAAGAACCTGCAGGAGATATATGAGAAGCTGACTGATGTTCCAGTAAGTACAATACCTATGTAAAAACTGAAGATCTTATAGTTCACAGTATTCATCTAAATCAATAGACGTCTTTTGGTGGACATAGGCGTCCCTCAAGGCAGAGAGTCGCTGTATCAACCTGCCCTGAGCCTCTTGCATCCAGCAAGTTCCTACTAGGTCACCTAACCACCTCGTGCGAGCCCAACACACTCTGTCTGTCGCTCCAGAACCTTTTCACCCAACCCTTTGGACTGTATAACAAAAGTAAATATATGTATAGTACTATGTAGACTCATTTTATTGCAGTTTCTAACTGAAGACAGGAGACCTACGCTCGCTTGTTTCATCTGCTGCACTAAGCTGAAGCAATGCTACCAATTGCAGAGAAAATGTCTGGAAGCCGAGGAGCTTTTCGCTCAGATGTTGAGGGACGACTATGAGGTGAGGTTCCCCTTAGACTTTGAGGGACTTCTTATTATAATTTTAGTTTAATGTGGACGTGACCCGTGACCGTCGAGGTTTTTCATTTTGATTTAACTGCTTTTTAACAAATGCAGTTTGCAATTTTACATTTTAAATACTCTATGTAATACTGTGGGTTAGGTCCAAAAACGTGCCGCATCACTAGAAATCACTAGGCCATTTGGGGGTTCTAGAAGGTCTCCTGAACCCTCCACAACAATTTTTTTTTGCCAGAAATGTATCTTTTATTTTTTAATAAAAAAACAGGCTACAGGCTATACAGGCTACTCAGTAGCCTATATAGGAGTACAGCGCTTCACCCGCTTACCAGACTGTGTATTATTCTCATGTCCCAATGTATCTGTACTATAATCTGGTCCTTGTAAACAATAAATAAATTTTATCTTTTTTTTTTTCTTTTTTTTTATTAATTAGAAATGTAAATATTGGTGTTGGCTCCACTGTACTTTATGAACCGTGTGTGAGATGCTCCAAATTTTTGCGTGTATGTGTGATGCTTCATGTAGAGCACTTCGCTAAGAACGAGCTTAGCGAGCTTGAGACTTGGGGCACCCCGACTCGGATAAGTTAAGTTTGAAGGGGATGGCCCCCAATACATCTCGACATAGTAAAAAGGCAATGAGACCTTAGGATGCAAGTGCGAGCGAAGCAGGCTTGGGCCTCCGTCATGTCCTGCGTGTTAGGTTCCTTTAAAACCTGCAGACAGGAATAGGAGCCCTGCGAAGCATGGCTCCGTAGACTACGACTTACTTCAAAAAATTAAAATTTACCATCTAACATTCTTTTTTTAATTTGACCTTGACCTTCGAGACAATTGACCTTGAAAACGAAAATTGTATCTCCTATGAACTGGTGGGTGGTGGACTTGCCCTCTTCCTCAGATAATACTACAGTTAATAATATATTATGTACATATCTGTTCCTTCATCTATATGACTATATTAATGATAAAAGTTTGTGCTTATAGTGACCGTGACCATAAGCATAATTGACCTAACACTGTAAACAACTTTTTACAGAGAAAACCTCTAATAAACCAAAACCCATTAGAGTTTTCCAGCGGGTCTAATATAACTACAACAATGCACATAAGTAAAGTTGATGAATGTCAAACAGAAAGAATTGTTATCAAAGAAGAATTACCAGCTGTTTTTGAGGGACTAGATGATATTATTGAGCCAAAGGAGGAATATCAAAGTGATGGTATGTATTTTTTATTAATCAAAAATGTTTTGCACTACATTTTTTTTGGTAATTTTTAGTTTAATTCAAATTAAACTACACTGAAGAATTAAACTAAACATTTTGTGAAATTAAATACCTATGAATAATAAAAGAGTAATATTCTTGACTGTTTTCTCACAGAGCTAGAACCGGAAAATTTAGACAATAGCTGTCTAGATGTAGCAGATATACGACCATACCATTCTGAATCAGATTTAGAAGATGATGTACCATTAATGGAGTTTAAAATTGAAGTGGAAGAAGAGCAAGCAGTATCTGAGAATAAACAAATTGAAGTGGAAGAAGAGCAAGAAGTATCTGAGAATAAACAAAGAGCCAGGAAGACGAAAAGTAAGTATTAGTTTGTTAAACTATAGGTAAGCAAACAGGCCAATGGTTCACCTGATAGAAAATGGTTAAGGTTACCTAAGGGCCTGTCCACATCTCTACGTCACGACGACACAACGTGGCACGTTGCATTTTTCATTATTGATTTCTGCAGAAAACTATAATGAAAAAATACAACGTGCCACGTTGCGTCGTCGTGACGTGGAGATGTGGACAGGTCCTAAAGGGCATAAGTACCCAGTGCCGGATCTAGGGGGGGGCTAGCCGGGGCCCATGTTTAGAGGGCGGCCAAATTCACACTTTACAGACGAATGGACAACTCATCATTTAGGTACTTAACTTTGAACACAGAATAATATAATAGTACAAGTACATCACTCTTGTTTGACTGTGGTCATATCAACTCGACCTATACCCAGGGGTACAGTATAGCACACGGACCACGTGACCGAGCGCGGCGAGAGCACAGTCTCCTAAGTCCATTTTCCTGTAGCTACAACGGTTACGGTAGCTGCCCTTGCTGCCCCATCTCAATAATCCACCCTGTATATCTGTAATTAAATAGTCTTAACACAGAAACAACAGCGATGGATGCATTATTTCAGGGAGGCCTTTGTCCAAATGTCAATCAATCAGTGGACATCTGACAGCTGAAATGATAAAGATAAAGGTCAAAATAAATACAAGTGGGCGGGGGCGGCGTTTTTCAGCTTTTGCCCCCCCTAAAAAATTGAAGATCCGGCACTGTAAGTACCCGCTTAAATGTACCATGTTGAATACTATGCATGGGACTGTAACTCGAAGTCACAAATGATAAAGTAGGACCATCATAGTTAGATCTATATACTGTTAATTTCTGACAATAATAACAAAACATGGCCACAAGCAGCACTCATTCACGGGCATAACGCTAACATCAGCCATTGTTTTTGTGCCCTGATGCGGTAGCAAGCACAAGAATCTATTTATACATTGTAACAGCGACTCAATTTTCATGCCTTCCCCTTAAGACCTAGACCAAATATTTGTTGATATTCGGATTGCTCATGACCTAAAGTGGTGCCTTATAGATTATGAATAAAAAATCTAAAAAAACAAAAATAAATTTCGCGGGTTAAAGCTAGTAATTAATACAATCATGCACGCGGGACGCATGCAGTTCTATTCCACGTGCGAGAACAAATCCGCATGACACTTAAAAAACGGGCAAGTGCGTAGTTGGGATGAATTTATCCCAAGAACAAAATATTGCGCACCAACAATTAACTTATAGCAGACCTCTAACTTGTAAATTAATCAAAATAAGCGCTATTATTTTATATCAAAATATGCGCTATTATTTCATGTCGAACACGATGATGGTTGGCGAGCTTTGAAAAACGAAATTTAAAAAATAATGTTCTATAATTTTTTTATAAATGTTCTTCTAAATAAAACTATGATTTTAATAATAGTAAATAATAAAAGTTTATTCAGGTTTAAAAGGTAAAACAATAAATACAAATTTGATTATACCTACGAAAAAAATTCGTTGTGTTATGTGCCTGAACTAGGTCATCCTGTGTTTCAGGCGAGGTTAGGTACCTATACTATTTCTAAATAATCACATTAATAAAAAAAACAATAAATCCTACTTACTAAAATCTTTGTAACTATCTTAACTTAGCTACTTAAATACAATTTTTATTTAACTACAACTAATAGTTCCTCTGAATCCTCATAGGACATAAATTGAACAGCTTCCTTGAGACTTCTTTTGCAACTCTTATAATCTAGAGAATAAATGTTGGCTCTCGCATTTAATCTGTTATACAGTAAAGGTAAATGTAAGTAAGGGTAAATGCGAAAGCATGTTTTGTACTTTTTGTAGGGCAAACTATGTATTTCCGTCTCTTTTGAAGTAAATTCAGTGCTATAGGGGAGGGTTGCGTGTTGTTTTAATACGATGCGCATTATGAATAACTGTCCAGCTGTTAGTACTTCACAGGATTTATAGAGAACTCTCGATAGGTAGTAGTAGGCAAACTTTTACCTGGGGTGGGGCCCAAGAGGTAAAATTGACTAACAGAGAGCAAGGTAAACTCGCCTAATTAATTTTGGGTCTGCAATATAACGTAGTTTTTTGAAAACAAATATTAGCTTACGTATTCTATTATTTAAAGCTTCTATGTGTTGTTTAAAAGATAGGGTTTCATCAATTATAATGCCCAGATGTTTTATTATATTAATTATATTAATATTAGGACACGTAAGCAGGTAATCTGCACGGACCATACACTTACACAACATAGTATGTCCAGCTTAGATTAATTTTAGATTTATTTTTATCCTTATATTTAACTCTATTATAAAATTAAGTTAACTTCATCACATGTTTGCTAATTAATCTAAATTATAATGTACGTACTTATTAGGTGTTGGGGGGCCTGGTGACCCGTAACACAGGCATTTTATGCCTATTTCGGGCGCCAGTCTCTCACAAATGTTAACCCATTTTTTAGATTAAGCACTTCCTGTCCAAACCAACATTTGTGATGAGAAAATAAATAAAAATAAATAAATAAAAAATAAATAAACAGGGAGCATACATTGTTGAGGGCAAAACTTAATATAATTTGTATTAGCCGCATTTAATGTGAGTGAGTTATGTTGAAGCCACTTATTTACAACTAGCTGCTGCCCGCGGCTTCGCCCGCGTGAGTGTCGGAAATTACCCCATACATCCCCATGGGTTTTAAGTATAAATATTGAGTTTCGAGTTAATCGGACAGCGCGTTAAAATTCTTCCATACAAACTTTGACACCCCCCAACCGTAGGATAGGGTACTTTTCCGGGATAAAAAGTACCCAGTGTGGTGCCCAGGATATTAAAGAATAATTATACCAAGTTTCATCGTAATCGAACCGGTAGTTTTTGCGTGATGCCTGAACAAACAGACAGACAGACAAAAAAAATTTAAATCAAATTTTTGGGTTCGGTGTCGGTCTAGTAACACCCCCTGCCATTTATTTTTTTGATATCTTCAATGTACAGAATTTTCACTTCTACAGATTTATTATAAGTATAGATAAACTAAACTAAATTTAAGTTCAGTGCATCAGGCATCTTTTTCTTTCTATTTCAGGTGCTGCTTAATTTGACAGGATTAAAATAAAATTTATCTTCAGTCCTCTTCTTAATGAAATACAAAGAAAAAGAGGCACTGAACTTAAATATAGTTTAGTTTGTGAACAAGGGAATCGGCCCATTATATCTATGTTTCATACAACGAATAAGACTTTGTCGTGATCCAGGGTTTATGTTACAATTTTTACTGCTCAATCTTGATATATCTGTATTTTTTGCATGTCGTATATTTTCTATTACATACAACATACAAAACTGCGGATCAGCAGAATTGTAGACTGGATCAAAGTTGATGACGCGTATTTCTTCTTCAAGTTTATTTATGTTTAATTTAGAAATTGTGCGAATGTTTTGTTTAGGTAACTTACAGTTTATGATTAATACAACAAATGCAAGTGAAGGGAAATTTGATTTAGGCATGATGGTCCAAGCAGGAGCCACTTTGATGTGTAGGAAAATCGTGTGCTGGGAGCAAGCCATGAAAAGCGCATAGGTTGGGGTAGTCCTGAGCAGATGCATCAGCATTTCCTGGAAGAATATTAATATCACCAATTAAAATCATGTTTTTGAAGGATGACAGGTTTTGCCAGGTGTCATTCAGAGAGTAAAATTACTGATATTTTTAAGGCCATAGAAAATCATAAAAAATTACGATTATCAATTTAGTACTCACGGCTTTTTACGTAAGTTTTCTTGGTCCAAAAACAACTTTGTAAGATGTTTTATATCGCAAATCTAATGTAAAATGATGGTATAACTACTTACAAATGAATATTATCCACTGACCGGCGATTACACACAGAAAAACTCAAATATAACAACTTTCACTTTCTCACTAACGATTTGCTTAAATAATTTTTGTTGATCCAAAAATAAATAAATTACTTATGATGTTTTTTAGTGAAAATGTTATATCTACAACGATGTAATAACTTCTTATAAACCATAACCCTCCTTTTTGCTTCGCCGTATTCTGGTAATGATTAGGTATTCATCCACTTCCCGTCGATTTTGGCACAAAAACACTTATTTTGTATTTAATTATGCAGGTAAACACTCACTTATCACTGAACGTTTGAAGTGTCACTAGCGTCATTTTGAACTTTTTATTTTGTGTTGTCTATCGATGTTTTTTGTTTCTTTTAAAGTCTATGGTTTAACAATATTATTGCCAGTGCAGGAAAAAATCGGCATCGATTTAGTGTCATTATTTCTATGCAAAATTAATATTTTTCGCCGCTGGGCGGCGCAGGCACCCAGAGGCGCCACCGGTGCTTGACAATGGCGCGCGGATACCGGCGCCTCCGGGTGCCACTGGCGTTTTAAAGGAGAGGTTCTTCGTTTGATAATTGAGGTTAATTGTGTAATGATTTTTCAAATAATAATTTAATTATGTTATACATAATGACGCGTTCATGATTATTGCATATAATAGCGTCATTCCAGAAACCTTCTATAAACCGACACATATTTATTTTATTTTTATTTATTTCAAATAGGTACGCGAACAGCAATATATATATATATAAATATTAATGGTTGACACGTATGTGTTCTTATGTAATGTATACCAATTTCACATATTATGTTACTAATTCCGCTGAACAAGGTTAGTGTGAACTTTGATCAGATACTTTTGGAACAGACCATACGTCGATGTTAGTACAAGTTTGTAAGTCATGTTTCTGGTCATAAAGTCCTATGTTCAATGTCACCTGACATTCCTATTATTCGGTCCTAGTTCAAATCATGCAATCCGCTATTATTTAGATTCGTGTGCATGTCAATTGTCTTTCAACATTGTACTTACCAGATTTATAATCACAGGGGCGACCGTTGCGAAGAAACCAAAACTAGACACACGAAGAACAAGAGTAGATGCAATAACAGCCGAGCAAGCGAAAAAAGAAAAATCTGTCTCGAAAGTTATCCGGACAACTCGAGAACGTACGTCCAAACCTGGCAATTATTTCAAAGAGCCTTATGAATGTGATCAGCGTACTTTTAATGCAGTAAAAAAAATGAGACAACAAATTCGTACACAAACTGGTGAAAAACCTTACAAGTGTGATGTATGTCAGCATATTTTTAGTCAATACTCTAATTTAAAAAGACATATTCTAATTCACACTGGTGAAAAACCTTATAAGTGTGACGTGTGTCAGCGTAGTTTTGTTGAAAAGTGTGAATTAACAAAACATATTCGTACACATACTGGCGAAAAACCTTTCAAATGTGATATATGTCAGTGTAGTTTTCGTCAAAATTGTCATTTAAAAAATCATATTCGTCAACACACTGGTGAAAAACCTTATAAGTGTGATGTATGTCAGCGTAGTTTTAGTCTAAAGAATACTTTAACAAAACATATTCGTATACACACCGGTGAAAAACCTTATAAGTGTGATGTATGTCAGCGCAGTTTTAGTGAAAACGGTGCTTTAAAAAATCATATTCGTATACATACAGGTGAAAAACCTTATAAGTGTGATGTATGTCAAAGTAATTTTAATCAGAAGGGTTATTTAGCTAAACATATTCGTACCCACACTGGTGGAAAACCTTGTAAACGTATGTGAGCGTAGATTTAGCCAATTATGTTATTAAAAAATTATATTCTTAAACACACAGGTGAAAAACCTTATAACTAAGCGTGATGTATGTGTGCATAGTTTTAGTGATAAATTTCCTTATCACTAAAACTATGCACTAATTAATCATAATTTAATCTTTTAAATTATTTGCTGTAACAGGTGTGCAAATATCTATTACAATCGAAAATATTTCTTACATTTATAATTAATTTATCTATTAAAAATATTAATATTATATATTTATGAAATTTATTTATTAGGTACATAATTTTAATATCATTACATAATATCCTCACATTTTAATTAAGTGCATAAATTATTTTAATAATCAGATACTTACGTTATTAATTTATTTTTAAATGATATAAAATTCTTTGCTTTCTTTATATTTTTACGTTATTTATCATATATTCTAGGGCCCATACAAAATGCACTCTTGTCAAACAAAGCTGTTCTAAAGCGTATGGCACGAAGTGTACTGGCAAGTCTGATACTTTTTTACGTTCCATATTTGTTAATATTATTTATAATGTGTAATGCTAGTTCATATAAACAATGATAATATTATTTTCTTAAACATACTTGGAAATTCGAGCTTTATTTTGAAAACCTTCTTCGAGATAAACCGAAATTGCTGTACTGGTCAAAAACAAGTGACGATGCGGCCAGCAATGTTACTATGAAAATCCTTATCTGTCCTGTGTAGCGGCCGAATAAATTACTATAAAAACTCATATGTGTCGTGTTATTTAAAAATGGAACGAACTTTTTACTTCAACACATGACAACCAAGGAGGTAACTTAACAAATGAACACATTGCATTGGCGCGTGAAAAATTATCGTTGTCCGTCATTGATTCTGGAATTTATAATTAACTAGCTGCCCGCCCCAGCTTCGCAAGGGTAGCTATAAGTACTTATCTATGGCGTACCTACCCTACCTAAAACCTTCTCCTGAGAATAAGGAACACAACAAAAAAAGAATTATCCGCGCTGCGTGCTGATTAATTTGACAGGACTAAACTAAAATTTATCTTCTGTCCTTTTCATAATGAAATAGAAAGAAAAAGATGCACTGAACTTAAATTTAGTTTAGTTTGTGAACAAGGGAATCGGCACCATTGTATTTGTTTATTGATTATTTGTTTTGGCGGATCTTAGACTATGTGGACGCCAATTTGTGGTGCCACTTACGAATTGAGTGCTCTCGATTCCACTTGAAACCTTAAAAAGGTTGTTCGTTTGATTTCAAATTAAAATTTAATTATGTTATACCTAATGACGCGTTAATAATTATTACATATAATTATTAATGCGTCATTCCAGAAACCTAAATACCGACACACTATTATTCTATTTATATACAATAGGTACGCGACCAGGATATACTAACATTAAATAAACAGGTAAAAACGTATGTGTTCTTATGTTTTGTATAACAATTACACATAATAATCTATACTTATAATAAATCTGTAGAAGTGAAAATTCTGTACATTGAAAATATCAAAAAAATAAATGGCAGGGGGTGTTACTAGACCGACACCGAACCCAAAAATTTGATTACAATTTTTTTTGTCTGTCTGTCTGTCTGTCTGTTTGTTCAGGCATCACGCAAAAACTACCGGTTCGATTACGATGAAACTTGGTATAATTATTCTTTAAGTAGCTGCTGCCCGCGGCTTCGCCCGCGTGAGTGTCGGAAATTACCCCATACATCCCCATGGGTTTTAAGTATAAATATTGAGTTTCGAGTTAATCGGACAGCGCGTTAAAATTCTTCCATACAAACACTGACACCCCCCTTTGGGGGGTAATTTAGAAAAACAAAAAACTACAAACTACCGGTTCGATTACGATGAAACTTGGTATAATTATTCTTTAATATCCTGGGCACCACACTGGGTACTTTTTATCCCGGATAAGTATCCTATCCTACGGTTGGGGGGTGTCAAAGTTTGTATGGAAGAATTTTAACGCGCTGTCCGATTAACTCGAAACTCAATATTTATACTTAAACCCAAAAATGAAGAATAACGTGTATCAGGATTTTTCGAAATTCAACCCCTAAGGGGGTAAAATAAGGGATGAAAGTTTGTATGAAAAATCTTATTCCTTGAGGTAATAAACATGAAACTTCGCACGAATAGTTATCTAAATAAATTATAAAGTTTGTAGTTTTTTGTTTTTTGTTTTTCTAAATTACCCCCCTAGGTTGGGGGGTGTCAGTGTTTGTATGGAAGAATTTTAACGCGCTGTCCGATTAACTCGAAACTCAATATTTATACTTAAAACCCATGGGGATGTATGGGGTAATTTCCGACACTCACGCGGGCGAAGCCGCGGGCAGCAGCTAGTAAATAATAAAATCTTTATTGCTAAAACATTTTACAAACTGTTAACATAGGCCCCAAACTAGGCAAGCCTGTATCTTGGGCACCAATATGGAGGGTTTACCATTTTAAACAATTATATTAAAAACAGGTTCGAAAAAATAAAAGTAAAAAAAGGTTTTATTGTTGTGTTGTGTTGTGTTACTAATTCCGCTGAACAAGGTTTGTGTAGACTTTGATCAGATACTTTTGGAACAGGGTATACGTCGATGTTAGTACAATTTTGTATGTCATGTTTCTGGTCATAAAGTGCTTTGTTCAATGTCACCAGACATTCCTACTATTCGGTCCCAGTGCGAATCATGCAATCCGCTATTATTGATATTCGTGTGCATGTCAATAATTGCCTTTCAACATTGTACTTACCAGATTTATAATCACAGGGGCGACCGTTGCGAAGAAACCAAAACTAGACACACGAAGAACAAAAGTAGATGCAATAACAGCCGAGCAAGCGAAAAAAGAAAAATCTGACTCCAAAGTTATCCGGACAACTCGACCACGTACGTCCAAACCTGGCAATTATTTCAAAGAGCCTTATGAATGTGATCAACGTACTTTTAATGCAGTTAAAAAAATGAGACAACAAATTGGTGAAAAACCTTACAAGTGTGATGTATGTCAGCATATTTTTAGTCAATACTCTAATTTAAAAAGACATATTCTAATTCACACTGGTGACAAACCTTATAAGTGTGAGGTGTGTCAGCGTAGTTTTGTTCAAAAGTGTGAATTAACAAAACATATTCGTATACACACTGGTGAAAAACCCTTCAAATGTGATATATGTCAGTGTAGTTTTCGTGAAAATGGTCATTTAACAAATCATATTCGTCAGCACACTGGTGAAAAACCTTATAAGTGTGATGTATGTCAACGTAGTTTTAGTGTTAAGAATACTTTAACAAACCATATTCGTATACACACTGGTGAAAAACCTTTTAAGTGTGATGTATGTGAGCGTAGTTTTAGTCTAAAGATTACTTTAACAAAACATATTATTCGTATACACACTGGTGAAAAACCTTTTAAGTGTGATGTATGTCAGCGTAGTTTTAGTGAAAAGGATGCTTTAAAACATCATATTCTTACCCACACTGGGGAAAAACCTTTTAACCGTATGTGAGCGTAGGTTTAGCCAATTATATTATTAAAAAGTCATATTCACTGGTGGGAAACCTTATAAGTAGGGGTGTGTGATGTATGTCAGCATAGTTTTAGGTTCATTTATGAAATCATATATTATTCAATCCAATAATTGATTTAATTTACCTCCTGTAACGGGTGTGCACATATCTATTAGAATTGAAAATATTTCTTACATTAATAATAATTTATCTATTAGAGTATTTAAGAAATTGATTTATTCTATATACCTAAGTAATTTTAATGTCATTATGTAAACTTCAAAATTAAATTAAGTGCATAAATCATTTTATCTGCATTGATTGTCATTGAATTATTGATTGTCATACAAATAAATAATTTTATCTACCCACATGCTATAAATCCTCTATAAAAGTTTCTGAAATATCTAGCTTAAGGTCAATGTGGGCAAATCCGTCATACTTTTTTGTAAGTTGAATTTGGTTGACTATATCTGGTACTCTTAACTACTTTTTTATAAATTTGATGGTTGTAAGTGATGAAGAATTTAATTGTCTTTTATATACATCCATTCGAAACAACAGAACTGCCTTCATTAATTAACTAAAAATGTTTTTTTTAAAGTAGGTCCTTAGACGGATTTTCCCGAAAATTGGGGCAAATCCGTCGCGTAGCAAATTTTCCTAGAATTAGGCCGTTATTTCAAAAGTATGTTATTTGTAAACAAGAAAATACAGATGTTAAAGAAAATTTTTCTGTCACATCATAAATATAAGGTTGAATTTACATTTTATTGAGAAAAATCTTTTTTAGGGGCTAATGCGGCATATTTTTATAAACAGGGATTATGAACCTTTTTAAAAAGGTTGAAAAATAATTTAAAGATTTTTTTGTTAAAATGACTATCTTATTATGAGGTTGGTATACTTGGTATTGAATTAAATCTACGGGTTTTTTTAAAAATAAATTCGGTTAAGCATTACAACTTCATTATTAGTATTAAAATGGCCCAACACACTCAAAATTTTGAAGAAAAAAAACTGAATTTGTCTTTATCTATAGCTTCCAGGAAAAGCTATAAGAAGTCTATGGCCTTAAAATGATTTAAAAACGTATGCCACAAAATCTGGTCAGAAGTTTTAGAAGAAAATAACATTAGTATAACATACAATAGATGAGGCGGAAATCCAAGCCAAGTCACGCCAGAATCAATTAATTACTAATAGTATAACACATCTTTCTGGTCGACTTAAGCAAAAACTAAAAACAGGATAGATGAAAAAGGTTTACGATATCTGCAATGGGGTTATTCCGGTATATGACGATTTAGCCCCTTTGATATTAGACGAATTTTCCCACTCGTTCATTTTGAGCTGACATATTTGATACAACAATTAAAGCTGTATCCACTGGATTTTATTAAAAACAAATAGAAAAATCCATTGAAACACATATTAAACCACATAATGTGCATACTCGGAAAGTCGTAACTTGTGAAATTGATAATTTAACTTTTAAGAAACGGAAGCACTCTACACTTGAGTATCGAGTTCGGTACACAACTAAACTTCAAACGTCATTTTCTACTCTTGTAGAGAACGTAGCTCCATCTATGTATTGTAGTTGCAACTAAAAACTGATCCAGTTTTATCAACTGAATCGGTAACAGCGTAACTATTCTGGATTGATAGTTATTGCATGTGTATGGAATTGCCCCGCAGACGGATTAGCCCACATTGACCTTATTGCTAACATTAAAACAACCAGTGTCATAGTAACCATAATATTATCATCCAAACGAGTGTGATGTATGATGTAAGTACTGAATTTCGTTATGCAACTCCTTCGTGTTTTCGATCCCTTCCTTACTCATCAAATAGCCACATTTTCACTAGATACTCAATTCGTGGTATCTTTATAAAATTAAAAAAACTTTTTTCCAAAAAAATACAAAAAATATAAGTGGGTGGCAAATACCGAAGACACCGACTTATTATTATATTATGATGAGTAGTTTAGAAGTTCTGAGGGAACAAATGAACATACATACATATACATACCGGTGAAAATCATAACCCTCCGTTTTGTGTTTTTCCCGTAGTCGGGTAAAAAGGTAACCTACTAACGGCGCCCGTTTACGAACCTGACGCATGAATTAGCACCATTCAGTTCAAACATTTTGAAGGGATGATCCAACACAAATATTTATGGAAAATGGCGCGCTGGTTTTCTTTTTTGGTTGATGTAAATGTAGGCACTGGCAAAACAGCTGAGACTTAAAAAAAAATACGCAAATAAGGTTATGTACTGCAAAAAATATGATTTGATGAAATAATATGGTAATTTATCACATTTTATTTATTTACACAGTATTCATAATTTGTCATGAATGGGCAAAGAAGCTAAAGGCATGAATTCTCTTTGATGTATTTAAAAAAAGCGCGCATCTCTGCTCGGATGAAAATAAAGAATGCTTGAAATGAATATGAATATAGGATAGTTCATTATAATTCCATGTACATTCTGACTGACTATAGGTTTTTTTTACCATCACTGAATCCTTTGCTTACAGTATTTTTTGTTACAAAACTTGCTTTTGCGCCAAAATTAATTTCTATGAAATGCAAATGCCATGCTGCCATGATAGTACTTTCTAATTCCATACTGCCATGTCATTACTCCGACAATGACTATTATAGTTGTCTGTGGCGCACATTACCGCACTACTCATTAGTGAGGAATGTAAAGTAATAAGATCGCGTGTGTAATACACTGCAGCTAAAAGCGGTTCAATAACCTAGCGAAATCGACACTCTTTTTATCGATAAACGACTACAACCACACGCTATAATTATTTTAAGACGTCTGGATCTAAATCTGTGGTTATCTGTGGTACGAGGGGTGGGTTCGAGTCATTGAGATAGTGATAGTTTATTTATTATTATATTATGTCTATGGTTCGAGTCGAGCGGTCTATTGTTGTTTACATTTTTGGCAATTTTTTGTCGGGATTAGATAAAAATTGATAGTGATGTACAGTTGTTCTTCACCTTCACTCTTCACCTCCAAGGAATAAAACAAATAGTTCTTTATTTTGTTTATCGTTCACTGTTTCATACCCGGTCCGACTGCTGGCCTGCTGGCACACGGCATCAATAACAATAATATTAATTAATAAAGGGAATAACCTGTACCTACTAAAAACTGCTCACGGTATTCAATCAATGTTCGGAAGATTTAAAAAAGAAGTGGTATTAATATTTTTTTGCCAGTAGGTAATTTAAACCCGGCAGTGTTGTAAATATTATGTCGATGGAAAAACTGAAAAAGTGTAGGATATGTTTAGTGGAAAATGTTCAGATGTATGTGGTTGCCAACAAGAACCTGCAGGAGATTTATGAGAAGCTGACTGATGTTCCAGTAAGTACAATACCTATGTAAACATTGAAGATCTTCACAGTTCACAGAATTTCACAGTATTCATCTAAGTCAATAGACGTCCACTGCTGGACACAGGCGTCCCTCAAGGACGGGAGTCGTTGTATCAACCTGCCCTGAGCCTCTTGCAACCAGCAAGTTCCTACTAGGTCACCTAACCACCTCGTGAGAGGCCAACACACTGTCTGTCGCTCCAGAACCTTTTCACCCAACTCTTTGGACAGTATAACAAAATTAAATATATGTATACATAGTACTATGTAGAGTCATTTTATTGCAGTTTCTAACTGAAGACAGGAGACCTACGCTCGCTTGTTTCATCTGCTGCACTAAACTGAAGCAATGCTACCAATTGCAGAGAAAATGTCTGGAAGCCGAGGAGCTTTTCGCTCAAATGTTGAGGGATGACTATGAGGTGAGGTTCCACTTAGTCTTTGAGGAGCTTCTTATTATAATTTTAGTTTAATGTGCTCGTGACCCTCCTTTCAAGATAAAATTCTGTGTGAATTCCAGGTTTTTCATTTTGATTTAACTGCTTTTAACAAATGCTGTTGGCAATGTTACATTTTAAAACCTCTGTGTAAAACGTGCCGCATCACTAGAAAGAATGTGAGGCTATTTGGGGGTGCTACAAATCTCTCCCTCTCCCTGCAGACAGAAATAGGATCTGTCTCCTCTCCTGCAGACAGAAATATGAGCCCTGCAAAGCGTGGCTCCATAGACTACGCCTTACTTCAAAAAAATTAAATTTACTGTCAAGCATTTTTTGTTTAATTTGACCTTGAACTTCGAGACGATTGACCTTGAAATTGAAAAATGTATCCTATGAACTGTATGTTGGGTGGTGGGATGACTTGCTCTCTTCTTCTCTCGTCCATTCCACATCCCTCTACATGTCATTTATCAACATTTTCTAGATTTATGGGATATTAAAAAAAGTATGTGTCTCCGAGTGGGGGGGGGGGGTGTTAGTCGGGGGGTTTATTAACCCTCCCTCCCTCCCCCTATTGAGGTGGCATGTTTCTCAACTTCAAACTAATACTGCAACTTCTGTACGAACCTTGTAAAACTTTTGGTGGTGTGATATAGCCCTGTCACAAATAGATACCGAGCTATACAAACATAGCGCATGTAGCGGTCAGTGAGGCTGGTAGCTCCACCAACTGTCCAGGGTGCGCTGGACAGTTGGTCTCGTCTTGTTGGTCGGTCTCACAGTCTCGTCACTTGTGAAGGCTGATGATAAAAGTTTGTGCTTATAGTGACTGTGACCATAAGCATAATTGACCTAACACTGTAAACAACTTTTTACAGAGAACACCTCTAATAAACCAAGACCCATTAGAGTTTTCCAGTGGGTCTAATATAACTACAACAATGCACATAAGTAAAGTTGATGAATGTCAAACAGAAAGAATTGTTATCAAAGAAGAATTACCACCTGTTTTTGAGGGACTAGATGATATTATTGAGCCAAAGGAGGAATATCAAAGTGATGGTATGTTTTTAAGAACATAAGTAGTATCTTAAAATAAATGAAAGATAAAACCTATTTCTTTTTTATTAATCAAAAATGTTTTGAAATTAAACAAATATGAATAATAAAAGAGTAATGCTCTTGACTGTTTTCTTACAGAGCTAGAACCGGAAAATTTAGACAATAGCTGTCTACATGTAGCAGATATAAAACCATACCATTCTGAATCAGATTTAGAAGATGATGTACCTTTAATGGAGTTTAAAATTGAAGCGGAAGAAGAGCAAGAAGTAACTGAGAATAAACAAAGAGCCAGGGAGACGAAAAGTAAGTATTAGTTTGTTAATCTATAGGTAAACAAACAGGCCAATCGTTCACCTGATAGAAAGTATTGTGTTACATCAATGATATTAGAAGAACATAGTAACCTTGAACTGATACTGCAGCATCACCTGGAATTCGCAGGATACCGTACTCCTTCACCAACTTACAGCACCCGTATCGTGTTTGGGCACATTGTAATGGTTTCAATGAATAGGTTAGGTATAGATAGATCGTGGACAGGGTCTAATGCTGGAGAAAGTTTTTTTTTTCTTTTTAGAGGTCTTTGTTTGTGTCGGGGGTTATTTAAATTTTAACTTGTTTGAAACTCTTGCAATAACATACATTTTATTTTATCTGGTAATTTATATTATACACTTGTGGGGCAACACCAAAGAAACTTCTCTTCATTCGTTTTTTGAATAAGTGTGGATTCGTTTTTACAAATAAAATAATGCAGTTTCAAGGATGTATAAAGCTGGTAGGGGTAATGTTTTTAACTTTTCCAAATACCTATGGAATCCAACTTTCTGTTGTTTATAAACCACACGTTGAGGGTACTAAACACATCTTCTGCATCCTGAAAACTCGTTCCCTATTTGTTGACTGTCCCCAAAAATTAAGATTTACTCTGACAGTTTTCGTAAGGAGAAACTGTCAAAAATTCAAAATTTACTCGCAAGAGAAGGCTTATTCAGCGGATAAAATTTATTCCTGTTTGGTCGAATCCACCCTTAGTAATAAAGAAATCTCGACGTTTTGTCTATTTTTACCCGACTACGGCGAAGCAAAAAGGAGGGTTATGATTTTGACCGGTATGTATGTATGTATGTATGTTCATTTGTTCCCTCATAACTTCTAAACTACTCGTATCGTTGGAAGCGTCTCGGTCGTCCGATGGTTATAGGCTTTGTGACGTCACATTAAATCGAATATGGCGCCCTCTAGAGGACAAAAAGTCATGAACTAAAAAAAAAAGTTTTTTTAATGGGGTCGTGTTGGGTATCAAATGAAAGGGCTTAATTAGCACATTTCAAAAATATATATTTTATAACCCCAAAATAAATTAAATAAAAATAAAAGTAATAAAAACTAAAACCCAACTACGGCAAAAGTCAACTAAAAAGGTATAAACAAGTCATCACAGACAGACAAATTAAAAATCCGGAGTCACACGTAGTCTATTCGATTTATCCCATAAACACGTGTGACTCCGGATTTTTAATTTGTCTGTCTGTGATGACTTGTTTATACCTTTTTAGTTGACTTTTGCCGTAGTTGGGTTTTAGTTAAATGCCTATTCAGATATAAGCGATATCGCCCTCGCGCTCGGTAGCGATACTGGTCCGCCTTCTGGTTAGTCACTTTGGACCAGCACACTAATTGCATAACACACGATCAATTACAATCTGTATCATTTTGAAAGACATTGCTAACCCATTGCTTCTTATGTTCGAAAAAAATGTCTGCTCAACAACGTAAATAACAAAATTAATGTTTAATACTCTTGACTGATTTTGTTTACTTACAGAGGTAGAACTGGAAAATTTAGACAATAGCTTGCTAGATGTAGCAGATATACAACCACACCATTCTGAATCAGATTTAGAAGATGATGTACCTTTAATGGACTTTAAAAATGAAGTGGAAGAAGAGCAAGAAGTATCTGACAATAAACAAAAAGCCAGGGAGATGAAAAGTAAGTATTAGTTAGTTATTTAAGAAGTTGGTCCGGGCTGTAATTCGTAGATCTTTTCTCTAGAACACGTCTTTGGAGCATGTCCCATGTGTGCTCGATGGGAGTGAGGTCTGACGATTGTGCAGGCCACGCCAATACCCGGATGTTTTCCATTGCCAAGTTCTCTCTGGACCTCCGAGCTGTGTGCGAACGCGCATTGTCATGCATCAGCGTGAAATTTGAAATAGGCCGTATGTTTAATACGGCCCGAGGACATCTTCAACGTAACCTTCAGCGTTAATATTGCCATCTCCAAAAACGAGCTCAGTTCTTCTGTTCTTCATACTACCCGCCCATACCATTACTGTTGAGCCACTGTAAGGGTGCACTTCCTGCACGCATCCAGTCGTTCAGCATTTCCGGGACGACGATACACTCTTACCCTGCTCGTATCAGGCTTAAATCCAAACCGGGACACATCGCAAAATAAAATTGTATCCAATTGCTCCTGGGTCCATGTCAAGTGTTCCCTACACCATTAGTTTCGCCGGGCGCGATTCCCTTGGCGTATAGGTGGGCACCTACTTGGGCGTCGTGCTCGTAGGTCGTATGCATGCAGCCTATTTATCACAGTTTGGTAGCTAACAGCAACACCGCTTGAGAATTGTAGCTTTAAACCTATCTCCCGGGCGGTTAACTTCGGCTGACGTCTTGCAGTCAGTTGTATGTATCGGTCCTGCCGAGCAGTTATACGCCTTCCACGTCCTGGGTGCTGCTCAGCAGGATCCTCTGTATTAACGTAACGCTGTCAAAGACGACAAATCACGCTACTATTGTTGACACCAAAATGCCGAGATACCTGTGACTGATTTCTTCCCGCTTGTAGCATTCCTACAGCTCTCTGCATGTCATCAGAAGTCAAATGGCCTCGCTCCATGACATAAAAATGACTCACCACTACGTGTATCTCACAATGATAAAAGTGAGATAAGTACCATATCAAGCAACAAAAACACATGAAATCAAATGGTGGCGTGTGTGTTGGACGCATGACATACTCTCAGCCGCCAGGGCACATTCAAGTCAATAAAAGACGTACCCAGTAAATGGTAGCTTTATAGACGGCATGTGGTCACAGTGCTCACACATGTGCTTTGCAATTATACAATATTAACAGCTTGAATTTATACAATGCAAAGATAGTTTTTTCCAATCTTCAGCAGTTCCAACAATATTTTCGAATGCTAAACTAACTAGTTTATGCGGAACTTGTGGAGCTGGACCAGCGTTGAGCCAAGCATTTTTGTCAGCGATGTAATCCCCCAACTTATAATATGCTTCGCAGCATATGTGTATGTCATGTTACTGGTCATAAAGTGCTTTATTCAATGTCATCAGACTTTCCCATTATACAGTTGCAGTGTGAATCATGCAATCCGCTATTATTTATATTCGTGTGCATGTCAATCGTCTTTCAACATTGTACTTACCAGATTTATAACCACAGGGGCGGCCGTTGCGAAGAAACCAAAACTAGACACACGAAGAACAGGAGTAGATGCAATAACGGCCGAGCAAACGAAACAAGAAAAATCTGACTCGAAAGTTATCCGGACAACTCGAAAACGTACGTCCAAACCTGGCAATTATTTCAAAGAGCCTGACGAATGTGATCAACGTAGTTTAAATCCAGTAAAAAAAATGAGACAACAAATGCGTGCACAAACTGGTGAAAAACCTTACAAGTGTGATGTTTGTCAGCATATTTTTAGTCAATGCTCTAATTTAAAAAGACATATTCTAATTCACACTGGTGAAAAACCTTTTAAGTGTGACGTGTGTCAGCGTAGTTTTGTTCAAAAGTGTGCATTAACAAAACATATTCGTATACACACAGGTGAAAAACCTTATAAGTGTGATGTATGTCAAAGTTATTTTAATCAGAAGGGTTATTTAGTAAAACATATTCGTAAGCACACTGGTGAAAAACCTTATAAGTGTGATGTATGTGAGCGTAGTTTTAGTCGAAAGAGTACTTTAATAAAACATGTTCGTATACACACTGGTGAAAAACCTTATAAGTGTGATGTATGTCAGCGTAGATTTAGTGAAAACGGTGCTTTAAAAAATCATATTCGTATACACACTGGTGAAAAACCTTATAAGTGCGATGTATGTCAACGTAATTTTAATCAGAAGGGCTATTTAGCTAAACATATTCGTACCCACACTGGTGGAAAACCTTTTAAACGTATGTGAGCGAATAGATTTAGCCAATTATATCTTGCGATGTGTGGAGTGTGGTGGTGTGTGAATTGAGGTTAATGAGAGGGGTATATACCTAGATCCCCGAATGTAGGTGTACATACTACCTATTCAACTTTTTATCCGACTACGGCGAAGCAAAAACGAGGGTTATGAGTTTGACCTGTATGTATATAAGGTGCTATAAAAATATCTGCCACGGCTGCAATGGGAGACAGTATTGTGTTTATAGATTACAATAGTAAAGATAAATTATTGATCATGTGTCATATTTTTTGTCATACAAAAAATTGTACGTATAAATTTGCATTGATTTATTAGCATAAAACCATCCCGTAGACCTAATAAGCTGTTGCCGCACCGCACCGAATTCAATTCGCAAAACGCCGGCGCCGTTCATACACTGTTGCCATTCTTAACAAACAATGCCGCTGCGCGCCGGCCACTCGCTCGTCAGAGCGCAGCCCCGCGCGCCCCCACCCTCACCCGCACTACCCCGTTCGTCGCACGCGCTAGCTGACCGCCCGCCCGCCAGTCGCCCGCCTGCCCGCTCGGAAGTTAGTTTCTAGCGGTCAACGGTCAGCGTCGGGAATATCGTGCGCGCTTTCTTTAAAAATGCCTCCCAGGCGACGGTATTCCAATCAAGAAATATCTTGAAATGGTATTGTGCTACCGCGAGTGTAACTCCATAACTGCGCATGCAGTAAACTTATACCAGCAGAGGTTTGGTGTGCGAGTGAGTCATCATAGGTACCATTCTGGATGTAGTGTACAGATTTAGATAACACGGCCGCTTTGACCCGCCTCCGATTGACGCAGGCAGGCCTCCATATTCTGCCGAACTCGAAGTGAAGTGTTGGACTTCTTCTGGCGTCATTCTCTTGCGAGCACCAGGGATGCTGCTCGAGTCTTCGACGTACGATTTATCGTTATTAATTGTTAATCTAAGTAGGTACCTATTGTTTAAAAATAATAAGAAAAAAATTGCGATTCTTACACTAACTTGACAGTCCAAAGCCTGTTTTAAGTGTGATGGGAAGTCTATCATCTTATTTACGTCAGTTTTTTGGAAGAATGCGGTAGCTGGTAAGTAATTGCACTTTTAAAACACTTGTTTGCCTGCGCATTATTGCGTAGGTACCTAGTACATTAGATAGTGACGAACTAGTCAGCTGATTTCAGTTTTCATTCACAGAACAGATGGAAAGAGATAGCAGTTGTTTTCATTGACGAAGTGCACTTCGCGCGTAATTTGTGAACCACGTTATGCAGAGTAGAGTCAAAGTTTATTTAACTACTTTATTTTCTCAAATTGATTTAAGGGTACGAAATTTCTTCACTATTGTTATCTTTAAACACAATACTACCTCTCATTAAAGCCGTGGCAGATATTTTTATAGCACCTTATATGTATGTATGTTCATCTGTTCCCTCATAACTTCTAAACTCATTATAATAATTTGACAAATGAGGTATCGTTGGAAGCGTCTCGGTCGTCCGCTGGCTATGGGCTTTGTGACGTCACATTGAATTGAATATTGCGCCCTCTAGAGGACAAAAAGTCATGAACTAAAAAAACAAGTTTTTTTAAATGGTGCTATGTTGGGTATCAAATGAAAGGGCTTAATTAGCACATTTCAAAATTATATTATTACCGCAAAATAATTTACCTAAATAAAAATAAAAGTATAAAAACTAAAACCCAACTACGGCAAAAAAGTCAACTAAAAAGGTCTAAACAAGTCTTCTCAGACAGACAAATTAAAAATCCGTAGTTGGGTTTTAGTTATTATACTTTTATTTTTTAAACGTATGTGAGCGTAGATTCAGCCAATTATGTAATTAAAAATTCATATTCTTAAACACATAGGTGAAAAACCTTATAAGTAAGTGTGATGTATGTCAGCATAGTTTTTGTGATAAGGTTCAGAAAAAGAAACTGAAATCATATTCAAATCAAGTCATTTTTTTGCTGTAACAGTTGTGCAAATATCTATTACAACCGAAAATATTACTTACATTAATAATTAATTTATCTATTACACATAATAATATTAGAGTAGGTATTTATGAAATAAATTTATTAAATCATTTTAAATCATCATTAACTTTATACTAGGCTTTCTTGATCAGATACGTCTTTAATTTATGTTTAAATTATATAAAATTCTTCACTTCCTTTATATTTTTACGTAATTTATTATATATTCTAGGGCCCTTATAAAATGCACTCTTGTCAAACATAGCTGTTCTAAGGCGAAGTGTACTGACAAGCCTTGTACTTTTTACGTTCCATATTTGTTAATATTATTTATAATGTCTAATGCTAGTTCATATATAAAATGATAATATATTATTATTTTTTTAACCCGACTCAAAAAAACCGTCTCCCGACGGAAAAAATCCATATTATAGTATTATATAATTTCACACATTAAAGTTAGTTACTAATTATACCCACATTTATTTTTACTTCTCCATCATCAGACCCTGATTACCATCTATCTATAACGTATTCATTGCGACCATTCCAATGACCCCAAACACGATACCTCTGCCGTACATGTTAAAAAAGAGAAGCAAAAATTATGATAACAATTGATTTATTATAATATCCTTCTATTAAAGACACACTCTTTACACTTCACACTCAAACTCACACAGTTTGAGTGTGAAGTGTATGTTTAATGTCTTGATGTGTGGAGTGTGGTGGTGTGTGAATTGAGGTTAATGAGAGGGTGTGTACAGTGTACACACCCTCTCATTAAACCTATATCCGGCGATCTAGGTGTAGACTGTACACCTAGATCGCCGAATGTGTGTCTTTGATGACTTGTTTATACCTTTTTATTTGACTTTTTTGCCGTAGTTGGGTTTTAGTTTTTATACTTTATTTTTTTAAATTTATAATCACAGGGGCGACCGTTGCGAAGAAACCAAAACTAGACACACGAAGAACAAAAGTAGATGCAATAACAGCCGAGCAAACGAAAAAAGAAAAATCAGACTCCAAAGTTATCCGGACAACTCGACAACGTACGTCCAAACCTGGCACTTACTTCAAAGAGCCTGACGAATGTGATCAACGTAATATTAATCCAGTAAAAAAAATGAGACAACATATTCGTACACAAATGAGTGAAAAACCTTACAAGTGTGATGTATGTCAGCATATTTTTTGTCAATACTCTAATTTAAAAAGACATGGTATAATTCACACTGGTGAAAAGCCTTATAAGTGTGACGTGTGTCAGCGTAGTTTTGTTGAAAAGTGTGATTTATCAAAACATATTCGTATACACACTGGTGAAAAACCTTTCAAATGCGATATATGTCAGTGTAGTTTTCGTCAAAATGGTCATTTAAAAAATCATATTCGTAAGCACACTGGTGAAAAACCTTATAAGTGTGACGTATGTCAGCGTAGTTTTAGTCTAAAGAATACTTTAACAAAACATATTCGTATACACACTGGTGAAAAACCTTTTAAGTGTGATGTATGTCAAAGTAGTTTTAGTGAAAAGGGTTCTTTAAAAAAGCATATTCGTATACACACAGGTGAAAAACCTTATAAGTGTGATGTATGTCACAGTAGTTTTAATCAGAAGGGTTATTTAACAAAACATATTCGTATCCACACTGGTGAAAAACCTTTTCAATGTGACGTATGTGAGCGTAGTTTTAGTCTAAAGAGTACTTTAATAAAACATATTCGTGTACACACTGGTGAAAAACCTTTTAAGTGTGATGTATGTCAGCGTAGTTTTAGTGAAAAGGGTGCTTTAAAACATCATATTCGTACCCACACTGGCGAAAAACCTTTTAAACGTATGTGAGCGTAGATTTAGCCAAATATGTTATTAATTAAAAAGTCATATTCTTATGCTCACTGGTTAAAAACCTTATAAGTACGTGTGTTGTAGGTATGTCAACATAGTATTAGTGTTAAGGTTCATGTAAGAAATCATATTCAAATCAATTTTTTTTTTTACTGTAATGGGTGGGCACGTATCTACTTATTACAATCGAAAATATTTCCTACATTAATAATTAATTTATCTATTACAAATATTAATAGTAGATTACCTATTCTTTAAATTGATTTATTGTATATAATTTTAATGTGATTAACTGATTAAGTCATTGATGCATAAAATAAAATTTTATACATCAATGCATTAAGTACTTACTTAACTTCAAAATTTAATTAAGTGCATAAATCTGCGTATTGCACGATGTGTTCTGGCAAGCCTGGTGCTTTTTAATGTTCCATATTTGTAAATATTATAATCTATACTTATAATAAATCTGTAGAAGTGAAAATTCTGTACATTGAAAATATCAAAAAAATAAATGGCAGGGGGTGTTACTAGACCGACACCGAACCCAAAAATGTAATTAAAATTTTTTTTGTCTGTCTGTCTGTCTATCTGTCTGTCTGTCTGTCTGTCTGTCTGTCTGTTTGTTCAGGCATCACGCAAAAACTACCGGTTCGATTACGATGAAACTTGGTATAATTATTCTTTAATATCCTGGGCACCACACTGGGTACTTTTTATCCCGGAAAAGTATCCTATCCTACGGTTGGGGGGTGTCAAAATTTGTATGGAAGAATTTTAACGCGCTGTCCGATTAACTCGAAACTCAATATTTATACTTAAACCCAAAAATGAAGAATAACGTGTATCAGGATTTTTCGAAATTCAACCCCTAAGGGGGTAAAATAAGGGATGAAAGTTTGTATGAAAAATCTTATTCCTTGAGGTAATAAACATGAAACTTCGCACGAATAGTTATCTAAATAAATTATAAAGTTTGTAGTTTTTTGTTTTTCTAAATTACCCCCTAAAGGTTGGGGGATGTCAGTGTTTGTATAGAAGAATTTTAACGCGCTGTCCGATTAACTCGAAACTCAATATTTATACTTAAAACCTATGGGGATGCATGGGGTAATTTCCGACACACACGCGGGCGAAGCCGCGGGCAGCAGCTAGTAAAAAATATAATTTTAAAAAACCCGACACAAAAGCCGTCCCCCGACGCGACGAAACTTGGATCAAAATATTACTTTCCAATACATTACTTTTTAATGTTCCATATTTGTAAATATTATTTAATTTAATTTTTTTAAACCCGACACAAAAGCCGTCCCCCGACGGGACGAAACTTGGATCAAAATATTACTTTCCAATACATTTTATATTATTTTTTAAAGGACTTTTTTGTTTCGGGGGTTTTTTTAGTTTAATTTCCATTAACTGCTTTTTATACTTTGTATAGTTAATACTAGTACACACGCTACGTACGACACGTGGCTCGCTTAAATTTGCTTAGCGTCACAGAATAATAAGGGGCGGGACAAACAGAAAAGACGTAAGACGAGGACGCGTCGCAGACGCGGCGCTCATTCAATAAATTTTCATACTAAATTTATAGAAGCGTCGCCGTCGCGACAAAATAAACAGAAAAGACAGGGCGCGGACGAGACGCGATCAGTCTGCGACGCGATTTCGCCTTACTTCTTTTCTGCATGTCCCGTGTCTCGGCATTGACCTTGAAATAATTACCTACTGCCGCTAGGGAGATACCCTGCCGCACACTCAATACTGTTACGTATACTGTTATAGGGACACTGCGATTTCGAAGTGCGTCGTTGCGGCCGTTTTCTATGAAAACTATGACAAAGGATAATGGGTAATTTACTATGGACCCCGTACCCAAAAAAAAAAATGACTGTAGCATTATGAACTATGTCTGTGTTTGTTGCCCTCATGGAGTAGTTAAATTCATATTATGACAGCATATCTAAATTCACTTGGACAAAAAAGATATGTACCTTTAAAGTTAACAGATTTTTCGTAGTAATTAATTAATTTTCCATGACACTAAATGATAAATAAATTAAATCGGTGTCGGTACTATTTATTACTGGAAACGTGGGCCGGGCAAAAACATTGCCTACAGTCGTGTGACAATATGGTAACAGTTAACATTATGGTAATAATCCTACTATGGAAGTTGAATTATTTTAATGAAAAGAAAACATGAAATAAAAGGAAAGATTTTAATCATTTTTATAAATTATTATAATTAATATACATTAATAATAATTATCAGCATTATTATTATCTTTCATTTCATTTTTTAAACATATACTTTACATTTTTAAATATTTTGATTAAAAAAACATACAAAATATAAAAAATAGTGCTCCATCGGCATCGGGGTCCAGGCTGCCGGTATTTAGGGCTCTAGAGAGAGGAACCTCCTCACAATGCGTGCCGTGTCCAGGAGTACTGCTTTCGTTGCGTTTCGTACTGCAGGTTGTACTGCAAGGCAAGTTGCTGGTGGATAATCCTAGCCACTAGATTGTGTCCGTGCAAGTACTCGCCGTTAGCAAGAGAACAACTGGAAACAATATGGCGGATTGATTCACCGGGACGGTGGCATGCCCGACAGATTAAGAATCGATTATTCCCGAAGTCCACCACCTGTTTGGCCACCACTGGGGAACAACGAAAAAACTTTTAATTTTTTTTCTCGTTGTCCACCAATGGGGGATGGCGAAATAACTTTTATTTTATTTTTAATTATTCTCGTTGTCCACCACTGGGGGACAGCGTTGTTGTTTCCATTCGCCACCACTGGTGGAGAGCTACACGATTTTTTTAACATTTCCTTTGGCCACCGCTGGGGCACAGTGGCACAACTTATGATCCAATTCCGACTGGCCATCAATTTAAATTATTTTATCTAAAGACCAGTAAAGGATAGCCTAATAAACTTACGGATTTGGTTTTAGCGGATAATGCTGAAATTATTTTTATGCAATTCAAATGTTTACGTAATAATAATAATAATAATTCTAAGAATTAAGAATTTCTTCGAGAGCAGCGAGGACCTCATTGATACACACTCGATCCTGTACTGCGCGGCTGTTGCGGCATGTCGTTTAGCTAACGTCAAGTTCCCAAACTGTGACGCAGCTACTCGACCAAAACCAGCCGTACCAGCCTGGCAGTGCAGGATCGAGCGACGTGTCGATGGGGCCAGGGTGCTCATCGGCAAACTATACTGCTTCAGGGAGGGCAATACTCGACCACGAGTGATGCGCTTTGTGAGGCGGGCATTCTCGGGGACTGGAATCAGCCCTCAAGAATACATGTCCCGTGTCACAGAGCGCATCGACTTCCTGAAGCAAAAAGTTTGTGCATGGGCGAGCCGTATTCGGCGGTATAAGCGGCGGGTTGACCGATACACGCAGAATCGCATGTTCCAGAGCGATGAGAGGTGGGTATATAGAGCTTGGGAGCGACCTGAACAAAATGTGGCGGACGTATGCCGTCCGGATGATGCCGCCACGAGTGCATTCTGGCGTAGCATCTGGTCGGTGCCCGTCTGTCACGCTGAGGCTGGCTGGATGCATGGTGTCGAGCGAGTGTGTGAAGCTATTCCAGAAATGGAGGCTGTAATAATTACGCCATTAGACGTGGCCAAAGCGGTCCGTCCGCTACCGAACTGGAAATCACCGGGACCGGACGGACTGCACAACTTCTGGCTGAAATGGCTAATTAGTTCACACACCCGCCTGGCATCTCAGTTCCAGTCATCCTTAGAGTCTGGGTCGCTACCACAGTTTTTAACAACAGGCGTTACCCACTTGCTCCATAAGTCAGGTAGTCCCGCGGAACCCAAGAATTATAGACCGATCACATGTTTGTCGACGGTCTATAAACTTCTTACATCCATCTTGAGAGCGAAAATTAACTCACACATTGACAGTCATTCAATAATGTCTGCCTCCCAAAATGGATGTAGGAACGGGTCCCGCGGCACTAAGGAGCTACTCCTCATCGACATGGCCATAAGCCAACAGGTTCGTCGATCCCGCAAGGATCTGTCGACATGCTGGATAGACTATAAGAAGGCCTACGACTCGGTGCCACATACATGGCTCATGAGGGTGCTGGAGTTGTATAAGATAGATGCAACTCTGCGCACCTTCCTGATGTCATGTATGGGGCAATGGAGGACGGTCCTTCGTTATCCCGGATGTCGACAGATCCAGGGGAATGATGAACCTGTATGGATTAAACGGGGAATATTCCAGGGCGACAGTTTGAGTCCACTTTGGTTCTGCTTAGCCCTGAATCCTCTAAGCACACTGCTGGAGGAATCAGGTCTGGGCTATCGGTTGAGGAGAGGAGGTCAGGTCATATCTCACCTCCTCTACATGGATGACTTGAAACTCTTTGCCCATAACAAATTGCGACTGATGGAGCTACTGAAGGTAACTGAAACATTCAGTAGTGCCATCAGGATGGAATTTGGTGTGGACAAATGTGCAGTCATGCATGTAAAGCGAGGGGAGATTATGGAATCCGAGGGTACTCAACTCTCGGACTCCATACACCTCCGATCCCTCTCCTCAACCGAAAGCTATAAGTATTTGGGTATGTCGGAAGCGTTAGGCATTAACGTTGCTGACATGAAACAAGCGCTGAAGGAGCGCTTCTTTGGTCGCCTGAAGAAGGTATTAATTAGTCTTCTTTCGGGCGGAAACAAGGTGCGCGCCTTCAACGGTTGGGTCATGCCGGTTTTGATGTACTCTTTCGGCATACTCAAATGGACTCAGACTGAACTCGACGCCCTGGACAGGCGGGTCCGTACACTACTGACCGCAAACCGGATGCATCACCCACGTTCATCGGTGATGAGACTGTACATCCCGCGGAAGTGCGGAGGTCGGGGCTTTTTAAATGCAAAGACCCTCCACAACCGCGAGGTGTGCAGCCTCAGGGAATATTTTTTAAAAACCGAAGAGGGTATGCACCGTGATGTAGTCGCAGTGGACAAGGGGCTCACCCCGCTCTCCATGGCTAAAGAGAACTGGCGCAAACCTGTGGTACTCACCACAGATGACCGCAAGGAGGTATGGCAAAGCAAGGAGCTCCACGGGCGCTTCTATCGGGTTCTTCACGAGCCCGGTGTAGATTTCTTAGCGTCCGTATCCTGGCTACGTTTCGGTGACCTTTTCGGAGAAACTGAAGGTTTCGTCTGTGCAATTATGGACGAAGTTATCCTAACGAATAACTACCGGAGACATATTATGAAGGATGGGACGGTTGACGTGTGTCGGGCATGCCACCGTCCGGGTGAATCCATCAGACATATTATCTCTGGTTGTTCGCGTCTGGCTAACGGCGAGTACTTGCACAGACATAACCAAGTGGCCAGGATTATTCACCAGCAACTTGCTTTGAAATATAAACTTGCGGACTCTGAGGTACCGTACTACAAGTATGTGCCCGACCCAGTTCTCGAAAATGACCATGTTACGTTGTACTGGGATCGGTCTATCATCACTGACAGGACTATTGTAGCCAATAAGCCTGATATAGTGGTGATAGATCGATTAGCGCGCCGCGCAATGATAGTCGATGTTACCATTCCACATGACGAGAACCTCGTGAAAGCTGAGAAAGAGAAACAAATTAAGTATCTAGACTTAGCACACGAGGTTGTTGACATGTGGAATGTGAGCTCGGCTATCATTGTGCCGATTGTCGTAACGGCCAATGGCCTGATGGCTGAAAGCCTCGACCAACATCTTTTGAGGCTCTCGTTAGGCGGTTGGATCAAGGGCCTGATTCAGAAGGCAGTTCTCCTCGATACGGCTCGCATTGTGAGGAGGTTCCTGTCTCTGCAGCCCTAACCACCGGTAGCTTGGACCCTGCTCCCGACACCGGCGGAACACTATTTTTTATATTTTTAAATGTTTTTTTTTTTATATAACTTTTAAGAAATATTTAAAAATGTATAAAATAAGTATACAAAATAAATAAACGAAATAATAATAAAATAATATTTCTTTTCTTGTATAATAAAGTTAATTATTACTTACATTTTATTTATTTCTAATGCTTATTAATATCTTTTGAAACTACAAATGCATATCACTTCACCAAGATATTTACAAAAACCAGTAAAGGATAGCCTAATAAACTTACGGATTTGGTTTTAGCGGATAATGCTGAAATTATTTTCATACAATTCAAATGTTTACGTAATAATAATAATAAAATAATATTTCTTTTCTTGTATAATAAAGTTAATTATTACATTATTTTTATTTATTTCTAATGCGTATTAATATCTTTTGAAACTACAAATGAATATCACTTCACCAAGATATTTACAAAAAGTGTTGCTATGAGTGAAGAAGAGTACATAATTTCAAAAAGAGACCAAAAATATATCTACTCTACTATACTTGCGCAATCGCAGCATTATAACCGGCTGTGAATAAAAAATATTATGTTTAATTACCCACTTCAATAAAAAATTAGTAATCAAAGCTTTAATAAGTAGTAGTATGATATTTTAATATTATTATGCTATTATAACATTGAATAAAAGTTGATTAAAGAATATAATATGACTTTATTAATTATGTAAGTACCATAAATATTTAGGAATATTTATATTAGTCTCACCCTTAGCATTATCTGCTAAACAACCAAATCCGGCATAACATAAAGATCAATTATTATAGAGTCTGAGATTTAAAACAATAAAACAAAAACATGGTCCATCTCTCCAGTAAATAATTACTTATGATAAAACATTTAGTTCTATCATATTAAAAAAAAAAAAAAAAAATTGTTAAACATTGTTAATTAATCAATATTATTTAGTTATGTATTAATAATTAATTATATATTTATTTGTTAATATCTTTGTCTGATACCTTAAACCAAGGAAGGTACCTTAAACGTTTAGGTTCGAATATCTTTTTTCTCCAAGTGAATTCAGACATGCTGTCTTAGGATAAATTAAACTACTCCACAAGGGCAACAAAGACCAACATAGTTCATAATGCTACAACTAACTTTGAGTCTGGGTACGCTCTTACCCATTCTCCTTTATACTGTGGTAGCGCGTAAGTATTTTTCCGACATTAAAGTTAGTTACTAATTTACCCTCATTTCTTTTTACTTCTTCATCATCAGACCCTGATTACCATCTATCTATAACTTATTCATTGAAATCAGTCCAATGAGCCAAAACACGATACCTCTGCCGTAAGTTGCTGATAAGTTTTCTTGAATCAGCTAACTCTCGATCAAGTCACCTTTTAAACAAAACAAAAAAAAAACTAAATCGGTTCAGCCTAGATTTCTCTAGGATGCCATGATCTGATCCTGACCTGATGAAGTGATGACAATGGGACCACCTGAGATTTATACCCTTTCAAACAAAAAAAATAATCTTCCATATCTGTTCATAAATGACGGAGTTGTGAGATAACACACATTTAAAAAAATACAACCGAATTGATAACAAACTACTTTTTGGGAAGTTGGTTAAAAAGTGCGGGTAGGTAACAATGAAGTAGACTGTAGAAGCCTATTCAGATATTATAAGCGATATCGCAGTCACGCTCCGTAGCGATACAGCCGGTCTATTCAGTAAACATCTCACCATGAAAACAAGGTGAAGTGAGCTGTAAAATTGTGTCAATCCCTGTGGAATGACGGTCACTTCACGCTCACTTCACCTAAGTTTTCACGGTGAGTTTTTTACAGAATAGAATGGCTGGTCCGCCTTCTGGTTAGTCACTGTGGACCTGCACACTAATTGCATAACACACGATCAATCATTATCGGAATCATTTTGAAAGATTGCTTCTTATATTCGAAAAAAATGTCTGCTCAACAATGTAAATAACGCAATGAATGATGTTGAACTGTCAAAATGAAACAGATTGTAATTGGTGTGTGTAATCGAGTGTATCGCTGCTCGCATACTATGCTACCGGTATCGTACGCGTCCGCGATGAGTAAGCCGCGACCCGCCACGCCATGCTGATCGCCTGCGCATCGCGTCTCCTTTGCGTCGCGTATCCTACGCATTTCGGAAAAATGGCGGCGGAGCAAGATTTTATAAAACTTATCAAAGAAGTTGAAAAACATCCTATTTTATATAACTATAAATTACCTGGATATAATTATATGAGAAAAGATTCAACGGATAGAACTTAGGCAGAAATTGGAAATAAAGGAGAATCGGCAAAAATATAGGGAAGCTGGTCTAAGCACCAATAGCAACCACACATAATATGTCACTTCTATGGCGGTTCATTTCAAATCGTCATTATATTATCATTATTATATTTATATAATATTATTATAGTAAATAGTTATAGTCGGAGTAATGACATGGCAGTATGGAATTAGTAAGTACTATCCTATCATGGCAGCATGGGATTTGTAGTATTCCATAGTTTTTTTTTTGCTTTTTACCAAAGGCAAGCGCCCAAAAGCAAGCTTTGTAATAAAAAATACTATAGGCAAACCAGGGGCGTTCAGTTATGGTAAAAAAAAACCCATAGGCAGATTCGTCGGATAATATACAGGGAATTAGTATAAGCTATTCTTTATTATATAAATGAGCATTCTCTATTTTCATCCGAGCAGAGATGGTCGCTTTTTAAATTAAGTACATCACAGAGAATTCATGCCTTTTTATGCCTACTGTGTAAGTAAATAAAATGACTAATAAACTTGAATGCTTCATCAAACTATATATTTTTCACTACATTTAACCTTTGTGCGTATTCAAAAAAATATGTTGTATTTATGATATTTTCTCTATGGGCCGTTCAGCGGTTGTGCCAGTGCCTTTATTTACATTTTCGCGCGCATCGCTAGTGGAAAACCAGCGCGCCATTTTCCATAAATATCTAATCATTTTGTTGTGTGGTTAATTATTATCAAAAATACGAAATCCAAAGTACCTATTGTCACCAGCTACGCGCCCTAGAAATGTTTTTAAAAGAAGCTCCGGATAATGTCAGTACCGCCAGGTAGCTGTACTACTACTACCTACTACAACAAAGGTCAGTTGAACTCATCGATAAATCTAAATACTTACATAAAACACCTCTATAGTTACGTTATTGTAGCCTAGGTCCTTACAACAAGTCTATTATTTTCCCTCGCAATTGTGTGTTGAAAAACGTCATATGAAACGCGTGTGCATTGATCATTACACATTCATTCGGCTAACCTTAACGCATAGGTAATCGGCATAATACTGCCTCGAGGGACCAACACATGACAGTACCTACCTAGATACACTTGTATCATATTGTAGGTAGGTACATTATTATTATATCAACATACCTTCAAAATGACAATCATTCATGCCGAGCTATTCACTTTTATTAACCAACTTGCGACCCGCCACGGATTCGCACGGTAGGTATTTGAAGTTGAAGACCTATTCAGATAGAAGCCATATCGCTGTCGCGCTGGGTACATACAGCACCCGTACCTATTGCGTTAGGCCCTTCTCCCATTACGGAATACGTAGGATACGATAGGTACTCAATTCGCATACTAGTTGAATACTTGTTAGCAACTCGATGTTCGCACATTACGCTACTCAAAAATACAAAATCATTTGTTTAGTGCTTTTTCAATGAACGGAGATACGATTCTCAAGTCGCAAACCAGTTGAATACTTGTTGACACCTCGACGTTCGCACATTACACTACTGAAGAATAACAGTGATTTTTCAATGAACGGAGATACGATACTCAAGTCGCATACTAGTTGAATACTTGTTGGCACCTCGACGTTCGCATCGCACATTACGCTACTGAAGAATAACAAAATCATTTTGTTTTGTGCTTTTTCAATGAACGGATGATAAGTTGAGCGATTCCAGTGACGAAGAAGCGCTTGCAGTTTATCTGTTTTATAGAAACAAACGAAGACGTCATCGCACAAGAAATTACTGGATTCATCCCTACCTTGAAAAGAACATAAGTACAAGAGCAAGACCATCGCCATCGCCAAAAAAGGTATCGCTATGTTTCGTAGGACTGACCTGATCGCTAGATTACCGAACATCTGAATAGTTAATCACTTCTAGTGGTCTTAGTTAACTTACTTGCATGCCTTTCGATGATAATACAATAACTTGGTACGATCGAGCTGGTCTGATTATGGACCTGGACGCTAGATAACGGAACTCCTGAATGGCTTCCAGTAAACCCACCGAGTTTGGGCTCATTAGATGTGTCTCTGGCGATAACTTTTTTCACACAGCGATTTGAAATGAACCGCCATAGAAGTGACATATTATGTGTGGTTGCTATTGGTGCTTAGACCAGCTTCCCTATATTTTTGCCGATTCTCCTTTATTTCCAATTTCTGCCTAAGTTCTATCCGTTGAATCTTTTCTCATATAATTATATCCAGGTAATTTATAGTTATATAAAATAGGATGTTTTTCAACTTCTTTGATAAGTTTTATAAAATCTATAAATAATATTACTATAATATTATTTACTATAATAATATTATAGTAAATAGTTATCAGTGGCGTACATTACCGCATTAATGATGTAATATAAAGTAAAAAGTTGGCGTGTTTAATACACTGCTGAACCTGCCAAAAGCGGTTCAATAACTGCTACTTTACGAGCTTACGAGCGAGATCGATACCACTCCTAAATCTGTCTCTCTGTCTCTAAATAAAATGTAGTCTGTGGTTCGAGCCCGCGAGAGAATCTGGCGGGAAGATGCCATGCCTTGCCTTGCCTGATCAGTGATCGAACTGATCGATCAGATGTTCGTTGACGTTCTGTCACTGTCGGTTCGGTTCGTTCGAGTCACAGAGTACCTAATACTTATTAGTCAGATAATCGAGCGGCCTATATTGTTTTGTTGTTTTAGTTGTTTATATTTTTAACAAATTTTTGTGTATCAGGGATTAGATTAGATGAAAATTGATAGTGATGTTCGGTTGTTCTTCACCTCCAAGGAATAAAACTAACAGTTATTTATTTTGTTTATCTAATGAATAGAGAGATATAAGCATATACCACTCCAGACCTGCTCCGACTGAAATAAATAAAAGTACTACCTGTACCTCCTAAAAACTGCTCACGGTATTCAATGTTTAGAAGGTTTAATGGTGGTATTTGTACTTTTTTGCCAATAAATTAAACTCGGCAGTGTTTTAGATAATAATATTATGTCGATGGAAAAACTGAAAAAGTGTAGGTTATGTTTAGTAGAGAATGTTCGGATGTATGTGGTGGCCAACAAGAACCTGCAGGAGTTATATGAGAAGCTGACTGATGTCCCAGTAAGTACATTACCTATGTAAAAATTGAAGACCTATTAGTTGGCAATATTCATGTAACTCTATAGACGTCCCCTGCTGGACATATGCCTTCCCTCAAGACCAAGAGTTGCCAAATCAACCTGTCGTAAGTAAGCTCCTACTAGGTCACCTCTCCACTTCTACAAGGCCTTGTACTGAATAACAATATATTCACTGTGTGTATTGTTGCAGTTTGTAACTGAAGACAGTAGACCGACACTCGCTTGTTTCTTCTGCTGCACTAAATTGAAGCAATGCTACCAATTGCAGAGAAAATGTCTGAGAGCTGAGGAGCTGATGTTCACTCAAATGTTGAATTGTGACTATGAGGTGAGGTTCCACTTCAAATTAGATTAAAAGAAAGAAAGAAAAATAGGTTTATTTGTAACAGAAACACATGCATACAGAAAAATGGGTAATCAGAAAAAAAAAAAAAAAACAGATTTACAAAACGTAGTATGAGCATAAAACAGACATAGTCGGCAGCTGCATGTCATGACTGTGACAAGAAGAACTTTATTCATCATAGAGAGATGTATTAATGATCATATTTTGATCAACAACTTGTTATTGACAAATTGCAAAAAACATAAAAAATGCCAGGCAAAATTAGTATTTTTTTTAAGTTGATAAAGGCTTCCTCTTAGTGATCATGATCATAAGCATAATTAACCTAAAGCCGCAATTCCATTAGGCAAGTTTTGCATGCAAGTATGACGTCACATTTGCATACACGTTTTTGAGATATGTAATGTAATGTATGAAATTTAAAGTTCAAACTACAAGTTGTAGCTTGTACGCAGGTTTGTTCAAGTTGTATGAAATTTGCAACTTGCATACAAGTAACCTGCCTAATGGAATCGCGCCTTAACACTGTAAACAACTTTTACAGATAGAACCTCTAATAAACCAAGACCCATTAGAGTTTTTCAGTGGGTATATTATAACTCCAACAGTGCACATAAGTGTAATTGATGAATGTGAAACAGAAAGCATTGCTATCAAAGAAGAATTACCAGCTGTTTGTGAGGGACTAGATGATAATATTGAGTCAAAGGAGGAACATCAAAGTGATGGTATGTTTTTAAGAATAACAAGTTAAAATTAAAAATTTAAATAACCCCCGACACAATTCCAGGTGATGCTGCAGTATCAGTTCAAGGTTACTATGTTCTTCTAATATCATTAAAGTAACAGAATACTAAATTTCGAATCGATCAGACCTGTGGAAGATGCGCCCATCCAATCAACAAGAAAATAGCTGATAATCTTCAAACTACGCAGCTAAGAACACTCTCGATCAAGACACCTTTCAAACAAAACAATAATAATCAAAATCGGTTCAGCCGTTTGGGAGCTACGAGGGAACAGACAATACACACGTTAAACTTATAACAGCCCTCTTTTTCCGTCGGGGGTTAAAAATAATACATTATTACTTATATTAATCTAAAATGGTTTTGAGCTATGAATACTTCAAAGTATTGGTAATGTTTAGTTTAACAGTAATCACATTATATTGCTAGATGTAGCAGATACACGACCATACCGTTCTGAATCAGATATAGAAGATGATGTACCTTTAATCAATCAAGTATCAATCAATAAGCAAAGAGCCAGGGAGACGAAAAGTAAGTTTTAGTTATTTAATCTATAGGTAAGCAAACAGGCCAATGGTTCTGATAGAAAGTGGCTAGTGTTACCTAAATAATAGATTGACACTTCGCTTTAACTTACGACCTTCTAAGGGCCGAGTCACCCGGCGTCACCGCTGGCAGCGGAGGTGGTTCTGCCCACGCCTGCCAGCGGCGCCGCGAGGCCGCTCGAGGCACCGCGGGCGGCCTCGCAACCTTTTCAAGCTTTTCAAGCGATACTGGTCTTTTAATATGTAGATAAAGTGTAAAATTATTTCACACTGAAATTGATCGTCGCGTCGCTGCCGGCCGCTGCCATTCCGGTGTGACTCTGCCCTTATAATAAGTAATTTCTATATTATAGACACACACACTCTCATTAGTTTACAAATTATTGTATTTCATAAATTCAAACATTTTGATATAATTATGTCTTGATAGCTAAGTGGTCATCGAGTTTGGATTTGCGCTTTCGTGTACATAGCGAGTTGCGGGTTCGAATCTCACGCGCGGTGATAGTTTTTAATGTTTTAAAATTCACTCGAATAATCACGCTATTGACTGTTAGTTCCTTGTTACGTTCGTCTTGTTCACTAAACTCGTAAATGTTTATGATTATTACCAGAAACCTAAATAAACAATGATATTAATGTAGACAGATGCAGACTCATTCCCCGCGACTTAGGGCGGATTCGACCAAACAGGAATAAATTTTATCCGCGGATTAAGATTTACTTCTGACAGTTTTCGTATAGACAAACTGTCAAAAATTCAAAATTTATTCGGAAGAGAACGCTTATTCCGCGGATAAAATGTATTCCTGTTTGGTCGAATCCGCCCTTAATAGAACGTTGTTGGTTGGTTGTTATTGTGGGTTAGTGACGTGTATTTAATATATTGACGTTGTTATAGTTCATTTCGAAAAGAAAGCAAATATAAATATAGAAGTTAAAGCGAATATTATTGCGCTGCATAAAAGCGGACTTAACATAACACAAATATCTGAAGAAACCGGACTGAATGTGAGTTTTAAGATTTAATTATTAAACAACTAATTAAAGTAGGTACACCTAACTGCTGATGCTTGTAGTAATTTTTGACGTTGTTTTTTTAACGTTGTTTTGGTCATAGAAGAAAAAATATATAATTTCAAATTAAATTTATTTACCCCTAAGTACGACCCACTGACAACCTTTTTAGGGTTCCGTAGTAAACAAGGAACCCTTATAGTTTCGCCATGTCCGTCTGTCTGTCTGTCTGTCCCCGGCTTAGCGCAGAGACTGTTAGTACTAGAAAGCTGTAATTTGGCATCATTATACATATTAATAGAATAGAATAATTATATTTATTGTAAAAAATGAGTATACATCAAATAATATGTGCATGGTCTTAAAATAACAGGTAGATCTGCATGTTTTGCCATTTATGGCGTACAAAACAACATATTTTAGGTTTAGAATAAACCATTAAAGAGAGTTGAGTCTACACAACAAACTATGAAGATTGCAAGAATTGTGAAAATGTCGTAATTATAGGAATCTGTTTATTTAATTGCGGTCATTTAAAAATTCCGATATGGTGTAATAGCATTTGGCTCTGAGATATTTTTTTAAATGTATTTTAAAGAGAGCAGTGGGCATTTGTCTAATAGGTTTTGGGATACATAAATCCCCTACACGTATAGTCGGGATATCTTCCTTTTTTTTTCGTCTATCCCATGGTGTGGGGTATCGTTGGAAAGGTCGTTTATTAAAATATTGTGAGTTTGTTACAACCATTTTTGGACTGAAGGATCCGTTTGAGAAATATTAAGCTTTAAAGTGCCAATTTTTGTCAGAGTCAAGTGTCCCCCCCCCCCCTGCCAGCTAAATGGTAAGTTCTGGATATGTAGAAAAATTCACAGCAATAGTATACAGTGTGATTCTTCATAATGTGCATATATCGAAATGGGGGAATCTATGCTTAATTTTATCGACGGAAAAAATAAAAAAATAAATCTAAATACATTTTTTGCCCATTTTTTATTTATTTAAAAAAATTCGTCTTATTCAATTTTTTTACAATAAAAAAAGAGATTTTTCGACGAAATAACTGTTTATTTTCAATTTTGGGGTTTTTGGTTTTAATTGGGAGGGGTTTTTCCCACAATTTTCATTTTATAAGAACACTTAATTACTACAAATCATTAGGAGTTTGTTTCATCGCGATAGATCATTTAGAAGTTACACCGTTTTTTTACATTGGGGTAAAAACTACAAAACAAATAAAAAAATAAAAATAGATTTTTTTTAATATTTTTTCCGTTTGTCAAATTAAGAATAGACTCCCTCATTTCGATATGTGCACATTATGAAGAATCACACTGTATATAACGAAACTAAAAGGAAAACTATCACAGCTAAGTAGGCTCTACTAGTTAACGTGTAATTATCAACCAACTTACGTTTGCAGTTGCAAAACATGTTCTAGAATATGTTTTTCAACTCAATGTTAAGTTTGTTCTTGGGATAACTTCATCCCAGCTACGGAACCCTTCATTGTGCGTGGTCCGACACGCACTTGGCCGGTTTTTTTTATTTTTTAACGATGAAAATAAAATTATAAATTTCTATTTTAATCATTTTTTATCTAAATAGTAATATATATTTGTATATTTTGCTTAGTAGCCTAACAATAGGTACTCCTTTTATGTTTTAGAGAAATACTGTGAGTCGGTGGGTGAAGCGATATAAGGAAGAGGGTAGCCTTGCCAGTCGAAAGCGAAGTGGAAGACCCCAGCTCATAAAACAGGCGCAGCGTCGGCACATGGTCAGCCAATATGAAACAAGTGGTTTCATACCGACAAGACGTTTTGCCGAATTATTCGACACGTCTTTACAAACTGTTCGCCGTGCACTCCACGCAGAAGGTCTACATAATCGAAAACCAGCTCAAAAACCATATTTGACGGAAAATCATAAACAAGAACGTTTACGTTTTGCCCGCGAATACTTAGACTTTAACTGGGACACGACAATATTTTCAGACGAAAAGACATTTAAATTCAGCGAAAAGGGACTTCATTTACGGCGTAAGAATAATACACAGTGGTGTGAAGACAACATACTTCCCAACACAGAATCAGGTCGAATCACGGTTACCATGTGGGGGTGGATGAGTGCAGCAGGGCCAGGGGAACTTGAATATATTCCTCCACGCGGCAACAGCTTGACTTACGTTGATGTATTAAGTGATATCATGTTACCTACTGTGCGCAACGTTTACCCTGCTCATGAGTTTAAGGAGATAACTTTTGTCCAGGACAATTGTCCAATTCATCGGGCGAGCACTGTGCGTGAGTGGTTTAATAAACACCTGGATATAAAAGTTATTCCTTGGCCAGCACGATCTTCTGACCTCAACCCCATAGAAAACCTATGGGGTTTGATGATACAGCGATGGGACGCACGGAATGAGCGATCTGATGAGCAGTTGAAGTTGCATTGCATGGAAATATGGGAAAATTTAAGGGGAACTGATGTATGCTTCAATATTGTGGGATCCATGCGTCAACGATCACTTAATTGCATTGATAATAATGGGGGTTATATCAAGAATTAAGTTGTTGTGGCATCTACACCGCCACATACGAACTACGCATCAAAGACCTGACGTCACAAGTCCTACATCGCGGTATAAGAGTTTACCGAGCGATTAAAATATATAAGACTATCCGACATCAATACTTGGGCAATCGCCCGCCAGACACAACTCCCGTCTGGTCGGAGGATCCTCCCTTTTCTATAGAGGATAAGTGAACTTTACACCCTGTTCCTCATACATCTAAAAAGAAATTACAAATATTAATTTTAATAATATTCAAATTATATTGTGTCTTAACCGTAATAAGAATTATTTTGAGGTTTAGTTTCAATCTTCGTTTCGAAACTAAAATGAATACTTAAGCTATGCAGAGAGACAGTCAGCCTCCGCACGGCCGTTTGAGCAAGCGCATGCGAGCGGTCAGTGACCTTGTCGGACGATAATGTCAACAACAGGGTTGCCAGATTGTATAATTGGATACAAAAACTGTATAATTTGGGTCACAGTCAAAGGCAACTGATTGTATCCTCTTTGTATCCAGGACCTCATGTATAATTGAATACGGAAAGCCTTACTTCTATTATCTGAGTTTTGTGAGTTATATGGTGATATTTTTTGAGTTGCTATATGGATGCGCTTAAGCCTGTGAGGAAATACCATAATAAATAAAAAAAAATACGTAGGTAAGTTCACGAGATTAAGCATAATTGTGTAAAAAAAAATGAAAAAAATTAAGCACTGTCCTGACATTCAATTTGTATAATTTCAGAATCATTTAAAAATATCTACTGGCAACCCTGGTCAACAACGACAGTGAAGTGTAATAATTGCAATGTAGTGATTAACGAGTTGCTTGCTTTTATTCAAAATAAGGCAGCAATCTTAGATGCACAGCTATACTACTGCCTTTAATGAGGAAGAAATAACACTGGTGAAAAAGTTATTGTTCGAGCCTGCTGATACGTCGCGTCGTAAAATAAATAGGCGGAAAGAGGGTAAATGTCGAAGAGATATCGAGGATATTATGGTATTAAGACCAGGCACTCTAAAATAATTTCTACGCAAGCTCCGCCACTGAGAGACCGGTTAGACCGCTATGGTGTTAGACGCTAACATAAACGCAATAAGGTTGAATACCGCGTGCGGTCTTTGATCGCGTTCGAGCTCGAAACTAAATGTCGTAAGTCTCAATTCTTATTTTGTTTATAACTAAAGTAATAATTGATCTAGAGAAAAAATATCTTGTGGCTGGATAGTAAACTATATTTTCTTACATTTATTTTAGACATAAAGGCCAAGCAATCTTGAAAAAGAAAGTAATAATCTTTAAAAAAGACATGATTTTTGAATAAAAAATGAATCGAGCGAAAATGTTACAATTACGTAACTGTCTTGTACATGGAAAGAAAAAGATCCATTTTGATTGTATGTGTGACTGTTTCAGAATATTAATGCAAATTAACATCAAATTTAGGGAGCCTCCCCATAATAAAGGAAGTGGACCCTGAGTTAATACCGGTTTTTGTGGCCAGGCATCTTCACAAACTTACCGGTGACGTTCGGCCATCTGGATGCTACTAGCCTTCTGAGAGACCTGATTAAGCAACGGGAAGATTTGACTATAATTAAATAAAGTTACCTTAACATCATCATCTGGCGGACATATGATTGTCAAGCAATTCCTGTTATAGCAGTATTCATGTGAATTGTAGAAGCTTGTAGAAGCATGCTTATTGGATAACAATTTTGAGTACCAGAGTTGTCCAGTTGGTCTAACATATGTTATTCCAGGTGAGTCAACTAGCGCTACGAGAGGTATAATATTTCTAATTAGTGGTATAAAATAGTATAAATTAAAAGGATTTTATTACCATCTAAAGTTATAATGAATGCGTTCGTGGTCATGATACGTAGTACAACACTGGCGTCGTGTTGTTTCTCCTCTCCTCCTCTCAATTATCGCCAACAGCATATACGTTAAATATTAACACGTATGTGTTCATATGTTATATATAATTATATACTAATTACTCATGTGTTACTAATTCCGCTGAACAAGGTTTGTTTACACTTCGATCAGATACTTTTGGAACAGACCATACGTCGATGTTAGTAGAATTTTATGTCATGTTTCTGGTCATAAAGTTTGTTCAATGTCAACAGACATTCCTACTATTCGGTCCCAGTGCGAATCATGCAATCCACTTTTATGTATATTCGTGTGCATGTCAATCGTCTTTCAACATTGTACTTACCAGATTTATAACCACAGGGGCGACCGTTGCGAAGAAACCAAAACTAGACACACGAAGAACAAAAGTAGATGCAATAACAGCCGAGCAAGCGAAAAAAGAAAATTCAGACTCGAAAGTTATCCTGACAACTCGACAACGTACGTCCAAACCTGGTAATTGTATCAAAGAGCCTGACGAATGTGATCAACGTACTTTTAATCCAGTAAAAAAAATGAGACAACATATTCGTACACAAATTAGTGAAAAACCTTACAAGTGTGATGTATGTCAGCATATTTTTAGTCAATACTGTAATTTAAAAAGACATTTTCTAAGTCACACTGGTGAAAAACCTCATAAATGTGACGTGTGTCAGCGTAGTTTTGTTGACAAGTGTGATTTAAGAACACATATTCGTCAACACACTGGTGAAAAACCTTATAAGTGTGTTGTATGTCAGCGTAGTTTTAGTCTAAAGAAAACTTTAACAATACATATTCGTATACACACTGGTGAAAAACCTTTCAAATGCGATATATGTCAGTGTAGTTATCGTCAAAGTGGTCATCTAACACAACATATTCCTATACACACACTGGTGATAAACCTTATAAGTGTGACGTGTGTCAGCGTAGTTTTGTTGATACGTGTGATTTAACAAAACATATTCGTATACACACTGGTGAAAAACCTGGCTAAACTTTAGATTACCGTCCATCGACTTGGAAGCCCATATTTTTTTTTACAGAAAGATCATGTTATTAGATTAGCCTCCACGCAAAGTTTTAAGTTGCGGAGGTAAATGGTACACGAAAAAAAAAAAAACCTAAAAATCTTGCAATTAAATGTCACTTTTCACATTTTGTCTTGCCATTGAACGTTTCGTTTTACGTTATGTCAGCGCACTAAAATGTTTTGCTTCATTTAATAAGGAAATACGTAAATTGAGTGATTTACATAATTTTATGCATATTTCAAAATATGACACTTGCGCTGTATTTCGCTGATTGAAATGAGTCACTTATAATAACTCGGGGCTTGGGGCACCCCGACTCGGACAGGTTAGGTTAGGATTTTTTTTACCACCCAGAAGTAGGAGCCCCGCTCAATGAGCGTGGCTCCGTCGTCTACGCCTTATATTGCCATTCAGAAATAGGTGAAAGTCTTTTTTTCATAGTGCCCCGTTTCGTAGGTTATTTTTTTTTTTAACAATTGAAAATCCTTTATCGTAATCAAGAGGGGGGGCTGCTACTTCCCCCTTCATTTTATTTGTCAATATAATATGTTTCGGGCAGCCAAAATCAATTATATTAAGGTATTCTAACACTGAGTAGGTAGAATATTCCAGGGAGTAGTCTATCAGTTTGGTCCAGTCTCATTGCGTACGAAATGTATGCGAAAAGTTTTTTGCGATTTCTGACGTTTCTAGTAATCAAAGCTCAGTTCGTCCAATAAAGGTTTTTGATCCTTATAAGAAACAGGACCAATTGGCATCAAAACATTTTTATGTGAAGAAAACTGCCCATTTTCTTGCTGACTGTACATTTTTTTCAAAATCTGTGAATACAGATCAAAAATTTTCAAAAAGTTAAGGACAGTCTCCTAAGACGATTTTCCTGTAGCTACAACGGTTAAGGTAGCTGCCCTTGTTGCCCGATCTCAAAAATCCAACCTGTATAGCATCCATAGTTCCGGCCAATCCGGTAGGTATCACACAAGCTCCGTGTCGGGTACCTTTTTACCCGCTTGGCTACATCGAGCATCCAATGGGTCAGGCACGAGCATCCGCCGACCGTCACCATCCCCGGCGTCAGCAGCGTGACACACCCGCTGAGTCATCGTCACACCAGGCTGAGCCAGAGAGTACTGAGTACTTTTTTTCTTTTTTATTGCGTCATGTTTACCGCAAATAAACGTATTTTCTTTCTTTTCTTACTGTGCTACTCCCAAGGGAATTAAGAGGGTGCATCCTAAAAGTTGGCAACGTCGTAAATAGCTGTCAAATATTTACCTGTTTCGATTAATTTGGAAATAATACTGTATGGAAATAAGAAATGTGGCTAACCAATTGACTAGAATATTAATAATGAATTGCAATTATAACATTGAATTTGATGTTGTACCCGTTTTAGGTGAAAAAAAGGCATTTGGAAAGTTACCAAATACTTTTTTTACATCTAAAACTAACTATTCGGTGTTACGATATTAATTATTGCATTTCATAATCAATATTCTAGTCAATTGGTTAGCCACATTTCTTATTTCCATACAGAAATATTATCAAAATAATCAAAACAGCGAAATATTTGACATCTATTTGCGACGTTGCCAACTTTCAGAATAAACCCTCTTAATGAAATCATCCGTGACCATAAACCTACCTTCAGGGGGTAGGTAGGCTTATTACCTTATTTTATGTTTTTTTTTTTGTTATGTTGACAAGGATACGTGGTCTTATTTCCACCCCCACGTAATCCCTCTCCGTCACCAATATGTCAGTGTAGTTTTCGTCAAAGTGGTCGTATAACAAAACTTATTCGTAAGCACACTGGTGAAAAACCTTATAAGTGTGACGTATGTCAACGTAGTTATAGTCGATTAAGTCATTTAAAAAGGTATATTCGTATCCACACTGGTTAAAACCTTATAAGTGTGATGTATGTCAGCGTAGTTTTAGTGAAAAGGGTGCTTTATAAAATCATATTCTTACGCAAACTGGCGAAAAACCTTTCTCGTACTACATATATGATATTAGGTGAAATAGCATGCATAAGCATAATGTATAAAATTAAAATAAATATTATTGTTGGAACGAAGCTAGACCGAAAATAGTGTAACATTTTGCCCGTCACGACACTTGCTGTATTATGTGTTTTTTATTCAATTGTGCCTGTTATTAATACTTAAGTATAATATACAGCAAAAGGAACTGTTCACAAAATAAAATTGAGGCTGAAATGTTTATATTTATAATGTTTAATTATAATTAATTGATAGTCAATAAAACCAATCTCAAGCTAATAAAGCTAATAATGTGTTTTATTACTTTTATCCCAAAGTCGAATAAAGTTACGGATATTCTAAAGTCGACTGCCTCGTTGGTGTAGTGGTCGCAAGCGCTATATTGCTGCACTCGATTTGAGGACCAGGGTTCGATTTCCGGAAATTCATTACTGGAAATTTTAGTATACTTCTGCTTAACCTTTCCAGAAAACAAAGCCTGCCGCCCGATTCGGTAAAAATCTCACCGTGAAAACTGAGGTGAAGTGAGGTGTCATTCGATCCATATACTAGAAATTGACACTATTGAAAGCTCACTTCACCTATGTTTTCACCGTGAGATTTTTACAGAATAGTACTACAGCGGTGCTATTCTGTAAAAATCTCACGGTGAAAACTAAGGTGAAGTGAGCTTAAAGTGAGCTGTCATTCCACCCGATGCTAGGGATTGACACCATTGACGGCTCACTTCACCTAAGTTATCACGGTGAGATTTTTAAAGAATAGCACTACTGATGTTATGTTTAGATACCTATGCTATTCTATAGTCCAGGAGTCACAAAATCGAAAGGGTTACCGTGGCCCCTGGCAACACGGCAACTGACCGAACACAGGTGAGTCAGTAAGAGTCAGACACTCGTCTCTCGAGGCCCTCCCACTCCGACCCGAGCGGGAGAAGTTATTTGATAATTTCCCACCCAAAAAGAAAAGTCGACCTATTTTGTGCGGACCTTAGTAAACAGTATTTACAATTTATAATTACAAAATAATAATACACACGGTGGATTTTTGAGATGGGGCAGTAAGGGTAGCTACCTTAACCGTTGTAGCTACTTGAAAATGGTCCTTACTATGAAAATTTCCCTTCAAGGCGGATGCTCGAAGGTAGCCCGCGAAATTCAAATTTTCTTACGTTTTTTGTCATTTGCAGGTCAGTATTAGGTTGTATGGTCAGTATCAAAATAATGCGCGGAAATGTAAATATGATTCGCGGCCGTATCAGATATTTCGCATCTTTAGAATTATACATACCTAGAGACCTATTAAAAAAAATTGTTTTTGGAAAACGTTGATTGTAGGTTGTTATGTTTAAATATTTTGTTATTATGAAATTGATGATTAAATATGAACATTATTATTACCTATTATTAAAGTGCAACCAAATAATCTCCCTTTCTACAAAATATTTAAACATAAGAACCTATACACAACGTTTTTTTTTAAATAGCTCTCAATAATTCTAAAGGTGCGATTTATTTAAATAAAGAATTATAGTTATAAAAATCATCAATACAACTCTCTAAGTTCATAACATTGAATGACTATTTCATGAAATCATGACATTAGGATTATTCTGCAGTTGTATTGCTGATTCTAATGATTATAATTCTGTAAAGCCATATTTGTTACGGTCGCGAATGATAGTATTAAAAACACAACCTGGCACTGACCTGCCAATTGCAAAAAAAGGAAGACAATTTGAATTTCGCGGGCTATCTCGGAGGTGGATGCTTCTGCCTGCCAAGATTTTGGTCTTCCGATACATTGATGGGAAGCATTAACATAAATGGTGTAAACCACTAGGCTGAAAGCCAAAATCAGTGATAACTTAAAAAAAAAGGAGTTTACAAAAAAAAAAAAAAACATGGTTCTTGCCTTAGATTGCCTTGCCTTGCCTAGATTTTCAGAATAAATATTTGGAAAATGTCTTCTTACTTACGCAAGAGGACTCATCTTAGTTATTATGAGCCTGAAGAGCCTGGTTTTGACGAATATCTTTGTAAGTTGTATCTTTATCTTATTTGTATAAATCAAAATCAGCATCATTTGCATAGGCTTTTCCCAATTATAAATTACAAGTAATACTTACTAAGGTTTTATTTTAGTGCTGCAAGCTTGTCTGGCTTTAGTTCCTATTATATCATTTTCAAAAATCACTAGATATACATTTTTTGTTCAACGACACGACAGCAGATTTGTCGCTAGCGATTCTAAAATTTGTGTGTAGACTTTCAAATCACCAGTGAGTCACCGCGTGTGTACTTAGCATTACAACGTAAGAAATTCGGTGACTACAGAGATGCCGAGTAATATCGAAGTATAGAAGAAAAAGACATGTTGCGGCTGCCCCAAAAAAATATGGGCAAGAAGATGATGATGAGGACATAATATCATTGGCTCGGATTCAGGCATTTTGCTCAATATTACTGCGCTGTTCGCGCCGACCAGTATTTAGCGTCGACCCTTGTGTCGAATTAAAATAGTTATTTTTCGCAGATTGCGAGCGATGTGCAGACTTCGTATACGACTATTGTGCCATTCATGGGCCTTTACTTGTTGTACCAGACAATAAGGTAATTTTCTTCTGGGTGTTACATTGATGTTACGCTACGCCATAATCTGTCACTATTAGCAACTTAAAAAACGAACAATGTTATTAGGCCGTACTTTTCAACATATTATGAGAATTATTTTTGAAAATAGAAAAAGCTTTATGAGTACTGAAAAAAAAGAGAGTTTTACAAGTCAAATGAGCTTTGGTCTGCACTTTTCAAATTTCGACATTTTAACTTTACACGCTTGTGAAGCCTTTGGCAAAAGCTGCTAACTCTTCCTTCAATCCAGGTCCCTGTGAAGTCAAACGGCGCATCATGCGTTCCTCGCGCCGGTCTTACTATTCCTCACGTATTCCTGCACCTTGCACCCTCCATAATACCTGGTAAGTATCATAACATAACGTCACATCACACCTGTATTCACTGAAATTTTAGGCAGAAGTGCACCTATAGTACACCCACATTTCACCAGCTATGTTGACTGACTCCGGGCTGCTACAAGAAATCCCAAACGGAAAAACACAATAACACTTTTCCCGAACCGGGAATTGAACCCAGGACCTCATGCTCAGCAACGAGCATTGATCACCACGCTTGCTTGAGACGGTTTGGCGAGTTCAGACTTATATTAACTGTCCAGGTTTCCTAATGATGTTTTTCCTTCACCGATGTCAGTTTTATCCGATGAATGTGGATTTGAATCCACAAGCTCGAGCATGAAAGGCGAAGCCACCACTGGGCCGCTACGAATGATAACTGAAAACTTTTCTCTTTGAATTCGGTTAAAAATGGAGATAAAATTAACCTATTGGTAACGTATAGGCGCAGGTTTGGGTGTGTTCAGCACACTTACACTGCCGCGTGGGGTTCGCTTCGGTCCATACTGCGGACTACGGACACAAAACGTTGACTCCATGTATTGTTGGCAGGTAATATTGTCTTCTTAGCGACTTCAGTATTTTTAAAATATGTTATTGAATATCAAACAAGCTGACGACGGGTCACAAGATGTTAAGTTACCGCCACTTATGGACACCTTCAATACCAGTGGCATCGGAGATGCATCGCGCCATCCTAGAGACAGAGCTCAAATAAACAGGGAGTCACCGCGTGTATATTTAGCATTACAACGGAAGAAATTTAGAATTTCGCGCGTGGTGCGAGTCCCTGTCCGGGTCGCACTTGGCCGCAATTTTTTTTTGTTTTATCGTTGTTAGATACCTATCGACAAACCATGACGTCTGTGAAGTTTCGCAAGCTAATTTAAAACGACCCTGTATCAATGCTTAATTCTAGATATACGATAGTAATAACAAACGGTCACATGTGCTGGATGCCGTGGATTGCGACCGCTCCAACTGGATGCGCTACGTCAATTGCGCGCGCCACTGTAAAGAACAGAATCTACTCGCTTACCAGTATAAAGGACAACTATATTATAGGTATCTATCTAATTGAAGCCTCATACAGACTGGCGCGACGTGCCACCGGTAATTGTTCTACCGTGAAGTTTTCTTAGAAATTCAGAGTCTCGTCGCGCTAGTCTGCACGAGGCTTTACAGTGAAACCGAAAAGGTATGCGCTTCCGTAATCTTCGTGTTTCTGAACTATCACGAATGTTGCACCTCACGGTTTCCCCTCCACAGAGGCAAGGCCTGTTTCCATAGGGGCAAGGGATGTTTTGAGGTAGCAGCTATTACATCTCATCATCACGCGTTTGTGTTTCCGAAGATAGACGATCATTCCCGAAGCGCATTCTATTCTGGGGAAGACTGTGTACCCCATTTTCTATTTCGACAGCAGCATACTTATTCCAACGACAATAAAGACCACTGTTCATGGCAACCTAGAGTGTTTAACCGGCCGCCCGCCTCAGGGCGCTCGCGTAAGCTTCAGTAAGATTTGATTGTAATTTAATTAATTAATTAATTAAGCCGCAAGAGAAGCGATTGCATTTTATTTTGTCATATTTTTCAATGCTTTCCTTTATATCAATATTCCAGGACCATAAAAATAATTCCTCGTTACACGGAGCTGATGGTGTTTTACGGCAGCGAGTTCGCGAACGCGTTACATATCAACCTTAGCAAATACAATTCGGCCAAACACTACAAAGAAGCTATTAGTGAGTTTCTTTTTATTCGTTTCTTCATCATTTCAGTCGAAAGACGTCCGCTGTTGGACATAGGTCTAGCACCGCCACTTCGTGGATCTGATCACAACCAGCGGCCTTCACAAGGTCATCGGTCCACCTTGTGGAATGCCTTCCAATGCTACGTCTTCCGGGACGCGGTCGGCACTCTAGAACCTTTGCAATGTCACGTGCTGTGCCTACTGCCACTGCCGATGGATTCTTACTCTAACATTATTAGTTTTCAGTTAGGCTCGGTCCTAGGGGCTCTTGAACCCTAAAGCCCAAAAAAAGTGGATAAAAATATTCCCACCGAATTATATTTAAAAAAAATCCTGTAAGGTGCAGCGGGGCAATCTCGACTGGTAAAACCTAAACCACAACTTTGAAGGTATAAAAATATTAGATGATATAGTTTTATTAAAAACTAGCTGCTGCCCGCGGCTTCGCCCGCGTGAGTGTCGGAAATTACCCCATACATCCCCATGGGTTTTAAGTATAAATATTGAGTTTCGAGTTAATCGGACAGCGCGTTAAAATTCTTCCATACAAACACTGACACCCTCCAACCCCTTTTAGGGGGTAATTTAGAAAAACAAAAAACTACAAACTTTATAATTTATTTAGATAACTATTCGTGCGAAGTTTCATGTTTATTACCTCAAGGAATAAGATTTTTCATACAAACTTTCATCCCTTATTTTACCCCCTTAGGGTTTGAATTTCGAAAAATCCTGATACACGTTATTCTTCATTTTTGGGTTTAAGTATAAATATTGAGTTTCGAGTTAATCGGACAGTGCGTTAAAATTCTTCCATACAAACTTTGACACCCCCCAACCGTAGGATAGGATACTTTTCCGGGATAAAAAGTACCCAGTGTGGTGCCCAGGATATTAAAGAATAATTATACCAAGTGTCATCGTAATCGAACCGGTAGTTTTTGCGTGATGCCTGAACAAACAGACAGACAGACAGACAGACAGACAGACAGACAGACAGACAAAAAAAAATTTAATCAAATTTTTGGGTTCGGTGTCGGTCTAGTAACACCCCCTGCCATTTATTTTTTTGTTATTTTCAATGTACAGAATTTTCACTTCTACAGATTTATTATAAGTATAGATGTAATGTATTGACGCTCCAGAGTCATTATCTGTGTATTATTTTTACAAACTCATATTGAAAAATATTCAATAGATAGGCTTAAAAATGTGTTTTTGTCAAAAAAGGCAAAAATAGTTGTAATTCCCCCTCCGTGGGGCAATTTCAACTATTAATTATAATTTCTCTTCTAGAGCTCTTAGCTTGATGTTAGTCAGTTGCAGAGTTTTTTTATAGGGATGGTAATCTAAATTTAATCTTGTCATTTATGCAGCTAGGCTCATTTTTGAATAAAAACACATTAAAGGTTTAGGCGGGGTAATTTCGACTGCTCGCCATAGTTAATAGTGATGGGAACGTAATAAAAAATAAGTCGATAGATACACCAATAAATAATTTTGGTCTGCTATCTACTAAAGGTACTATATCTACTCACTAATCATAAATCAAAACTTCATTTTAAGAAAGGAATATGTATTTAAAATAGAACCACAGCACCCCTCGTCCTAAATCTACAATCGGTCATAATATACAATCGGCAATATAAATACGCGATTTTATAATTTAGGACCAAGATTCATCTGTCTTTTTTAGTTTTAAAACAGCAATTAAAAATCTAACAAATATAAAAATTTACAAAAGTCATAATAAATGTCCGTTTTTTTTCTATAGTGGCGAACCATCTGCAATAAATTAATAAAGTAGTAAGAAATTGAAAAATCCCTCGAAATGCATCTATTTGAATCGTGTTGCGATCCTGCGAATAGAAAGATTACAATAATAAAGCTACAAGTTAAATATTTGTAAAGTATTTACATCGACAAAACATATCGAAACATGCACATCACTAGTGTTTGTTCATTTCCATATAAAATCTGGTGGGGCAATTACAACTGCAAAAAAGTCGAAATTAGCCGCCATTACAATCCAGGTGGGGTTATTCAAACTCACACCAAAATGCTGTTAAAACGCAAGTTACAACAGAAAAAAATAGCCAAAAACCTGAAATAGGCTTTAATTTAGGTCTTACCTTTGAAAATCTTCGAAAAACACATTAATTACAACTTTTTTTCGCAAAAATGTGAGACACTAATTTGCACGTGCAAACAAGAAAAAGAGAAGAAAACAAAATGGCCGTGTCGATCTAACAGTATTGGGTCTAGCAGTGCCATCTTTGTAGAAATTATGAAATTGCTTTTGAGCTATCCGGTCATAGATGGCACTTATTCAAATAAAGTAAAATGTAGAAGTTATTAAGATTAGTTGAAATTTCCCGCTGTCGAAATTGCCCCGCTGCACCTTATCTATGCTGACGCATTTAACCTAACGTCCTTAAGTACCTACTAAATAATCTAAAAAATTATGATGGGAATATTTTTGAAGTGAAAACGTCTTTAGGCGCGTCATCGACATGCTGTAATAGCTGTATATCTGTAGCTATATGGGTGATGGTGGTGATGGTGATATAAACTACTGTTATTTCATACTGTATGAACACTAGTATTACTGTTTATAAAGGGAAACTCCCTTTACCTACGAACGGTAGTACCCCAGTGGTTCGACGTTTTAGTTGCTATAAAATGTACGTAACATAACATTATGTTGATGTTTTAATGTTTTAAGGTACTCCTACTCAATCTCTACAAGAAAACAAAGATGACGGTATGCAAGAAGAATACTTAACTGCCGACCAGTTTCATTTTATCGACGAAAATTTGGATGAGGACGACAATAATAAAAACTCCACAAAAATTTGCATAAGCAGTAATATCCTAAGTACCAAAATTGATGATATTTCTCTTAAAGAAACAGCGCGTAGTCAGAACGAAATCAAAGTTGATTGTAAGGTGAACACACCGACAATCAGATACGAATGCGAAACTTGCCAGAAAACATTTGCGAGCACAAGAAACTTAAAAGAACATTTCTTAACTCATCTCAACATATGGAAATTTAACTGCGAATATTGTCTCTTCAGAAGTAATAAACATTACAATTTCAAGATACATATTGGAAAACATACAAATACTTTTAAATTTTCTTGCGAAAAATGCCCATTTAAAACTAATTACGGGAGGACTTTCAGAAAGCATTGCTTTCGCCACAAAAGTAGTGAAAATGTATTAGAAATAAGTACTGGTGATAAGGTCCTTCCTACGACAAAAATATGCGAGATCTGTGATTTCAAAACAAATTCCCGTAAAGTTTTTGTGACACACATGTCTAAACATAAGGGCAATGTGTACAAATGTGATAATTGTTCATATAGTAACCACTCTAAATATAATCTGGCAAGGCATATAACCAGATTGAGACATTAATTTAGATAAATATTTTACTTGCCAGAGCTCTGTAAGAAATAAAATACTATAAATTATACTACCAACAATTCTTAAAATATTGTAATTTATTCCTCGTCTTGAAAGTACTGTAAAAGTTGAATGATATAAAAATAATTATATTGATTTTTATGCAGATAGAAGAAGTGAATTGCTCTACATGGACGATTGTGATTCTGTATCTAATAAATAAATTAATGAATAAAATACTATGAACTATGGAATTTTTATTTAGAAATTTCTTTTAAATACATGTACAACCGAGTATCCTAGTCCTAAATAAATGATTCGCCAAAATAACTCTTCTCCACTCAACTTCAATTTTTCAAGTTATAAGGCGTAGCGTAAGCGTAACATCAAGATGTTTTTAAAAATTAGTTTTCGAACGAATTCTGTCAATATGTTCTTTTATAGTTGACAGGGTACATAGCTATAGACACAGTGGTTAAAAGCAATAAAAGCAATTTGTAGCTGTTTAGTGTTTACCTCATAGGCCGCGTTCCGAGTTAGGCCATAATCGCTCACAGCGCTGACATCAATATTTTGCGTTCCGATTTAGATATTACGATTAAGAATAAGAATAAGAATCATTTAATCGCAACGATTATGACAGCTGAGATCTGTCATCAATTCGGAACGCTCGTGAACGCGCCTACAGTGCTCACTCAACGTCAAAACTTATAACATTACTTAATTCTTTGTTTAAACATCTGAAATTTCTTTTTCTTCTTTGGTTAAGTGGCGACAGTAGCCAGAAGCACAATTTAGAAAAAGCCACGTTAGTTTATAGAATGATGCGACTCAAAACAACAGCGCTGCCAAAAATGACAGTTCAGTAAACTGTCATTTTGGACAGCGATTACGGTGATATTAGTAACAGGCATGGTCGGCGTTATCGCAAGATGGTGCATGTCATGACGTCATCTATGACCTTTCATGGGTCGGCGTTACCGCGCTAACGCTTATTCGGAACGGGTGTTAGCACGCTCAAATCGATTACATTGTAACTCGGAACGCAGCCATAGGCCGCGTTCCGAGTTAGGCCATAATCGCTCACAGCGCTGACATCAATATTTTGCGTTCCGATTTAGATATTACGATTATGACAGCTGAGGTCTGTCATCAATTCGGAACGCTCGTGAAAGCGCCTACAGTGCTTGCTAAACGTCAAAACTTATTACATTACTTAAATTCTTTGTATAAACATCAGAAATGTCTTTTTCTTCTTTGGTTAAGTGGCGACGGTAGCCAGAAGCACAATTTAGAAAAAGCCACGTTAGTTTATAGATATATGCGACTCAAAACTACAGCGCTGCCAAAAATGACAGTTCAGTCAACTGTCATTTTTGACAGAGATCACGGTGATATTAGTAAAAAGCATGGTCGGCGTTATCGCAAGATGGCGCATGTCATGACGTCATCTATGACGTTTCATGGGTCGGCGTTACCGCGCTAACGCTTATTCGGAACGGGTGTTAGCGCGCTCAAATCGATTACATTGTAACTCGGAACGCAGCGATTGTTTACACTCTGAATGACAGTGACAGACTGTTGACAGTTTTTGGTTTGTGTGTGTTCAATTTATTATTCAAAATTTCAAAAACTGGTTCAGCTATCGCCTATCGCTAAGTAAAGCTTCAAAAAAAAGAATTTAAATTGCATGAAAATGATATAAATGCAGTAAAAAAGTATTGCTTTATTGTTCTATATGTCTGCAGCGCGTTATTTATTTCATAAAGAGCTTAACTATCATGAACGCATTCTTTTATTAAATGTCAAAAATGTTTGGTTTCATTTCATGGTTTGGTACAAATCGAATATCAGTTTTCGGTTAATATTTATTTCCGAAATAGATAAATAAACGCCTATTTATAATACGGTAAAATACATAACGAAGAACACCCCAACGTGTATATATTGTTAAATTAAGTGAATCAAATGCCTGTAATTTTAATTGATAACATAAAAAAATTCGTACGTAAATAAACAAATACCCATGAAAAATACCGGACTTATTGGAAAGGTTCCTTTTTTTATTAGGGCCTATTAAGATATATTTATTACCAAAATATTGTGCAAGCAGAGGCAATAATTTAAACTCACCAGCGATTGTTAAGTTATAATAAAATTAATTTACTTATAAAATAAAATGGAAAAACTGCCAATGTGCAGGATATGTTTAGTCAAGAATGTTCGTATAAATGTGGTTACCAACAAGAACCTGCAGGAAATATACGAGAAGCTGACTGAAATTCCAGTAAGTTCCTAATATTTGTTAAAAATGCAAGGTACGTTAAGTATATGTAAAATCATTTTGTAAACAGACAAAAACAAAAAGTGTATTAAGTATCAATTTTGTTACAGTTTGTCACTGAAGACAGTAGACCGATGCTCGTTTGTTTCTTCTGCTGTGCTAAACTGAAGCAATGCTACCAATTCCAGAGAAAATGTCTGGAAGCCGAGGAGCTGTTTGCTCAAATGTTGAATAATGACTATGAGGTGAGGTATGCTGAATTCAGACTCTACATACAGTCTATCTTTATAGCTTGGTTTTGGAAATGAAATGAAATTGTTTATTCTGTATTAGTTATTGGAATCAATTTTACATTTCATATTAAAAAAGATAAAAATAAGCTCCTTAGATGGATTTTTTGATATTTCCTATCTGACTACCCGGAGAAGAAATGGCGAAATAAACTCAAGGGTGAAAGTCTCTTTTAAAATCCAGACATAATCTTGGTCTGATCATGAGGACCATGTAGATTAGTGTCCGAAATGGACTTCTGAGGACCACACAGATTTTAGTGGACCTGACCTGTCCTTGTTGTGGAGAGCAGTATAGTATTACTTCAAACATGAACACCCCACTGAAGCCTCATAAAACCGAAATAAAAAAAGCATCAGCAGAATTAGTTGTTGTGGTAAAGAATTATCCCTTGTGGGGGGGCCTATGTCCAGCAGTGAACGTCTTTCAGGTGACATGATGATGATACAGAAAAAAAATCTGGTGATTCTGGAGAATTCCTCCTTTTTTAGAAGTTGGGTAAAAAAACAATGTTACCGATACATTTATGTATGTATATTCATAGCCCCTTCTAATTCTCCATGTTCCTTGTCTGTCTAGTCCATGTCTTTCCTGGCGTCCTCACCAAGTCATCCTGCCATATTCGCAAGGGTTTCCCAGTTTCCCTTTCTTTCTCTTCCCCTCCCTAGGGTACCATAGAGTCACTTTTTAGTTCCATTTCTCTTCTCCCCTGAAAGTGTGGCTGGCCCAACTCACACTTTCATCACACTTTTTATTCTTTTAGAAGTGAAAAGTTCTTTATGCGCATTTGCGCTCTTTCAGAATAGGGAACAAAACTGTACGGTCACACTCGGGTCGGTGACGATGAATCGGATATACTCGGCACCAGTAAGCTGGTGACGCTGAAGCGCGTATACTAAATCTACTGCAGTCGCCGTCAGCCGTTATTTATATATTTTTTAATTATTACAAAATCGTATACATAAAAGTTTTTTTAATTCTTTTTACAGATAAAGCCTTTACAATTGAAAAGAGAAGTAGACTATTTTGGTGGGTTCATTAAAACGTCAATTCAACATTTAAGTATAGTTGAAGTTTGTCATATAGAAAACGATTATATCAAAGAAGAAGTACCAGCTGTTAGTGTGGGACTAGATGATATTATTGAAGTGAAGGTGGAACATCACAGTGAGGGTATGTTTATGAGGAGTCAAACATAGTAGTATAGTTATGAGAGGTAGAAATACATAACATAACATCACGCCTGTATTCCCCGCAGGGTTAGGCAGAGATTTATCTATAGCACACCCACATTTAGCCAGTTATGTTTAAGTTCCATTTAATAGGGGGCGAGTCTATTGTCATAAACCAGGCACAGCTCCAGACTCCGGGCTGCTACTGAGAAATTCCAGTTGGAAAATCCCAATAACATTCTGCCCGACCTGGGAATCGAACCCAGGACCTGCAGCTGCTCAGCAGTAGCGCTTGCGACCACTAGATCAACGAGGCAGTCCATTGCTTCGTGTTTGAAAAATTCGACTGCTCGGCAACCTAAATAACAGAATGAATATTATTGAACTATAATAAAAATAAAAGTTATAAAATATATAATATACTACGATTATATTGGGGTTATAATATATATATATATATATATTTGAAATTTGCTAATTAGACCTTTCATTTGATACCGATCATGGCAACATTAGAAAGAAAAATTGTTCACGACTATGTCCTCTAGAGGGCGCCATATTTAATTTAATGTGATGTCACAGAAGAAGCTTCCAACGATACCTAATTTGTCAAATTATTATAAAAAGTTTTGAAGTTATGAGGGAAAAGATGAACATACATATTTACATACATAGATACCGGTCAAAATCATAACCCTCCTTTTTGCTTCGCCGTATTCGGGTAAAAATGAGAGGCATTGCCCTTGTAAATTGTAAGCGTGTTATGCAATTACTCCGCAGTTTCTATTTTCAGAGGTAGAACCGGAAAACCTAGACAATAGCTGTCTAGATGAAGAATTTATTCCAGCCCACCATTCTGATTCAGAAGACGATGTACCTTTAATGAAATTTAAAACTGAAGTGGAAGAAGGACAAGAACTATCTAAGAAGAAAACGGGGGTTCAGAAGAAAAGTAAGTGTTACATGGTATTTACTTAGTACTAAGAAGTTTCTTTAAAGACAAAATCAAGAATGAAATAATCCAGAAAAGAACTAGAGTAACCAACATAACTTGCAGAGAAAGCAAGCCAAAGTGGCAGTGGGCGGGAAAATTTTATGTGGCCTACCCAAATGTCCTTTCTTTGGTATTGTGCGTCGAATAATTGAGCTCCTGAGGTTCTGAGTTGAGCTCAAGAAAGCCTGACAAATGCGTGCACTGACTGGGTGGGTGGGTGTTTTTTTTCTTTTTAGAGGTCTTTGCTTGTGTCGGGGGTTATTTAAATTTTTAATTTCAACTTGTTTAAGGTACTCCTACTAAATCTCTACAAGAAAACAAAGATGAAGGTATGCGAGAGGAATATTTAACTGTCGACCAGTTTCATTTCATCGGCGAAAATTTGGAGGAGGACGACAATAATAAAAACTCCACAAAAATAAGCATAAGCAGTAACATCCTAAGTACCAAAATTGATGATAGTTCTCGTAAAGAAACAGCGCGTAGTGAGAACGAAACCAACGAGGATTGTAAGGTGAACACACCGACAATCAGATACGAATGCGAAACTTGCCAGAAAACATTTGCGAGCACAAGAACCTTAAAAGAACATTTCTTAACTCATCTCAACACATGGAAATTTAACTGCGAATATTGTCTCTTCAGAAGTAATAATCATTACAATTTCAAGCTACATGTTGGAAAACATACAAATACTTTTAAATTTTCTTGCGAAAAATGTCCATTTAAAACTAATTACAGGAGGAATTTCAGAAAGCATTGCTTTCGCCACAAAAGTAGTGAACATTTATTAGAAAATATAAGTACTGGTGTCTTTCCTAAGACAAAAATATGCGAGATCTGTGATTTCAAAACAAATTCCCGTAAAGTTTTTGTGACACACATGTCTAAACATAAGGGCAATGTGTACAAATGTGATAATTGTTCATATAGTAACCACTCTAAATATAATCTGGCAAGGCATATAACAAGATTGAGACATTAATATAAATATAGATTTTACTAGAGAGAGCTCTGTAAGAAATAAAATACATATAAACTTCCAACAATTCTTAAAATATTGTAATTTATTCCTCGTTTAAACTTTTACAGTACCCACTGTTTATGATATACATAATTATATTGATTTTTATGCAGTCGCAGTTGGTTAATAGAAGGGAATTGCTCTACATGGACTATTGTGATTCTGTACTTATCTAATAAATAAATTATTAATTAATTAATTTTTATTTAGTTTCTTTATGCATGTACAACCGAATATTTCATTTTTTTTTTTCTTTACTCAACTTTAATTTTTCGCTTCGCCTCTATGAGGTGTCACCGTGTCAGTCTAGTTTTATAACGTAACGTAACATCAAGATGTTTTTAAAAATAAGTTTTTGAACGATCTATCTTTGACATTTTACATGATACTTTATAATTTGACAGCTTGAGTCTTGAGATAACCTAACTTTCTTGCATTCTTGACTTGGGGACATTTTTATAAACAGACGCACGTGAACATTCACATAATTTAAAGAAAAATAATGCCTCAATTCCATATAGACGAGGTATGCCCAAAAGATGCCGTGTATCCAATGGTTGTCGGTTTCCAAAATGGTTACATAACACAAAAATTCACAACAAATGAATGTTTACTACTTGAAGACGAGAATTCTGGCAAAAAGACCGTCGCTACAGAGATAAGTGACTTAATATACAGTGGCGAAGAAGAGAAAGAAGATCTAGGCAAGACGTTGATACTGGCTCGTAATGCTAAGACGGGAAAAGTCCGCTTGATAGAAACCGAAAACATAGAACTGAAACCATTATTGAAATCTAACTTAGACACCTCAGAAGTGGCCGACGCCGACACAAGTTACTTGGAGCTCAGCAGAAAGTTTGGATCCAAAAAACACAAGCAAATAATGGAACAGCGTGAAAAACTGAAGATAAACGTTCAGACGGTGACAGAACAAATGCAGAATGTAACTGACAGCATTACTGAAGACCAGTTAGATCTATCGTCGTACAACAAAGCTGATTCCGACGAATTCTATATACCAACAATTAACAGAGAAGCCTCTAGAGTTGAAGAAGTTTATGATATTGATGCGATACTGACAGCAGAGCAATGTGACAAGATATATTCTGAAGTAGATGGAACAAAGTACATGTCAGAACTGAATCCATTCTTAAAATCACTAGCAACGAAGGAATTGTCGAAGCAACATACTGTTCTCTTAGTTTACGCACAAACTCTGTTACAGTTATACTCAACATTAATGAAAGATATTAGTAAAAAGACTTTCACTGCCTGTCCGTACTCGGTCACGCTTAACGAGATTGTGTTAAACAATTTCTTGAGTAATGTAAATGGGAAAAGAGGGAGATCTCCTCAGTATAAAGACAAATCGCTATGTCATGCGTTGGTATTCATTCTTCTTATTAATAACTATAAGTTTAATTTCAATGACCTGTGCCAAGAGCTGAAGTTGACCCAGCGCACGGTTACATCTAAGGTTGCATTAACAGGTGCCTCTCTAGTTTCTGTGGGGACCAAGAAAGTTGCACAGTTAAAGTTACCGCTAAGCAGACCAGCTTTGAGGCGAAAAAGTTCTAAGTTTTGAATATATGTTATAGTAACATTGTTTTTTTTTGTAAATTTTATTTTTAACCTTCTTTACACACATACACATACCTAACCACATGCTTTCTTTCATGGGGGTAGGCAGAAACTATAGAACACCACCTGCTGTGAACCAGGGACCGAAATGGGAACGATAAATACAGGTATTTTTTTGGATACAGCAATTATATTTTTTATAGGTATTTTTAAAGGTTACCTTAAATTGAATACAACCAGTAATACTGGTTACTGAAATAAAAATCCCCTCATCTTACACGTGCCTTTGGCATTAGTCAAAGGGCGCGTATTGCCTGTGTGTTAGGGACTGACACCGTGATCAATACGGGTAATTTTAAGTACAACATTTATATTTTTTAAAGTTAAGAAGTAATCAAAATTCTTCAATACCTGTATCGTGATTTATAAATGTTTTCAGTCCCTGCTATGAACCTTACATACTCCTTTTGCTTCCTTTACGTTCATAAATCTGGTCTTAAACGTTTTTTAATATTAATTAGATATTTAGTTTGTATAAGAAAAAAAAATCTTTTTCAATTTCGATGTTAGGATTTATTTGATAGTTTCAAAATACTCTTATGCATTAGTATTGCCAGTATTTTCATTTACTGCGTATTAAAACTAAAAATAAAAGTGGGTACCGCCAGCAGTACATTAACTATTCAAAATAAAAATAAAGTCAAAATATTTTCTGTATAATGTGCTTAAAACTAAACTAAATATAATGAGGTCCGCTTGCACCACAAATCACTAGTGTTTTTGGAAAAGTAACTTTATTGCCCACACATAAAATATAATTTGCTCTACAACTTTAAAAAAAATGACGAATACTTTCAATAGTGTTAATCATTCTGAAGTCAACTTTATTAACTCTTTTGTAAAGTTGATTTTTGTTTAAGTGGGAACCTACTTATACAGGCTATATCTTTGTTTGAATGGCTTTTTCAATAGTAAGTAGTAAGTTTTCCTACTTACTATTCATTCTAAAGTCAAGTTACACTGCTTACATAAAGTTAAGTCGTCAATTTGGAAAGAATTTGATTACGGAACATTTAGCACTTAAAATATTTTAATCTTATAGATATAATAAGTGATTTGTTGTGCAAACAAGCCTAAAATACGTATTTCAAATGACTTAATTTAAAGATTATTGAGTATTTTCTATGTATAATAATATCAGTCAAACTTAAAATTAGCCAGCATTCCAAAAAATATGATAAAACAGTTTATGTATAGTAAACCCACTAGCAGTGCTAATAAGTAAAAGATTCACCGTGAAAACTTAGGTGAAGAGAGCTGTCAATAGTGTCAAACCCAAGCTTCAGATGACAGCTCACTTCGCCTTCGTTATCACAGTGAGATATGTTTACAGAATAGCATCACAGGTGTAATGACAGCTCACTTCACATAAGCGTTCACGGTGAGATTTTAGAGAAAAGGTCGGCAGGCCTGGTGACGGTGGCGAAATTTTTCCAACATGAATATACAGGGTTATTGGTTATTATAAGTCAGCAATCCATTAAGGTTATGTAGGAGAGGTCATTGGATACCAAATGAGCCTTTTTCACAACTATGCAAATGTCAACAATTTTCAAGTCATTTTATGTTTTTATTTCATACATTTTAAATAATACTTAAATGTCAAATTACTCGAAAATGGTTGACATTGGCATAGATAGGGGTCACGAAGGGTCATTTGGTTGCAAATAACCCCTCTTACATCCACTTAACGGATTGCCGATATGTAACCAATAACCCTGTTTAAGCAATTTCCTACCAAATCTTTGGATTGTGATTGAAAGTGTGTTACGAAATTAGGGTGCTGCATAGCTGTTTACAACCATCCGACAGGCTGTCGTACCCGATTTGCCAGGTGCCGTTTATTCAATTTCGGGTTTCACTGACAAAATTTTCGGGTTTTTTATTTGTAAACAGCGAGTCTTTAGAGGACTCTGCCGATAACCTTGATTGATGTTCGATTCGGCACGGAAGCGTATCGAATGTTAGTAAATAGCTATGCAGGTTTTAAGTTTTGGTTTCCTAGAGCCGTGTCCAGACTAGGTGTGACGTAACATGCCATGTAACAGTTCCTATACAATTACATAGTTAAGCTTACGTAGTTGTTAGTAAATTGTATGCGAAATGTTACATTGCATGTTACATTACATGTTACGTTACAGCTAGTCTGGACGCGGCTTAAGAAAGTGGACAACGGTCACACAATAATGGCTAACTAAATACAGAGCGTATTTTGGCACCTTATTGTCAAATATTGGTGAAAATTACAGACATTCATGACAGCCGTTATAATAAATGAAGGTCACGGCTATTCTAGGAAACCGTAGCTTTAGGGTCCATTTATACTAGCGCAGAGTCGAAGCGCATCGAAGCGTCAAATTCTTTACAACTAAAGCGAAGCCGCACGAGTGCGCGCGTATTGACGAGAATACTCGCGCACTCTTTAACGTGTAGTAATGGCTATCAACAGCAGTGCTATCTAATTTCCGACTGATGATGCGTAGGTTCGCTAGTGGGCGCATGGATACGCGATAATGCGCGCGCACCAATCAGCGTTGTTCACGCGCAGACGCGCGAATTCCGACGAATGCGCGCGTCTTTTTAAAATCTCAGAAGTAATGTATGCGTTACGCTGTGGAGTTATGGTTGAATTTGTTATGTTCAGTTTTGGATATACGCTTCGATGTCTGACAACCAGTCTTACCCAGTTACTGGGTTGTGGAGGTCAGATAGGCAGTCGCCCCATGTAAAATACTGGTATTCAGCTGCATCCGGTTAGACTGGAAGCCGACCCCAAAATGATTGGGAAAAGGCTAGGCAGAATGAATGAGCTTAGCCTTTAATTACGGCGACACTGGTTCCGTCTTGATTTCAGTCTCAGAATCATCATGAGGTTCCATTTTTATATTATTTAAATCACCCGTAGTACTCTCCGGTAACATATCGTGCAAAGCTCCGAAGGTAGAGAAGTCATGCTCTTCCTCACTCATCTCCGCGGTACAAAGTTCGCTCAAAATCATTTTACTCTTACAAGCATCGGCGTTTGTCACCTTATACCTCTGTATCGCGAACTCTAAGGAGTTGTAGGACTCGAAGCAAGTCCCACACTTAAATACTTCAGAGTCTCTCAAATACTTTAACTTATTATACACGCTCAAATGGAAATCATCGTTGAAATTTTTGATACATTCTTCACAATCAACTGTAAACGTTCTTCGCCTAGACCCAAAAGTTGCCAATTCGTCCACATCAAAATCTTCGTGGAATTTCTTTATATGTCGCTTTAACGTTTTCCTTGTGCTAAAATCTTTCATGCAAAGAATGCATCTGGGCAGTACTTTCTGCTTGATCGTAGGGACTAAATTGACGTGACAGACGTCGTTGTGAGCGTCAAACTTTTCCTGCCCTTTAAAAACTAAGTTGCATTCCTCGCATTTGTAGATTTGATCTTCAGCCAAATGCTTAGTCTCTAAATGTATTGTTAGCGCCTCGTTAGAACTGAAGGATACGGAACAGAGGTGACACGGGTGAGTGTTCATGTTGAATGAATGCAACAGTTTAAGATGTATCTTACAAGATTTCGCCGACTCAAATCGCTTGTGACATATGTGGCACTGAGGAAAAGCTGTCGAGTCAGGATGCTTCGTCCGAACATGTTTTCTTAAACTCCGTTTTTCTTTGAACAACGTCTCGCACTCAATACATTTGTATCGTTGCATGCCCAAATGAGTGTATTCAATATGCCTTCTGATATTTCTTTTGGATTTAAACTGCTTATCACAGTATTCGCATCTCGACCAAGAGTCGTTGTTATGGACGATTTTTATATGTGACGCTAAATAATACTTGTTGCTGCAGATTTTTCCACACAATTCACATTCTACCTCTTCGTCTGTCGTGTGTTTTAGCTTCATATGATGCTTGAGAGATCTGTCGCTGTAATAGATGCGGTCGCAATGCTCACATTTGAACGAAACAGCGTCTTCATCGATGTTTGTAGATGAAATGTTAGAATCAGCTATTTGAGCTTGGGGGTGAAAAATTCTCGTGTGAAATTCTAAGCTTGATATATCAGTAAAGAGTTTGTCGCAGTGACTGCAAGTGTTCACGTTTGGGGGAGGTAGGCACACATTCCTATGCGCAGACATGGTTTCTTTACTAAAAAACTTATTAAAACAAACGTTGCAAGTTGATAGTGAGTACTCCGTGTCATGGTTTACGCGCATATGATCTTTAAGCTCGTAGACCGTTAAAAAAGAATTGTCACAATATTCACAATTGTATATGTTTTGGGTGTCCATCCCGTATTGCTTGAGCAACGATCTCCTGCAATACTTGTAAAAGGTTTTAAAAGCATGTTCTGATTTCACGTGTTGCCGCAGACAAAACTCTTCTTCAAAGGTTTTGTCGCACGACTCGCACACAAATTCGTTTCTACCATCCATTTCGTTGTCTTGGTGGTGGAATTGTATATGGCTGTCGAAATTTTCTCGCCCTATGATAACTTTCATGCAGAAGTTGCATGTCAAATGTTCCTGGCTGTCGGTGTTGTGCCGTGTTCTAGCATGCCGTCGCAAGCTCTGGTTCGAGGTGTATACTTTTGGGCAGATGTCGCATCTGAATTCTCCTTTTACGCCGTGAAACATTTCAATGTGCCTTTTCAGGTTCCTGTTATTCGTATACACTTTTTCGCACAAATGGCATTTGATGGCGTCTCTTTCGCTCACATTGTGTACTGATTGTATATGAGCTATGAGCGAGTGCTTCCCTTTAAACACCTTGTGACATTCGTGACACGTAGGATACTCAACATCAGGATTATGCAACTGATTGATATGCCTTTTCAAATTGCGTTCTGTAGTGAAAGTTTTTTCGCACAACCGACACCGAATCTCGTAGCCAAGTCCTTGTAGATGTACAGTTATCATATGTGATGTTATGTTCTGTTTTCTGGTAAAAATTCGTCCGCACAGTTCACATTCTGGAAAAGGCTGGCCATAGTTGTTATGGCCCCTGGAGAGGTGTTGTATTAATCCAGCCGGACTGCCGAAATTCTGGCCACAGATGTTACAGTGGCATGAAGAGTTAATATGACAGTTTTCTATATGAGTTTGTAAGTTATATTTTCTTGTAAAAGTCCTTGAGCAGTAGTCGCAAACAAAATCTAATTGATTTTGATACATCTTGGCTTTTTTCTGTTAAATCTGACAACTAGTCTTATCAAAGGGTGTTGTGTTATGCAGTAAATGGATTGTGGAGGCCAGATAGGCAGTCTCTCCATGTAAAATACTGGTATTCAGCTGCATCTGGTTAGACTGGAAGCCAACCCCAACATAGTCGGGGTAGGTGATGATTTGTTTCAGTTAGATGACATGGTTGGATGTTGTTTTGACCTGGAACAGAAAACATTTAGTAGATCATATTAGTTCCTTATTATTCTTTTCGGCTGTTCAAAGTGGGGTGCAGAGCAGAGATTTTAGCTTTTTTTACTTAGAGTCGTAACATGCACAATTGATGGCAATAAGCTCGCTCTCTATTACATGGGACTTAAACATAACTGTTCAAATGTGGGTGTACTATAGGTGCACCTCTGCCTAACGCTAATGTTATTTATTAGACAAAGTTTTATTCTTTTCAAAACAGTTTAATTTATGTAAAGATAAGTACATTATCATAGAGATTGTCTGAGAGACCAAAGAACTTAAGAATCTGCATATAAATGCAATTTTTTTTTTTTTTTTTTAAGTATTTTTATCCTATTTAAAGATCCTCACATAATCTGACCAAGATTATGTCCGGACTTTAAAACTATGACCTCGGGAGTTTGTTTCGGTCTTTTTTCTCAGATTCGGAGGGAAAACGTAGACCTCACCTACTTTTTTAAATATGATTGACGTGTAAAAGTGCATTAATATGAGTAGGTAAGATTTCTAAATCAGTTACAATATTATTCTGTCACTATAAAAAGAAAAACAAAAGGGATATAAATCAATCATCTGCCTTCCCTTCCCCCAAATATGTTGGGTTCAGCGTCTAGTCTAACCGGATGCAGCTGAATACCAATAATTCACAAGGAACAACTGCCTATCTGACGTCCACAACCCAACTGGGTTGTTCCATTAACTACTGGGTAACACAATATTTCTTTGTAAGGCAGATTGTAATTTAGCAAAATATCTACTAATAATAGAATAGGATACTGGTTATAATGTCCACCATACAAATTACTGATGTAACACTAATCTACATGGTTTTCACACATGATCTGACCAATATTATGTCTGCATTTTTTTTGTTTTGGCCTACGTTCTCAGAATAGCCAGATAGGAAACGCCAACCTCATCTAGTTCTTAAAATATTATTGATGTGTAAAAGGGTTTGTACAAAACTATTTACAGAAATAAAATTGTTTCATTTCAATTTCATTTATGAATGTAGAAATTTGACATAGGGTGACACAATGGGCGGTCTTATTGCTAAAAGCAATCTTTTAGAAACAAACTTTGGATGGTTTTAAAGTGGGAAGGAGAGACAACACTGCAGGTAATCTGTGATGTACCATTTACATCAATTTTAAATAAAAATGAAATGCTGTTTGTTGGTAGACATATCACTTAACAATTTTAATTTCAATACATAATGTTTTAACAGTACTCTAGCACTAAATATTTTATGCTCTTACATAAAAAACTAAAATTATAGAGGATTATTTGGAAATAATAGGTAATTTTTGTTTTAAAATGTGTGATTCAAACCTAGTTATGTGACTCCTAAAAACAAAACATTACATTTACATCGCTCAAGTAGTCATTTTAAGTTAATATTATTGAAGTTTTACCTAAAATATGTAGAAAAATACAATGATTTACTATTTATTTTTCCAACAACTGTGGGAAAATAAAACAATACTTACTTAAAGATGCTTTTTTATGACGATTTTGATCGTATTACAGTCCTCTCTTGTTTCCGTTATTATATCAGGTAAGTATTAAACGCAGATGCACTGTTTTCGTGAAAAATATTGGTGCCACTTGCATCTTGTTTGCACCAGGAAATTGTTCATTTTGACGCAGTGGTACCACTGTGAAGCACACAAATCCAAAGTCGAATCAATTTGATTCATCTGTGACAGATAGACGAAAATAAATGAGAGAACCCGACTAAAGTATATTAGCAGTTTTGTAATGTAATGTAATACTAATTCATCAATTTAATAACAATTATTGACTGTACGTTTTATATTCCGAAACATGATTGCTTGAGTAAGGTTTGCATAGAATAAATCGAACACAATGTCATTAACATTATAATCATACAAGCAATTCGTATATAGTTACTCTAAATGACAGTGACAGTCTGTTGACACTTTGACAGTTTGTGGTTTGTGTGTGTTCAATATGTTTATAAATATAGGCCGCGTTCCGAGTTAGGCCATAATCGCTCACAGCGCTGACATCAATATTTTGCGTTCCGATTTAGATATTGCGATTATGACAGCTGAGGTCTGTCATCAATTCGGAACGCTCGTGAACGCGCCTACAGTGCTTGCTCAACGTCAAAACTTATAACATTACTTAAATTCTTTGTATAAACATCAGAAATGTCTTTTTCTTCTTTGGTTAAGTGGCGACGGTAGCCAGAAGCACAATTTAGAAAAAGCCACGTTAGTTTATAGATATGATGCGACTCAAAACAACAGCGCTACCAAAAATGACAGTTCAGTCAACTGTCATTTTTGACAGTGATCACGGTGATATTAGTAAAAGGCATGGTCGGCGTTATCGCAAGATGGCGCATGTCATGACGTCATCTATGACGATTGACAGACCAAAGTTAGCGCACTCACGCTAACTCGGAACGGGTTTTAGCGCGCTCAAATCGATTTCATCGTAACTCGGAACGCACCCATTAAGTTCTCAGAAACTGCAGCAGGTTCAGCTGTCGCTGAGTAATAAGGCTTCATAAAAATAATATGAATTGCATTATTAAAGTAAAAAAGTGTTGCTTTATTGTTCTTTTCCATTTTACTTTCGTTATAAATAAATGTGAGCGCATTACATTATTTATATCTTACAGAGCTTTTAACTTATTCATGAACGCATTCTTTTATGAAATGTCAAAACTGTTTGGTTTGGTAATTTCATGGAATTGGATTTGGACATTTACTTTTCGGTGAAGTTATTACTTATGGAAATATATAAATATACGCTTAGTTTCAATACGGTAAAATATATAATGAAGAACACCCTAACGTGTTTACATTTTAATTAAATTCAAGTGAATCAAATGCCTGTAATTTTAAGTGATAACATAAAAAATAGTGTACGTAAACCCATGAAAAATACTGGATTTCTTTGAAAGGTTCCTGTTTTTATTAAGGCCGCTAAATTTATTACCAAAATATCGTGCAAGCAGAGGCAATTATTTAAACTCACCCGCAATTTTTAAGTTTGATTTAATTTATCAAAACAAAATGGAAAAACTGCCAATGTGCAGAATATGTTTAGTGGAGAACGTTCGTATATATGTGGTTACCAACAAGAACCTGCAGGAAATATACGAGAAGCTGACTGAAATTCCAGTAAGTTCATAATATTTGTTAAAGATGCAAGGTATATGTAATATAATTTTGTAAACAGACAATAAAAAAAAGCGCAAAAAATGAATTACCTTTATGTATTTCTTTTTCTTACAGTTTGTGACTGAAGACAGTAGACCAATGCTCGTTTGCTTCTTCTGCTGTGCTAAACTAAAGCAATGCTACCAATTGCAGAGAAAATGTCTGGAAGCCGAGGAGCTGTTTGCTCAAATGTTGAATGACGACTATGAGGTGAGGTATGCTGAATTCAGGCTCTAGATACAGCGTATCGAGAGCTTCATAAGAGCTTGGTTGAGGGTCTTGGAAATAGGTTATTGGAATAACTTTTACGTCAAAACATAAAAAATAAGCTAGATGGATTTGATATTTCCTGAAAATGCCTATCTGACTATGCCTGAGCAGAAATGGCGCAACAAACTCAGGGGTGATAGTCTATTTTAAAGTCCAGACATAATCTTGGTCTCATTGTGAGGACCATGTAGATTATTGGTCTTTTAGAGGACCATACAGATTTGAGTGGACCTGACTTGTCCTCGTTGTGGAGAGCAGTATAGTATTTCAAACATGAATATCCCACTGAAGTCTCAAAAAACAGAAATACATCCCAATAAAGTCTCTCAAACAGAAATAAAAAAAGTGTCAATAAAATCAGTTGACGTGGTAAACAATTATCGCTTGTGAGAGGCTTATATCCAGCAGTGGATGTCTTTCAGCTAACATTATGATTATACAGAAAAAAGATGAGATCTAGCGAACCTAGAACCACCTCCTTTTTCTAGAAATTGGGTAAAAAACATAGTTGCTGATACATTTATTTATGTATATTCATAGCTTTATTTCAGAGCGATAGTTGTAGCCTGATAAGGAGTTTAATATCAGTTCTGAGTCTCTGTCTGCCCTTTCGCAAAGGCCTCCTCCAACCCCTTCCAATTCTCCCTGTTCCTTGCCTGTCTAGTCCATGTCTTTCCTGACGTCCTCACAAAGTCATCTTGCCATGTTTTCAAGGGTTTCCCTCTCTTTTTCTTCCCCTCCCTAGGTATACCATAGTCACTTTTTAGTACCACTTCTCTTCTCCTGTGAAAGTGTGGCCGGCCCATCTCCATTTTAATCTTCTCAGTTTTAGTACATCTTGTGGGCCATTATAGACTGACTATTCTTTTTGAAGTGAAAACTTCTTTCGGCGCATTTGCGCTCTTTCAGAATTAATAACGAAACTAAACCGTCACGCTCGGATCGGTGACGATGAATCGGGTATACTCAGCATCAGCAGGCCGGTGACCCTGAATCAAGTAATTCGGATTCAGTCGCCATCAGCTGTTACTTATATTGCTTTTATTTTATTAGAAAATCTTCTAAAAGTTTTTGTAATATTTTTTACAGATAAAGCCGTTACAATTGAAAAGAGAAGAAGATTATTTTGGTGGGTTCATTAAAACGTCAATTCAACATTTAAGTATAGTTGAAGTTTGTCATATAGAAAACGATGATATCAAAGAAGAAGTACCAGCTGTTGGTGAAGGACTAGATGATATTGTTGATCTGAAGGTGGAACATCACAGTGAGGGTATGTACTTAAGGAGTCAAACATCTATACTTATAATAAATCTGTAGAAGTGAAAATTCTGTACATTGAAAATATCAGAAAAATAAATGGCAGGGGGTGTTACTAGACCGACACCGAACCCAAAAATGTGATTAAATTTTTTTTTGTCTGTCTGTCTGTCTGTCTGTCTGTCTGTCTGTCTGTCTGTCTGTCTGTCTGTCTGTCTGTTTGTTCAAGTATCACGCAAAAACTACCGGTTCGATTACGATGAAACTTGGTATAATTATTCTTTAATATCCTGGGCACCACACTGGGTACTTTTTATCCCGGAAAAGTATCCTATCCTACGGTTGGGGGGTGTCAAAGTTTGTATGGAAGAATTTTAACGCGCTGTCCGATTAACTCGAAACTCAATATTTATACTTAAACCCAAAAATTAAGAATAACGTGTATCAGGATTTTTCGAAATTCAACCCCTAAGGGGGTAAAATAAGGGATGAAAGTTTGTATGAAAAATCTTATTCCTTGAGGTAATAAACACGAAACTTCGCACGAATAGTTATCTAAATAAATTATAAAGTTTGTAGTTTTTTGTTTTTCTAAATTACGCCCTTTTTTTTTTTTTTTAATTTTTTTTTTTTTTTTTTTTTTTTTGGGTGGGAAATCATCCAATGACTTCTCCCGCTCTGGGCGGAGCGGGAGGGCGTGTCAGTCTTTTACTGACTAAAACCCACCCGTGTTCCTTCCCTTGCCATGCCAGGGGCCACGGTTTCCCCTTAGGACTACCCGCAACCCCGGCGGGCAACGGTCCTAGCGGACCCCGTCAGTTTTGCTGACATCTCTTTGAGGCGCGCGTGGAACACGACGCGCCGTCGACCCGGGCCTGGTCCTTATTGGGGGCGAGCTACCCATTGCTCACCGCCCGCAAGCCCGCGCCTACGGTGGCCGGGAATCCTCCAAGGAGTCCCGACGCCCAGGGCGTCTCCTACGGCGGCTAGGCGCGTGAGGGCGCGAACTTTGCCTCTCCCTCACGCGCTCCGCCTCCTCCTTCGTCTAAATTACCCCCTAAAGGGGGATTGGTGGGTGTCAGTGTTTGTATGGAAGAATTTTAACGCGCTGTCCGATTAACTCGAAACTCAATATTTATACTTAAAACCCATGGGGATGTATGGGGTAATTTCCGACATTCACGCGGGCGAAGCCGCGGGCAGCAGCTAGTAATAGAATATTTGTATAAGGTTCCAAGTTAAAATTTAAAATTTAACTACGGGTTATTTAAAATAACCCACGACACAATTCCAGGTGATGCTGCAGTATCGTTTCAAGGTTACTATTTTGTTCTCATATCATTGAAGTAACAGAATACTAAATTTCAAATCGATCAGACCTGTGGAGGATGCGCACATCCAATCATCAAATAGAAAAGAGCTGATAATCTTCAAACGGCTGAACCGATTTTCTTGAATTGTAGCTAAGAACACTCTCGATCAAGACACCTTTCAAACAAAAAAATAATAATCAAAATCGATTCAGCCGTTTGGGAGCTACGAGGGAACAGACAGATACACACGTTAAACTTATAACACCCCTCTTTTTCCGTCGGGGGTTAAAAATAAATAACATAACGTCACGCCTGTATTTCCCGCAGGGTTAGGCAGAGGTGTATCTATAGTGCACCCACATTTTGTTTAAGTCCCATGTAATGATGTAACCCTATTTGTGTCGCATGTGTGGCCCCCTTTGCCGAGCCTATTGCCATAAACAGGCACGGCTCCAAACTCTGGGCTGCTACTGAGAAATTCTTGTAGGAAAAACCCAAAAACATTCTGCCCGACTGGGGAATCGAACCCAAGACCTCATGCTCAGCAGTACCGCTTGCGACCACTAGATCAACAAGGCAATCCATTGCTTCTTGTTAAAAACTTCCTCTGCTCGGTAACCTAAACAACGCAATGAATATTGAACTACTAAAATGAGAGTCATTGCCATTATAAAATGTAAGCGTGTTATGCAATTACTCCGCAGTTTCTATTTTCAGAGCTAGAACCGGAAAACCTAGACAATAGCTGTCTAGATGAAGAAGATATTCTAGCACACCATTCTGATTCAGAAGACGATGTACCTTTAATGAAATTTAAAACTGTAGTGGAAGAAGGACAAGAACTATCTAAGAAGAAAACGGGGGTTCAGAAGAAAAGTAAGTGTTACATGTTCAACTTAGTTCTAAATAGTTTCTTTACAGATAAAATCAACCAACATAACTTGCAGAGTAACCAAGCCCAAGTGGCAGTGTGCGGGCAATTTTTATGTGGCCTACCCAAATGTCCTTTCTTTGGTATTGTGCGAAGAGCTCAAGATTACTGACAAATGCGTGCATTGAGCCACTGACTGGACAGGTCCACTCAATCTGTGTGTTTCTTTCCTTAAAAGGCCATTTCAGACACCACTCTACAAGGTCTGCACTTGATCTGACCAAGATTATGTCTGGACTATTAACGAGATTGTATCATAAGAGAGGTACAAAAAAAAAAAAAACTTACTTATTGATAACCTTCTCCTTTTTGAAGTCGGTTTATAAATATAGTAAAACATGTTAAAAGAGTCACTGTGGAATCAATGGAGATGATGTCAATTTTATATAAAAAATTGTAAAAGCTTAAAAAATTGCCAAGTCATAATAACGATTTAAAATAACGGCTAGGTAAAGACGGCAGTATCATAGAAGTGACGTCACGAATTTCATACTAGCGCCATATATTGGCCGTACGTAAAAGTTATAAAAAACTAAAACCCAACTACGACAAAACCCCAACACGCCGTATTAGGACTTATATCTAACAGATAACAAACGTGTGACTCCGGATTTTTAATTTATCTGTCTGTGATGTCTTGTATAAACCTTTTTAGGGTTCCGTAGTCAACAAGGAACCCTTATAGTTTCGCCATGTCCGTCTGTCAGTCTGTCTGTCTGGCTGTCCCCGGCTTAGCGAAGACTGTTAGTAATAGAAAGCTGTAATTTGGCATGAGCGACAAAATGGTAAAATAAAATCATGAAAAAAAACCTCCCCTACACGTAAAGTGGGGATATCTTTTTTTTTTCGTCTATCCCATAGTGTGGGGTATCTTTGGAAAGGTCGTTCAAAAATATTGTGAGTTTATAAAACCATTTTTGGATTGAAGGATCCGTTTGCGAAATATTAAGATTTATAGTGCTAATTTTTGTTAGAGTCAAGTGCCCCCCCCCCCCTGCCAGCTAAATGGTAAGTTTTTCTTCTTTTCAGTTCGTAAACCAGACTGTAGCGAGATAATTTTGAGCAAGAAAGAACAACAAGAGAACCTACTGGCGAGATCGAGCTCGTCCAACTATGTACACTCTCCGTTCAAGTGTACTCTCTGCTACAAAGGGTTTGTCGACGCTCGAGCGTATGATAATCATAAGATCAAACATGATTTGGTGAGCTATCTTTATTATTCCTGCTGATCTGACTATAATTATATCTAAAACGTGTTTTATTTTATACCCCATAACTCTACGGTTATATTCCAAAAAAAAAAAAGCTTTTATCATGCCTTGTCACGAGAACCAAACACGTATGCCAAATTTCAGCCCGATAGCTTCAGTGGAAGTGGGTGAATTATTGATTGCAAGATTCCAGGACATACATACAAGTGAAGTTAAATAAAAGCTTTTAATAAAAATAATATATGGTCCAAAAATGCATAGTTTCGAAGATAACATAACACTATACTCTCGATGAGTGTATCTAAGTTTCATTGATAATGCCTTCTCTGTATGAGAAGAGGCCTTTGCCCAACAGTGGGACAGTAATAGACTGGTATTTTAATTATTTATACTACTAAAATGTCTCAATTCCAGCGCAGCGGTGCGCATGTCTGTGACATATGCCACATGCGCTACCGATCTGCCCAGCTGTTGCGCACGCACGCAAACAACGCACATGTCCGCATATTTAAATGTAATAAATGTGGCTATGTATCTCACACGGGGTAAGTCAATCAATCTACCTAGCCTTTTTTCCAACTATGTTGAGGTCGGCTTCTAGTCTAACCGGATGCAACTGAATACCAATACAAAGTGTTTTTCAATCAATTTATTGGTTAAAAAACACTTTATAATACAAATTTCATTTATTAAGAAATAAATATATTTATCAAATATTGATAAATATAATTATATTATTATAATAGATTTATTTATTTCATATATAAACTAATATAAATTTTTGTTGATAAATTAAATGAATATCATTTTCATCAAGCTTAAGGCGGTGACGCCACCCGAATATTTAAGTAAACAGTTTGTTTTTGATTACACGCATTTTAAAAGACATAATAAATAAAAATAAAACTGTTTTTGTCTTCAGCAATCAAGCAAGAATACACGAAAAATGGCACAACGGGCATACTTATGAATGTCAACTTTGCAGTCACACGTTCAGGTATAATTAATAAACATAACATCACGCCATTATTTATTTATTTATTTATTTATTAAAACTTTATGCACAAGTAAAAAAAATACTGTACAAAGGCGGACTTAATGCCTGAGGCATTTTCTACCAGTCAACCTTAGGGTGATGCAGAGACAAAACATGGCAGGTGCAACATAAGGGATAGCTAACTTGAAAAAGAATAAATACATAGATACATACATATAAACACAATAAACTTTGTCAGGAGAAATAACGATAGGTAGAGGAGAAAACAAATCCAGCAAATCAGCGCTGCAATGATTCTGCCAACTTCTTACGAATGTGTTCACTAACCTAACCATTATTCCCCGAAGGGTTGGCCAGAGGTACCTATAAGTACACCCACATTTCGCCAGTTATGTTTAAGTCCCATGTAAGAAAGGGGGTGAGCCTATAGGCACAAATCCAAACTCCGGGCTGCTACTGAGAAATTCCAAATAGTAAAACCCAATAACACTGCCCGACCTGCAAATGGAACCCAAAACCTCATGCTCAGCGCTTGCGTCCACTAGATCAACCAGGCAGATAAAATTTGGACACGACAGTCATCTGCCTAGCCTTTTCCCAACTATGTTGGGATCGGCTTCCATTCTAACCGGATGTAGCTGAATACCAGTATTTTACATGGAGCGACTGCCTATCTGACCTCCACAACCCAGCTACTGGGTAATACGATACCCCTTGGTAAGACTGGTTGTCAGACTTTCGGGTGTCTGACGACTCGTAACGACTGTCAAAGATCCACGAATGACAGCCGAAACCATTGGCTTAACTTGCTTTCCGAGGCACGGAGGAGTCTCGTTATGTAAAGATGGTCACCCAAGCGTAAAGCGCAAGCGTAGTTTAACCTGATGAATCGACCCGTGCGGCTGTTATTACTTAGCCACGAGCTCCTCGAGACGAGACGGACACGACAGTAATATACAGGGTTACTTGTAATTCGACGTATATCCGTCAGGAGCTGATAGGGAGGCCAGAATGCAACAAATTAAACACCCTATATGTATGGCCGAAATTCAATAGTTTTCGAGATATTTGAATTTTACGGGTTTTTCGATATTTACCCAAAATTTGACATTAAATTCCAAATAAAAAAAAAGCTACATATTGAATGCGTACCATTAAAGAATGATATCCTAGCTGGCACTTAAATCAAGCTATGAACCTAATTAAAAGTACTTAATTCAACGAAATAATTAAAATTATGAGCGATTTAAGAATAATATCTTACCAATATTTTCATTTTACGCTTCAAAAATGTTGTCTCGTCAAAAAAATTACTATGACGTTAATCGTACAAATAACTAAAACAACTTGCCTATTCTGTAAGCTTTCCAAAAAGGTATAAAAGTTAAATTTAAGATACGTAATTCGTGGCATGGCATGTGTTTGAATCAGCGCGGGGACAGAAATCATATGTGTTTTCAGTTTAGGATCATCCCTAAAACTACCGATTTTACTAGCGAATTTCTTCGTGATGGGTCGGAGTGTGCGGGCTGTTTTATAACCGTTGAAGAACTTATATCGGCCACATGGGAACGCAATGGGAAACGTGAGTATTCATCGATCACAGTTATTATGTACTTATTTCTTGTATCGGAAGGTACATAATAACTGTGATCGATGAATACTCAAATGTCTGGACCTTTAAAATCAATACTTTATCTTTATCCATAGGTGAAGTAGCTTTTATCAAGAACAGCTATTCAGTTCAGAACGTAATCCCAGTAGCGGCTTGGAAGCTTACTCTATATCTCTCGTCGTTCTTCGCTGAGTAGTTGAATTTTCAGTGGCCTGGCGTTCCGCTTCGACTATTTGATGTTCTCCAGCTGGAGAACATTGTTCTGAAATACAACTAAAATTCTACAGATCTGCCTTGCCAGATCCAATCTTGATAAAAACTACTTCACTTATGGATAAAGATAAAGTATTGATTTTAAAGGTCCAGACATTTGAGTATTCATCGATCACAGTTATTATGTACCTTTCGATACAAGAAATAAGTACATAATAACTGTGATCGATGAATACTCACGTTTCCCATTGCGTTCCCATGTGGCCGATATAAGTTCTTTAACGGTTATAAAACAGCCCGCATACCCCGACCCATCACGAAGAAATTCGCCAGTAAAATCGGTAGTTTTAGGGATGATCCTAAACTGAAAACACAGATGATTTCTGTCCCCGCGCTGATTCAAACACATGCCATGCCACGAATTACGTATCTTAAATTTAACTTTTATACCTTTTTGGAAAGCTTACAGAATAGGCAAGTTATTTTAGTTATTTGTACGATTAACGTCATAGTATTTTTTTTGACGAGACAACATTTTTGAAGCGTAAAATGAAAATATTGGTAAGATATTATTCTTAAATCGCTCATAATTTTAATTATTTCGTTGAATGAAGTACTTTTAATTAGGTTCATAGCTTGATTTAAGTGCCAGCTACGATATCATTCTTTAATGGTACGCATTCAATATGTAGCTTTTTTTTTATTTGGAATTTTATGTCAAATTTTGGGTAAATATCGAAAAACCCGTAAAATTCAAATATCTCGAGAACTATTGAATTTCGGCCATACATAGGGGGTGTTCAATTTGTTGCATTTTGGCCCCCCTATCAGCTCCTAACGGATATACGTCGAATTACAAGTAACCCTGTATATTAGAAAAAAATGAAAACACTTGCTATCGTCGTCAGGTCGTCTCCACATAATACTCCTACCTACTCCTTTGATAAATACAGTCGTGAGGGTATGATGCTGAATGTTCCTCTTTTTGACAGAAAACCCACCTCATATTTGTCCCACATGCGCAAGAGACACCCTACGGAACATGTCTGCAATATCTGCGGAGAGACGTTCGTTGGGAAGCATGGACTGCAAATGCACAAGAGAAAGACTCATATTAATGGCGAAAAGGTATAAAAAGAACATTTCATTGCTATTGCAAGAAAACGTAAAAAAAATATGAATTTCGCGGGACATCGTAGCGCATCCCCCTTAATTGAAATAAATGCTTTGAGTTTGAGACGCATGTTATTCTGTTATATTGACTGTTATGAACCTCAATAGTTTTATAACAGTCAACATAACAGAATATCAAAATCAAAATCCGGAGTTACACGTAATCTGTTCGATTTATGCCCTTACTAAAAAATTAAAAATTCAGAGTCAGTCTCTGAATTTTTAATTTTTGAGTTGACTTTTTTGTCGTATTTGGGTTTTTATCATAAAATAGTATCTATGGAGTTTCTTGCTAATTCTTCTCCATACAAAAAACTACCTTTTGGAAGGTAGACATTTAGAATCAATTCTATTTTCTTGTAAATTTTGTGACATTCAAAAGTGCCTTTTTAACCGACTTCAAAAAGAAGAGGAGCTCAGTTCGACGGGTTTTTTTTGTACTAATTTTCACCGGTTAAAACTAAAACCGAATAAAAACTTTTTTGTAAAAAAACTTTTTTTTTAACTAAACTTTACTTTTGGAAATCGGTTGTTTTTTTTTTTTGTAAAAAAGTTTTTATACTACTGCCTACTTAAAATAAATTATTTGACGTTGACTTGGTTGCAGATGGTCGATGCTAACGACGCGGCTGACCCAGCATCTAAAAGATTCTGCGCTGAATGTAACATACAGTTCTATAATTCTGAAGCGTGGAAGCGACATATACTGTGCTCCGTCAAACACACGCTCAAAACTGAAGAAAGGTGAGCAGAATTCCTATTGTATAGTGTTCGTCTATCTTTGGCATCGAGGAGGAGGAGCCAGTTTGCCACTGTTTACATAGTTCTCTGTATTATTTAGGACTAAAAAATAAAAGAATTGCACATATCACGATCATACTATCCTACTAATCCTACTATCCTACTAATCCTACTATCCTACTAATCCTACTATCCTACTAATCCTACTATCCTACTAATCCTAGTTTCCTACTAATAATATTAGAAATGTGAAAGTTTGTATGTATGTAAAAACGGCTGAACGGATTTGGATGAAATTTGGCGCACAGTTAGATTAGAACCTGGATTAACACATAGGATACTTTTTATCTCTTGTGGGATAATTTCCGAAGTACACGCGGGTGAAGTGGCGTACAAAAGTTAGTACTTAAATCAGACTTTCGGGCCTGATGACCCAACGACTGCCAAAGATCCACGAATGACAGCCAGGACCAACATAACGTGCTTTCCGAGGCACGGAGGAGTCTTGGTATGTAAAGATGGTGGATGGATGGTTGGTGACGGTGGATTGTGTGATGATATGTGTATTTTTTAACCCCCGACGGAAAGAAGGGTGTTATAAGCTTAACGTGTGTATCTGTCTGTTCCCTCGTAGCTCCCAAACGGCTGAACCGATTTTGATTATTACTTTTTTGTTTGAAAGGTGTCTTGATCGAGAGTGTTCTTAGCTACAATTCAAGAAAATCGGTTCAGCCGTTTGAAGATTATCAGCTCTTTTCTAGTTGATGATTGGATGTGCGCATCTTCCACAGGTCTGATCGATTCAAAATTTAGTATTCTGTTACTTCAATGATATTAGAAGAACATAGTAACCTTGAACCGTTACTGCAGCATCACCTGGTATTGTGTCGGGGGTTATTTAAATGTTTAATTTTAACTTGTATTGTCGACAGTAAGAGCTGCACAATTTGCCCATGGAAGTATGTAGGCAATGTGTCTCTGGATACGCATATGAAGGAGCACGCTAAAGCATTGAGGCGGTCCAGGAAACCCCCTGCCACGGCTAAAGAGCGCATTTTTAGATGTAATCAGGTAAGCTTTTTGTTATAGTGGCTAATTAGCTTAGGCATGTCTATACTAATATTTTAAACAGGTAAAATTTGTTTGTTTGTTTGTATGTCGGGGGTAATCTCCGGAACTACCAGTCGGATTTGAAAAATTCTTTTTGCATTGGATAGCCCAATTCTTGAGGAAAGTTATAGGCTAACATCACGCTACGGCCCTTAGGAGCCGAGCAAAACGAAAAAAAGTCAGAAAGAACGCTAAGCGGAAACGAAGTAACAGCGCGGGCGGGCGATCGGATGTGACGCGGTGGGACGGGTGCCCCACGCGAACGATGTCGCCGGCAGAAGCTAGTATTTCATATAGTGACCTTATTGGTGATGTTCTTCAGAAAGGTCAGGTGCGTAGTACTCGCAACCGGCGTGCGTGTATGACCAGATGTATGAACGTTAACGAGGCAAAAGATGTAAGGATCGTAGCAGGTGGCGTTCTGTAGTTTCTGCCTACCCACATGGGAGGAAGGCGTGAGTTTATTATTTATTAATGTATTTCATGACCAGCTTGTCTGTTCTGTAAAAATATCACCGTGAAAACTTGTCATTCCACCTGATGTTAGAGGTTGACACTATTGACCACTTCACCAAAGAAACTCAGACGATCTACAACGCCACATGCGAACTAAACATCAAATACTTGACGTCACACAAATCCTGCATCGAGCAATTAGAGTTTATCGCGCGATCAACATATATAAAACTACCCGACATCAATTGTTGGGCAGTTACCCGCCACACACAACACCCGTCTGGTCGGAGGAGCCTCCCTTTTCAATAGAGGATGAGTTAACTGTACACCCTGTACCTCATATCTTTAAAATACTATAAGTATTATTTAGCTCGAAATATATTTTTCTTGTTACAGTGTGGCTCGAACTTCATGACGCGGTCTAAGCTGCAGGCGCACACCAACAGAACTCACTTAGGACTCAAGTACAACAAGAACATCGTCTGCGAAGTATGCGGGAAGAAATGTACGGTAAGTATGTTGGTGTGAGTTTAGAGAAAGAAAGAAAACATTTATTTAAGGTGGATTCTCCAAGGTAGCCCGCGAAATTCTTAAGTTTTTTGCAATTTGCAGGTCAGTATCAGGTTTTATGTTGATCTAAATGTGATTTGCCGCCGAATAGTGGTTTCACCGAATAACCGAATACCGAATATAAAACGAATATTCGGCGCATCTCTACACAAAAAACGTAAGAAAATTTGAATTTCGTGGGCTACCTTGGAACATCCACCTTAACACAAACTAAAAGGGACACAATATAACATACAGCCTGCAGATAAAACATAAAACAAATATGAAGTGTAAAGTACGATGTAAGAAAATTGACAGTAGGTATGTAAAGAAAAGAAAGAAACAAAAAGAAAGAAAAGAAAGAAAGAAAAAGAAAGAAAAATGCCTTTGTCTTTTCTTTCTTTCTTTCTATGTATGTATTCTATTACGGAGTTTATATTTAGGGGTGCCAAACGGAACCCTATTACTAAGCCTCCGGTGTTCGTCCGTCTGTCTGTCAGTGGTCTGTATCTCATGAACCGTAGACAGTTGTAATTTATACAGATTGTGTATTTCTATTACTGCTATAACAATAAATTATAATAATAAAATAAAGTCCGGATACAAGAAACGTGTTTAAAAAAAAAAAAAAAAGTAAAAAACGTAATGTTGAATATGGTACGGAACCCTTCGAGTCCGACTCGCACTTGGCCAATTTTTCTTTAGTCCTTGACTCGATGTCGAAACATATACACCCTCACAACTTTTTAACCCTCCTTTTTGCAGTCAAATGCAACCCTGAAATACCATCAACGCACACACACGGGCGAGAAACCATACTCCTGTGAAAGTTGCACAAAACACTTTGTGGACAGCAATCAACTTCGAATTCACACTCGCACGCACACAGGCGAGAAACCGTACGTGTGTGCGGCCTGCGGGAAGAGATTCACGCAGAAACCGGCGCTAAATAGACATTATAGAGTAAGTACTGGTAACCTTTAGTATAATACGATGTGGGGACAACAATAAACTAATAAATGAAAGTACTAAGGGCTTGTACACAAAACTGCGATGCGATGCGAATTCGCAACGCAGAAGCTTCGTTCCTAAGAAAATCTTAGGATGCCGTCGCAGATTTTCGCGATGCGACGTCGCAACGCAGTTTTGTGTACAAGCCCTAATGCATAGAAGTACATATTTTGAAACTCAAATTAAAATAAAACTTATCATCGAATTTAAAATATATATTTTTTCAAACAAACTAAATCACCACTATTTAATTTATATGGACTGACTAAAGATTTTTCCCGATCTTTGACTAGCTATTTATAGTCTTGAAAGATTCACTTTACAAACTTTAAGGAGTGCTTATTACCATTGAAAAACTTGAAGACTTGTAATTGACTTTCTGTCTTATATTTTGTTTCTTTTTTGCTGTAAGTGTTCCATGCTGTAATAAATAAATAAATAAAACAAGTAAACATGTTTTCACATGTTACAATAATGCACTATTGGTGCACTCAACTGAGCCATGCGCAGGTAGTGTTTCATAATCGGACCTACGTTCAGGCAGCTCATAAAGTTTTGCGAGAACTGTACAATGCACTAAGCTCACTATTTATTCCAGGTCCACACTGGTTTGAAGCCCTACACTTGTCAATACTGTTCAAGAACATTCAGCCAATCAAATTCGTTGAAACTTCACGTGAAAACTGTTCACCTAAAACAACCCGCTAACAGTAGGAAGAATAAAAGGGCAAGTGAAAAAACTAAAATGGAGAAAAATTGTGAAGAATTGGAAATTGGCTCGTCACTAGAGGGTGTTAGGATCTTCGTGAAGTGAACCTCTTTACTGTAATTGGATAAGTAAAAGCCGTCAAAGAAAACATTATTTTGCAACAACTTACCTGTATACCTACAATCAATTTTCCTAGACTTTTCCCAACTCTGTTGGAGTCAGCTTCCAGTCTAACCGGATGCAGCTGAATACCAGTATTTTACATGGAGTGACTGCCTATCTGACCTCCACAACCCAGTAATTGCGTAATACGATACCCCTTGGTAAGACTGGTTGTCAGACTTTCGGGCTTCTGACGACTCGTAACGACTGTCAAAGATCCACGAATGACAGCCGGGACCAACAGCTTAACGTGCTTTCCGAGGCACGGAGGAGTCTCGGTATATAAAGATGGTCACCCATCCATGGACCAACCCAGGCAAGCGTCGCTTCACCTGATGGATCGACCGATGCGGCTGTTATTACTTAGCCACGAGCACGAGCAAAAAGCGTAAGAAAATTTGAATTTCGCGCGCTTCCTTTGCGGATTGTGAAGCACAAACTGATTGTACTCTGTTTTGCAAGGCGGTAATTGTTTATCGATTAGTCTACTAATAAAAGTAAAGAGTTATGAGGAATAGATATACCCTGTAACTTGTAAGTTTAAAATTCACGATGGCGCTGGTTGCCAAGGGAAATGTCACGATAAAAAATACTGGTCTCTGTAGTGTCAGGGACGAATTCATTTTATAATGAAACTAAAATAATATTTATTTAGTCGATTTCTCAAAAACAAAATGTATTGTAATATTTTTGCAAAATGTAAAATTGAAATAACTCTAATTAGAGTGCTAAAATTGTGTATTATTGATATTATATTTTAAGAATTATATACGAAGTCATTCTTATTTCTTGTTTTATTTTATGTTTTGGCCTGATCCCGCATATAATTCAATAATGGTAAATTCAGTGCTCGTGCCTTCTATGTATTAGAAAAGGCGTTAGGCCTGCAGTGGAACAATAATTAGCTGGTAAAAAAAAAAAAGAATTCAATCGTAGATTGTTTTGTCTGTTGTAACTCGAGTTCCGGAATAGATTCAATAACAAAAACTACCAGATTAATTGCAGAAAGGGCCTGCTGTTGTCTGTAAGATTATTGAAGAAATTGGTGGGATAAGACAGTGTTTGGAAATAGTAAAACTTTGCGGAACGTTCATTGTAGGAAAATGTCCACGACCACCAATGGACAATATGTGAGCATAAAAACTGTAAATGTTACAAGTCTATCTAGGTTAGGTTACCATTCCAAAAAATAATCATTAATGCTAATGACAATGTTTTGTGTGTTTATTTGTTAATTTGCAGCTAAAACAAATAAACACAACTGAAATTCTTAGCAAAAAATAGTTAGCATTCGTATAATCGACTAAAGTCTTTAGTAATAGTGTCCCAGCCCAAGCGATAAAGAAATGTCACTCAAATACCAATCAAAGCAATTTAAAAAAAAAAGTTGTGTAAACGATCTTATTATTATTGTTTTGCTTCAAATTATTTGTTTTATTACGTAAATTACCGCGAATATGTCTGTAAGATAACTTGCGTAAGCACAACCGAACTTCCATTAACGTTTCTAAACTCTCAAAACTCAATTTAATTGTTTAATTAATGTGATGTTTACAGATTCATAATCAGTGTACTTCAACAACAAATTTTTTAATCGGTTGAAATGTTACCGATTTTGATGTATAATAATATGGAAGGAGGTTCTAATTCGTTAAATAATACGCCTAATTCTAGTTTTAATCAGTACGATGATAGTATTATATTGAATTGTGTGAGAAATCGTAAAAAAGTGACTGAATTGCCTAGCTGCCCGGTTTGTAGTTGTACGATACGTCACGGGGAATTGGACTCGCATTTGGCTTTAGAAGTGGACAGATTGCAGAAATTGTCTGGTAGTGGGTCTAAAAGAAAGTTAAGTGCTAATTCTAGTGTTAATTTGGCTGTTCCGGGCTCGAGTACAAGTGCGGATGTGCCTGAAGAAGAGGTTGATGTATCTGGCTGTCTGGGTAGTGATGTTTACCAAGTGAGTTTAATTTTTAAATAATAAGAAGAAAAAGTAGAGGCATGTTTTAACTATGGTTTTAAAATATCTGCTGTAAGTTTTAAGTTTTGATCACTGTTTTTAAGTGGAATTTCAAGTGTATTTCAACTGTTGTTGTAGTTTTTACATACTTATATACATCCAGTATCAGACAGTAAGAAGTTTTTACTTTCTGCTGTCTTCTATGATTATAATCATTGAACAGAAAGTAGTGCATAAACAAAGGAATTGAAATGATTTTCTTAAAACCTAGTTCAAGGGGTTGTCTTAGGGGCAGAGTTATTGGAGTTGGAGTAAAAGCTAGTTATAAAACCTAACGCCTCCCCCTCTCTCCTACTTTGCTGTGCCTGATGGGGTCCACGAAGATCATGTCTGTCACAATGTTCCACTTTCAGGGACTAAGTGCAGAAACCAAAACCCCTAACATAGAACATAAATCATGGTAAAACCTACCACAATAATACATTCTGCAATAAATACATATATTAAATATTAAAAACTATTTATAACGTATTTAAGTTACATAATACTTTATGTAAGTTATCTTCAAAGCTACAAAGATAAGTGATGTACACCAGATAAAAAGATACATTAATCTCTGTCAAGAAAAGAACTGATATTTCAAGTTTTTTATATCTTATATTTTAATTGCAAGTGCTACTGCTGAGCATGAGGTCATGGGTGCGATTCCTGCATTGGGCAAAGTACTATTGGGTTTTTCCATAATGGATTTCTCAGTAGCAGCCTGAAGTCTGGTTATGTGCCTGGTTGACAGCAATAGCCCCCTAATACATGGAACTTAAACATAACTGGGGGAAATATGTATGTTACTAAACAAACATCTCTGCCTAACCCTTCGGGGAATACAGGCATGTGTATATGTGTATATTTAACCCCCGATGGAAAAAAAGAGGGGTGTTATAAGGTGCAATCAGACCTGTGGAAGATGCGCACATCCAATCATTAACTAGAAAAGAGCTGATAATCTTCAAACGGCTGAACCTATTTTCTTGAATTGTAGCTAAGAACACTCTCGATCAAGACACCTTTCAAACGAAAAAAAAAAGAAACAAAATCGGTTCTGCCGTTTGGGAGCTACGAGGGAACAGACAGCCACACAGATACACACGTTCAAATTATAACACCCCTCTTTTTCGTCTCCGTCAATAATTTATTTCAAATAAAAGGCACTTTTTTATGGAGAAGAATGGGCAATAAACTCCTTTTACCAATAAAACCTATTAGTTAGTACTTTTGTGGTAGTAATGTTTTCCTGTAGCTGCAACGGTTAAGGTAGCTGGCCTTACTGCCCCATCTCATGGCCTATGAAATGTATGGGAAAAGTTTTTTGCGATTTTTGACTTTTCTAGTACTCAAAGCTCAGTTCGTCCAATAGACATGTTTGATCTTTATATGAAACAGGATGGATTGGCATCATAAAAAGTTTTTGTGAAAACGGCCCATTTTCTTGCTGATTGTACATTTTTTTCAAAATCTGTGAATCAGGACGGTCTCCGAAGACCATTTTCCTGCAGCAAAAACGGTTAAGGTAGCTGCCCTTGCTACCCCATCTCAAAAATCCAACCTGTATATAACATGTTTTAAGCACTATTTAATGTTTTTAATACAAGTACAAAGGCCACCCATTGAAAGAAGGAATGTTACCCTTTGGCCACGACATCACCGCTCGCGCGACGTGCGTGTTGAAAACAAATGCTTGAAGTTATTTAGAGCATGCCTTGAATCGCCGCGATGCGACTTGCGGAGAGGAGAATGGCACGGGAAAACTCGAGTGTCGTATCGTACCGCGCCGTAAGACACACAGCCATAAGATACAGGCCACCTGACAACTTCATCCGCGTGAATTTCGTATTTTTTTTCATATAAAAGAATGTTGAATGTTAAATTTTATTAAAATCATTATTATTCTAGCGTATACATTCGAACCGTCTCCGTCGCCTCCGAGCCCGTCGCCGGAGCACCCCACCGCCGCAGCATGGCGAGTGTCCTGTGTGCAATACAACGCTGCCAGTGTCCCGGCTACAGAGACATGCACTCCGCTGTCTAAAGAGAACTGGAGCTGAGCTAGACGAGGATGTGCCAGACACCAGCTCTGAAGATGGCAGCATTGATGTAGAGGTACCAACACTTTTACATGATAAGATATACAGTCAAAATACAGTATGTTAACTAATGAAGGGTGTTCCCATTAAAAGAAACACGCGCACTTGTCTTCCAACGTGGAAAGACAAGTGCGCATTGAATATTTCATAATAAAAAATTAAACAACATTTTCTTCTGGAAGTGTATCTTCTAAAGTAATATTATATTCACTACAAAATCAATCAAAAGTCATTTATTCAAACTAGGCTGAGTATCAGCAGCCCGGCACGCGCGCCCTTCACCACTTCCTAGTGCTTTAGCTGGGAAGAAGAAGTGGCGCAACAAACTCCCCAGCAGCATAGCTGTCTGATCAGTTAGAAAAAGATTTGACTCTATACAATAGTATGCAAAATAATTAATTACAGAACGACGAACCCGCTGCGGGAGGTTTCGGCGCCGAGTATCAGTGGTGCGGCGAGTGGCGGGTCAGAGCAACGGCTCTGCAGGACTCCGAGGCAAGAGACGCTACCTGTGTGCGGAGAGCCTCTAACGATCAGGCACTGGTGAGTTACTGCCGAAACCTAAATTACTGGAACATTGAAATGTAACTGTTAATGAAATCTCGAAGCTTTGATGTGTTGCCACATCAGTAGATTGCACCCGTGCGAAGCACTGGACCGTCACTAGTTATTTATAAGGAAATATTTATTAGATTCTCTTAAAACTTTTTGCACTTCTACTTATGCAAACTTTTTTTTTAAATAATTGAGCCTCGTTTTAAATTTCTAGCCTTGTTTCACAGTTGGTCATAGTAACCTAGCTAGGGTACCCCGACGGGTAGGATAACGGGTTAGGATAGGCTGGAACTGTTACCAACCACGCGCGAGCCGAGCGAGCGCTGCATCCAAGTTGGTCACAGTTAATTGGCTATTTAGTATTTTTAGACTCCAGAATAGGAATTATTTGAGATCTCAGAAAAAGAGGCGCGATCATTATATTAGAGTGTTCAATAATATTTTTAGGAGCGCAAAATGGGAATGATTGAAGGTTCGCTTTGTATACACGCTTTTACTTATACGTATTTGTTGTCATCGTATGCTTCAGGTGGTTGACGGCGATGAAGACGCGGAGTTATACGGTCCGCCACAGTATTCACCGTCTAGGATAGCGCCTGATGTAAGTATACATAACATCACGCCTGTATTCCCCGAAGGGTTAGACAGAGGTGTACCTTTAGTACACCCATATTTTGCCAGTTATGTTTAAGTCCCATGTAATAGGGGGCGAGCCTATCGCCATTAACCGGGCACAAATCCAGACTCCGGGCTGCTACTGAGAAATACTTATAACAAATTGTATAATAAATAATAATAATTGAATAATAATAATTGTATTGTATAAATTGTATATTTGTTTAACTTTTTTATATTATGTGGAAAATGCGGTTGGTTATACATTTATATTTCTACCTTAGTTTTAAATTTCTATTTGTATTATGTAATGTGTAACCGTTTGTTTTCCCAAATAAAATAAAATAAATAATTTAAATATATGTTTTAATTAATTTTCAGGCGGAATTAACCCCAGCAGAGACACACACAGACACACAGACAGACGGTCAAGAAGCAAATGAACAAAGTAGTGAGAAGGATACTATAGCACCCTTATCTAGTACTAAATGTAACGGATTAGTTGAAGCTAGCGCCGAAGTAAGTACAACATACATATTTAAACTCACGCCTTCCTCCCATGGGGGTAGGCAGAAACTACAGAACGTCACCTGCTACGATCCTTACAAACTCCTTTTGCCTCGTTAACGTTCATAGGTAGGTTTATAGGTAATACGGGCTGGTGTCCGCGACTCCACGTCAATGTGCGTATTTTGCGTACGGGTGGGAAATCGGTTATTCGATCCACCCCGGCTCCTCAAGGAAGGCCAGCAACGCCTTGATGTTCCTGACAACTTCACAGAGAGTACCTGGGTTACCGAAGTACTTTGCCCTATAAGTGGCGACCGCCGGGCAGTTTAGAAGCACGAGCTGCTGTCTCGTCCTCCTCCATGCAGGCCCTGCACAGCAGACTGTCAGTGACCCCTAAGACAAAGAGGTGTTTATTAAAAGACCCATGGCGAGTTAGGGCTGCAGTAACTGTACGCAGCTGTTGTTTAGTTAGTCGGAGAAACTGTTTCGTGAGGCGGCCGTCCATTTTGGGGACCGCTTCCTTGGTCTGCCTACACTCACCGTTCGTTAACGTTCATACATCTGGTCATAAACGCACACCGGTTGCGAGTACTACGCACCAAACCTTTCTGAAGAACATTACGAATAAGATCACTTTACCATTCATTCTATTCGCAAATTCCTATACCCCATCACATTTTTTTTTAGTATGGTAACATTATTTTTCTTACAACTGTCAAGTTACTGAATATGATTAAAACTCCAAGTATAGCTTTCCCAAAATAGTTGGCTTCCAGTCTGACCGGATGCAGCTGAATATCAGTATTTTTAACCCCCCACGGAAAAAGAGGGCTGTTATAAGTTTAACGTGTGTATCTGTCTGTTCCCTCGTAGCTCCCAAACGGCTGAACTGATTTTGATTATTATTTTTTTGTTTGAAAGGTGTCTTGATCGAGAGTGTTCTTAGCTACAATTCAAGAAAATCGGTTCAGCCGTTTGAAGATCATCAGCTCTTTTCTAGTTGATGATTGGATGTGCGCATCTCCCACAGGTCTGATCGATTCGAAATGTAGTATTCTGTTACTTCAATGATATTAGAAGAACATAGTAACCTTGAACCGATACTGCAGCATCACCTGGTATTGTGTCGGGGGTTATTTAAATTTTTAATTTTAACTTGTACATAGAGTGACTGCCTATCTGACCTCGACAACCCAATTAATGGGTAAACCGACATAGTCCCCGAGGTCTAAGCTTTGCATTTGTGTGAGTGCACATAAATAGTGCAGGTGTGACATTGGCCTAAAGCGCGATGCGTGATTTGCTTGGTTTAAAGTTTTTTTTTTTTTTTTTTCAGACTAGAATTCAAGCTTTGAAAGCGAGAATCAAAGATATGGAGAAAAAGACTTATGGAGCTGGAGAGGTAAATATTAAACACTGTTTAACACATACATACATACAATCACGCCTTAATCCCATGGAGAAACAGAAACTATAGAATGCAACCGGTTTTGTCGACGGAAGAATAGGCAAAATGATAGATAAACAATCACAATCTGTCATTTTGTCTATTCTCCCGTCGACAAAACTACAATCGACAAGTCTACGGTGGTCATATGCATACTGCTACGATCCTTACATACTCTTTGCTTCGTTAACGTTCATACATCTGGTCATACACGCACGCCGGTTGCGAGTACTACGCACCTGACCTTTCTGAAGAACATCACCAATAAGGTCACTATATCCTCCTAGGGCGCCCCCTCCCGGCGTTTCCACTCACAACTGCCTTGTAAATACCTTTTGTTAGTCGCCTTTCATTCATCCTCTCAACATGAGCAAAACATCTAAGCAACTCTTTACTTCTCTATGTAACACCAGCGGGATAATTGGGTGTAATTGCGTAAACATCCGTGAGTCGTTACGGTTGTCAGAAGCCGAAAGTCTTACAACCAGTCTTACATCTTATTTAAACCACACCGCTGCCGTCATCGTCACTCATAGTCACACTACACACATTTCGCAAGGAACGCATTTCCACAGCATTTATTGTACTTCTACGCGTCGTTTTGTTTTCTTTCTTTTTCCTTTCTTTCTTTCTTTTTCTTTTCTTTCTTTCTTTATCTTTTTCCTTTCTTTCTTTTCTTTCTTTCTTTTTTCTTTCTTTCTTTGAATAAAACATCTGTTCATTTAATAAATGCAAAATTTTGCTTGTTTCAGATGAAATGCCTGATATGTTTAGAACAATATTCGTCACCGACGGTGTCTATCCAATGTTGGCACGTGTACTGTGAGGTAAGTTCTATAGTTTTATTATTTACTAGCTGCGCCCCGCGGTTTCACCCGCATATGTCTCGAACCAGTGGGAATATCGGGATAAAAAGTATTGCTGATTCTAATGATTATAATTCTGTCATGCCATATTTGTTAAAAATCATATTTTAATCAGCATACAACCTGATACTGACCTGCAAATTGCAAAAAAACGTAAGAAAATTTGAATTTCGCGGGTTAACTTGGAGCATCCACCTTAATTGATTCAAGTGTGACTTGGCGGCCATTATAAAATACAATAGACGTAGATATTACTAGATATATTTAGAGACCACGGGTCTGCATCCAGCGCTCGGCGTGGCAACACGTCGTGTTCGGGTTTGCGACAAGTCAGTCGGCATCCGGAGGAGAGGAGTTGAGAGGTGAAACACGTGTCGATTTCTTACAGGGTTTTTTATGACTCTTCAGGAATAGTTACTAAATATATCTACGTCTATTGTATTTTTTTTGGAATTGAAATACACATTTGCAACAATTTGGAACACAGTGTCACAACAACGGCAACACATAGAGATCCTACCTACAATAACACCTATGTTTACAATAAAAACTTTGACTTTAACAAAGTCTTGTAATTTTCAGGTATGCTGGCTCCAATCACTGCGTGCTAAGAAGATATGTCCTCAGTGCAACGCCATTACCACTGCGCAGCATTTAAGACGAATTTACATGTGAATATCTATCCTATAAGGCTAGGCACAGTTTATACAATATTGTATACATACACGGTACACACACAACACCCTATACGAAGCCGTCATCTACGCGTTCTGTACATTAAGTATAGAACTCTAACTTAGTAACTTTGTCCAAAAAAATATGGTGGGAAACGACTTTTATTTTTGGTTGTAAAAAGGTGAAAGTTCACTATGGTTGTGAAAATTCGCTGTTTTACAGTAGAGTGTAATGTAACGCACGCACAATATTGTGCCAAACACCGTTTGTCCACCGTTCCGTGAACCGATTGACCGTGACCTATTTGTTTACTTTATTGGGACATTTAAGTGTGACAGAATAAATTAAAAACTAAGTGTAAAATAATGGTTTATTGATATATGCGTGCGTTGTAAGAAATTCTCGTACGTGTTTTGGCATAATAGGTATAAGATGGCTTATCCAGAAGATATAATTATAGCAAAAATTATATTCTTAACTATGGCCGCATAATCTCGTTTCTCGTTGACGTCCCGTTCGTGGTGCGGTGGACAAACAGTGTGTATGGAACGGTACAGGAATATTGGGATAAAAGTTATGTAATAACATTTAGAAATTGTTTAAATAAAAAACAACGTTATATTATCATATTTCCGTCACCAGAAGGTTCCCAGGTGTGGTCCGGTACCTTAAAAAAAAAACCTGGAAGAACAAGGGAGTCTCGGCTTTGTTTATGGTAGTTTCACACCAGTTATAACATAACATCACGCCTATAACCCCCAAAGGGTAGGCAGAGTGTGTTGTATACCCACATGTCGCCAGTTATGTTTAAGACCCATGTAATAGGGGGCGAGAAGAGAGATTTGTGATTGAAATAAATTAATAAAGCCGCGTATTTATCGGCAACTAATGATATCATCAGTAAAAAGTGGTAGCTGGTTGGGGCTCGTAGCAAAATAATAACAGTCGCACTGGTCGATCGAAGTTAAGATAACTTTATGTTTAAGTGTTAAGGTTTATAATCAAGTTATATGAAGTCTGCCATCGAGTCTTACCAAGGGGTGTCGTATTACCCAGTTACTGGGTTATGGAGGTTAGATAGACAGTGGCTCCTGTAAAATACTGGTATTCAGCTGCATCCGGTAAGACTGGAAGCTGACTCCAACGTAGTTGGGAAAAGCTTAGGCAGATTGATTGTGTTTACCTAATCCGATCTTAGATCTTCATTATGTCACTCAAAATGTTTGATAAGATTTTTGGAATTACATAGAGTTTGTAATCCTTATTTTTGTAAACAGGCAAGTAATTCCATGGTTTTGACAGCTCTATAATAGATCTCAGCATTGCGCGGTCGTATTTCCGAAGATAGCCGATGATTCCCGAAGCGCATACTTTTCTTTGGAAAGCTGTACTGTTTCCCGATGAACATTATCCCACTGTTGGGCGTAGGAAAAGGAGTTTTGCTCAAAATATTTGAGTTGAGAAATGTAAAAGTCTGATTAAAATTTCGGTTTGTAAATAATTATTATTGTTTTGTATATTTTGTTTTGCGTGGACGAACAGAATGTTTCTTTATTATTTTGATACGCGGTCATGTGCTCGTTGGCGTTCATTCCATATAACAACGTATTCCTCTGTTTTCTTCCTGGTTTAAAGTCAAAATATTAATACCTACATGGGTACTTATGAAACGTCAGAAGCTAGGTGCACGGTTCCAATTGGATGTTTCCTATGGAGAAGAGCCGGCAAGAAACTCCACGGTTACTCCTTTAAAAATAAATGGCTTTTACAATGTTAATGAAACTAGTTCAAATATTTGTTTACTATATAATGTATATCTATGTATGTCCCTATGATTGGTTTTAATGCGTACTTGACTTAACGTTAGAGAAAAAAAAAATTACGAACATGGCCGAGGCGGATAGATTATTACGTAAAGAAAAAAAACTAGTGTTTGGGAGAAAACGGAGAAATACGTTTATGTGGAACAGCGTTTCTTTTTAACGATCCCAAGCTTTTTGGTTCTTTAAAAATCCCAGTAATCCTATGAGTAAGAAAGATGAAAAAAAAATACACAAAATACACCACAATAATATGATAAAAACTTTAAAATAACGCATTCGTTTATAAATAACATAGGTTTCAGTCATCGATTCAATATTCTTGGTAAAAAAATTACACAACAATGTTTCAACACCATTTTTTTTATTAACTGTTACTGGAAATGATATTGTTAGTAAAAAGAGGTAGGTACGTTACCTACCCAATATTCGATCTTCAAAAACTGCACAATGTTACATAAAATTCGATCTTCAAAAACTGCACAATGTTTCATTATTAAAAGACACGTGGAAGTAAGACGGTTATCGTAATCATCGGCAGCGAAAAAGAGACGAGATGAAGGTAAGTTGGATAATTAGTAAGTTTTTACGTGTCACTTGCGGAGCGCGTATAACCTATCTAGGTACCTCTTTTTACTTATAATAGCATTGATAATTGCGTCACACACTTTCAATTACAATCTGAATCATTTTTCGAACAATGAAGCAATGGATTAGCAATATCCTTCATACTGCTAATCCATTGCTTCATTGTCCTTCTTCATTGTTGAAAAATGTTGTCTTCTCAACAACATAAATTACGCAATGAATGATATCGAACCAAAATGTTCGCGCGTAAACTGCTGTGATTGGTTGAATGATTTATCTAATAGCCAATCACAGCATTGCGAACATTTTGGTTCGAGAAACTAGCCCCTAAACTACGTTTTCCTTCACGAGCGGTGGCCGCCACATAGCGTCCACGTTATATTAAGAAAGCAAGTTAGTGATTTTGTGGTAAAGTCAAACTCAAACCCAGCAGAGTTTGAGTTTGACATTTTCGTGACGGCTGTCACTGCGGCCGCTATCGGGCTGCCACCGCTCTTCGAGGAAACCGTGGCTTTAAGGTGGATACTGACCGGTGTTACGGGGCGGAATTTAACATTCGCAGCGAGTCTGTTAAGCTGGGTACAGACCGGCGTTACGGGGCGTAATGTAACATTCACAGCGAGCCTCAAACGTTACGTCATGTCCTTAAATCCGTATAATTGCTCGCGTGTTCGTGCTCTTTTCCCGTACTGACTGCACGAACGCTCGCTGTGTAACACGTTACATTACGCCTCGTAACGCCGGTCAGTACCCAGCTTTATGTTACGCCATGTCCTAGAATCCATGTAATTGCTCGCGTGTTCGTGCTGGTTTCCACGTACTGACTGAACGAATGCTCGCTTTGTAACATGTTACATTAAACCCCGTAACACCGGTCAGTATCCACTTTTAAAGGCGTCATTCTAGAGCGAGAACTAGTCCATACGTAAACGCGATTTCGCAGATAGCTCCGACTTTCAGACTTCACAAAAAATAATAGTTATTAATAATGTATGATAATATGCCTTCTATGAAGATGTACAATAATAGCATATAATATTAGCTTTAAGAGCAATTACTGTGTAAATAAAATTATTTTTTCCATGAATTTTGTGTCGTTTTATTTTCTAAATGATTGAGAATGTTGATTTGCCTGATTTGTTTTTTATACAAGATGTAGACGAACAAAATTAAGAATATATTACCAGGCAAAACTGTAATTATTCATTTTTAATGCTTTTAGCTTATTTCATGATGATTCCAACGATATAAATTGTATAAACAGCTCCTCATTACGCAAAAATGGCCGCGACAACTGAAGGGATAATACTTAAATTATAAAACTGGCAATACTAATGCAAAATAAATGCTAGCATCGAAATTGAAAACGTGTTTTTTTCAAACATTTATGAAAAAGTATGCTGTTAACATTGTTGTTATGGCGACAGACTTAGATAAGATGGTGGTAGCTAGCCAGGCGGACTTAGAACAAGCCCTACCACCAACCAAACCGAGCAGAAAATTTTGCCCCCACTGGGAATCGAACCTCGGGAGCTCTGGGACTGAGACAGGTGGTCTAACCACTAGACCACAGAGGCGGTTAAGAGGTATACACAAGTCATCTTACATACATAGCCTATAACCAGCGGCCGACCGAGACGCTTCCAACGATACCCCATTTGTCAAGTTATGATGAGTAGTTTAGAAGTTATGAGGGAAAAAAGAACATACATACAAACCGGTCAAAATCATAACCCTCCTTTTTGCTTCGCCGTAGTCGGGTAAAAATCAGGAGTCACACGTAATACATTCGATTTATCCCTAACACGTGTGACTCCGGATTTTTTATTTGTCGGTCTGAGATAACCTTGTTTATACCTTTTTAGGTGATTTTTTTGCCGTAGTTTTAGTAATAATAATTTTAAAATCAAGAAAAATAAAATACTTTAATAATCATTTAATAATATTTTTTATTGCTATTAATGAAAAAAACATTGATCTTATTTTACTACAAAGATTTATATTTTACAAATTGATTTAGATACATAATAATATAGTTACCATAATATACATATTTTGCCAACTGACATTAAACGTTGTAGTTATAACTTGAGGGTATGAATTAATATTATAAAAAAACGTAAGTAAGTAAAATTAATGGATACCCTCAAATTATAACATCTATCGATTAGACAGACACCTAAAGGCAAGTAACTCGGATGATACCTAGTATATAACAATTTCATCGCAATTCACAAGTCGAAACAGTGCACTCATTTTGAAGTATTCTTTAGATAATTCGTAGTGCATTCAATGTGTAACCTTGTAACATTTTAAAACTTGAGGGGTTAGCACATACTGACGCTGTGTATACAGTAAAGGAACACCGATATTAGTGCTCAACACATGAATGAATTAATGCTTTTAGAAGTGTAAAACTTTTCTAATAAAAAAAGCTTCTTCGGTGTTGCTCCACAAGTATAATTGTAATTTAAATATTATTATAAGTAGTATAAATACCCGCAGCCTACACCATTAGAAAAGTAAAAAAAAAAATGTTTTATCTTTGGATTTGATACAGGCCTTTAATCTGTCTGGCCACACACCGACATTGTGTATCTTAAGTCGGGTCTGCTGCGCCATGTTTGGATGTTTTAAAAACATCAAACACGAACCAATCAGGCATCCGCCAATCAAACACGAAGCGATTTGATTGGTTCGTGTTTGATGTTTTTAAAACATCCAAACATGGCGCAGCAGACCCGGCTTTAAGAATTGTCTAGAGCAAGCAGTGGCTACATTTTCCCATGGAAACAATTCGTGTAAATTCATAGATTCCAAAGCCAAAAATCGATCTAGCATCGAAGTGATTTGGATACGTCACGATACGAGGGACGAAAATTTGTTATTGGACGTCAATGTTACGTCCGCCCTGTATATCAAGTTGGAAAGATTTTTCTACATTATGATGTATACGAAGATGTTTTGTTAAATGAACATTTTGACGAAAACCACACTGACATATATCACATTTGAAAGGTTTTTCGCCAGTGTGTATGCGATAATGCTTTGTTAAATCACTTTTTTTTGTAAAATTACGGTTACATACATCACATTCATGAGGTTTTTCACCAGTGTGTATACGCTTATGTATTGTTAAATGACCTTTTTGACTAAAACTAAGTGGACAAAGATCACACTTATAAGGTTTTTCACCTGTGTGTCTACGACGATGTATTGCTAAGTGACTCTTTTGATTAAATCCACGTTGACATACATCACACTCGTAAGGATTGTTTTCACCAGTGTGTATTCGAATATGATGTGCTAAAGGACCCCTTTCATTAAAACTACGCGGACATATATCACACTTATAAGGTTTTTCACCAGTGTGAATTAGAATATGTCTTTTTAAATTACATAAATGACGAAAACTACGCTCACATAAAATACATTTGAAAGGTTTTTCGCCAGTGTGCACAAGAATATGTTTATGTAAAACACTTTTTTTACTAAAACTACGCTGACATACATCACATTTATAAGGTTTTTCACCAGTGTGTATGCGCTTATGTTTTATTAAATCACACTCTTTACTAAAACAACTTTGACATACATCACACTTGTAAGGGTTTTCACCAATTTTTGAACGAGAATATTGTATCATTTTTTGAACTCGATTGAAACTACCCCGATCACATATGTAAGGCTTTATAATATAAGGGTCAGGTTGAGACGTACGTTTTTGAGTTCTCCAGATAATTTTCGAGTCTGAGTTTTCTTTTTTCGTTTGCTCGGCTGTAATTATTGCACCTTCTAGTTTTGTTCCTCGTGTCTCTAGTTTTGGTTTCTTCGCAACGGTCGCCCCTGAGTGAGATTATAAATCTGGTAAGTACAATGTACGAAGAATCAGGTGAAATTAACAAGACTCGTTAAGACAAATCTAAGAGCCATTAAATTTAACAGTTCTGATATCTAGCATCTTGGTCCATGAGACCAGCACGATGGTACCACTGGATTGTGTTATCGTCGGAATGAATACTTTTGCACATTTTCAAACTTAAGACTACTAGAACTGATAATATAAGTATTCAAGGGCCTCGTTATCTACCGTCCAGCATCCTAATAGCGTAACAGATGATCGTGTGTTACAATATTAGGGTGCGGGTCAGTCCTAGGAAACATCGCTAATCTTTTTTTAGCCATTTGAAACGTGCCGCGATGGTAGTTATAGTATTATATTAAAATACCTCTCTGTTGTCATATGTGTGGTTTTTATTGATCTTGCAGATCATTTTATCCGTTTCTCCTTAAAAGTAAAGAAGAAAACAATGCGAGTAACAATGTGCCGCTTAAGTCGTTTAATAATAGCCAAAAGATCAAAAGTTATGTGTGTTTATAACATTTGTAGTTGGGTTTTCGCCAGTGCGTTCGAATATGATTTCTTAAATGAACCATATCATCCATACCTCATACTGATAAGGTTTTTGACCAGTGAGCATAAGAATATGACTTATTAAATTACAGAATTGGCTGAAACTACGCTCACATGTGTTTAAAAGGTTTTTCATCAGTGTGTATACAAATATGTTTTGTTAAAGCACGCTTGTCACGAAAACTACTCTTACATACATCACACTTATATGGTTTTTCATCAGTGTGTATACGAATATGTTTTGTTAGAGCGCTTTTTTGAGTAAACCTACGCTGACATGCGTCACATTTATAGGGTTTTTCACCAGTGTGTATTCGATTATGTTTTATTAAATCAAACTTTTGATTAAAACTACGCTGACATACATCACACTTAAAAGGTTTTTCACCAGTGTGTTGACGAATATGAGTTGTTAAATGACTATTTTGACGAAAACTACACTGACAAATGTCACATTTAAAAGGTTTTTCACCAGTGTGTGTACGAATATGATTTGTTAAAGCGACCTTTTGAATAAAACTACGCTGACATAAGTCACATTTATGCTTTTAGCTTATTTCATGATGATTCCAACGATATAAATTGTATAAACAGCTCCTCATTACGCAAATTCGCAAAAATGGCCGCGACAACTGAAGGTGTGCGTGTGGATTGAGTGCTCCTTTTTAAAAGTTAATTATATTTTTACGAAATCAAGGAAGGATTTAGGAAATAATTGTGAAATCTTCATGGTGAAGATAAAAAATTTGTGAAATGTATGGTGAGAGAGTCGTGGTCAATTAACTAGAACACTCAATCTGCTAACCTGCGAAAATACTGTAACTCGTATCTCATAACATACTAGATATATGTTTAACATTTTAATGTGGAATATTTGTACTGAATTTGTGAAAGCTATTCACAAATATTCAATTGACTTGAACGGTTTAGTTGGATTTTATAAAGGTTTATTTAGAACACTCAATCCTCCTATGGTGCAGACGGAGTGTTCCAAAAGTCTGCAACTTTGGCTAAATAAATTCTTAATATTCTTACTCTATTTTACGAGTATAATTCAGAGTCAATTTGTGAAACAAAAACCTAGACGTAAAACGTATTATTTAGAGAGTAAATAAAAAAAATACTTCCTGTTCAACGTCCCGTTTGAGTGTTCCATGTTGTAGCGTTTATTTTTTCAACCCGAGCTTTTATATAAAAGGCGGCCTCATCAGAAATTGTGAAAATGTTGTCACTAAAGTTTACAACGATTTCTTTTTTTGTGAACGCTATAGTTTAACAATAATCAACGTTATTATATTTCTAAGCGACAAAACTGTGTAGGGTGGACATAATTTTGTCGGACACATTTTTCATCTAACCTCATTACGCGCTATTTACTTTATACTCATAGTTTGATGCCTGTTAGACGCAACAACATTTTATGCTAGAGCATTTGAGCCCCGCAATTATTGATTTTTTTGAAATTACTGTGTTGATAAATTACCGTCAGTGTTTCCGCTCATTGATAATAAGTAAGTAGATACCTATTTTATTATAAATTAGAAAAGGGATATAGAAGTTAACTTTTAATAGTGTGAAGATAATTTATTTCATACAAGGTCTGCCCGCGGATTCGTTTACGTCAATGTTAAGAGAAGAGTGAAATAATAATAATAAGGCCTATGATTCAGGTTCACAAACATGGCTCACGAGGATGCTGGAATTGTACAAAATAGATGCAACTCTGCGCACCTTCCTGATTTCGTGTATGGGGCAATGGAGGACGGTCCTTCTCTATCCAGGATGTCGACAGACCCGGGGGATTGATGAACCGATCAGGATTGAACGGGGAATATTTCAGGGCAATAGTTTGAGTCCGCTTTGGTTTTACTTGGCGTTGAATCCTCTAAGCACACTGCTGAAGGATTCAGGTGTAGGCTATCGGTTGAGAAGAGGTGGCCAGGTGATATTTCACTATTTTTAAATGGAAGACTTGAAACTCTTTGCCCCCAACAATTTGCGACTGATACAGTGTACCATAGGCGACGGCGCGCCAAGCCCGAGCGGCAGCATTCAGTTTAACCCAACACACAAACCGAACCGAACGCACGTCTGCGTGAACGCTGACAAAAAGCGGCACTAGACGTAGACGTTTATAAAACGAAACTCTTGGACATTACAATTTCTGTGTTATCCAAGTTATCAACAAAAAAACACAGTTTTTGTTAAGCTAAGTTTTTATAAGCTAAGTTAGTGAATATCAGATTATTTTTATTTTGTTTTCTCTTTTAAAATTCATTTTTTCACGTCAAAATTATATAATAAATCTTAATTATACGTAAATTATTGTTTTATTTCTTTTCTTAAATTAAGGTTGTATGAAGGTCAAGTCGCCGACGCCGCCGCCGCCGCCGACTTCAAAAAATCAGCGCGCCGCTGCCGACAGATTGACTATCGGCGCTCATATCTAGTTTGTTGTAATAAAATGTTAATATGTAGGTACAAAAATATTTTTTCATTTATGTACCTATGCATGGTCACCCTATACAAATTTGTCGCTTAGAAATATAATAACGTTGATTATTGATAAACTATAGCGTTCACAAAAAAAGAAATCGTTGTAAACTTTAGTGACAACATTTTCACAATTTCTGATGAGGCCGCCTTTTATATAAAAGCTCGGGTTGAAAAAATAAACGCTACAACATGGAACACTCAAACGGGACGTTGAATAGGAAGTATTTTTTTTATTTACTCTCTAACTAATACGTTTTACGTCTAGGTTTTTGTTTCACAAATTGATTCTGAATTATACTCGTAAAATATAGTAAGAATATTAAGAATTTATTTAGCCAAAGTTGCACAGTTTTGGAACACTCCGTCTGCACCATAGGAGGATTGAGTGTTCTAAATAAACCTTTATAAAATCCAACTAAACCGTTCAAGTCAATTGAATATTTGTGAATAGCTTTCACAAATTCAGTACAAATATTCCACATTAAAATGTTAAACATATATCTAGTATGTTATGAGATACGAGTTACAGTATTTTCTCAGGTTAGCAGATTGAGTGTTCTAGTTAATTGACCACGACTCTCTCACCATACATTTCACAATTTTTTTATCTTCACCATGAAGTTTTCACAATTATTTCCTAAATTCTTCCTTGATTTCGTAAAAATATAATTAACTTTTAAAAAGGAGCACTCAATCCACACGCACACCAACTGAAGGGATAATACTTAAATTATAAAACTGGCAATACTAATGCAAAATAAATCCTAGCATCGAAATTGAAAACGTGTTTTTTTCAAACATTCATGAAAAAGTATGCTGTTAACATTGTTGTTATGGCGACAGACTTAGATAAGATGGTGGTAGCTAGCCAGGCGGACTTAGAACAAGCCCTACCACCAACCACACCGAGCAGAAAATTTTGCCCCCACTGGGAATCGAACCTCGGGAGCTCTGGGACTGAGACAGGTGGTCTAACCACTAGACCACAGAGGCGGTTAAGAGGTATAAACAAGTCATCTTACATACATAGCCTATAACCAGCGGCCGACCGAGACGCTTCCAACGATACCCCATTTGTCAAGTTATGATGAGTAGTTTAGATTATTATGAGGGAAAAAAGAACATACATACAAACCGGTCAAAATCATAACCCTCCTTTTTGCTTCGCCGTAGTCGGGTAAAAATCAGGAGTCACACGTAATACATTCGATTTATCCCTAACACGTGTGACTCCGGATTTTTAATTTGTCGGTCTGAGATAACCTTGTTTATACCTTTTTAGGTGATTTTTTTGCCGTAGTTTTAGTAATAATAATTATAAAATCAAGAAAAATAAAATACTTTAATAATCATTTAATAATATTTTTTATTGCTATTAATGAAAAAAACATTGATCTTATTTTACTACAAAGATTTATATTTTACAAATTGATTTAGATACATAATAATATAGTTACCATAATATACATATTTTGCCAACTGACATTAAACGTTGTAGTTATAACTTGAGGGTATGAATTAATATTATAAAAAAACGCAAGTAAGTAAAATTAATGGATACCCTCAAATTATAACATCTATCGATTAGACAAACACCCAAAGGCAAGTAACTCGGATGATACCTAGTATATAACAATTTCATCGCAATTCACAAGTCGAAACAGTGCACTCATTTTGAAGTATTCTTTAGATAATTCGTAGTGCATTCAATGTGTAACCTTGTAACATTTTAAAACTTGAGGGGTTAGCACATACTGACGCTGTGTATACAGTAAAGGAACACCGATATTAGTGCTCAACACATGAATGAATTTATGCCTTTAGAAGTGTAAAACTTTTCTAATAAAAAAAGCTTCTTCGGTGTTGCTCCACAAGTATAATTGTAATTTAAATATTATTATAAGTAGTATAAATACCCGCAGCCTACACCATTAGAAAAGTAAAAAAAAAAAATGTTTTGTCTTTGGATTTGATACAGGCCTTTAATCTGTCTGGCCACACACCGACATTGTGTATCTTAAGTCGGGTCTGCTGCGCCATGTTTGGATGTTTAAAAAAATTCAAACACGAACCAATCAGGCATCCGCAAATCAAACACGAAGCGATTTGATTGGTTCGTGTTTGATGTCTTTAAAACATCCAAACATGGCGCAGCAGACCCGGCTTTAAGAATTGTCTAGAGCAAGCAGTGGCTACATTTTCCCATGGAAACAATTCGTGTAAATTCATAGATTCCAAAGCCAAAAATCGATCTAGCATCGAAGTGATTTGGATACGTCACGATACGAGGGACGAAAATTTGTTATTGGACGTCAATGTTACGGCCGCCCTGTTTATCAAGTTGCAAAGATTTTTCTACATTATGATGTATACGAAGATGTTTTGTTAATTGAACATTTTGACGAAAACCACACTGACATATATCACATTTGAAAGGTTTTTCGCCAGTGTGTATGCGATAATGCTTTGTTAAATCACTTTTTTTTGTAAAATTACGGTTACATACATCACATTCATGAGGTTTTTCACCAGTGTGTATACGCTTATGTGTTGTTAAATGACCTTTTTGACTAAAACTAAGTGGACAAAGATCACACTTATAAGGTTTTTCACCTGTGTGTCTACGACGATGTATTGCTAAGTGACTCTTTTGATTAAATCCACGTTGACATACATCACACTCGTAAGGATTGTTTTCACCAGTGTGTATTCGAATATGATGTGCTAAAGGACCCCTTTCATTAAAACTACGCGGACATATATCACACTTATAAGGTTTTTCACCAGTGTGAATTAGAATATGTCTTTTTAAATTACATAAATGACGAAAACTACGCTCACATAAAATACATTTGAAAGGTTTTTCGCCAGTGTGCACAAGAATATGTTTATGTAAAACACTTTTTTTACTAAAACTACGCTGACATACATCACATTTATAAGGTTTTTCACCAGTGTGTATGCGCTTATGTTTTATTAAATCACACTCTTTACTAAAACAACTTTGACATACATCACACTTGTAAGGGTTTTCACCAATTTTTGAACGAGAATATTGTATCATTTTTTGAACTCGATTGAAACTACCCCGATCACATATGTAAGGCTTTATAATATAAGGGCCAGGTTGAGACGTACGTTTTTGAGTTCTCCAGATAATTTTCGAGTCTGAGTTTTCTTTTTTCGTTTGCTCGGCTGTAATTATTGCACCTTCTAGTTTTGTTCCTCGTGTCTCTAGTTTTGGTTTCTTCGCAACGGTCGCCCCTGAGTGAGATTATAAATCTGGTAAGTACAATGTTCGAAGAATCAGGTGAAATTAACAAGACTCGTTAAGACACATCTAAGAGCCATTTATAGTTCTGATATCTAGCATCTTGGTCCATGAGACCAGCACGATGGTACCACTGGATTGTGTTATCGTCGGAATGAATACTTTTGCACATTTTCAAACTTAGACTACTAGAACTGATATTATAAGTAGATATTCAAGGGCCTCGTTATCTACCGTCCAGCATCCAAATTGCGTAACAGATGATCGTGTGTTACAATATTAGGGTGCGGGTCAGTCCTAGGAAACATCGCTAATCTTTTTTTAGCCATTTGAAACGTGCCGCGATGGTAGTTATAGTATTATATTAAAATACCTCTCTGTTGTCATATGTGTGGTTTTTATTGATCTTGCAGATCATTTTATCCGTTTCTCCTTAAAAGTAAAGAAGAAAACAATGCGAGTAACAATGTGCCGCTTAAGTCGTTTAATAATAGCCAAAAGATCAAAAGTTATGTGTGTTTATAACATTTGTAGTTGGGTTTTCGCCAGTGCGTTCGAATATGATTTCTTAAATGAACCATATCATCCATACCTCATACTGATAAGGTTTTTGACCAGTGAGCATAAGAATATGACTTATTAAATTACAGAATTGGCTGAAACTACGCTCACATGTGTTTAAAAGGTTTTTCATCAGTGTGTATACAAATATGTTTTGTTAAAGCACGCTTGTCACGAAAACTACTCTTACATACATCACATTTATATGGTTTTTCATCAGTGTGTATACGAATATGTTTTGTTAGAGCGCTTTTTTGAGTAAACCTACGCTGACATGCGTCACATTTATAGGGTTTTTCACCAGTGTGTATTCGATTATGTTTTATTAAATCAAACTTTTGATTAAAACTACGCTGACATACATCACACTTAAAAGGTTTTTCACCAGTGTGTTGACGCATATGAGTTGTTAAATGACTATTTTGACGAAAACTACACTGACATATGTCACATTTAAAAGGTTTTTCACCAGTGTGTACACGAATATGATTTGTTAAAGCGACCTTTTGAATAAAACTACGCTGACATAAGTCACATTTATAGGCTTTTTCACCAGTGTGTTGACGAATATGAGTTTTTAAAGTACCAGTTTGACGGAAACTACACTGACATATATCACATTTGAAAGGTTTTTCACCAGTGTGTACACGAATATGATTCGTTAAAGCACTCTTTACAATAAAACTACGCTGACACAAGTCACATTTAAAGGGTTTTTCACCACTGTGTATCCGCTTATGTTTTAATAAATATCTCTTTTCACTAAAACTACGCTGACATACATCACAGTTGTAAGGTGCTTCACCAAGTTGTGTTCGAGTATTTTGTATATTTTTTTTTACTGGATTTAAACTACGCTGATCAGATTTGTAAGGCTCTTTTAAATAAACGCCAGGTTTGGACGTTCGGTTTTGAGTTATCTGAGTAACTTTCGAGTCTGATTTTTCTGTCTTCATTTGCTCTGCTGTTATTGCATATTCTAGTTTTGTTCTTCGTGAGTCTATTTTTCGTTTCTTCGCAACGTTCACCCCTGTGATAATAAATCTGGTAAGTACAAGCTGATTGACATGCACACGAATAAAAAACCCAAACATCCGCGAAATGTGAGAAACCAAACCCAGAGATCAACCCCTGCTAGGGTACCTCAGTACTCCGTACCTACTCTAATACATATAATTGTAATCCATTTTGCATAGGCCTACTTTATAATCTACAACAGCAATACAAGGCCGAAAGATACCTAGGATTAAATATTACTGTATTTTTATCGACTCTAACTTCGTATGAAATGAATTTCTGCAACTTTAGCATTCTCTGAGGGCGACTAACCTATCACAAGCGGGGTGCTGAAATTTTCGAGCTCGCTTCGCTCGTTCTTGCTTCCTAAGTTCTCCGGCCCATTACGATAAAGTGGCCGTTAAATATGACCGTTTTTGGTCATGATTGCAGTGGCGGCTGTTCATCAATTTGAATTCTGACTTAGAATGACTATTTTTAGGGTTCCGTAGTAAACAAGGAACCCTTATAGTTTCGCCATGTCCGTTTGTCTGTCTGTCTGTCCCCGGTTTAGCGCAGAGACTGTTAGTACTAGAAAGCTGTAATTTAGCATGAGTATACATACTAATGAAACCGACAAAGTGGTAAAATCAAATCATGAAAAATATTTTTTTTTAGGGTACCTCCCCTACATGTAAAGTGGGGGATATCTTTTTTTTTTTCGTCTATTCCATGCGGTGGGGTATCGTTAGAAAGCTCGTTCAAAAATATTGTGAGCTTGTGAAAACTATTTTTGGATTGAAAGATCCGTCTGCGAAATATTAAGCTTTAAAGTGCTAATTTTTGTCAGAGTCAAGTGTCCCCCCCCCCCTGCCAGCTAAACGGTAAGTTCTGGATATGTGGAAAAATTCACAGCAGTAGTATATACAACGAAATTAAAAGTAAAACTATCACAGCTAAGTAGGCTCTACTAGTTAACGAGTAATAATCAACCAACTTAAATTTGCAGTTGCTAAAACATGTTCTAGCATACATTTTGCATGGGAGAACATGTTTTTCAACTACAATGTTAAGTTTGTTCTTGGGATAAGTTCATCCCAGCTACGGAACCCTTCATTGTGCGTGGTCCGACACGCACTTGGCCGGTTTTTCATCAGTATGTTTACGAATATGTTTTGTTAAAGCACGCTTGAGACGAAAACTACTCTTACATACATCACACTTATATGGTTTTTCATCAGTGTGTATACGAATATGTTTTGTTAGAGCGCTCTTTTGAGTAAACCTACGCTGACATGCGTCACATTTATAACGTTTTTCACCAGTGTGTATTAGAATATGAATTTTTAAAGCAAACTTTTGACTAAAACTACGCTGACATACATCACACTTAAAAGGTTTTTCACCAGTGTGTTGACGCATATGAGTTGTTAAATGACTATTTTGACGAAAACTACACTGACATATGTCACATTTAAAAGGTTTTTCACCAGTGTGTGTACGAATATGATTTGTTAAAGCGACCTTTTGAATAAAACTACGCTGACATAAGTCACATTTATAGGCTTTTTCACCAGTGTGTTGACGAATATGAGTTTTTAAAGTACCAGTTTGACGGAAACTACACTGACATATATCACATTTGAAAGGTTTTTCACCAGTGTGTACACGAATATGATTCGTTAAAGCACTCTTTACAATAAAACTACGCTGACACAAGTCACATTTAAAGGGTTTTTCACCACTGTGTATCCGCTTATGTTTTAATAAATATCTCTTTTCACTAAAACTACGCTGACATACATCACAGTTGTAAGGTGCTTCACCAAGTTGTGTTCGAGTATTTTGTATATTTTTTTTTACTGGATTTAAACTACGCTGATCAGATTTGTAAGGCTCTTTTAAATAAACGCCAGGTTTGGACGTTCGGTTTTGAGTTATCTGAGTAACTTTCGAGTCTGATTTTTCTGTCTTCATTTGCTCGGCTGTTATTGCATATTCTAGTTTTGTTCTTCGTGAGTCTATTTTTGGTTTCTTCGCAACGTTCACCCCTGTGATAATAAATCTGGTAAGTACAAGCTGATTGACATGCACACGAATAAAAAACCCAAACATCCCCGAAATGTGAGAAACCAAACCCAGAGATCAACCCCTGCTAGGGTACCTCAGTACTCCGTACCTACTCTAATACATATAATTGTAATCCATTTTGCATAGGCCTACTTTATAATCTACAACAGCAATACAAGGCCGAAAGATACCTAGGATTAAATATTACTGTATTTTTATCGACTCTAACTTCGTATGAAATGAATTTCTGCAAATTTAGCATTCTCTGAGGGCGACTAACCTATCACAGGCGGGGTGCTGAAATTTTCGAGCTCGCTTCGCTCGTTCTTGCTTCCTAAGTTCTCCGGCCCATTACGATAAAGTGGCCGATAAAGATGACCGTTTTTGGTCATGATTGCAGTGGCGGCTGTTCATCAATTTGAATTCTGACTTAGAATGACTATTTTTAGGGTTCCGTAGTAAACAAGGAACCCTTATAGTTTCGCCATGTCCGTCTGTCTGTCTGTCTGTCCCCGGTTTAGCGCAGAGACTGTTAGTACTAGAAAGCTGTAATTTGGCATGAGTATACATACTAATGAAACCGACAAAGTGGTAAAATCAAATCATGAAAAATATTTTTTTTTAGGGTACCTCCCCTACATGTAAAGTGGGGATATCTTTTTTTTTTTCGTCTATTCCATGCGGTGGGGTATCGTTAGAAAGCTCGTTCAAAAATATTGTGAGCTTGTGAAAACTATTTTTGGATTGAAAGATCCGTCTGCGAAATATTAAGCTTTAAAGTGCTAATTTTAGTCAGAGTCAAGTGTCCCCCCCCCCCCCCTGCCAGCTAAACGGTAAGTTCTGGATATGTGGAAAAATTCACAGCAGTAATATATACAACGAAATTAAAAGTAAAACTATCACAGCTAAGTAGGCTCTACTAGTTAACGAGTAATAATCAACCAACTTAAATTTGCAGTTGCTAAAACATGTTCTAGCATACATTTTGCATGGGAGAACATGTTTTTCAACTACAATGTTAAGTTTGTTCTTGGGATAAGTTCATCCCAGCTACGGAACCCTTCATTGTGCGTGGTCCGACACGCACTTGGCCGGTTTTTCATCAGTATGTTTACGAATATGTTTTGTTAAAGCACGCTTGAGACGAAAACTACTCTTACATACATCACACTTATATGGTTTTTCATCAGTGTGTATACGAATATGTTTTGTTAGAGCGCTCTTTTGAGTAAACCTACGCTGACATGCGTCACATTTATAACGTTTTTCACCAGTGTGTATTAGAATATGAATTTTTAAAGCAAACTTTTGACTAAAACTACGCTGACATACATCACACTTAAAAGGTTTTTCACCAGTGTGTTGACGCATATGAGTTGTTAAATGACTATTTTGACCAAAACTACACTGACATATGTCACATTTAAAAGGTTTTTCACCAGTGTGTGTACGAATATGATTTGTTAAAGCGACCTTTTGAATAAAACTACGCTGACATAAGTCACATTTATAGGCTTTTTCACCAGTGTGTTGACGAATATGAGTTTTTAAAGTACCAGTTTGACGAAAACTACACTGACATATATCACATTTGAAAGGTTTTTCACCAGTGTGTACACGAATATGATTCGTTAAAGCACTCTTTACAATAAAACTACGCTGACACAAGTCACATTTAAAGGGTTTTTCACCACTGTGTATCCGCTTATGTTTTAATAAATATCTCTTTTCACTAAAACTACGCTGACATACATCACAGTTGTAAGGTGCTTCACCAAGTTGTGTTCGAGTATTTTGTATATTTTTTTTTACTGGATTTAAACTACGCTGATCAGATTTGTAAGGCTCTTTTAAATAAACGCCAGGTTTGGACGTTCGGTTTTGAGTTATCTGGGTAACTTTCGAGTCTGATTTTTCTGTCTTCATTTGCTCGGCTGTTATTGCATATTCTAGTTTTGTTCTTCGTGAGTCTAGTTTTGGTTTCTTCGCAACGTTCACCCCTGTGATAATAAATCTGGTAAATACAAGCAGAATGACATGCACACGAATAAAAAACCCAAACATCCCCGAAATGTGAGAAACCAAACCCAGAGATCAACCCCTGCTAGGGTACCTCAGTACTCCGTACCTACTCTAATACATATAATTGTAATCCATTTTGCATAGGCCTACATTATAATCTACAACAGCAATACAAGGCCGGAAGATACCTAGGCTTAAATATTACTGTATTTTTATCGACTCTAACTTCGTATGAAATGAATTTCTGCAACTTTAGCATTCTATGAGGGCGACTAACCTATCCCAGGCGGGGTGCTGAAATTTTCGGGCTCGCTTCGCTCGTTCTTGCATAGACTTTTCTGCCTTTATGTCGATAAACTTACTTCTATTTCTGTATGAACAGTCAAGAGAAAAAAACTTATTCGAAGCGGGATGCTAAGAGTGTCGAGCTCGCTTCGCTCACTCTTGCTTCCTATATTCTCCGGCCCATTACGATAAAGTGGCCGTTAAAGATGTTCGTTTTTGGTCATGATTGCAGTGGCGGCTCTTCATCAATTTGAATTCTGACTTAGAATGACTATTTTTTTAAATAATTTTCTGCAAAACTAACTCAAAATGCTGTTTAAAAACTAACAATAACTAAAACTGTTTTATAAATCTTTACTCTTTTTTTATAAAATTGTACTCATTATTTATCATCTCTGAAATCAGAAATACTTTATTTCCCTAAACCCCTGAAATGAATTCCTGGCCACGGCCCTGGGCCCTGAGGCTAAGAACTCACGGAGCGATTTTCGCCCGCGTCCGCTGCGGTTGCGGGCCCGCAGCTTCTGTAGAATGCAAATATTTATATAAAAAATTAAAGCACATTTCACGACGCGTTTTACGCCCGCGGTGTACGCGGTTGTATGCGGCTCCCGCTGTACCGGCGGGCAACTAGTAGAATAGCGCGGGCCGCGGTTACCCGCAGCCTCGGCGGGTGGCACCCGCGCGCTTTGCGATCGGTTGGCGGGCGACCGCGGGGGCCGGCGCGCCCGTCTTGCAATCTTGCGATCATCGCCCGCCACGTTTGCGGGCGATGATCGCAACCGCGGCGGCCGCGTAACCGCGCGAATAACCGGTCTCGTGAGTTTTGAAATAAAACCGCAGATCCACGACCGCGGCGGTTGCGGGCAAAAATCGCTCCGTGAGTTCTTAGCCTGAGTGTCATCTGAGTCGCATGTGTTCAGTGCGTTATTGTATTAAATACTAGCGCCCCGCGGTTTCACCCGTTTTGAAATTACCATTATTTTCGCCGTAAAAAGCAATTACCTAAACTTTTTCCGATTTATTGCCGCCTCCGTCTCTCTCGCATTCAGTCCGCGAGTAGTATGGGCGAGCGAGATAAGAACCTGAGGTTGGGTGGGCTCTTAATTAGGATTTCAAAAATAAATTTTACTATCTGCTTCTCTCGTAAGTCTCGATGGATAGATTCCGTGGGAATCGGGGTAAAACGTATCCTGTCCTACTCCAGGTCATGGTCTATGTGGCAAATTTCATCCCAATACGTTCAGCCGTTTTACTCACTTTCGCATTTTTAAAAGCTTTTATTTAACTTCACTTGTATGTATGTCCTGGAATATTGCAATCAATATTTCACCCACTTCCACTGAAGCTATCGTGCTGAAATTTGGCATACGTGTTTGGTTTTCGTGACAATGCATGATTACATTATAAAAGTTAAAAAAAAAAACTTCACTCGTATGTATGTCCTGGAATATTGCAATCAATATTTCACTCACTTCCACTGAAGCTATCGGGCTGAAATTTGGCATACGTGTTTGATTCTCGTGACAATGCATGATAATTTTATCTTTTTAAAATTTTAAAAGCTTTTTTAATATTAGGATAGTTAGGATTTGTAAGGATTCTGTCTGACCAATGAGCGTGCTCCCTTTGCGGGGTAGCCTCAGAGCACAATAAAAAGAGAGGGGCTGATCTAAGTGTGACTGGTCGTCTTACTGGCCATGGTTTGGCTACCGTTATCAGAAATGATCAGTTTATTGATTTAACAAGCTGCTCCCCGCGGTTTTCACCCACATAAATCTCAACCCCGTGAGAATATCAGGATAAAATTATAGTATACGTACTAATCCAGGTAACAAACTCGCTTTCGCATTTATCATTTGTGACTTCGAGTTACAGTACTTACTACATATAGAACTCAACGTGCGCATGTAAGCAGCTACGCCCTTTGTGTAACGATAACACTTCCTATCAGGTGAACCATTTGCCTGTTTGCATACCTATAGATTAAATAAATAATACTTACTTTTCGTCTCCCTGGCTCTTTGATTATTCTCAGATACTTCTTGATCTTCTTCCACTTCAATTTTTAACTTCATTAAAGGTTCATCATCTTCTAAATCTAATTCAGAATGGTTTGGTGTTATATCTGCTACATCTAGACAGCTATTGTCTAAATTTTCCAGTTCTAGCTCTGTAAGTAAACAAAACAGTCAAGAGTATTACTTGTTTATTATTAATATTTGTTTTATTTCCTAATATAATGTGGGTTGCTCATAACTTGGATTAAACTAAACATTACCAAAACTTTGAAGTAGGTACGACTTTACTATTTTCTTTAACTTTGCAATCCCGTTTTTAAATAAAACTATTTGAATTTTACTACTTCAAAACATTTTTAATAAAAAATAAAAATAAAATATTTTAAGATTATAATTTTGTTCTTAAAAACATACCGTCACTTTGATGTTCTTCCTTTGGTTCAATAATATCATCTAGTCCCTCACAAACAGCTGGTAATTCTTCTTTGATAGCAATGTTTTCTGTTTGACATTCATCAACTACACTTATGTGCATTGTTGGTGTTATATTAAGCTCACTGGAAAACGCTAATGGATCTTGGTCTTGGTTGATTAGAAGTTTTGTCTGTAAAAAGTTGTTTACCTTGTTAGATCAATATTATGGTTATTATCATGGTCAGTATGAGCTTTTATCATAAATATAGTCACATAGAACAGCCTTCACGAGTGATGAGACTGAAGTAGGTCCACCACACCCTGGACATTTGGTGGCGCTACCAACCTCGCTGACCGATGGTGGTATTAATTGGTTTAATCGCTCTGTACCTAGATGACAAAGGACTGTTGCCACACAGAGGACAGGAGCACAGGACGTACAGAAGTAGCAGTATTACGTAGAGACCATGAAGTATGTAAAATTTAACTATATATAATGAAGACCTTGGAATTCACACAGAATATTATCTTGACAGGAGGGTGCCGTTCACATCATAATAAAATTATAATGAGAAGACCCTCAAAGCCAAAGTGGAACCTCACCTCATAGTCATCATTCAAAATCTGAGCAAAAAGCTTCTCGGCTTCCAGACATTTTCTCTGCAATTGGTGGCATTGCTTCAGTTTAGCGCAGCAGAAGAAACAAGCGAGCGTCGGTCTTCTGTCTTCAGTTAAAAACTGCAACAAAATTACTCTTAAACTATTTGTTTATTCTGAATACTCCCTATACGTGACTGTGTAACAATATATTAAAAGGCTCTGGAGCAGCGAGGACACACCAGGGTGTAGGCCTCTTACGAGGTAGGCAGGTGACCTAGTAGGAACTTACTGGATGCGAGAAATAGTGGCGACTGTTGGTCTTGAGGGGCGGCCTATGTCCAGCTGTCGACGTCTATAGAGTTAGATGAATAGTGTTCAATTTTTACATAGGTAATGTACTTACTGGGACATCAGTCAGCTTCTCATATATCTCCTGCAGGTTCTTGTTGCCAACCACATACATCCGAACATTCTCTACTAAACATATCCTACACTTTTTCAGTTTTTCCATGGACATAGTCAAATAATATATGACACTGCCGAGTTTAAATTACAGACATAAAAATATGACACCCTACTTTACACCCCTCTCGCGACAAGCTGCGACAATCTAATCGTGAGCGCGTTAACAATGTGTAACAATGTCTAGTAAAATAAATCGTCATGAATGACTGACTGACTGATGAAGTGATGACGTCATATCATACATGATATACGCCATCTTGCGGTAACGCCGAATTCCGAATTTCCGAGCCATTCGCTTATTTTATTTGTTATTCTTATAATTTCTAAGAGCGTGACGATAGCGATAGCTCTGTGAATTTTGCGAATCATATTATAATCAACAAAGAACCTGACACTGACCTACAAATTGCAAAAAACGTAAGAAATTTTGAATTTCGCGGGCTACCTAGTAGCATCCACCATTATGATTTTTGTGATCGGCAACACTGCTGCTAGTGCTGTCACAGAGTGCCACAGACTACATACGGATACTAGAGTGCTTTTGGTCAAAACCAGGCAAGAGCGAGTGTCCTAGGCCGCGTTCCGAGTTAGGCCATAATCGCTCACAGCGCTGACATCAATATTTTGCGTTCCGATTTAGATATTACGATTATGACAACTGAGGTCTGTCATCAATTCGGAACGCTCGTGAACGCGCCTACAGTGCTTGCTCAACGTCAAAACTTATAACATTACTTAAAGTCTTTGTATAAACATCTGAAATGTCTTTTTCTTCTTTGGTTAAGTGGCGACGGTAGCCAGAAGCACAATTTAGAAAAAGCCACGTTAGTTTATAGATATATGCGACTCAAAACTACAGCGCTGCCAAAAATGACAGTTCAGTCAACTGTCATTTTTGACAGAACTCACGGTGATATTAGTAAAAGGCATGGTCGGCGTTATCGCAAGATGGCGCATGTCATGACGTCATCTACGACGTTTCATGGGTCGGCGTTATCGGGCTAACGCTTACTCGGAACGGGTGTTAGCACGCTCAAATCGATTACATTGTAACTCGGAACGCGGCCCTAGTCCAGACTGTCAGTAGTACTGACAGTACTAGTCAGTCAGTACTACGTAGTCTGTGGTCAGTCAGTGTCTCAAGAAGCTGTCAAGTGCACTGAATTAGTGCAGTATTTGTGTTCTGTCTGTGAGTGCAGCTGCAGCATAGTATAAATAAAGTACTCTGTGGAGTGCAGTAATGCGGTCTACTTTCGTCTGCTTGATAAAACGATTTTTTTAACTTTCGTCTGCTGCATTATTGGTTCTTGTGGTTTAACGAAAAGTGTACCATTGAAACGAAATGTTCTGCATTACCTGGACTGTTTCAAACTACCTACGAGACATTTATTAGGTTTAGTCAGGGTTTAGTTCTCTCTGATTGCTGCCGTGTTACCGAGGTCCACAAAGGAAGCGCAAGCTTTCATTTGCAATATGTTCGTAGATTTTTAGAAGTCGTATTAATAATTTACAAACCACGCCAGTATTTGTGTAACAGTGTTGTTCATAAATCTCTGTGCAAAGTTGAACTTAAGTGATACTTTTTGAGTGAAAAGATGGAAAAACTGCCGATGTGTAGGATATGTTTAGTGGCGAATGTTAGCTTTCTAGTGGTAAACACGAACTTACATGAAGTATATGAGAAGCTGACTAATATTCCAGTAAGTTCATACTTTAATAAGAATTAAATTAATAAAGGAATAAACTCCATACGTCCACTAATATTGCTGAACGTGCACGCCTGCTACTGTCCCCCAAAATGCTGAGTGACACCACATTCCGGCTCGCTACAGGTTTGCGTCTGGATGCGCCCTGCGGGGCTCCACATAGCTGTCAATGCGGGGAAGGAGTCAACTGCTTCAGAGACCATGGCCTATTCTGCAGTAAGAGCGCTGGTCGGTGCGGCATGGCATATCAGCCGTAACAACTTTATCCGTTGGGCTCTTGACACCAACGGGGTGCTAGCTGTTTTAGAACCCAATGGCTTGGCAGGCAACGATGGGAAGAGGCCAGATGGAATGATTAGAATGCCCTGGAAGTTAGTAGGCCTCTGAGAATATAAATTCATATGAACTCTCAGTCTTATGGATAAAAAACCTGAACTTAAAATAATATTATAAGAAAATAAATAAATAAAATAGTAACAATCTTTATTATAACAAAGCTATAGAAGTCGCCAATCGGCCTTGAGCAAGAGTAGTAATCATTCCCCACACTCCTTTGCCAGCCTCATCCAGGTTATGCCAGCGATTGCAAAAATTTTGTAGAAAGCATTCCTGACTACCAACTGTTCATTATACAAGAAGTAAAGTAAAATTGGAAGTATTTTCTATGTGAACAAAATAATGTAAGACAAGTATTGTTGCAGTTTGTTACTGAAGACAGAAGACCCATGCTCGCTTGTTTCTTCTGCTGCGCTAAACTAAAGCAATGCTACCGATTCCTGAGACAATGTCTGGAAGCTGAAAAGCTGTTCGCTCAGATGATGAATGAGGATTACAAGGTGAGGTATTCTTAAATACACAATTATTCTTATAACGTTTACTATTAGTTTAATGTGGTCATGATTCCTCTCAAGCTCATACCTATTGTGTCTGGATCTCAGTTGCCCTTTGATTCACATATTTTTTTAAATCCTAATCTGCTTTGGCATAACGATTCAGGCATAACTTTTAATGGCATAATAATCCTTTAACATCCTTGTTGGAGTAGCAGTCTCAAGCGCATAAACATAACTGGCGAAATGTGTATTTAGTTAGTTACACCTCTGCCTAACGCTTCGAAGAATACCGGCGTAGTCTTGATTTGATGTTAATATTTTTTGGCATAATGTTTTGCCATAACAGGACTTTAAATCCTGAATAATAAAATTAAATTATGACTATTAACCAATATTTTATATAACTATACATAGAATAGGACATGTCTCTTAATTATCAAGATTTTATAAAAACCATTGTGTTATATTATTTTCGGTTAAATTTTGAGTCACAAAATTATAAGGCTATTATTTATTCGTCTAGTAGTTCAATCAATCTACCCAGTTTTTCCCTAACTATTTTTCGGTCTGAATACCAGTATTTTACATGTACTGACTGCATATACCTATACCTCCACAACCCAGTTACTGGGTAGCATGTTAATTATTCGGGCGTAATATATGTATGACAATTAATATTATGCTTTAATATTGTTATAATATTTTGTGTTACTGATATACAGCTACAACTTCCGTATGAAACTTGTATGTGGCTGTTTGAAAACGTCCTTCTCTCATGTCGGCGCGAGCCATGTAACAAAAGCTGATGCAATGGTCAGTGAGGTGGGTATCATGGCCGACCCTCTAGGCTACATTGGGCCTCAAAGTACGCTTACTTGTGGAGGCGGAGGAGCTCGTGGCTAAGCAATAACAGACGCACGGGTCGATCCATCAGGTTAAGCTACGCTTGCCGAGGTTGGTCCGTGGATGGGTGACCATCTTTACATACCGAGACTCCTCCGTGCATCGGAAAGCACGTTAAGCCGTTGGTCCCGGCTGTCATTCGTGGATCTTTGACAGTCGTTACGTGTCGTCAGAAGCCCGAAAGTCTGACAACCAGTCTTACCAAAGGGTATCGTATTACCCAATTACTGGGTTGTCCAGAGGTCAGATAGGCAGTCGCTCCATGTAAAATACTGGTATTCAGCTGCATCTGGTTAGACTGGAAGCCGACCCCAACATAGTTGGGAAAAGGCTAACCAGATTGTTTTTTTTTTTTACTTGTGGAGGCGGAGCGAATTTAGTATAAATGCAAGAAGTTTGCATATTTTACCTAATACTAAAATTATCTTTTTACAGCCCAATCCTTTAATAAACCAAGAGCACACGCACACTGAGTTTTTCAGTGGGTTTATTAAATCTCCAACAGAGAACATAAGTATAGTTGATGTTGTTCAAACAGAAAGCATTGCTATCAAAGAAGAATTACCAGCTGTTTGTGAGGTACTAGATGATAATATTGAGCCGAAGGAGGAACATCAAAGTGATGGTATGTTTTATGAACAGAAAGTAACATGATCAATAAATGATATCGAAAAGTGAAAATAAATTAAAGATATAATAAAATTATTAAAAAAATATTTAGCTACTCTAGAAATTTTTGGCAGTGTTTAGTTTAATTCATGTTAAACCACATAATGTTGTGAAATAAAACAAATATTTGTAACTAGCTTTTGCTGGCGAATCCGTGGATGTCTATGTGCCAAATGCGGAAGGCGCAAGGTATCTATGTGCAGTATGTGCCACATTTCATCAAAATCCATCCAGCCGTTTTTCCGCCGATCTGGAACATACATCCAGACATACAGAAAATTTCGGCATCAGACTCGTTCCCACCGACGTAGTTATTACTTTTTCAAAAATATTCAATGTAAAACTTACAGTTTTTTCACTTCGTTAATTATATCTTTTAACCGACTTCAAAAAAGTAGTAGTCTCTCGTCAGAATCTTTTTTTTTTTGTTATATGGTATATTAGTATAGTATATGGCATCGTAAAATTATGAACCTCGTTAGTTCAATCCTGTTCAATCTATCGGTATTATTTCCGTTAGATTTTATACTGTCGAAAAATTCAAAACTACTACAAACCATTGACAATTTAACGCATTATTTTTTTATTGTTTATCGTAATCTATCCATGGGAAACTGACAAATCGTGAACTGGTATCAAACTTGCTTTCGACGTAACGCACCTTGCGCTAATAATAGCCTGCCTAGTTGCGAGCAATTTGGAAGTAGGGCTCGCCGGCCGCTCCCATGGCACCGCTCGCTCGGCTCGCGCGCGTTTTTTCACAGTTCTAACCTAACCTAACCCATTTCACTATCTAAGGGAAAAATAACGATAGATTATAATAGAAACGGTTCTCACAATGTTACGGTTACATACTTAAAGATAAATGAGTCTCTAGACTGTTCTTCGTAGTAAGTCGACACTCTTTTTAACCGACTTCCAAAAAGGAGGAGGTTATATGTTCGTAGCGTATGTATGTTTTTTTTTTGTGTATGTCCGTCGATATTTTCGTCAATTGTGGACGGATTTTGAAAATTCTTTTTTTGTTTGAAAATTTATATGGGACCACCTTGAGAGCATACCGCTCTCAAGGTGGTCCCATATAAATTTTATTAACTTAGCTTGAGTACTTTTTGAGTTAACTTCATTAATACGTATTTTTCCCACTTAGCCTATGGACGATCTTTTAACATTTTCCTGTCACTGTTATTTACATAGCAGGTCGTGATATTCGAACTAGTAGGGAGTAGGTACCACAAGTAAAAAGTAAAAAATAAAAACTTTTTACAAAAAAAACAAACCGACTTCCAAAAAAAAACACTAGAAAGTGAAAAATAACTTTAATTTCGGAAGTCGGTGTCTTTGGTTTTGAATTTTCGACTTCCGAAATTAAAGTTATTTTTCACTTTCTAGTGTTTTTTTTGGAAGTCGGTTTGTTTTTTTTGTAAAAAGTTTTTATTAAAAGCTTTTATTTAACTTCAGTTGTATGTATGTCCTGGAATATTGCAATCAATATTTCACCCACTTTCACTGAAGCTATCGGGCTGAAATTTGGCATACGTCTTTGGTTCTCGTGACAATGCATGATAAAAGCTTTTTTTTTTAATTTTTAAAAGCTAAAATTATCTGTGTTTACAGAGCAGGAACCGGAAAAATCTGACAATAGTTGTCTAGATGTAGCAGATATACGACCACACCATTCTGAATCAGATTTAGAAGAGGATGTACCTTTAATGGAGTTTAAAACCGAAGTGGAAGAAGAACAAGCCGTATCTAAGAACAAACGAAGAGCCAGGGAAACGACAAGTAAGTATTAGTTAGTTAATCTATCAGTAAGTAAACAGGCCAATGGTTCACCAGGGGCCTAAGTCTACTAATTTATTAACGTTACAATGGTCTCTCAATGGTGAGTTTTTGACAGATTTGCCATACAAAAACTGTCAAAAACTTCCCATTGAGAGACCCTTGTAACGTTTACAAATTAGTAGACTTAGGCCCCTGATAGGAAGTGGTTTGCGTTCCCCGAAGGGCGTAGCTATGTTGAATTTTATACATAGGAGAGTAACTCGAAGTCACAAATGACAAAGTAGGACCATCGTAGATAAATAAACAGTCACCGGCCGCCAAACCATCGCCATATTGAATCCAGCGTTCGCAATGCCCTCAGCCTCAACTTATGCGTGACCTTATGTTTTCTTCGCTGTTTTTGTGTGTTTTATCAGATATTTTTGGAACAGCCAATACGTCGATGTTAGTACAGTTTTGTATGGCATGTCTCTGTTGATCAAGTGTTCAATGTCACCAGACATTTTCGGTCCTAGTGTGAATCTTGCAATCCGCTATTATTTTGATTCGTGTGCATATAAGTCTTCTTCAAACATTGTACTTACGAGATTTATAATCTCAGGGGTAGAAGTTGCGAAGAAAGCAAAACTAGACACACGAAGAATAAAACTAGAAGCTGGAATAACAGCCGAGCAAACGAGACAAGAAAAATCAGACTCGAAAGTTATCCGGATAACTCAAAAACGTACGTCCAAGCCTTTTTTTTTTTGGGTGGGAAATCATCAAATAACTTCTCCCGCTCTGGGCAGAGCGGGAGGGCGTGTCAGACTCTTACTGACTAAAACCCACCCGTGTTCCTTTAGTTGCCTGTGTTGCCAGGGGCCACGGTATCCCTTTCGGACTTTCCCGCAACCCCGGCAGGTAGGTCCAAACCTGGCACTTATTTCAAAGAGCCTTACAAATGCGTCGTTTTAATTCTGTAAATAAAATGATGCAACATACTCGTGTAGAAATTGGTAAAAAACCTTTTAAGAACGCGGCGACCGTTGAATTGTCCATACAAACGTAATACCTAAATCATTTGCAATTCGAGCATATTTCCACCAAATAAATTTGATATTCGGATTGAAACAGTATTTATCTAGGCTTCCAATTCATATTTTTTTCAAAAACTTACCTCTTTATGAAGTTTAAGCGAATTGCATTTCGTACATGACTTGTTTTCAAATTGTTTTTTCTTTATTATAAACAACAATATTTGTAATATTGTTTCATCACAAGCATAGCTTATATTATCATGTTACAAATTATAGAAAAAGAAATGGAAAAACATTAAGTTTTCATTCATCATTTTTGATATTACGGAACACATCCAAAATTATCATAAATTTTCAATAGCTAAAGGTCTCTGCACACAGCGGGCGCGGCGCGGCGGGACGGGACGGCGACGCGACGCTGAGCAGTTGTAATGTACTAGATATTACGGAGGACGTCACACAGAGCGACGGTTACCGTCGCGTCGAGCGGGACGGCTCTGTGTGGCGTCGTCCGTAATATCTCGTACATTACAACTGCTCAGCGTCGCGTCGCCGTCCCGTCCCGCCGCGCCGCGCCCGCTGTGTGCAGAGATAGTGCTATCAGGTCAAGCAAATGTGTGCGTGGTCGTATAGCTCACGGTAGCTGTGTGAACTCCCACTAGCGCAACGTGCTTGTACACGCGCCGCGGCTGGGCGCCGGCGGGGGTCGGGCGGGTTTCGTTCAGGAATTCAGGATCAGGATGTTTTGTTGTTGTCAGTGTTAGACGATTACTTTACTGTGTTGCGCGCGCGTACTTATTTGTTTGCTAATTTGTAATATTTCTGACACTATTGACCTATGCTGTGAAATTGGATTTTGATTTGCCTTGTGATTTGGTATCGAGTAACCCACATTCTTACGACCTTTGTTTTGTTTACGGACTTTGAATATTATTTACGATTTTGATTTGGTTGAAGACATGGACTCCGAACGTTGGGATGTATCTCACAGTAAGTATTACCCAATTTATTAATAAATTACTTACATTATTTAAAACCCAGCCCAAAAAAAAAAAACATGTTTTTCTTGGTCTGAGTTTTATACTATTAGGTACTTACTTAGCTAAGTACATTTTGTATAAGAAATTAGTATTTATCCTTAGATAATATTTAGATATAAATTTAATTGTGTTTACATCTGTATACGGACAAACGAGTAGGTATCCGTAATCCGTTTCATTACTAATATTATTCGATAGGTACCTACTTATGTGTCTAAAGAGCCTCAGCTGTGGTCTCAGCGAGTATTTTGTAGTTTGTACGTTACACAATTGACATAAAGTTCATTATGCTTGGACCAATTGCGTGCCAAAAACTCGCTTCCATTCCGTTCTACGCCAAAATAATATGAGCCGTAGCGTGAGTATTGGCCGAGACGGTATAAGGGTCGCGCCATACCTGCCGAAAGTTCGGCCGGAAGGTTCGGTTGAATACGCTCCTAATGTTTTTCAAGTTACCTATGACACATCAGCCGAACGTTACGTCGGTTCATGAGCAAGCGTCACATGACGCGACGGAACGTTCCACAGGTGTGCCGCTACACTAAGCTATTGCTCTCGTTCCACGCGCGCCTCATAGAGTTGTCAGCGAAGCTGAAGGGGTCCGCTAGGGCCGATGCCTACCACCGGGGTTGCGGATAGTCCTAAGGGGAAAGCGTGGCCCCTGTCTAGACAAGGGAAGGAACACGGGTGGGTTTTAGTCAGTAAGAGTCTGACACGCCCTTCCGCTCCGCCCAGAGCGGTAGAAGTCATTTGATGATTTCCCACGCAAAAAAAAAAAAAGCTATTGCTCTCCGTACGCGACGAAGCCGCCACGTAGAATTGTACCTACCTATCATAACGCGGTTGTACAGACGCCAGCACATCAAGTTACTACAATCTGTGAAATTTATGTAATAGATTTTCAACTTTATTTCTAAAGAAATAGTTCAATGTTGATTGGGAAAATTTGACAGATTGGAGTAGGTTGATGTGCTGGCGTCTGTACGAAGTTTTGTCATGTCCCGGTTCCTTTTCTTTACTTATGTGACCGAGCGGGCGTAATTATTATCTCAAGGACACTATTGAGAACACTGCTCGCTCTAAATTGAGTTCGCAATGTATTTGCCAAACATGTAAACAAACACGAGATTTCCACTTACAGATATGAACTTTATGCTAGTGTAAATAAGTTGATTTTAGACTGACTGGTACTGTTGAAGAAGTCATAAAAAATATGAAGTTGTAGCGCAAACTGAACCTTATGTGTAGCCCGTTACATTTATTTTTCCAAAAACTCGTTACATGTTTGGCAAATGAACTGCGAACGCAGATTTTTATTTGTCGGTGCAGCAGCGGAGCGACATCAGTATGTTCGGATGACGAAAATATACCGCCACCACGTGTCGCTTGCACTTACGCACATGTCGGTAAAAAAATATGCAGAGAGCTGCTTGTGCCGCGCCATCGCGAAATAATGTCGAGTTCGCCCTGGTTCGCACGGGCTGTTATTTTCCGCGGGATTTTTTTATCGCACGTGTAAAGTGTGTTTTTTCAACGCGCTAGTACGAGAGTGTCCCAGCGCGTTGGATTCTCAACGCTCGGCTCAACACCGAGAGTTGAAAATCCAGTGCGAGATAAAATCCCGCCGCGATGTATTTACGTCCGTGCGAACGTGGGCTTCGAGTTATAGATAGGTAAGTACCTACTTTAGGTTGTTATGCTTCCGGCTCGGCAGAATGCTACGGCACAAGCGGCTCAGTATTACTTTTTACCGACATGTAAGTGCATGCGACGCTGTATGGTTTCTGCATCCCAGCATGCTGATGTCGCAAAATTGATTCTAGTCGCCCTTTCCAAAAGGTAGTTTTCGTATGGTGAAGAATGGGCTAGAAACTCCACCGTTACTCTTCTAAAATGTTTTACAATATTTTGTATACTTACATTAAATTTTATATTATTATAGGTTGGTGAAGACGATGTACCTACCTAGAATAAAATTACTTTACCGCAATAGATAAAAAGAAGTTAAAATAAAGCGACACGCACTTGTACTGTAATGTTTATCCAGCGTACTCGGAGTAGGGTGACCATACGACTGTATTTGTATGGACAAGTGCGGCTTTATGGCCTCGGTCAGGGTTTTGCTCGGACTTTTTTGTGAAATTCCTATTACTTACATAAAGACTGATACAACTAAAATGAAAATTTCAAAGTCTTTCTAATTTAATTAATAATTATCGGATTTTTATCTGGACTTTGGTGTCCGTTACCTTGGGTAATATTTTAACTATTTTTTAACTAACTGGGTAATATTTTTAAAACGACAGGAGCTATTCGTGTACAGTCGTGTAGACAAGAAGAACTAGTAAATCGACATCATTGTAAACTGCATAAATATTTACAGAGCCACGGCGATCAACTAAAACACGGTTTTGGCCATCAGTTCCCCGTCCCAAACGGAAATACGCGAAAAAAATAAAGAAAATAAGCGTCCCTTGAGGTGAGTAATCGAGCGTAAGCAAAATAGATTGTGAATTTTACAGTAGGTACAGTGGCCAGCAAGCACATCAAGCTACTAAAATCTGTCAAATTTCTTTAGTAGATTTTAAACTTTATCGCTAAAGCATTAGGTTCAAGTTTGATTGGGAAAGTTTGATAGTTTTGGGTAGCTTGATGTGCTGGCCACTGTACATAATCAGCCAATTAATATTCCCACTGCTGGGACACAGGCCTCTCTTTTGGAGGGAGTGGGCCGTAATCCACCACGCGGTTCCAGTGCGGGTTGGTAGATGTCACATGTCTTCGAATTTTTGTTTCTAAGACATGCCGGTTTCCTCACGACGTTTTCCTTCACCGTTTTGGCTCTCAAAACGGTGAAGGAAAACGTCGTGAGTGGTGATGAAAAAATTATTTACACAAAGTAAAGCGCCTGCTTGGGTTCGAACCCACGACCTACAACTCGTAAGTCGGGGCCGTTACCACTGGGCTACCACTGCCCTAGGTGCAGTAGGTATCTATGTAAAAATATCTTATAATTATTTACACTTTATAAACTCGCAAATCAAAATATTTTTGTGATATTTGAGCAAGCATAACCGTGTTTGATACAATACCCCTGATAATGATGGAAAGATCTAAGATGGCGAATTGTAACCACGATACGGATTTGTATTTATCAAGGAATGACTTTGCTGTAATGTTATAATTTTTTTTTGCAGTTCACGGGATTCTTCCGTGCCACCTCGACATTTTGAAGGAATACTCACGGAATCAAACGATAATAATACGAATCGTCAGGAATGGCCCAGTAGGTAGGGTACCTATTATATATTTTGCATTTGATTTTCTAACGTTATAACAAGATGATACGTATAATAACTGTATACTCTTTAAAATTATCCAGATCTTCTTCACGTGGTCCAGGTGGCATTCAAATTGCGACAACGGCTGACATAAACGCACCACCAAGCTTTGAATAGACTTTGCTGTAATGTTAATTTAATGTCATGTTAGTTTAATCTCATTTTCTTTATGTAAATGTAATTATTAATAGATATTGACCGATAACTTGTATGTGTGGTGCAAAGGCAAACTGTTAGTATAAGTTGGTATTTTAATAAATAAATAAATAAAAATAAAAAAATGTTATAATTTTTTTTGGCAGTTCACCGGATACTTCCGTGCCACCTCGACATTTTGAAGGAATACTCACAGAATCAAATAATAATAATATCAAAGGTAACGGATTCTACGTATAACTTTATCAGCCAGTTTTTATATATTTCTCAATTTCAAGCCATATTTTTTCACTTATGATTACAGTAATCGAGAGTAATAAAAAAACCGATAATTAGACATTTTTTGTATTTTTTTACACCCGCAAAAATAGATACCTACGGACTTTCAAAGTTCAATGTTGATCAAAGTAACCCCGGTTTACCGGTACTGCAGATAACCTATGGTAACAAGTCAAATCTTATAAATCAGCGTGTTTAGTGTGGATCGTTGACACTATGTATTCTGATTATCATAACTGTATTTTTTCAAAATTTTACGAGGTTACTAAAATTATGGTCACCCTACACGACTATCATGTTTCGACTCATATTTGTTATGATGAATTATCGATATCTCTGAAGTAAGAACATATCTAAATAAATGGTTATTCAACGTCCTTGTTTTTTATTATTCTTAGCTCGGAACGCTGTACTTATCTGAATTTACGGACATCGCGTAAATATAAATTATTGGAATATTTGTCTTTTACTAATGCTTAGGTACTTTGTATAACACTTTTACTATTTGACTTGTATTCATTATAATAGTAATAGGTAACAATAATATTTGAAGTATAGTAAAACGAATAGGTAGGTACCTACTTACTTACTGAAATAAGACCACCAATAAGAAGTGGAGACCACTCTAAAGGAAATAAATAAACACAAACAGAAATAAATAATGACAATAATAATAAATATCCCAATAATTTATATTTACGCGACGTGCGTGTGACTACTCTAGCGTCGTCCGTCGGCCGATTTACCCACAAGTCCATGCTCGATAACGATGTACCTATAGGTGCAGTTCGCGTCAAATAATTTTGCCGCTCTGAAGTTAGGGTGTACGTTACCCCAGCAAGAAAGTGTCTCCTAGAGTTATATGAGTAGAACGTATAATTTGTGCCTTATTTGCTGTAAATGTGCCCCCACATAAAAAATGTGTGCCCCCCCTGTCGTTTTGGAAAAAAACGGAAAAAACGATTCTTGCTGTGGTAACGTTTTTCTAGCAGGAAAATTCTAAACGAATGATCGGAGAGAGAAAAATTATGCATGGCCATAGAGCTTATTTGTGTGCCAAAATGTGCCCCCAAAAATAAAATCTGTGGCCCTTCAGGTTTTCGAGATATTGCATTTCCTGCTGGAGTAACGTTTTGATGAATCGTATATCTCTAAAACCATTGCATGTGCCCCTGTAGAATAAACATACACGAGTAGCTCTTAATGTGTGCCCCTTAGTGCCCCAATTAGATTTAAGAAAATATTTATAGTTTTCAAGTTATCGCGGTTTTATGAAAACCCAAAAAAACATCGCAGCGCTTAAATGAGACAAGGTATAAGTTCGCTGAAAACTGTATTCGGTCCTTCTTGACGCTAATAATAACCATACAATGTTTCAAAACTGCACATGCATGCGTTTTTTAATAATCTTGCTAAAAGTCAAAACGATGGTGTCATAACTTTGACGGCAAAATACAAGGAACCGGCTCAATCCCAGATGTGTAGGTGTAAACCAAAATCTTGTGCCTTTAGTCAAAAATATATGGTGAAAATATTCAGCTTGGAATTTTTCGCATTAAGTAAATATTAACAAAAAACCAAAATATGTAAGCAACGGCTGGCTATCCGACCAAATATGAATGACTACTAAAAAGCGACGGATTCATACATATCGATGACCTTCTTAAATCTAATTGGGGCACTAAGGGGCACACATTAAGAGCTACTCGTGTATGTTTATTCTACAGGGGCACATGCAATGGTTTTAGAGATATACGATTCATCAAAACGTTACTCCAGCAGGAAATGCAATATCTCGAAAACCTGAAGGGGCACAGATTTTATTTTTGGGGGCACATTTTGGCACACAAATAAGCTCTATGGCCATGCATAATTTTTCTCTCTCCGATCATTCGTTTAGAATTTTCCTGCTAGAAAAACGTTACCCCAGCAAGAATCGTTTTTTCCGTTTTTTTCCAAAACGACAGGGGGCACACGTTTTTTATGTGGGGGCACATTTACAGCAAATAAGGCACAAATTATACGTTCTACTCATATAACTCTAGGAGACACTTTCTTGCTGGGGTAACGTACACACTGCGAAGCGCGCCCGTTATCTGTGGCCCCGCTTTCTTTTGTCGAACAGAGATAGCAATATTCCAAACGCATTTTGCTCACGTCTCGAGTTTGCATTTCGTGCCGTAGTACGTCGGCCTCTTAAGTGTGCAGTATGTCAGCGTAGTTTTACTCAAAAGGGTAATTTAACAAATCATAATCTTATACACACTGGTGAAAAACCTTACAAGTGCGATGTATGTCATTGTAGTTTTCATCAATAGAACGCTCTTCCTCCTCTCTCCTACTATGCTGTGCCCGACAGGGTCCATAATTGTGTCTTTAATTTTAAGCCTACCAACTGTATTTATCAACATTATGGAATGCAATAAAGATTTGAGAATTTGAGAATTTGAGAACATAGTCATTTAACAAGTCATATTCAAACACACACTGGCAAAAACGGTTCCAAAAGTAACACACATAACCTTAAAACTTTTGGCTATTTTTAACCGACTTCCAAAAAGCAGGAGTTTCTATGTTCGTAGCGTACGTATGTTTTTTTTTTGGTAAGTATGTATGTTCACCCATTTTTCCGTCAATTGTGGACCGATGTTGAAAATTCTTTTTTTGTTTGAAAGGGTGCTTACTGCTTGGGCACTTTTAGAGTTACCTCCAATAATACGTATTTTTGCCCACTTAGACTATGTGGATGATGTTCTAATAAGTTCCTGTCAGTGTTATTTACATAGCAGTTCGTGATATTCGAATTTGTGTGGGGCTAAAAAGTGATAAATAAAAACGTTTTACAAAAAAAACAAGCTACTTACTTAAAAAAAAAAACTAAAGTGTTTTTTTTTTTGTTGTTTTGACCGTTGTGTGTGATAGTGTTTTTGTTTAACAATACAAAGAGCACATTGTTACTCGCACTGTTTTCTTCTGTAGGTACTCTTAGAGCGTCTACATCTAGAGCGGGAAGTCAAGTTTAGGTAAATTCTGTGCAAAATTCACTCACACAGAAGCGTACAATTCGAAAAGCGCGCGAAACGATGACGCGCGCCACATTGTCGCTCCGTCGTCGCAGGCGGGACTTGTGGGAGAGGAGAGACGCGCGGTGCGTGCTTAGCGACATGGCAACACGGCAAACGGCAGTGTTTGCAGTTTCCTGAGCGCTGTATTGTTCCGTGCCTGTTATACGTCACCGCTATTCGTGATTATATTTATTCACACAGTACTACTATTCTGTTTCGTCTGCATCCCCGATCTACTTCGATCATTGTAATGACCAGATTTATAATCACAGGGTCGACCGTTGCGAAGAAACCAAAACTGGACACACGAAGAACAAAACTAGAAGATAAAATTACAGCCGAACGAAAGAAAAATCGTATGTGTGTACCTGTTACTACTTTCAAAAAGCCTGCAAAATCTGGAGTTGATAACAGTATTAATAATACTGCTTTAGATACGAATTGCGGTGATAATAGTAATCAAGATTTTAGATGTAAAATAGGGCATAAGAAATGTAGTGATAAACCTTTCAAATGTGATTTATGTCAGCGTAGTTTTAGTAGAAAGCGTGATTTATCAAGACATTTTCGAGTACACACTGGTGAAAAACCTTACAAGTGTGATGTATGTCAGCGTTTTTTTTGGTCATAAGAGTCATTTGAAAAGGCATATTCAGATACATACTGGTGAAAAACCTTACAAATGTGATATATGTCAGCGCAGGTTTAGTCAAAAGATTGTTTTAACGAAACATATTCGAATACACACAGGTGAAAAACCTTTCAAATGTGATGTATGTCAGCGTAGTTTTAGTACAAAGGATGTTTTATCAAGACATATTCAAGTACACACTGTTGATAAACCTTTCAAATGTGATTTATGTCAGCGTAGTTTTAGTAGAAAGCGTGATTTATCAAGACATTTTCGAGTACACACTGGTGAAAAACCTTACAAATGTGATGTATGTCAGCATTTTTTTGGTCATAAGACTCATTTGAAAAGGCATATTCAGATACATACTGGTGAAAAACGTTACAAATGTGATATATGTCAGCGCAGGTTTACTCAAAAGATTGTTTTAACGAAACATATTCGAATACACACAGGTGAAAAACCTTTCAAATGTGATGTATGTCAGCGTAGTTTTAGTACAAAGGATGTTTTATCAAGACATATTCAAGTACACACTGGTGAAAAACCTTACAAGTGTGATGTATGTCAGCGTAGTTTTAGTCAAAAGTTTGCTTTAAAAATTCATATTCTAATACACACTGGTGAAAAACCCTATAAATGTGACGCATGTCAGCGTAGTTTTATTCAAAAGGGTGCTTTAAGAAAACACATTTGTAAATACACTGGTGAAAAACCTTTTAAGTGTGATGTATGTCAGCGTAGTTTTGGTGGCAAGAGTGATTTAACTAACCATAATCGTATACATGTCGCAGGTTTATGTCAAAATCAGGTTTTTGATCAAGAACCGGAAAAATAAAAAAATGTTTAGTAAGCACTTTATGTTATAAACCTGAGAATAACAATTTTTTTTAATCAAAGCCCTACATTATATAATTAATTTTATTTGATAAAAATAATTTTATTTCAAACTAGCTGCTGCTTCGCCCGGGTGGACACAAATTATTTTTCTAAAATAAAAGTAGCCTAAGTTACTCCATAATCACTATAACGTCAGCTATCTGCCAGTGAAGTACTGTCAAAATCCGACCAGCCGTTTCGGAGATTACGCGGAACAAAGAGACAGAAAGACCTAAATAAAAAAATAGCCAGTTTTGGTTTAGGTACCGTATAAATACTTCCATATGCATTTAGTAAAAAGCTGTTATTTTGACATAAAAAAACAGACACTAATTTTATTTATTTGTATAAAAGATTATTTTTAACATTTCTTGATGCAACCACAATTAGTGGAGACCCAATATTGAATATGTGCTAAATGTATGTAAAATTATCTATACTTATAATAAATCTGTAGAAGTGAAAATTCTGTACATTGAAGATATCAAAAAAATAAATGGCAGGGGGTGTTACTAGACCGACACCGAACCCAAAAATTTGATTACATTTTTTTTTGTCTGTCTGTCTGTCTGTCTGTCTGTCTGTCTGTCTGTCTGTCTGTCTGTCTGTTTGTTCAGGCATCACGCAAAAACTACCGGTTCGATTACGATGAAACTTGGTATAATTATTCTTTAATATCCTGGGCACCACACTGGGTACTTTTTATCCCGGAAAAGTACCCTATCCTACAGTTGGGGGGTGTCAAAGTTTGTATGGAAGAATTTTAACGCGCTGTCCGATTAACTCGAAACTCAATATTTATACTTAAACCCAAAAATTAAGAATAACGTGTATCAGGATTTTCCGAAATTCAACCCCTAAGGGGGTAAAATAAGGGATGAAAGTTTGTATGAAAAATCTTATTCCTTGAGGTAATAAACATGAAACTTCGCACGAATAGTTATCTAAATAAATTATAAAGTTTGTAGTTTTTTGTTTTTCTAAATTACCCCCTAAAAGGTTGGGGGGTGTCAATGTTTGTATGGAAGAATTTTAACGCGCTGTCCGATTAACTCGAAACTCAATATTTATACTTAAAACCCATGGGGATGTATGGGGTAATTTCCGACACTCACGCGGGCGAAGCCGCGGGCAACAGCTAGTAACAAATAAATTATAAAAACATTGATTCTCTAATTGTTTTATTTATTTAATAAAGAAATAACAACCGACATTGATTTTATCCTAGGTAACCCAATACAGTGTAGGTTTTTGATAAAAAAAACTGAATTTTTCAAGTCTTATGTTATCATAGTAATTATTTTGTCTTCTTCCGGTTTTTGATCAAAAACCTGATTTTTTCATAAACCTACGACAAACACTGGTTATAAAACTTATAAGTGTGATGTATATCAACGTAGGTCAGATCAAAAGGTTGCTTTAACAAATCATATTCGTAAACCTAACCTAAATCTAACATAAATAAAATTAAAAGGTGTGGCTGCATCTTATCGCATCCCAAGATGATTGCAGAAGCATTCAATGATTTTTTTATTGATAAAATACAGCCAAAACTGGATGTCGACTGCAGACCTAGGGCGTGTACATTAGGTTTCAGTAACAAAACTATGTTTATGGCCCCTAGTATACCAGACGATATTAAAAAGATAATAATGTCTTTGAATGATACAAGCAGTGTAGGATATGACGGCGTTGCCACGTACATACTAAAACAGGTTGCGGATGAAGTCTGCGGTCACCTGAGCCATGTTATCAATCTCAGCATTAGCGAAGGTATTTACCCTGAGGCTCTAAAAGTTTCTATCGTCAAGCCGCTATTTAAGAAAGCAGATAGGGAGTTAATGGAGAACTATCGGCCTATATCACTAATTCCTATAATTTCTAAAATATTTGAGAAATACATTTGCAAGGAACTAAATTCATTTATAGAAAGAAATAATATTTTATGCGAGGAACAGAAAGGATTTAGAATAGGTAAAACTATTAATATGGCCATTTATGATTTTTTATATAATGTTACATTGAACGTGGATAAGAGGAAACCGGTCTGTGGAGTATTTTGTGACATGACGCAAGCCTTTGACTATGTGCATTATAGTACACTCTTGAATAAACTTAAGGCATATGGAATTAGGGGAAATGTCAACACTTAACTAAATCCTATTTACTTAAGAGAACTCAAATAACAAATATAAAACAAATTAATTCGAAAACTAAACATGAAATTGTAATTCAATCCTCAGAACGTATAGTTTTGTTTGGTGTGCCACAGGGGAGTGTTCTAGGGCCTCCCTTATTTATATTATACATTAATGATCTACCGAAAGGCATCCCTCAACTTCTGACACTATTTGCTGATGATAGCACCATAACGATACCATGTAAAAGTGTTGATACCTATGAACGTGACATAAATGATTCTATAAATCTAATGATAAAGTGGCTAGATGACAATAACTTGAAAATTAATTTGACAAAAACAAAACTAATACATTTTAGTCAACGGATCAATAGTAAGAGTAACTTAAATATACACTACGATGACCAGCCTATAGAAGAGGTAGAAACAACAAAAATTTTAGGGCTCCACATTGACAAAAAACTGAACTGGAAAACCCATATTGAAATCTTGTGTAAGAAAATCAATAAATCTGCCCTGCACACATTGTCGTCTATAATAAGTTTGGAGGCATCATTTACTATGGTTTAACAGAATCTCATCTGCGCTATGGTGTAATTTTTTGGGGCAACTCAACAGAAAAAGGCACGGTGTTGAAGGCTCAAAAAAGATGCGTTCGTTCAATATTTAAAATTAAACCCACTGATAGTTGCATGCCCTACTTTAAGAAATATAAAATACTTACCTACTTTGCCATGCCTGTACATTTTAGAAGTAGCTGTTTTTGTCAAAACAAATCCACTCAGATTTAAAAGATTAGATGAAGTGGTCCCACGTAATAGACGCGACAACAGCAAGATATGCTCTCATACGGCGAGAACAACCCTCATGCGCAAAAGTGTCTTCTGTATGGCTCCGACCATATTTAATAAATTACCTAAAAGTTGGAGATAACTGCCCTTGACACTTTTCAAAAATAAGGTAAAAAAAATTTTAGTTCGTAAAGTGTATTACAATGTTAGGTATAGATTTTTTAAATGAAAGGGACATAACAGAATAAATTTGAACCTATTTGACTGCATAATAATGAATATTCTGGACATAATTCAATCTATTTTGACTTTATTATACTTATTCTATAATTAATATCTTGACATCAATTAGTATTTATTTGTTAGTATTTTGTAATGAAATTTAGAATGACTATTATGTAAAATGCAATTAAATGTAATTTTCTAAACCTACAAAATTTGTAGGTACGCCGTTATTGGCAAAACATGGACGCACACAGCATGTTTTTAGCGTATATAAACGAATTGCCAGAATCAACTGATCAATACATCATATTATTCGCAGATGATACTACAGTTTTAACAAAAGAAGCTACTATTGATCAGGCGATAAACGTCACCAATAAAGCTCTAAACGGTATACATGACTGGTTAACTGTAAATAATTTAGAAATAAATACGGATAAAACTAAATTCATGAGATACCTGACATATAATAACAAAAGAAATAAAAAAGACACAATAGACTTGCCAATAAAATATAATAATAACATAATTGAAGAAGTAAATGATATAAAATTTCTGGGAATAAATATTGATAATTATTGTAACTGGAAATCTCATGTAGATCTTGTTTGTAAAAAAATTCACAAATTCGTTTACGCACTTCGTAAAATAAAAAAAATTACTAATAAAGAAACAGCATTAATGGTATACCACAGTCATGTATGTTCAGTATTGAGGTATGGGTTAATCATATGGGGAAACTCTACAGACGCCCAGAGAGCTTTTATAGCCCAGAAAAAATGCTTAAGGTCAATTTACAGTCTCAAGTGGACTGATTCGTGCCGACCAATTTTCATGGATAAACGTTTACTTACACTTCCATCCCTATACGTTTTTGAAATGTGTAAATTCGTCAGAAACCACCTATCACTCTTTGAACAGGATAATAAGGCTCAATTTAAAAGGAAAATTGTACAAAAACCTCTAGTAGTACCTCGCAGCAGATTAAAGTTGTGTGATAGAAACTGCTACACCATGGCGGTGAAAATTTATAATAAACTACCGGATAAAATAAGGAAAATGAATAACTTAGAATTTAATAGAACTTTAAATAATTGGCTTTGTGACAGATGTTTTTATTCAATAGATGATTATTTAAATTTTAAACTGACATGATGTTTAACTACATATATTTCATGAATACTTATTTAAATTAAAATTATTGACATTATTTATAAATCTAATCAATAAATTGATGAACTGTCTTGACTGTGATATGATCTAATAAACTAATTTAATATATTTTATAATGTTAATGTACTTAATCACTATTAACGAACCAAGACTACACATTTTACTATGATTGTGATGTGCATGACTAATGATAATGACATTGATGTATTTTCATGTTTATGCATGTACTAGAAATATTTGCACGACTGATGAGTCGAATATAGTGAGACCAAAATTATTCTACCATACTATTATGTAAATACCTATATTCTGGCAAATAAATATATTTCATTTCATTTCACAACATTTATTAATTCAATACCTTGCATGTCTGATCAGTCAGTTTATGTAAACGCATGTTTGACAAATAAAGTACCTATCTTTATCTTTATCTTTAAACACTGGTGAAAAATCTTGCAAATGTGATATATGTCAGTTTAGTTTTCTTCAACGTGGTCATTCAACAAGTCATATTCTCACACAAACTGGCGAAAACCCTTCCAAATGTGGTAAACTCGCAAGTTTAAAATTATTGCTATCTTTAAACCATTTAAACGCCACATTGCTACTTAGGTAGGTACTTTAAACAAGGACCGTACAAAATACACAGCCAACCATATATATAATATGATAAAAATTTCCTTATCCAATAAAATTGTTATTTAAATTAGGCATTATTTTTTTTTTTAAATAAAAAGATGCCTTGACATCATACCATTTAAATGAATACTTTATAAGATATCACAGATGCAATATTACGCGTAACAAAATAATAATTGAGTATTATTTATTCAATGTCACCAGACATTAATCACGCAGTCCGATATTATTTGATTCGTGTGCATGCCAATCTTCTTCCAACATTGTACTTACCAGATTTAATTTATAATCACAGGGGCAGCCGTTGCGAAGAAAGCAAAACTAGACACACGAAGAATAAAACTAGAAGATCTAATTACAGGCGAGCAAATGAAGAAAGAAAAATCTGACTCGAAAGTTACCCAGATAAATCAAGAACGTACGTCCGTACCTGGCAGTTATTTCAAAGAGCCTTACAAATTTGATCAGCGTAGCTTTAATCCCGTAAAAACGAATATACAACATACTCGTACACAAATTGCTAAAAAACCTTACAAGTGTGATGTATGTCAGCGTAGTTTTAGGTGTAATTTAACCAATCATATTTGTAAACACACTGGTGAAAAACCCTATAAGTGTGACGTATGTCAGCGTAGTTTTGGTGAAAAGAGATATTTAACAAGACATACGCGGATACACACTGGTGAAAAGCCTTATAAGTGTGATGTATGTCAGCGTAGTTTTAGTGTAAAAAGTAATTTATCACAACATAATATTCGAAAACACACTGGTGAAAAACCGCATAAGTGTGATGTATGTCAGCGTAGTTTTAGTCGAAAGTGTGATTTAACAGAACATATTCGAATACACAGTGGTGAAAAACCTTATAAGTGTGATCTATGTCAGCGTAGTTTTAGTAAAAAGCGTAGTTTATCACTACATATTCGAATACACACTGGTGAAAAACCTTACAAGTGTGATGTATGTCAGCGTAGTTTTAGTCAAAAGTGTTATTTAACAGAACATATTCGAATACATACTGGGGAAAAACCTTATAAATGTGATGTATGTCAACGTAGTTTTAGTTACAAAAATAATTTAACTCAACATCTTCGTATACACACGGGTGAAAAACCTTATAAGTGTGATCTATGTCAGCGTAGTTTTAGTCAAAAGTTTTATTTAACAGATCATATTCGAATACACACTGGTGAAAAACCTTATAAGTGTGATGTATGTCAAAGTAGCTTTAGTAACAAGAGTAATTTAACATCACATTTTCGTATACACACAGGTGAAAAACAAGTGTGATATATGTCAGTGGAGTTTTAGCTGGAAGGGTGATTTATCAAGACATATTCGAGTACCTACACACAGGTGAAAAATCTTTCAAATGTGATATATGTCAGCGTAGTTTTAAAACAAAGGGTGATTTATCAAGATATATTCGAGTACACACTAATAAATAGAAATGCCGTATTCTGGTGATTATGTTAACTCCACTGCTACGTTCCTCGGTTTTGCGTTTAGATATTGCAAATAATTGCGTTTACATATTCAGATTTTATGAAATATTTCTTTCTTCTGTTTTTCTTTGTGCAGCTTAATAAAAACGGCATGCATGTAAAGTCCAGTAATTGGCTCATATAATGTACATACTTTCATTCATGAACGCTTCTGAAATTAAGCGACACCAGGGGCCTAAGTCTACAAATTTATAAACGTTACAATGGTCTCTAAATGGTGACTTTTTGACAGTTTTTGTATGGCAAATCTGTCAAAAACTCACCATTGAGAGACCGTTTGTAACGTTTATAAATTATTAGACTTAGGCCCCAGAACTGCCATTCTTCTTTATTCGGCATCTGGGAGCACAGTAGTGCCCCCACCAAGTCGAGCAAAAACAAACAAAGCAAGGCACAGCCGTACCACCCTTTTCTCGAAGCCATTCGTGACCTTTTCGACTCCTGTAACTTCGTTGTGGATAAAGCTAGAAACTTGAATTTTCTGTCACCAAGAGGGCATTATATAACTAGGTATATTCCCAAATTACATTCAATTTGAACCTATAGTTTGCAGGTCAAAAGTTCCTTAATTTTGTCACTGATCCTCGCCTGAAAATCTCGAATATCGTCATTTGAGTAAAATAGTTAATTATGACATCAGCTGCTTCTGTAATTGCACCGCTTATAAGTTATTTAGGTAAATAGAAATATGCTTTAATATGTCTTAACACTTCGAATAGGAGCTCGAAAGACATACTTGCAACGTTATGTTGTAGCTTATAACTGCATATCTATATCTATACTTATAATAAATCTGTAGAAGTGAAAATTCTGTACATTGAAGATATCAAAAAAATAAATGGCAGGGGGTGTTACTAGACCGACACCGAACCCAAAAATTTGATTAAATTTTTTTTTGTCTGTCTGTCTGTCTGTCTGTCTGTCTGTTTGTTCAGGCATCACGCAAAAACTACCGGTTCGATTACGATGAAACTTGGTATAATTATTCTTTAATATCCTGGGCACCACACTGGGTACTTTTTATCCCGGAAAAGTACCCTATCCTACGGTTGGGGGTGTCAAAGTTTGTATCGGAAGAATTTTAACGCGCTGTCCGATTAACTCGAAACTCAATATTTATACTTAACCCAAAAATGAAGAATAACGTGTATCAGGATTTTTCGAAATTCAACCCCTAAGGGGGTAAAATAAGGGATGAAAAATCTTATTCCTTGAGGTAATAAACATGAAACTTCGCACGAATAGTTATCTAAATAAATTATAAAGTTTGTAGGCTTTTGTTTTTTCTAAATTACCCCCTAAAAGGTTGGGGGGTGTCAATGTTTGTATGGAAGAATTTTAACGCGCTGTCCGATTAACTCGAAACTCAATATTTATACTTAAAACCCATGGGGATGTATGGGGTAATTTCCGACACTCACGCGGGCGAAGCCGCGGGCAGCAGCTAGTAATCAATATTTGTGACGTTTCATTAGTATACTGTAAGTAATGAATACATTATCATGAAATTTATAAGCCTGCATAGGTTCTAAGTTTTTTATAAAAATGATGATTATAAATTAAAAATACTTACTCAAATAAACATGTTTTTATTTAACACTTGTAAACTTACACATCAGGGACCGAAAACGGTATGATCAATAGGTACGGGTATTTTTTCGGTTCCGACATTTATATGTTTCTACAGGTATTTTTACCTTAAATTGAATACAACCAGTAATGCATAAATACCGGTTACCGAAATAAAAGTTACCTCTATCTTACACGTGCCGTCGGCATTAGTCGAATGGTGCGCATCGCCTGTGTGTGTGTAACCGGTATTTAAATGGTACCTAACCTAAAAGAGAAAACATGTTTCTTCTTTTGTTACCCAGATAGCGGTAACCTTAGTAGTAACCAAAGAAGTAGGTAACCAAAATTCTTCGGTACCTGTACCGTAATATATAAAGATTTTCGGTGCCTGGTACACATAGGTACTTATGTACTAAACCTATACATTTCAAAAGGTTATCATAAAGCCTCGAGCAGACTGGCGTGACGACGTGTACCGTGAAGTTTTATTAAGTACAAATTGTGTGTTTACAAAATGTTAGGTATTGTTTGAGTCGCTTCGGGCCAGTCTGCGCGAGCCCATGTATTGCGCGGCCGCTTTTTTGTAATCATACTGCAAAACTCGGAATCCTGATCATTTCTTGTGCCAGAGGGCAGAATAAGACATGTCCTTTGAATTACTTTTCAATCAATAACTTTAGGTCACGGCCTAAACGTACAGTCGCCAGCACATCAAGCTACCCAAAACTGTCAAACTTTCCCAATCAAACTTGAACCTAATGCTTTAGCGATAAAGTTTAAAATCTACTAAAGAAATTTGACAGATTTTAGTAGCTTGATGTGCTGGCGACTGTACAAAGTCTAGTTCGAACCTACATATCGATATACCATCGAGTATCGAGTTATGTAGTATTGTATCGAGTCGACACAGCTGATCCTACGCCCGCGTCGCGCGCTGGCGAGATAAAACTATAATTATGGGGCCGTGCACGAAATCGATTGATTTTGATAAATTTTGTAATTTTTTTCTGAGAAAGGGAAAAAGAATTTAAAAAAAGTTAGTTGTGATTTGAAAGTCGGGTTCTTTGTTTTGCATGTGGCTGAAAGGGATTTTTCAAATAAATTAAGTTTTCATGGAAAATCACTAATATTCGCAACAAGTTTTCCGAAAAATGACTGACGTTTGTTGTTTTACAAGAAACTACTAAGAACATTAAAAAATCATCAACATCTTTATATATGATCTACTTGCATGAGGCTGAACAACTTTTTTCAATTTCTATACAAACTATAGCAAAAAAAAAAGTTGAATAACGCCTCAATATGTTAGGCAGATGGTAGTGAGTGCAGTTTGACGCGCCCGTGTGACTAATTGCTAAGTGTAATATCGTAGGTGCGCCGCAACGCTTATAATATACGTAGTGGCGTCGTTTTCTTCACGACATCTCGGTGGTGGTCTGTCCCTGCCAGGTGAGACCCCCAGTTACCTGGGGGAGGACCATCATCGGAGATGTCTACTCGGCGTATCTACGGCAGATATGTAGTCCCTTCTCGCAATGCTCCCGGAGCTAGCCGTTTACAGCTTGAGTGAAGACTGCCGTGAGTGTGTGAGCGGTTTTTGGCAACTTGACAGAATGACCCACAGACCATGAAGTACTGACTCCTGTGCCCATGAATGAAATTAGTACCTACCTACGTAGGGGCTTGTTCAATATATAGTCCAATCAACGGGGCTTCTGTAATCCGAAAAATTCCCCTGCCTGTGAGAGTAGGTAGTATGATAAAGTAAGGTAATAAAGATTACAGATTTCAAATTATCCAAAAGATTTTAAAAAGAGAAGTTAGGTATTTTTACCTAAATATGAAAATCTCTTATGAATCTCTGTGAAAAAATCCTCAGACTGAAATACTTTCTGTATACGTACGTACGTATTAGTTAGAATAGGTAAGTACAGGCATCCAACATTATTTCGATTTGAGAGATACTCCAAATTAAAATTTTAACATTTTGCGTTATAACTACTAGTGAAAAATTGGTCTGCCAATTTTTATTTTTTAATATGGCGTTATTTACTTAAATAAATAGCTTTGTTAAGTTATCCAAAAGATTTTCCTTTAGAACATTTTTTTTTGAATTTTTACGTAATAACTTCCTGTGAATAATTGCTCAGGTTAATTCAACACGTTTATTAGTTATGAGTCAAAGTATTTTAATAGATTTTCCAATAAGCCAATGGAAATTCGGCCTTTTATCAACGTTTTTACAATCTCAATAATTGCTAAGTGCAAGCATTGCCGTTGCTTAGCTACGACCGGTCGCGAGTGTGGAGAGGGGTGCGGGGAGATCGCGCAGCGATGCGGCGACGGCGCGGTGGCGGCATTTTCTTTGTGTCTCGGTCGAAGTACGAAACGTAAAGTATTTACTTGTGCAAGGAGCGTTTGTGTTTAAAAATGACGGAGGAAGGCGACGGCGAGTTGTGTGTGCTATGTAAAAAACCTATAATAGTGGGGTTTGTTAAAGTGACAGAAAAGGGACTTGAAAAGATTCGACAATCAAGCAGAAGAAGGGATGATGGACTTTTCTCGCAACTTATGGCAGTGTCAAACCTGACAGTACACGTGAAATGTCGAAAATCATCAGCCATTCCTACAGCTGATTTTTTGGGTTGAAAAATCAGGTTATGGGTACGTTTTATTTGACAAAAATCTTTTCATCAGCTGGAGAAAAAGTGATATGAGCTTGCTGGGATGAAAAACAAAGGCTTCGAAAAATATTTTGTATTATATTTGCATCATACAATAAAGGTCCATGCAGACGAATACAATAATACCAAAAAAACCTATAATAGTGGGGTTTGTTAAAGTGACAGAAAAGGGACTTGAAAAGATTCGACAATCAAGCAGAAGAAGGGATGATGGACTTTTCTCGCAACTTATGGCAGTGTCAAACCTGACAGTACACGTGAAATGTCGAAAATCATATATAAATGATGCCATGATCAAGGCGTTTAAAAGGAAGAAGACATTGTTCATGAACGTCACAGCGTCAGAATCATCGGCAGCGAACATACCGCCGCCGCTCGAGTTCGATTTCCAGTCAAAATGTCTACTTTGTGGCAACGAGGTATCAGACAATTCAAAATCTCGACGAATCAAAATGCCGCACACAAAAGAATCACTAAAAACAATGGCCTTATCTCGCAATGACTTATCTGGAGAAACGGTAAGAAAACTATTTTCATTTTAAAGACTTTTTTTTTGCGATAACTCGGTTCCAATTTCCAAATGTCAGTCTAGGTTCAGAATACATAATTCTTAGGGTATTTTTTTTTATTTTAGTTGTATTTACTTACCTTCTTTACAATATTACTAATGCTTGTTTTCTAAATGTAAAAATATACCTATACATCATAAAACATCACAGATTTATAAAGATATGATTGAAGTTCCTAATAACACAAGAAGGGAAGTACTATCGTAAATTAATTATAAAATACATTTAAAAAGCTTATCTGAACGCCTCTTCATTGAAATTTTTCGTCGATTATTTAAAAAAAAAACAGAATCATGTACTGAATCCATGGTATCAGTTTTCGCATTGATGTTCCTCTGCCACCCTGAATACAATGTAAGTTACATTGTATACAGGGTGGCAGGGACAATTGTAACGTTTTTAATTAATTCTAGATAATCAATGTTATTGTTTGTTTATACTAAACCTCTTAAGGGGTACATGAGTACAAGTGACCCCTTAGGAGGTTTAGTATAAACAAAAAATCAAGTTGTTAATCATTATAAACATTTTTCACTATGGGACAAACGCTGGAATCGCGGCACTAAGTCTCTACAGCCATTCCTACAGCTGATTTTTTGGGTTGAAAAATCAGGTTATGGGTACGTTTTATTTGACAAAAGTCTTTTCATCAGCTGGAGAAAAAGTGATATGAGCTTGCTGGGATGAAAAACAAAGGCTTCGAAAAATATTTTGTATTATATTTGCATCATACAATAAACGTCCATGCAGACGAATACAATATAATACAAGATGTCTTCTAAGAATAATGCCGGAGGGATTACGTGCGGCTCATGCCTTGCATAAGTTTGTACCAAACAATGCACATTACGTGTGAACAACACCCTACCGTCCTTTTGCCAATATTACAAGTGCAGTGTATTATATTGTATTCGTCTGCATGGACCTTTATTGTATGATGCAAATATAATACAACATATTTTTCAAAGCCTTTGTTTTTCATCCCAGCAAGCTCATATCACTTTTTCTCCAGCTGATGAAAAGATTTTTGTCAAATAAAACGTACCCATAACCTGATTTTTCAACCCAAAAAATCAGCTGTAGGAATGACTGTAGAGACACCGGTTGTGACACCACCTCAGCAGTGTTTCGCGTAGGCAAAAAGAAGTTGGTGGATGTAATGAAAAAAAAATACATCGCTACAAGGATACTCTTCACTTTTTAAGGATCCAAATGCTGAAAAGGAGTCTTTAATTGAAGCCGGCGAAAAAATTATGACCGCGCTTTACTCTTCAAATTCCTCAAAAAAATGTCTCAACGATCTTCGTTATGAAATGTTCGCACGATCCATAACTAAAAGCAAGTTTAATTTAGCTTCGTTGCCCCCAACTTCTGGAGCAGCTGCACAACACTCATTAAGAACTTACTGTCAAGTTCAATTCTGGCTTGGAGAAAAGAAAGAACCTGAAAATTGGGGATGGAAATACGAAAACGGTTACCAACCAGTACAAACTTTAGATGACCCAGCACCTCCCGAAATACTTTCTGTAATATCTTGCAAATGCAAAACATCCTGTGGGCGTAACTGCACTTGTAAAAAGGCAGCTTTGAATTGTTCGGCTATATGTCATGATTGCCATGGCAAACCGTGCACTGGTTCAATAACTATAGATGATAACGATGAACCCGATGAGGATGAGACCGTATTAGAACAAATGCTTACGTGTTGTTCAGAATCTGGCCAGCCACATGATTCTGATATGGATGAAGATGAACCGATTATTTCAGCATCTGATGATTTATCAATCCATGTTGCTATCGATGACGATGACAAAGAAAATTTTGAAGAAGCTTCGTGTTCCAAAAGATCAAGATGTTAGATTTTTGCTCTAATAAATATAAATTCATTAGAAATAAGTATAAAACCATTTATTACCTAGAAGTGAGTAGAACACACACACTACTAAGATGCGACGCTCGCTAAGGGCACCCCCTGCGGGGTACGGGCCTCGGCTTAGGGCGTCGCAATCGGGAGGAGGTGAGCTACACCGTCCGATAACCCCATTTATACTGGAAAACTTCGCCCGTCCGTCCGAACGTCCGAACCGTCTCAAAAAACATTGGGTAAAACATATAGTTATTTTTTTTTCGTTCTTTTTTTAAAAAAAAAACCGAAATTAAAATAATAGAAATTGAAATTCGATATTTTATATCAATAATTTTTTTTTTTCAATTTTTTGCTTTTTTTGTCGTAATATGAAAAGATTACTTTTAAATTGTAGCGTTTTTTGATGATAGATCAATTTTTTTCTAAGCTGTGGAAAAAAAAAACAAAAAACTAGGTATGCCATAAGCTTCTACTCCGTTTACCTAATATACCCATTTTTTTTCGAGACGGTAAAAAAAGTCATCCGGTATAGTTTTATTAATTAACGAAAGACCTGAATCTATTAAGTGTTGAGCAAAATGGGATCTTTCTGGGCAACTATTCCTGTACGCTGCAATATGTTCTTTATATCTTGTTGTTGTTGTTGTCTTGTTGTTTATGTTATTAGATACTAAATATATGTCGTCTATTGTGTTTTTCTTTATGTTGCCTTTGTGTTGTGTGTCTTTACGTTGTGTTAGTAATTTAACCAAATATTTTGTTTTGTTGATTAAAGTCTGTAAGTTGCCTAAACTAACTTACCTATTGTTTTATTCAAAAATACCTTCCACTGTCTTTATTTTATACTCTTAAGCATGATTTACGCGTCGATAAATACAGTGGCGAGTCAAGTGGAGCGGGTAGAAATAGTTGCTAAGTGAATGTGTTGCTGTATTAAAAGAATAAGTTCCACTCAGCAATGTATTTCTACACACCTAAAAGGTTCCGCCGCGTGTACGCAGTATACGTAAGCGGGTTCCGCTTACATACATTGCGTAGCCAGTATATACCTAAATACCTAAACCTAACCTAAGCACAGCCTTAAAATAGTTCACAAAGCACTTTGTCTATTCACTCAATATAAACGATGAGCAATAACGCATTATGATAGGATATTGAACGATGGCCACCAAACCCGCCTACACTACTCGCAAAGCAACTCCGTGCGGTCAAGTGAAGGTCATCCCTTACACTCTAGCATTTAAATCAGCGCACATATCCTAAAACATTTAAGAACGTTCGAAAAGTTGTTGGATAATTGATAAATCTGTTTTAATATAAAATCATATCTATACTTATAATAAATCTGTAGAAGTGAAAATTCTGTACATTGAAAATATCAAAAAAATAAATGGCAGGGGGTGTTACTAGACCGACACCGAACCCAAAAGTGTGATTAAAAAATTTTTTGTCTGTCTGTCTGTCTGTCTGTTTGTTCAGGTATCACGCAAAAACTACCGGTTCGATTACGATGAAACTTGGTATAATTATTCTTTAATATCCTGGGCACCACACTGGGTACTTTTTATCCCGGAAAAGTATCCTATCCTACGGTTAGGGGGTGTCAAAGTTTGTATGGAAGAATTTTAACGCGCTGTCCGATTAACTCGAAACTCAATATTTATACTTAGACCCAAAAATTAAGAATAACGCGTATCAGGATTTTTCGAAATTCAACCCCTAAGGGGGTAAAATAAGGGATGAAAGTTTGTATGAAAAATCTTATTCCTTGAGGTAATAAACATGAAACTTCGCACGAATAGTAATCTAAATAAATTATAAAGTTTGTAGTTTTTTGTTTTTCTAAATTACCCCCTAAAGGGGGATTGGGGGTGTCAGTGTTTGTATGGAAGAATTTTAACGCGCTGTCCGATTAACTCGAAACTCAATATTTATACTTAAAACCCATGGGGATGTATGGGGTAATTTCCGACACTCACGCGGGCGAAGCCGCGGGCAGCAGCTAGTGACTAATAAAGGTATAAAAATTGACAGAGTAATTTTTCACATGACGTAGTTCGGCAAAACTCAAAAAAAAATATTTAAAATGGAAAATCTTTTGGATAACTAAACAAAGCTATGTATTTAGGCATATAAAAACGTATTAAAAAATAAAAATTAGCAGACCAATTTTTCACTAGTAGTTATAGCGCAAAATATTAAATTTTTAATTTGGAGTATCTCTCAAATCGAAAAAATGTTGGATGCCCTTACATACTTATTCTAACTAGTACATACTTACGTATACAGAAAGTATTTCAGTCTGAGGAAATAATCACAAAGAGTTATAAGCGATTTTCATATTTAGGTAAAAATACCTAACTTCTCGTTACAAAATTTGTTGGATTATTATACATTTGTAATCTGTATTACCTAACTTAATCACATGCCAAATTTCATAGCCGGGGGAATTTTTCGGAAGTCTCCATACAATAAATATCCTCGTTGATTGGACTAATATTGACAATATGGCATCCATCTTGATGTGTGGAGTAGCCCGCGATTGTTTTTTTTTTTTTGCAATATTCAAGTCAGTGTCAGGTTGAATTATGATCAATAATTATATGATTTGCGAACTTTTATAAATATGTATTAACTGAATTATAATCATTAGAATAAATAATCAACACAGCCCTCTAAGTTGGAATTGGCTAGTTATGAAATCATAGCGTCATGTCATCATGATTGTGTCTCGAAATAGTCATTCAATAGATAAAACTGGACTAATCCATACATATTCTGTTAGGTAATTTCATAACGATTCGAACGACGCGACGTAACTTCTAAACAGCTCCCATGCGTATCTTAGGAGATTTATTCAGACGCGCAAATTGCCTCGACAGCTGAACGGCAGAGTGACTGTCACCAGCCAGCCAGTGTCACTCATGCCTTCTTCGTGATTCCAGTTCCTTCGTAACAAAACGAGGCGGCGCCACTTGCGGCACCGACAAATGAATAGGAAAATCAAATACAACAGGAATAATCAACAATCATTATATTTGTTTCTAAACATAGATTCTACAGTGAAATATAACCACAATAAAGCTTATGATAAAGTTTAAATTAATCTATAGCACCGATAAAACTCAATCATCGGTTTATTATCACTCCAATAATTACTTCGCTACACTCATGGATTCGCTAAAATAGCCCGACGATTTTTGCATTGTGTCAGGTTCAAGTTTGTACTTAAGTGGATTAAAATATGAATCGTGACCGTAACAAATATGGCTTTACAGAATTAAAAGAATCTGCCTTAAAATTATTGACCTCAAATGTCATGAAATAGTCATTCAATAGGGGAAAATGAACTTAGAGAGTTGTATTGATGATTTTTATGATTATAATTCTATACTTAGATAAATATTTGATACGGCCGCGAATCATATTTTGAACAACATACAACCTGATACTGACCTGCAAATTGAAAATAACGTAAGAAAATTTGAATTTAACGGGCTACCCTTACGCTTTTGGCCTAATAATAATATTTTATCTATACTTATAATAAATCTGTAGAAGTGAAAATTCTGTACATTGAAAATATCAAAAAAATAAATGGCAGGGGGTGTTACTAGACCGACACCGAACCCAAAAGTGTGATTAATTTTTTTTTTGTCTGTCTGTCTGTCTGTCTGTCTGTCTGTTTGTTCAAGTATCACGCAAAAACTACCGGTTCGATTACGATGAAACTTGGTATAATTATTCTTTAATATCCTGGGCACCACACTGGGTACTTTTTATCCCGGAAAAGTATCCTATCCTACGGTTGGGGGGTGTCAAAGTTTGTATGGAAGAATTTTAACGCGCTGTCCGATTAACTCGAAACTCAATATTTATACTTAAACCCAAAAATTAAGAATAACGTGTATCAGGATTTTTCGAAATTCAGCCCCTAAGGGGGTAAAATAAGGGATGAAAGTTTGTATGAAAAATCTTATTCCTTGAGGTAATAAACACGAAACTTCGCACGAATAGTTATCTAAATAAATGATAAAGTTTGTAGTTTTTTGTTTTTCTAAATTACCCCCTTTTTTTTTTTTTTTTTTTTTTTTCTTTTTTTTTTTTGGGTGGGAAATCATCCAATGACTTCTCCCGCTCTGGGCGGAGCGGGAGGGCGTGTCAGACTTTTACTGACTAAAACCCACCCGTGTTCCTTCCCTTGCCATGCCAGGGGCCACGGTTTCCCCTTAGGACTACCCGCAACCCCGGCGGGCAACGGTCCTAGCGGACCCCGTCAGTTTTGCTGACATCTCTTTGAGGCGCGCGTGGAACACGACGCGCCGTCGACCCGGGCCTGGTCCTTATCGGGGGCGAGCTACCCATTGCTCACCGCCCGCAAGCCCGCGCCTACGGTGGCCGGGAATCCTCCAAGGAGTCCCGACGCCCAGGGCGTCTCCTACGGCGGCTAGGAGCGTGAGGGCGCGAACTTTGCCTCTCCCTCACGCGCTCCGCCTCCTCCTTCGTCTAAATTACCCCCTAAAGGGGGATTGGGGGGTGTCAGTGTTTGTATGGAAGAATTTTAACGCGCTGTCCGATTAACTCGAAACTCAATATTTATACTTAAAACCCATGGGGATGTATGGGGTAATTTCCGACACTCACGCGGGCGAAGCCGCGGGCAGCAGCTAGTCGATAATAAAAGCAGAATCGAGCTTTTATGAGTACCTAAGTATAATGTTTGCAAAAACATAAGCATACCTACGTATTAGTTCTACAGATGGCGTTATATGCTAAATTTGACGTTGTAGCTTCTTAGTTTAGGTACGGCAAGCCCAGTCTATGAAAATTATAATTTTTGCTCACCCACAGCGCTGGCGCGGGGTGACCTAAGGTGCGCGGGGTGAGTTAATGCATTGCTTCGCTCGACTAAATTGTCACTTTGAACTGTAAAAATGAAACTAGATTGTGATTGATCGTTTGTTACGCGAGTATGGTGCAGGCCAGATGGGCTTGCTGCACTAGATTTATTTTAAAATGGTTACGGTTTAGTCCGCACGCGACTTAAAATCGGTCCACAATGGACGGAGAAATCGGTGGACATACAAAAAAAATACATACGCTACGAACATAGAACCTCCTCCTTTTTGGAAGTTGATTAAAAGGTAATCTAATAAGTATTGATTATAAACTTCGTGAGGACTGAAAAGTACCTATCACACTGACTGTAAGACACTTTAACTCAGATTTGGGTCTACTAGTTCAGGCATGTAGCTTATCAAAAGTGCCTCGTTCACGTCCCGTAGGCATGTTTTTAAGAGTTTACCTCGTGCCAGTTGCGCGCTACGATGCACGAAATGTGACCAACCCCGGCTATCATGGCGGAAGATTGAACTCGCGATCAAACGAGCAATCGAACTTAAGGCCTTGTCCATATATGAAGCGATCATCGCGATAAAACGCGATCGTTTATATGAGTTACTAGCTTCTGCCCGCGACTTCGTTCGCGTTTTAAGTTGTAAGATATTTAATACACAAAAATGACAGACAGCTATGCTGCAGGGGAGTTTGTTGCGCCACTTCTTCCCAGCTAAAGCACTAGGAAGTGGTGAAGGGTGGGCGTTTTGGAGGACTGTCTTATGTAATTTTGACGTTCGAAAAGTGCTGATTCTCAGCCTAGTTTGAATAAATGACTTTTGATTTTGACAGCCACATTTTTATAAAACTCCCGCATCGCAGCGCCTGCCCTGAATTCCTTTGAAATAGACTTATGAGAAAAGAAAATGTCATGTGCTCGAAGCGATCGTTCGCCGCGTCTTGTGCATCGCTGTATTTTGTAACCAAGCTCACCTCGAATGATACATCACAAACAAACGTTGCAAGCCATAACAACTTGATATTGATGCAAGGCAACACGCGATAAAATAATTTGGGATCGGCATCAATTATGTCGGCACGGTTGGCGTAGTGGTTAAGCGATTGAGTGCTGCGCTGCGTGTCGCGGGTTCGATTCCCGCATGGAACAAATATTTGTATGACCTACATGTAGTTGTTCCGGGTCTGGCTGTTTGTGTATGTCAGTTTAAATGTTTGTAAACGCACCCACGATACAGGAGAAATTCCTAGTGAGAGGCAAAGTTAATAAAAAAAAAAAAAAATGAGTAATTTAGGTAGATAAGTCAAGTAACAAAAACAGAAATCTGAGCGCGATATTTTTTTACTACGCGATTTTAATGTTGGTCATAGTTTTGCACTTCCTTGTCTTTGACACGTTCATGGCTATGTATTACCTATGACATAACATTATACAGTTCGATTCAAACTTAATGGCGGCTCGGAAGTAAGCTACTCGATGCGCAGTACCCCACCCTTCACCCCCGTTGACGCATGAAATTGTTACTGCGCAGCGACTCGCCTCATATTCCGAGCCGCCATTAAGTTTGAATTTAATGTAGATATAGGTATTATATTAGCAGTTTCTGAATAGGGGTGTTAATTACATACAAATACATTGAAGCACCACAGTCCACATCCATAAAAGTATTTTTAACTATAATTAAATGCTTATATTACGCTTGTATTAAAATATTTAGGCCGAGTTATACAACGTATTAAAAAAGTCTCGAATATTTCTATTAAAATCAGAAAATTGCTATCACGCCCCTAATTTAGAACGATGCTCAAATCATCATCTGCTTTGTCTATTCCCAACTATGTGAGGGGTTTCCGGTCTAACCGGATGCAGCTGAACACCAGTATATTACAAGGAGCGACTGTTTATCTGCCCTCCACAACCCAGTTACTGAGTAACTCGATACTCGTTGGTAAGACTAGTTGTCAGACTCAGGGCCGGATTTAGAGGTCTGGAGGCCTCGGGGCAACAAAGGAGTGGAGGCCCAATGGCCCCAAATTATTTTCCAAATAAAATGAACAATTTTTTTTCAGTCGAGTTTTTCAATAAAGAATCTTTTGTGAAACCAAGTAGATTCTCTTAGTATGTAAAAAAACATATAAATGTGATTGAAAACAAGAATTATCTGAAATTAATTTTTAGCGTTAACAAACGGAACCTTCCGAGCTTTTTTCGCCGAAAAATCGTTGATGATTTCGCTGAAATCCAGTTCCCGAAGTAGATCGCTTTCAATGCTCAGGAGAGAAAGCTTTGAGAGACGGTTTTGTCCCATCGTGGTTCGAGCCTTTGTTTTATTAAGAACAATATAATCAATTTTTCACGAAGTACTGTAGGTAAAGGTAAAACAGGGAAAAAAAAGAAAGGAAAAGTTGTTTACTAGTCGGAATTAGAATGTTTTTTTTTTTCGAAGTCTGTATTGTGGGGCCCCCCTCCTTTGTGGAGGCCCCGGGGCTGTAGCCCCGGTTGCCCTCCCCTAAATCCGGCCCTGGTCAGACTTTCGAGATTCTGACTGCCGATTCCCTTGTTCACAAACTAAAGTAAATTTAAGTTCAGTGCATCTTTTTCTTTGTATTTCATTAAGAAGAGGACAGAAGATAAGTTTTAGTTCCTGTCAAATTAACCAGCGCCTGTCACTACTCCATACAAGTTTAGACGTGATTAAAATCTTGCCGACTAAAATTACGTCAACTTACGTCAGGTGCTGAGTAATTTCTGTATTCCAACTAAGTGAGGGGATGCAGCTGAACACCAGTATTGTACCAGGATCTTCTAGGCTGTCTATCTGACCCCGCTAGCCCCGGCTAGTGACACCCGTCAGGACTGTCAAAGATCTACGAATGATAGCCGTGACGAACAGTTGAATGTGCTTTCCGAGGTACGGAGGGGTCTCGGTGTGTAACGGGTGGTCACCCATTCACGGGCTGACGTCGGCAAGCGTAGCTTAACCTTCGATCCTCCTCCCACTCACCACGATATCGATACCATGACGTCTGCGGAGTTTCGCTAAGTAATAAAGTTTGACCTGTAGTTGGGAAAAGGCTGGCAGATGATGCTACTCACTCGTGCGAAAGAAACAAGAGATAAAGATTTAAATGACTAAGGGCCGATTTTTCAATCATTAGATAACTTTTACCTGAAGAATAAATGTGACGTTTTGACAGATTGTCCATACAAAAACTGTCAAAATGACAAACTCATTCGTCGGATAAAAGTTAACTGGCGATTGAAAAACCGGCCCTTAGCATCGTTCAAGTTACATTATTAACTCTAGAACACGACACTCGGATAATCGAGGTTTTGTCAAGCAGCAGTAAATTACCGAAAAAATAATTCGGTGAAGCTAATTTATTAAATATTCGCCGACATTTGGTTCTACATCGAAGACACTAAACATTCAAATTCGTTAAGTTTAACTTAATTTATGTAAGTATTAAAACTGAATGGCATGGACACTAAGAGCGGTCCAGTCCGCAAGGTCCAAGCTGAGCTTTGAATTTGTGTGAGTGATTACCAAAAGTGGAAGGTGCGCGGCGGGAAAACCGGTTTAAACCAAGGAAAGGACGCATCGCGCTCTAGGCCGATGTCACACCTACACTATCTATGTGCACTCACACAGATGCAAAGCTCAGCTTAGACCTCGCGGACTGCACTGCAGTGCATTCGATACGAATTCGAAAAATGTCGGTCGAAGTAGCCATAGTACTACTTACATGAGGGGTTGCGCACGAGATCTGAACTCTGTCCTATTTATTTAGGATATCCAACAAAAGAACTCGGATCGGATACAGTGCAGAACCGCTCTAAGGCCTGCTGTCCGAGGAGGCATAAGATCATAGACGGGCATTCTTCATTATGATTGACGTACGCCTGCTTGCTGCTTAAACTTTGGTTGCCTAAGGCGTGAATTACACACAGACGGCGAAAGGTTAAAACCGCTAAGCCCACGCTCAAGCGTCGCGCAAATGGCGAAAGTACGGCGCGGCACAGGCGCACGTCGCCTTCGTACATCTTGTATGAAAACGATTTTAAGCGGCATCATGCCTGCGCCGCGCCTTCACCTTACGCCGACTTTGTATAATTCACACCTAAAAAAGCTATGAACTGACACACAATAAGAGACGTTTTTGACAGATGTTCATGACAGTCGATATATGACAGAACTGCTGTTCTAGGAAACCATAACTTTACAAATCTATGAAACTGTCGACGGAGCTGCGTCGCTGCATACAGACTTCAACACGTCTATGGATGTACGCCTCTGTGGACACTGGGCCGAACACTATTTCGAACGATGTGACATTTCTAGTAAACCTGAACCCCAATTGCGCAACAAACTTTCTTTCACAATCCGAAGGATTTTGAAGGAAATTCCTAATCCATTGATCCATGTTTGAAAAATCGTCTGCTCGACAACTTAAATGAATGTTTTTGAATTGTCAAAATGAGAGACATTGCAATAGTCACAGAACGTTCACTATAACCTTGTCCCTTGCTGTTATGTTGGCAACATTGCTTGTCAAGCCATTTTGAACTCTTTAGTTTAGAAACGAAGCTTGATAAACATTGGTGCCAACATGACGGCAAGGGGCAAGTTATAATGAATTGATTGCCTTAACCTCTTAGGGCTCGTTACCAGAGTCTCGAGGGGCAATTCCCGTAGTTTTTAAGAACGTTCGCATTCGCATCTCATTCGCAATCTGTTAAAAATACAATCAATTTACCGACATTTTTGGCAAGTTTGACAGTTAGCGACTTGAATGAGAATGTTTTTTAAGAGGGTTTATCCTGAAAGTTGGCAACGTCGCAAATAGATGTCAAATATTTCGCTGTTTTGATTAATTTGATAATATTTCTGTATGGAAATAAGAAATGTGGCTAACCAATTGACTAGAATATTGATTATGAAATGCAATAATTAATATCGTAACACCGAATAGTTAGTTTTAGATGTAAAAAAAGTATTTGGTAACTTTCCAAATGCCTTTTTTTCACCTAAAACGGGTACAACATCAAATTCAATGTTATAATTGCAATTCATTATTAATATTCTAGTCAATTGGTTAGCCACATTTCTTATTTCCATACAGTATTATTTCCAAATTAATCGAAACAGGTAAATATTTGACAGCTATTTACGACGTTGCCAACTTTTAGGATGCACCCTCTTAAGTACTAGTATTGGCCTTCTGATGATTTCCTATCTTTGAACCACAGGAAATAATAAGAAAACTGAAATTATCGTACTGTCAAAGTATCGCCGACGACTGTTTATTGATCAACATTCAACTTTTTAAGGTATTATGGCTTTGAACAGCACGCCTAGCATGACAACCATAGAAACGGGTTTTCTACGTCGACGGAAGAATATACAAAATGACAGATTGTGATTGTTTATCTGTCATTTTGTCTATTCTTCCGTCGACAAAACCTGTTTCTACGGTGATCATGCTACGTGTGCTGAGTGCTAATGGCTGTGTTGTTTATTAGATAACACCAATATGTTAGATAACACGCAGTAAAATCCATTTATTCTAAATTTTGAACGGTAAGGCCACACATATCACAATTGACAACATTCAAACATAAAATAACATTAAAGCCGAATTTAAATTACAATATGACGATTTTTACATGAAAAAGGGTGTCGATATAACAACGATAATAATAATTATTATAATGACACAACATCACGGCTGTATCCCCTAAGGATTTGGCAGAGGTGCACCTATAGTACACCCACATTTCGCCAGTTATGTTTAAGTCCCATGTAATACGGGGCGAGCCTATTACCATCAACCGGGCACAAAACCAGACTCCGGGTAGCTGAGAAATTCCTATTGAAAAAACCCAATAACATTTGCCCGACCTGGGAATCGAACCCTGGACCTCAGGCTCAGCAATAGCGCTTACCAGCGACCAGCGAGGTAGTCTCTGCCTCTGCCTGACCCTTCGGGAATTACACGCGTGATATATCATTTTATCGCTTCGAAATTTAAGACTATTTAAGAATAGTTAAGCGGAACAGATTACTAAATATATCTACGTCTATTGTATTTTATAACGGATTTCCGCAAAGTCACGCCTGAGTCAATTAACTATCTTTCATTGTGCCTGTTTTAATATAAATGTATTATATACAGCGCAAGGAGCGTAGTTCCAACTGTGTGTCCCACGACACCACTCGACTTTATTTCAAATATTTAAATGGCACTGTTGTTTCATGACCTTTCTTAACCTTTTAACAAGTAAACATTAATAATTCAATTTGCATTTAAGGCCATATAACATTAAAAATAAATGATTAATACACAATAAACATTATTCGTGTATATTCTCCTCTACACAATAGTAAAAGCGATTTAATATTCATAAGGTTTTGATTTCCTAAGAAAGCGGTGAACTGTCACACAATAACGGCTGTCCAATTACAGAGCGTTTTATGAGACCTTATTCAGCTGTTTTCAGCGTTTGTCCATAGAAAACTACGATTTTGTATGAGACGCGTACGCGTCCTTTCAGTTGCGGATAGCCTGAAAGGGCGCGTACGCGTTTCTCGCGTTTTGTTTGGGCAAACGCTGAATAAAGCTGAATAAGACGTGTGAGTAGTCCCTAAATGTCAAATACTGGTGAAAATAACAGATTTTTATGACAATCGTTATAATATGACGGAACCGTTTTCCTAGGAAACCAAAGCTCAGCAGAATCTAAAATTGTGTTAAAATAAGTACATATTTTTATAAAAAACAAAAAAAAAATTACTTACATAAAAAAATGCGAAGACATTGATTTCAATGAAAATAAAAAATCTATTTTGATAGAACATAATTATGTTTCCATAAAATAAAATTTAAAACTATTGGTATTTATTTAAAACGTTACATTTCAAGCTTCTACAATGTATTTAATAAAAAAGGTACGATCTAATAAAAGATATATAACGCTAGTTTTAATGAGTTAGAGAAAGTTCACAGATGTGTGTGATATCTATACACGGTTCACAGATGTCTATGATATCTATACACATTAAAAAAAAGAGTGTGTACATGACCATAAATGATAGAAGTGAAAACTTACGATTGAAGCCGAGTGTGCGCGACTCAGCGCCGAGTACACCCGATTCTGCGTCACCGACCTACTGGGGCCGAGTATACCCGATTCAGCGTCACCAATCTGAACGTGACGGTTCAGTTTCGTTCACTGTTCAGAAAGAAATAGCGCCTGAAGAAGTTTTCACTTCAAAAATTGTCAGTAAGAGGCTACGTCTGGTCATTGGGGTAACGCCACGGGCGATGCGATTTGCGTCAAGCAAGACCAGCCAGTTTATTTTCATTAAAGGTTTTTTTTAAATAATATTTTAATTATACATCGTTACCCGTGACGTCTATGAAAATTAACCAACTAATTAAAAATAGCGTCGTATACTTATTAATTATATAATATGATAATAATCCCATAACAATATCCCTATGGCACATGTATAAACTGAAATCGTAAGGAGTACCAAATACAATATTTTATTTAAAAAATTGACTCGTCTACTGCTACTCTTATTAACTAAAGAAAAGGTAAATTTTTCGTTTTTAATTGCGTCATCTGTAAAAAAAGAAACAAAAAAATAAGTTCTAAACAATGAAGGAATGTGGATTTTATTAATGAAACTGAACGCGTTCAGCACAACTAAAAACCGCGTTCAGGAGCTGTCAGTGTCAAAATTGTTGCCACTGTTAGCTCTTGAACGCGGTTTACGTGTTCGCCCATTTGGCAGATTTCACGAATGAAACTGAACGTTAACTATATCAGCACATCTAAAACTCGTTCGAGAGCTGTCAATGTCATCATTGTTATGGTATATTTGACACTGACAGGTCTTGAACGCGTTTATGATGGGTCGCGTTCAGTTTTATTGGTGAAGTTCGCCCTTAGTCGTAGAGTCGAGAATATATTGTGAGTTTGTGAAAACCATTTTTGGATTGAAGGATCCGTTTGCGAAATATTAAGCTTTAAAGTGCTAATTTTTGTTAGAGTCAAGTGTGTCCCCCCCCATAATTAGCTGTCAGCTTATTATGTGGCTAAGAGATAGCCACTACAGAATCGGCTTCTGAATCGATTCGATTCGTCATTATTTATACAGCGTGTATCAGTAATGTGTGATCATATTTAAGTGAATGGGACAGACCATCAAACTCCACAACTGGACCAACATCGTTATCATGAAAACAATATTTGCGGTCCCATACATTCGGGTCTATAGGTATAGGTATAATAGGTATTGAAGAGTTTTTTGCGATTCCCATGGAGAAAGTTGTTCAGTTTGATGGTCTGTACCACATCCTTAAATTTGACGACTGATGGATGCTGTATATTAGGTATAGTTCTCTTTTTGGCCAAGTTCATAGAAGTCCATGTCAGACTAGTTTATTAATTTTTTATGACTTATCGTGTCTGCCTTCCGTTTCTCCTAAGATTTCTGGCAGTTCTTAATCACCACTTTGAACTGGTGATCAACGCAAAACTCACCTTACTTCATGCTCATGTTACTATAGATGTCAAACTCGTCCATTCCATCCGGCTCGAAGGCTCGAATCTGCTCGAACAGCTCACTGTCCATGAAACTGTCAGTTTGCGCAGGCGTAGCCGCGCTGAAGTAGCTGTGGTGGTTATTGTGGACCGCAGATTGTCGAGTGGTGATTATTTTTCAATGGTGATTTGGAGTCCAGAGATGGTATTTTTTTTAGTGTCATTATTGTTTTTTTTAGTGTATTTTGTTGTGTTTGTTGTTCAGCATCCACCAATCAGGTAATCGGGAAAGAAAGAGAAAATGCAACACGTTATTAAGAGGAAGACGGTCGTTAAAAAAATATATAAAAAAACCTACAACCGTCGCCAAAAAGGCAGCACAGACAAGATAGACGCAGTTGTAGTCTATGGTACGGTAAAATAAATTGTTTTCATTATTTAAAAAAGTAAATAATATTTTAAAATAAACGACCGTCTGTGTTGCATTTTCGCGATGGGTTCGCTCTTAAGAAAAAATGTCTTTAAAAATCTTTTTTTATAGACATCGACTGAAAATATATATTTTTTTAAATTTAATAAGGTTTATTCAGACATTTTTTCTCAACAAGAAAATAAAAATCTCGTATTATTTTTTGTCACATATAATATTACAAATACATCAATTCAAAACATACATACATGCGTCCAACATCGTAACATCGCCATGTAAAGATAAAAATTACTTTGGTGCATCAAAACTTCTAATCTTATTATTTTTGCAAGATTCGCAATAAACCCTATTTCTTTAAATTCACGTATAAATAAGCGGCTTAAAAATACTGATTAAAATTTGAAAAAATTATAATTTATAAACAATTTTGTTTTTTTTCAAAAAATATAAAAGCTATTTTAGTCAAAACCTATTAGGATTTGAAGTTTCGACTAACCAAAGCTGTCATGCCTAGCCCCACACATATTTAGAGAGCCTGGTTATTATAAATTACCTACAATCGGATAATTTTTGTGCCAGTTTCCAAAATCTTTGGACAGCATTTTCTTGGTGTACTTTTATTGTAATAGAATTTTGAGATAACTAACTTAACAAAGCTGGGGACTTGTTGCGCCACTTCGTCCCAGCTAAAGCACTAGGAATTGATTGTCCGTCGCGCGAAGTGTTAAGAAGAAAGAAAGAAAGAAAGAAAGAAAAAAGAAAGTCAACACACACATTCCTCTTATGGCGTTTCCGTAGCAGCATACGACATCTTACGATGCAGTAGTGAGAATCTTATGACTTAAATCTTAGGATTGTGGTCCAAGTTGAATGCCACGTTGAAATATCAATTTAAGAAAATTATAGAAAGTCGATAAGTATAGAGGATGTAGTAGTTCTTTGAGCGATCGCTTATATATTAAGAAATTATGTGTGGAGCCGACAATGTTTTTTTTTTTTAATTTTTCTATCTTATTACACCTAACTAGAGATAATAGTCACATCCATTTAAGATATTTTTCACATAAATTCGTTAATTTTATTAACTATTTAACCAACCGATCAGAAAATTAACATGCCAACGCTTTTATCCGAAGGACTTTCCGAATAAAAAATAAAAAAACTAGTAATTTTGGTCAAAACTTAATAAGTACTAAAAATTGTTTTTTTTTTGTCAAAAATTCCTTCGGCGCGTCAGCGAACATTATCAATTTGTATCAATAATTGACCGATTTATTACTTATAATTACAACATTCAATATATCTAGCCTATTCGTTTATTTGGTTTCTGACGTTTAAGTGACAGCTGTCAGTTTGAAAAGCGCGCAATGTTCGTTTGATTATAAAATAATCGTTGTATCTTTAGGGAAAGTAGCTGATACAAATTCTCTTATTTTTATCAGATACTGGTCCTGCAGACAGAATTTCGGCCATGGCGGCCAATCTCAGCGGAGACGAGCCATCTTCACTAGCCGTGCACAAATGTGTGCGCAGACAAAGGATTTTAGATATTCAGATATTGGTGAATCATCCAATTTTCTCGAATTGAGTTGCGGAAAACATGTGTGTATTTTTTTGTTTCCGATTCTAAGACACTTGTGCGCTTTTATCGTTTTTCTTAGCGACAGATAGACTGTATGACGTAGTCTTAGACTATTTCTTTTCAAGCTGTTCACAAATGAAGAAAAAATATTTTTAAATTTCCGAAAGGGTGCCTCGTGTTCAAAGAATAAAAAAAGCACTTACTTATTTTATAACTTAAATAAAATGTCATGTTTATAAAACTGTACTTAAAATAATAATAAAATATAAAATTAATTTAAGAAAATTAGCACCGAATTTATACAAAGAAAAATACTAATAAAAATTAATCACAATGTTTTTTATGTTTTCTTTTTTCCTTTTTTACTGTATCATGAGCAGTATTTTGAATAAATCAAAATAAGAATGATTAAGTAAGTAAAATTATCGAGACTTATAATTAACCTATTTATTGGGCAAATGTGGTAAAAATATAACAAAAAATATAAATATATTTACCACCTCCCAGCCCACACACCTACTTAATTAAAAACAATATTAAGCTAAACTATTTATAACTAAATTTCAAAAGAAATTATTTATTTAATAAAAAGAGGAAAATTTAAAATGCAATTTCATGGACCCCAGGTTAGTTTAGGAGAGTTTTTTTTTAATAAAAATATATTTTTATATAATAAGTAATCCACCTCGAAGACTGATCAACGGATTTCCTATATTGTGGTATGAAAAAACGCGAAAAAAAAATCAACTGCACCAAAAACAATACCTATCTACTCTACCCGAATTTTTATTTAAGTATTTATTCATTTGTGCACAATTGTATGGAAGAACTGATTAATTTTTCGCAATGTATGTACCACACCCTTAAATACGACCACAATTTTCAGTTACACGTTGTATTTTTCTTGTCAATCGAAAAATGTTGATCAATCTCCAAGATTAAAAATAGAAGAAAGATAGATTTCTTTAGGAAATATCAGTCGCTTTTTGAGAATATATTTTTAAATATAGAAATAGAATTTTCAAAACAATCTAAAGAGAAGGACGGCATCACATTGACGATGATGATTTTATTTTGTAAATATTGTAAATTATTTGGGACTAAGTAATATTTATTTTTTAGATATGATTTTTTGTCTGGAGTGATGTTTTTTCTGAGACTGTAAGCGATATTAAATTTTATCGTAATTTTTCGTCCAGTATTACCTTTATTTTTCTTTTTTTGTTACTATAGTTCTTTTTTGGAACGATGTTCCATAACGCACGTTATAATCTGCGCACTTGGCGAATGAGAAGCTAGACCGGAATAAGTGTAACATTTTGACCGTCACGACACTTTTGCTCTAGCATTCTCTTTATTTGGCGTTTTTTCATTGGGTTACCCTCAAACGTTGTTAATGTATTGCATAGTGCCTGTTATTTAAAGTGAGTACACTTGAGCATTTTGTCGAGCATTTCCATGTAATGTAACATTCCTGCGAATGCTCGACGCTGCGTTCGACGTAATGTTCAGCGCGATTTCTTTGTAACATCACCGAGTGAACTTGAACAAGTAACGACCTGCCCTCGGCCCGCGCACCTCACTCCGCGTCGCCCGCGTTGAACTTTAATTTCGGAACTCGGTGTCTTTGGTTTTGAATTTTCGTTTTAAGACACCGACTTCCGAAATTAAAGTTATTTTTCACTTTCTAGTGTTTTTTTGGAAGTCGGTTGGTTTTTTTTGTAAAAAGTTTTTATTTTTCACTTTTTAGTTGTGGTACCTAACCCCTACTAGTTCGAATATCACGACCTGCTATGTAAATAACAGTGACAGGAAAATTTTAAAAGATCGTCCATATAGGCTAAGTGGGAAAAATACGTATTAATGAAGCTAACTCAAACAGTACTCAAGCTAAGTTAATAAAATTTATATGGGACCACCTTGAGAGCATATCCTTTCAAACAAAAAAAGAATTTTCAAAATCCGTCCACAATTGATGAAAAAATCGACGGACATACACAAAAAAAAAAAACATACATACGCTACGAACATATAACCTCCTCCTTTTTGGAAGTCGGTTAAAAACCAATACGCTCGTTGGTTTTTTCTAACAAACTATCGAGTTCGTTTTTGTTAGAAGTAAATGCTCAAATTGCTCAAGTGTATACTCACTTTAATACACAATGTACAGTGAATGGAACTTCGTTTCAACCCCACGGTGTCCCACGACACCTCTCGACTTATTTTTTTTTTTATTCTGCCTTTATACTTATAATTTAATAGACAATTTTTAATTGCACTACTCCATGTAACAATAATTTATATATGCCAATATTCAATATAGTATAATTATATCCAATTATAATGTAATAATTGCCAATAGGTTAGTACATTGTATTTAGTTATTAGATATTAAATATAAATCGGACATTTTTTAATATTTAACGATAAAAGTTATTCCCAACATTGATATATTATAATAAATATTTCAAAAATCAATATTTAGAAACAGGACGTTTAACTGAAACGGTGCCTGGGGTGCGCGGTGCAGGACCCGGGTTGCTGACGCTCGTCAGCGTTCTTCTAACTGAACCAACAGCTGTGCTGCTCGACAGTTTGTTGCGCCACTTCTTCCCAGCTAAAGCACTAGGAAGTGGTGAAGGGTGCGCGTTTTGAGGGACCATCTTATGTAATTCTGACGTTCCAATCGTGCTGATTCTCTGCCTAGTTTGAATACATGACTTTTGTTTTTCTTTTTTTTAATGAGAACGTTCGCGAGACACTGGGCTCTCGCGACACGTCACCACGCTCTATCGCACCGCACAGCTACCTTAGACACCGTCTCAATGAAGCCGTATACCTGTATGATAGGATACAAGCCGTATTTTTAAAATAATCTAACATACAGCGTAAATTAGAATATTTAAAAAAAATAACATGCTCATTTTAATTTTTTATCAAAATACAATATTTTGCGGTTATTTTGGCGATTATTATTCATTTGAATATAGCCAACCTACTCTATAAAATGTCAGTGTCAAAACTTTGGTGAAGTGAGCCGTCAATAGTGTTCACATCAGCCGATCGATTCTGTAAAAATCTCACCGTGAAAAAAACTAAGGTGAAGTGAGCTTGACGAGCTGTCGTTCCATCTAATACTAGGGATTGGGAGCTCAATTCACCTAAGTGGTCACGGTGAGATTCTTACAGAATGGATAAGCTGGTGGAATCTCACTTTACCTATGTTTGTGAACAGACAGCTGTTTACTTTTCAAACACATGCTGTATGCTGTAATAAATGTAAAAAGGCTAACATGAATATTTTTTACTGAAACAGCGCAAAAACATTCAACACATTTTGTTTTAAATTCGTATAAAGAACCCTGAATCCTAATTTTTCAATTTGGTCGAAAAACATGTGATATGTTTTTATTAAGAATACCGAACGACAATATAAAGTAACTTATGTATGTAGTACTTAGACGATTTTAAAACATCTTTCTGTTTCTGTCAGTCGTTTGACAAATGATAGAGACGGAATGATGATTTTAAATGTTAAGTCTATTTCGAAACGTATTTAGTGATTTGTGGTCAGACAAGTATATGACAGATTAAATACATTATATTTCTGTTGACATGTGCCAACACAAATGCTGGCCATTTAAAAGTTAATGATTAAATCGTTTTAAGTGAAAGTCCGAGTGCGGCACTGTTATTTTGGTATTATTCTAATTTAGTAGCAAAATATATATATTTTGAGGAAATCCATAATTTTATTTTTTGAAATATATATTTTTGTATTTTTATCTTACTTGTATAATATGTGCATTTAAGCCGCAAAATAATATGAAATGCCGTAAATTAATAAATATTTCGAAAAAATAAATATTTTGTTCGCTTTAATTTTGAAATAAAAGATTTGATTTGGAATAAAAAACTTAAGTACTAGCCCGATATAAATACACTTCTATAATTCCGGCAATGAAACTTATCGATAAAATAACCTCCTTTTTCGAAGGCGGGTTAAAAAGAATACTGTTAAAGACGAAACACTTATATTAAATATTAATTAAAATAAATGCGAATACCGTAAAAACTATATCGAATTCATAATACTGTTTTTTTGTGCCAATTTGCATTGCACATTAAGGTGCGTCTACACAATGCGTGGACGGACGCACCTTTAAAAAAGTTTTTATTTTGGATCGCAATCTTAAAAGTCAAACTTGGCATACACACGTTTTTTTTAAAATTATAATCAAAAATCTTAAATAAACCACATGAGCAATAACGCATATTATATCAGAGATGAAAAAAAAAATACAGCTTGGCAAAACGCAGAAAATTTAATAAAAATAGAAACTGAATATTCCAACGATGTCGTGATGACCCAGTGGGTAAAGTCTCGCCTGTCATGCACGAGGTCCTGGTTTCAAATCCCGTCAAGTATATGACGAATTCATAACACCCTAAATCTGGGACATGTTGCATAAAAATGTTTTTCGAAACTTTTTCTACGCTGTATAAATAAAACGTGTTTTTTTTTAAAACAAACCGCCTAAAATTGTGATCCAAAATGAACAAAAAAAAAAATTTTTAACATTAATTTTCGATATTGCACTTAATCTAAGAATCAAAAACTTCGAGTCATGGTTTACAAATTAACTAGTAAAAAATCCGATTACAGTTGGAGAATTGTTGTTCCACAGCTAAAAACAAAGAAACAGTGTTATAGATAAAGGCTTGAAACCACAGAGCAGGAGAGACGCCTCGGACGCCATAACTAAAGGCGGCTTCGACAACAATGGTGCCGATTCCCTTGTTCACAAACTAAACTAAATTTAAGTTCAGTGCATCCTTTTCTTTCTATTTCATTAAGAAAAGGACAGAAGATAAGTTTTAGTTTAGTCCTGTCAAATTATTCAGCGCCTGTCACTACTCTATATAAGTTTAGATGTGATTAAAAACTTGCCGACAAAAATTACGTCAATTTACGTCAGGCGCTGATTAATTTCAGGGCAACGTCGCAAATAGCCGTCAAATATTTATTTGACAGCTACTTGCGACGTTGCCGACTTTCAGAATGCACGCTCATAACTTTGCAAGCAACATGCTAATGTACCGTATTGTTGCTAAAAATTGTTTCTAATGAATTGACTTAAAGATTACAAGTTTACGTCTTTGTCAACTAAGTTAGCCAAGTTAGCATCTTTCTAAAGAAAGTTCACTCGTTATTAGGCCCTGGCCAAACTCGCGCGAATACCACGGGGAATGTCGGACAAATATTCTAGCGCCGATTGTGTACTTTTATAATTTCGCTACACCTTTATAGTTAGTTGACCCAATGGTGCCGATTCCCTTGTTCACAAACAAAACTAAATTTAAGTTCAGTGCATCTTTTTCTTTCTATTATATTAAGAAAAGGACAGAAGATATATATTAGTTTAGTCCTGTCAAATTAATCAGCGCCTGACGTAAATTGACGTAATTTTAGTAGACAAGTTTTTAATCACGTCTAAACTTGTATGGAGTAGTGACAGATTTGACAGGACTAAACTAAAATGTATCTTCTGTCCTTTTCTTAATTAAATAGAAAGAACAAGATGCACTGAACTTAAGTTTAGTTTAGTTTGTGAACAAGGGAATCGGCACCAGTGTGCGCTTTTATAATTACTAACGAGACGTTCATGAATGTCCACGTCTGCGTGACGGCATCACGATAACACAGGGAAGAAATATGTATGTAAATACAAGGCCCCATTAAAATAGATGGAAAAATTTTAACACAGCGTTCAGTACGTCTTACCAAAGATGTCCAAACAAAAAAAAAGTGATTTTATTTTGACCTAAAATAATAAATGGCAGTGGTGCCGATTCCCTTGTTCACAAACTAAACTAAATTTAAGTTCAGTGCATCTTGTTCTTTCTATTTCATTAAAAAAAGGACAGAAGATACATTTTAGTTTAGTCCTGTCAAATCTGTCACTACTCCATACAAGTTTAGACGTGATTAAAAACTTGCCGATTAAAATTACGTCAATTTACGTCAGGCGCTGATTAATTTGACAGGACTAAACTAAAATATATCTTCTGTCCTTTTCTTAATGAAATAGAAAGAAAAAGATGCACTGAACTTAAATTTAGTTTAGTTTGTGAACAATGGAATCGGCACCATTGGGTAACCAACATTTTTAGTGTATTTTCGTTAGCAAGTTTTTTTTCTTAAGTATCTAATGTTTTTCCTATTATTATTTTTTACCATTGTCCTTATTATGGTGGTCTGAATGATTTCTAAAAGTTTGTCCATCTATTTTAATGGGACCTTATATATGAAGAAGCTTTTAAATTTCCGTCCACGATAACGTTATAACTTGCACGTATTTCGATACATTTCACTTCCATACGTGGACACCCACGATAGTATTGTCACGAAAGAAATTATAAACGCGCACACTGTGTCAACTAACTATGAGGGTGTTCGAACCGGCGCTAAAAGTCGCGCTCGCGTAGTCGCGTCCCGCATCCCGCGCGGGATTCGCCTCAGTGTGGCCAGAGCTTTAAGCCTGGCGAATGAATGATTAAAGTATGAAGATTTTTAGCCTCATTTTTTAAGGCCTTTGTAAAGAGTGGCCGATAGGAGGCTTGAACTTTTTCAAACTATAGACTTTTGCATGAAATACAAGGTCGAGACAACAATACGTCAATAAACTTCGTATAGCTAATGACGTTATCAGTCTGCATACGAAAATTCAATCAAATATCTCCAATAGTTTAGTCACTATAGCTAGTCAAAGATTGACAAAACCCATACTCAGCGCATCACAACTATTTAGTTTGTAAAAAAAAATTACATTTTCAATTTTGATTAGGATTTATTTCATAGTAATTTTTTTTTTTTTTGTTGTGTATTATTTTCGTATTGCGTCTCCATATTGCATAATTTAGTTTAAAAAAACGACTCATTATTTTTCAAACATAGGCCAAAAAACGTAGGTATGAAAGATTTAGAGTGCACTTAAAAATAAATTATTCCTAGACTAAATAAAAATAATTGCTAAATAATAAAAAAAATGTAGACCTTAGAATTTTCGTTACAAAAAAAAAAATTGCAGTAAAAACTTAAAAATAATAAAAAATATATAAAAAACAGGATGTGACTATTAAAATTAAAACGAATAAACTAAAATTATTAATACTAATTATATTTCACTTCAGTTCGGCATCCAAAAAAATATTAAAAATGACTTTCAGAAATCAATCATGTACCTATAGGAAGAAAAAATAAAATTAACGATATAAAAAAACGAAACAAAAAAATAAAAAACTGCCAATTATTGTCTACAGAATTAGTGCTAGGTAGGCCGAGATCTACAAGCGTTACTTAGCACGTACTTTGGCTCAGATTATTCCTGTCACAACTATCTATCTATCTTACTAAGTGCTCAAATACACGAGCGGCACGTAAACAGGGTACGTGTCGGGGGTTTTAGTTGCCTCTGGCGTCGACGCGTGACGGTAGTTGCAGTTGCCAATGCCGTCGACAAGCGACGGTGGTTGCAGTTGCCTATGCCGTCGACGTTTGCAGTTGCCTCTGCCGTCAACGCGTGTCGGTGGTTGCAGTTGTCTATGCCATCGACGGTTTTAGTTGCCAATACCGTCGACAAGTGACGGTGGTTGCAGTTGCCTTTGCCGTCGACGTTTGCAGTTGCCTCTGCCGTCGACGCGTGACGGTGGTTGCAGTTGCCTATGCCGTCGACGTTTGCAGTTGCCTCTGCCGTCAACGCGTGTCGGTGGTTGCAGTTGCCTCTGCCGTCGACGCGTGTCGGTGGTTGCAGTTGCCTATGCCGTCGACGGTTGTAGTTGCCTCTGGCGTCGACGCGTGACGGTAGTTGCAGTTGCCAATGCCGTCGACAAGCGACGGTGGTTGCAGTTGCCTATGCCGTCGACGGTTGTAGTTGCCTCTGCCGTCGAAGCGTGTCGGTGGTTGCAGTTGTCTATGCCATCGACGGTTGTAGTTGCCAATGCAGTCGACAAGTGACGGTGGTTGCAGTTGCCTATGCCGTCGACGGTTGTAGTTGCCTCTGCCATCGACGCGTGTCGGTGGTTGCAGTTGTCCTCTACCGTTGACGCGTGGCGCTCGTGTGTATGAGCACTCAGATATGAAGAAGGGAAACTTGTCTTCGCCGAAGAACGCATTATGCAACGTTTATAGATCTGAGTGATCTTTTAAAACCAAAGCTACAGTTTTATAGAAGAGCGGTGGCTGCTCTAAAGAAAATGAGGATACGGGGCACGATGCCAAAAAAAAAAACCATCTCATCTCGAAGAAAACCCACCAACTTACGTTCATAAATAACGTTTCTGTGACGTCATTCGCCACTAAATTGCAGACGCTATGTGCGGATACCGCTCTTCTAAGAAACCGTAGATTTACCTATCTCTGTCCTCCAAAAAACCAAAATTTTAGAGGTATTGGTTTTTTACTCTAAATTTTAGAGTGAGTGGTTTTTTTAGTCTAAAGCGTGACTAACCTGCTCTGAACGCTGGGCGTGTTGCGGTGCGAGTCAGGCGAGTGCGCGTAGGCAGGCGACGATGACATGTAGGGCGGCAGCGTCGTCACCAGCACCGGCTTTACGTAGCCGTTCTTTAGCATCTCGTTCTCTGTTCACAGGAGTGAAGGATATAACATAACATCACGCCTGTAATCTCCGAAGGGTTAGGTAGAGGTGTATGTATAGGCCGAGCAGTTTCTGCTTAGCCGTTAGATATTCCTTTTTAGGGTTCCGTAGTAAACAAGGAACGCTTATAGTTTCGCCATGTCCGTCTGTCTGTCTGTCTGTCCCCCGGCTTAGCGCAGAGACTGTTAGTACTAGAAAGCTGTAATTTGGCATGAGTATACACATTAACTACGCCGACAAAGTGGTAAAATAAAATCATGAAAAAAAAAAAATGGTGGACCTCCCCTACACGTAAAGAGGGTTTTTTTTTTGTCTATCCCATGGTGTGGGGTATTTTACCACTTTGTCGGCGTAGTTAATATGTATACTCATGCAACATGTCTATTTCAAAATGAATGATGTAACTAATATTTTGTAACAATTTTTTGATTTAAAAGAGTGTCCGTGGAGTTCCCTGCCCGTTCTTCTCCATAGGTGCCTACTACGCATTGGAATGGGCAACTAGCTTCATATTTCAGACTGACTGAATCCTTGACAATTCAAAAGTGGCTGTAAATGGTTTAATTGAAATAAATACTTTCGAGTTTGAGTGTAACGATTGTAGATAGACCAATAAAAAAATAAACTCACCGGGCTTAGTGTAGTACTTGGAGAACACGTCATCTTTAGCGATGTTGGGGTACAGGAACTGCAGCTGGGTGAGGTCCAGCACGCGGTCTGCGAGAGAGCGCAGCATCAGGTCACGAGACGTGAACGGCTGCAGGCTGAACACCTCGTTACCCTCTGGAAGAGAATAATTATAGTAAAATAAAACTTACATTTTCTCCACACAGTTTATGTAAGTGTGGCTACGAATCAATGACTTGACGTCACACAAATCCTGCATCGCGAGACTATCTGACATCAATCGTTGGGCAGTTGGGCAATGTTCCCACTGCAGGGAAACAGGCCTCCTCTCTGCGAGAGGGAGTGGGCTGTCATCTACCACGCGGGACCAGTGCGGGTTGGTAGATGTCACGTATTCGAATTTTTCGTATAAAGTATACAACATGGAGACGATTTAAAAAACCCACAATACTAATGCATAGGAGTATTTAGGAACTATCAAATAAATCCTAACATTGAAATTATAAAAGTGATTTTACTTAACAAACTAAATACATAGTAGTGATGGGCCGACTATGGGTTTTGCCAATCTTTGACTAGCTATAGTGACCAAATTATTGGATATCTTTGACTGAATAATGTTGGGGTCGGCTTCCAGTCTAACCGGATGCAGCTGAATACCAGTATTTTACATGGAGCGATTGCCTATCTGACCTCCACAACCAAGTAACTGGGTAATACGATAATCCTTGCCCGGAGAGACTGGTTGTCAGACTTTCGGGCTTCTGAGAACTCGTAACAACTGTCAAAGATCCAGGAGCCGGCCAGCCGGGACCAACGGCTTAACGTGCTTTAAAGATGGTCACCCATTCACGGACCAACCCCGGCAAGCGTAGCTTAACCTAATCGACCCGCGCGCCTGTTATTACTTAGCCACGACCTCCTCCCACTCTGTGATATAGTTTTATCCTAGTACAGGCATCATACATTGTAATATCTACATTATTTCTAAGATTTATACTGTGTTTATTTATTTATTTATAGAGGTACACCAACAGCTTCTGTATATAATATTTCTTAAGAACTAGGTAACAATAGCCTCGGACTTATACAGACGCCAATTACAGGATAACCAGCAATCACAGAGTATCACTGTATTTTACCAATTTTATTTTTGAAGAAATTTTATTATTATTATTATTCTAAAATCACATGACAATTTAAAATCAGTGACTCTAAAATCAACACTTACCGCCAACCCAAGCAATGGTGATGCCTCCAAGCTCAGAATCAGAGAACCGCAGCAAGAAGGTGCCCGAGGGACACTTTGAGAGCATCTCCTCCGCCTGCTTCTTCTGTATGAAGCCCATGATCAAGCTGCAATATAAAACACACGCATGAATACACATATCATCAAGCTTGTATACCCCAAAGTGTTAGGCAGAGGTGTACCTATAGTACACCCACATTTCGCCAGTTTTATTTAAGAGGGTGCATTCTGAAAGTGGGCAACGTCGCAAATAGATGTCAAATATATCGCTGTTTTGATTAATTTGGCAATATTACTGTATGAAAATATGAAATATGGCTAACTAGTGAACTAGAATATTAATATTGAATTGCAATTATAGCACTGAATTTGATGTTGTAACAGTTTTAGGTGTAAAAAAGTCATTTCTTGTCAGTCAGGAAAGTCAGTAAATAATGAAAGAAAGAAGAGAAAGAAGAGAAAGAAAGAAAGAAAGAAGAAAGAATAACGTTTGTTCGGACACAAATAAAAAAAAAAAGTAAAACACTGAAAATAATATACAACAATAGTGTGCCTCACGGCTGCGCCATATTAAATGTTCTTATTTATAAATACTTACTGATCGCACCACAATGTCCTCAAATAGTCCCTGGTCACTTTAACGACCATGTAGAACCATTCCCAGAACGTGAAGTTCCTCTCCGGAAGAGCATCCTTACAGAACTGTGTCCAGGACACAGGCATAGCGTTGAGCTCCATCGTGTTGACAGGCAGGCAGGTCCTGGGGACAGCGCATATACTTCATATTACATATAGCATACGTCCAACAGCCGATAGGAGTGTTGTCCCACATCTTTTAGACCATATGCATCGCAGGAGCGTTGCAATAACTGATGAAGATGCATGATTTCAAATATTCAGAATTAATGATTCTAGATGTTCAGAATTAATCAAACAACAAAAATCTACGGTAATTCCTTGCGCGGATATACGAGCTTGAAAAATGCTGTTTTCAGTATGTTTTTAGTTAAAAGAATAATAATCTAATTGTAGTAATAGATTTTTATGGCAGTAAAAATCGCAGTTATCATTTGCTTTAAAACTACGGGCGAATTTCACCAATAAAAACTGAAAGCGATCAGCACATTAACCACGTTTAAGAGCTGTCAGTGTCATTATTTTCTTTGGAATATTAACACTGCCAGCTCTTGAACCTAAGGATTATTCTACATATTTGAGATCAGCCGGTCTATTCTGTTAAAATCTCACCGTGAAAACTTAAGTGAAGTGAGCTGCAAATAGTGTCAATTCCAAGCATCGGGTGGACTGACAGCTCACTTCACCTAAGTTTTCACGGTGAGATGGTTACAGAATAGCACTGCAGATTATCTTGTGTCTTAAAACCAGTCGCTTGACCATAAAAGCTAAAATTCTCACCCAAAACTCATCAGAATCCTTCCAGGGTTTCCACCTACCTGAAACCCTGGAAACGTTCAAAACTAGAGGTTTTACCTGAAGATCTTTTCAGCCAGGAATCTCAAGTTATCCTCAGACAGATCCCCTCCGGTTGCCGAACAGAACTTGATGCGGAGCGTCTCAGCGAGTTGGCCCCATGTCACCTTAGGACAACGAAAACTGAGAGTGAGTTTTTTATACAAGACTTGAGGGCGAAAACCGAAGTTATGAGAAAATGTCGGGCGGTTTTGTGAACTTAATACATTAAGGGCCTATTTCAACAATGAAACTGGGATCAAGAGCGTTCAGTGTCATCTTTATTGAGGAATATTGACATTGACAGTTCTTGAACTCAGTTTAGATTTAGGTGATCGCATTCAGGTTCATCGGTGAAATCAGGCCTTAGTATTTATGCACTTCATAGCTTGAACAGGTTCAACCTAGTTTAGACAAATAAGCAACTGTGCTTTATTTTAATAGTATAGAATCTTTTTTTTTTTCTAACTGAACAAACAGCTGTGCTTATGGGGTGTTTGCCGCACCACTTCTTCTTCCCAGCTAAAGCACTAGGAAGTGGTGACGGGTGGGCGTTTTGGGGCACTGTCTTATGTAATTTTGACGTTCGAAAAGTGCTGATTCTCAGCCTAGTTTGAATAAATGAATTTTGATTTTAATACTGCAGTGGTGGCCCAGTGGTAACACTTTGTGAAATTTATTTCATCACCACTGCTCTCAAAACGGTGAAGGAAAACATCGTGAGGAAACCGGCATGTCTTAGAAACAAAAATTCGAAGACATGTGACATCTACCAACCCGCACTGGACCCGCGTGGTGGATAACGACCCACTCTCACAGAGGAGGCCTGTGTCCCAGCTGTGGGAACGTAATATGCTGATTTTGCTGGTATTTTGTGCCTCTTTTTATAAAAAATAAACGATTATTACACATATTTCTCATAACTTCCGTTTCCGCCCTACAGGCCGTCTCAAGCACTCACCCGGATCAAGTGGAACGGCGTCTGCATCCGGGATGTAGGGAATAAGGTCAAACAATAGAATTTTAATAGATAAATACAAATACAGAGCCAATAATTATACAAACACCCTGTACCTGTCACACTGAAGCCCAGCGGGGTAATTGCGTAACACACTACGGGCGAATTTTAGCAATAAAACTGAACGCGATAAGTACATAAACCTCGTTTAAGAGCTGTCAGTGTCATTATTTTATTTGGAATATTGACACTGACAGCTCTTGAACTCGGGTTAGATGGGTTGATCAGGTTCAGTTTCATTGGTGAAATTCGCACTTACAGTACAGTCCGCGAGGTTTAAGCTGAGCTTCGCATTTGTGTGAGTGATTACCAAAAGTGGAAGGTGCGCGGCGGAGTAAACCGGTTTAAAATAAACAAAGAACGCGTCGCGCTCTAGGCCGACGTTACACCTACACTATCTATGTGCCCTCACACAAATGAAAAACTCAGCTTAGATCTCGCGGACTGTATCATTGCGTTATTAACGTTGTTGAGTAGACAAATTATTCGAACGTATGAAGCAGTAGATTAGCAATATCCTTCAAAATCATTCAGATTATGATTGATAGTATGTTAGGCAATTAGGGTTTCGCGATTTTCAACGCTCTGCTTAGCGCTGAGAATTGGAAGTCCAACAGCGTGTTTTCTTGACGCATTGGGATGCGCTTTGTTGAGCTCCTTGAGTCCTGAGTTGAGCTGCACGATTACTGACAAATGCGTGCACTGACTGGACAGGTCCACTCAATATGTGTGGTTCTTTCCTCAAAAGACCATTTCAGACACGAATCTACATATTCTTCACATGATCTGACCAAGATTATGTCTGGACTTTAAAGAGACTGTGACCTCTGAGTTTGTTTCGGCCTTTCTTCTCAGAGTAGTCAGATAGGAGACGCCGACCTCATCTTGTTTTAAATCATGTGATTGACGTGTAAAAGTGTTTGTACAAACCCACTTCATTCATTCTGCCTAGCCTTTTCCCAATCATGTTGGGGTCGGCTTCCAGTCTAACCGGATGCAGCTGAATACCAGTATTTTACATGGAGCGACTGCCTATCTGACCTCCACAACCCAGTAACAGGGTAATACGATACCCCTTGGTAAGACTGGTTGTCAGACTTTCGGGCTTCTGACGACTCGTAACGACTGTCAAAGATCCACGAATGACAGCCAAAAATTGTACAAACCTACTTACGGAAAATAAATCATTTATCATACATACCATAGAGATCCTTAATAATAAAAAACTCATCCTGTTTGGTTTCGTGAAAACTTTTGCAAGTTTTGTTTGTTACCTTACCTTTTCATAAATTACTATTTCGGCCTCATTAAGAAACAAGATTTACCTTCAGATACAGGTTTAAACAATAGAGCCGTTAATTAATTTTGAATTTTATTCCGACAGCATTAAAGTTCTAAATGCAAATCTGATTTTAAACAAAGTTGTAATTTTTTTTATTAAGAATTCTATCTCAGTCGGAATTAGGTTCGAAATACAAAAACTGGCTGGATGAAAGTAAGGACTTGTTTCGTAATGAGATGCGTTACGTTTCTCGCTCTGCACTTCAAAAGAGAGTGGAGAGCGTCGAGCGGCAAACCCAAAATCAACTTTATTTACGCAGCAGTAAAGTTGATTGTTGCTTGTAAAATTGTAAAAAAAATACTGCTATTTTCACTTAAACAAATACCAACTTTACCCCAGTGACCACAAAGTTGATTTTCCGTCCGCAGAGTTTATATAGGGACTTACCTTGTCGGGCACAGCGAAGGGTACTCGCCCGGGCGGGCTGAAGGCGTTGTCCCAGGTCACGGTGGCCCAGCCGTGCGGCTCCTGGTTGCCGTGCACTATCACCACGACGGGCAGCGACAGCGTCCATACCTGCGGGGTACGCATAATAAATACGCATGTTTTTGATCGAACCTCTAATACTTCCTATTTTGCGCTCCTAACAAAAAAAACCAACCGACTTCCAAAAACGCACTACAAAGTGAAAAATAATTTTAATAATGGTTTAAAAATAGTTTTTTGCCACCGACTTCTCTCTTCCTCGAGAGCAAACCCTTTCACAAAAAAAAAAAAAAAGAAATCGATGAATATACATTAAAAAAAAAACAAACCTACGCTACGAACATATAACCTTCTCCTTTTTAGAAGTCGGTTAAAAATATATATTGAACACTCTAATATAATGATTGCGCCTCTGTTTGTGAACCTCTAATAATTCCTATTTTGGGTAAAAATACTAAATAACCAAGTGACTGTGACGAACTTGGATGTAGCACTCGCCGGCTATTACCGCGGCACCGCTTGCTCCGTTCGCTCGGCTCGGGCGCAGTAGGTCACAGTTTTAACCTAAACCATTTGGTCGAGGTGCACACCGACCAAATGGGTCATCCAGTTCTGGACATGGACGTCGACGAGGCGAATCATTAGGAGGTTCCGCTCTCAGGAGCCCAGCCCCCCCCCCGTGGGCTAATATTTTTGATGATTTTTTATTTAACATTAAAAATGTTTTTTTTTATTGAACCACAACTCGGAACTCTTGGCCTGAATCTCAACTGATGGTAAGTGATGATCAGGCCGAAGGTGGAAGCGAGCTTCACCCGGAATCCTCAACCACAGAGGAACTGGCTATCTTATCTCTAACTGCCTGAACTAAAGCTAATTGCTAAAGTACTAACATTATTGTTATGGCGACAAACTTCCACCATCCAAAACGAGCAGAAAATTTTGCTCCCACTGGGAATCGAACCCGGGACCTCTGGGTCTGAGACAGGTGGTCTACCCACTAGACCACAGAGGCGGTAATTTTTTTTATTTGTAATTAAATGATAAATGCTTCTCATCCAGCTCTTTGATGCCTTGCATTAATGACAACTCACTTGGAACACCAGCTCGCCTCCTCCCACGTTGAACTGTGACTGGAACAGCAGCGTCAGCTTCTCGTCCATGACGCTCTCTGTGCCTTTCTTCTCAGCGCGTTTGATCTTGCGCAGTTGCATGTTCCTGGTGACAAATATTTATTTTTATACTTCTTAAAAGATAGCTTGATCTCTGCGACAGCTGTCAGTAAAATCACGCGCCTAAGAAGTCCTGAATTTCATATTAGTACAGACCTGGGGCCTTATTATGAAGTATTAATGCCATCATTATTCCACTGCGAAAAAAGGATGGTGCTATCGGCCTTGTATAGCTCCGTCTCTCAATCACACTGGAAAAATGGTGACATTAATACGTCATAATACAGCCTCTTTACAGGCAGTACCTGTCAATGTCATACTTTATGAGCATGTCGGCATGCCCATAAAGTATTAATATAAAATTCAGGACTTCATAGGCAGCGTAATTTACATATCAGATATTTAGCCAGTTTAAAAAAAAATGATTTCACAAAACATTTTCACAGACACTGCATTGTTCTCACATGTATAATTTCAACATGAATGATGTAACAAATATTCTATAAAAACATTGTTATTTAAAAGAGTGTCCGTGGAGTTTCTTGCCCGTTCTTCTCCATAGGTACCTACTACGCTTTGGAATGGGCAACTAGCTTCATCTTTCTGACTGACCTACCCTTCAAACTCAAACTCAACTCAAAGCATTTATTTCAATTAAACCATTTACAGGCACTTTTGAATTGTCAAGGAGTCGGTCAGTCAGAAAATATGAAGCTAGTTGCCCATTCCAAAGACCATTCCCTTTGACAACTCGGCTGACGTTGACGACGGCGTGACGCTGAATCGCGCAGCTATACTGGGGCCTAAGACTACTAATTTAGAAACGTTACAATGGTCTGAGTTTTTGACAGATTGTGTATGGCAAACCTGTCAAAAACTGACCATTGTGAGACCATTGTAACGTTTATAAATTAGTAGACTTAGGCCCCTGGGCTCCAGTCGTTTGGTGACGCTGAATCGCCTACACGCAATAACACTCTTTTTAAACGCTTTTATTTAACTCCACTTGTATGTATGTCCTGGAATATTGCAATCAATATTTCACTCACTTCCACTGAAGCTATCGGGCTGAAATTTGGCATACGTGTTTGGTTCTCGTGACAATGCATGATAAAAGCTTTTTATCTTTTTAAAAGCTTTTATTATTACTACTATAGTTAACCAGGTCCTCAGTGAACTCACCGGAAGCTGACGCTGAGCTGGCGACTGGTGGGTTGGTACTCCATGGTGCCGGTGTTGTTCAGTATGTCACCACACTCGACAGGTTGCTTTCCTTTACCGGCTTGGGTCTCGCTTTTGAGGAGCAACTGGGCTTGTTGCTCTGATATTATTACGACCTGCGAGTTATGTTTGTTTATTTAAATTTCATGAGAGAAAAGTTTTGAATATATTTTTTTTTACCACAATAGGGAAGTTATTGGCCTGAATCACACCTGATGGTAAGTGATGATCAGGTCGAAGTTGGAAGCGAGCTTCACCCGGAATCCTCAACCACAGAGGAACTGGGTATCTTACCTCTTACTGCCGGAACACAACAATGCTGTTAACATTGTTGTTATGGCGACAGACTTAGATAAGATGGTGGTAGCTAGCCAGGCGGACTTAAAACAAGCCCTACCACCAACCAAACCGAGCAGAAATTTCTGCCCCCACTGGGAATCGAAACCGGGACCTCTGGGTCTGAGACAGGTGGTCTAGCCACTAGACCACAGAGGCGGTTATACATATATAATATGAACTATACTCGGAATTTTAATTCGATTCCAGATTTGACAATTTCAGTGTTGCAACGTTATGACAAGTACTAAATAGTGACGTTGCGAAATTATTCGATATGGAAATGGAATATTTCCGGATCGATTCTTCTCGTTTATAATTTTACTCTCGTAAACTAAGTATATCAGGAAATTAAATATTTCTGAACCGATAATTTAGTTTTGACGATTAATTAACGATCTGAGACTTTTCTTTTATAATTGTGTGTGAAATAAATAAAAAAATGTGATCATGAAGGAACATGACAAATACATCGATTTTTGTGTCCATCACTACACTATTATATGTGGTATCATTATTTCACAAAATGACAGTAGCTAATGTCAAATCTGGAATCGAATTAAAATTCTGACTATAGGCTGGCTATAAGAGTAGGGGAAGACCAAAGACACGATGGATGGAGTGGTAAGTCTATGTGTGATGTAAAGGTGTTGCCATATCGATGTTCCTCGGCATACATCGTGGAGAAGAGATGTGGAAATAACGACATCGGATTGGTTTATTCAACACATCTCCTCTCCGCTTTGGTGGATACCGAGCCTAATAGGGTAAGGTGACAATAACGTTCAATGTAAAAATATGATATGTGAGGTAAAAGAGTAATACTCACGCTGACTCTGGGAGGCGTCATGTACACGTTGAGCTGACCCCCCACCAGTAACCGGACAGTAGCCGTGAAGCTGTGACATCAATACATTCGTTTATTAAAAGCAACGCTGACTATCTCAGAGATGCACAGACCGCGGCCCCTCGGCAAGGGCAGTTCGATTCAAACTGAATGTCGGCTCGGAAGTTAGCTACTCGCTGCGCAGTACCGCACCCCTCACCCCCGCTGACACATGATATTGTTACTGCGCAGCGAGAAGCTGAGTTTTCCGAGCCGCCATTAAGTTTGAATCGATACCTTAACCGTTGTTGCTACGAGAAAATGGTCTTAGGAGACTGTGCTTAACTTTTTGAAATATTTTTGACCTGCATTCAAAGATTTTGAAAAAAAAATACAGTCGGCAAGATAAGGATCAAAAAACTATCGGACTAACTGAGGTTACAGTACTAGAAAATTCAAAAATCAAAACATAATAATATACAATGTGTAACGGAAAGGGTATATCTATCCAAAAGGGGTGGAGATTACATTAGGTATAGGATCTCTATGCAAAGTTTCAGCTCAAAATAAACTACTCAAATCATTTTTTACCAAACTTTAGGTTTCGTAAGTTTATTGAATTATGAATGAAAAATTGATTGTCAAATCATAACAAACGTGTCACCGCATTACGAAGATCAGACGGGATCGAATAAGCCGAAAATACGGAGAAGCGCGAGCGGCACAGAATACATAATAGTACCGAGCGGTTGGTATCATGTACTGAAATTTCTCATCATGTTCGTAATATGTAGAAATAAGATTTTAAAACCGTTGCCACATAGTTTGTTATCATCCAAAGAAGCCGTGCACTTGATATGTATATACCCTTTCCGTTACACGTTGTATAGTTAGTAATTCCCAGTAAATAGTGTTGCTCCTCCATGTGAACCCTCGGGAGCAACACTATTTTAAGCTCGGAGTGACATACTTTGAATCCCTCGCTGCGCTCTGGATTCAAAGAAATACTCTCGCCTTTAAAATATTTGTTTGCTCCCTAGGCAAACGATATAATGTATAATTATCTACCACTGCCATGTCCCTATGTTTTAGTTTGATGTTATTTTCTGTAAATCATTGATGACTTGACTGACTGATTATCTTACCGTGTGTTGGTCTTCATAACCTGGGGCGGTTGCTTCTCAATCACGAAGGTAGAGGTCACCAGGGTCGACAGTAACCCGGTTACCTGTTGAACAGATCATCAAACTCAACAATTTTCTCAATGGGACCAACACCATGGTCGTGAAAAAATTATCAACCGTCCCATACATTTGGGTCGACTTGGTATTGAAGTCCAACATCACTTAAATCACTAACATAGCTAGCCAAAAGCAACCAACATTGGCTAACTATATTAGCCAACATCAACCCACCAACATTGGCCGTTTTCAACAAACATTGGTCTTCATTGGCCGTTTTCAACAAACATTGGTCAGCATTAGCCGTTTTCAACAAACATTGGTCGCAAACATTGACCCCTAAAAATTGACCAAACTCAAAACCTTTACCTGTTTGCTCATCTCGTCCAACATCTCAGCGAGGTGCGGCTGGCGCAGCTCCACGATGGTCTTGGTGTTGATGCGCGCCACGTTGTTGACTTGCTGACGAGTCAGCCAGATGAGGTCGGCCAGCAGCTCGCACCACTCTTGGATCGTGTTCAGATTCGACTGCATCGGCACGCCGTTGCCGCTCAGTTGCTGCTCGCGTTTCCATCTAGGGATGCATAGATATAGTTTAGAACAAAAAAAAGACAGGAATTATGTGATAAAAATCAATCAATCTGCCTGCCTTTTCCCAACTATGTTGGAGTCGGCTTCCAGTCTATCCGGATGCAGCTGAATACCAGTATTTTACATGCAGCGACTGCCTATCTGACCTCCACAACCCAGTAACTGAGTAGTATGAGTAATACGATACCCCTTGGTAAGACTGGTAGTCAGACTTTCGCGCTTCTGACGACACGTAACGACTGTCAAAGATCCACGAATGACAGCCGGGACCAACGGCTTAACGTGCTTTCCGAGGCAAGGCGGAGTCTCGGTATGTAAAGATGGTCACCCATCCACGGACGAACCCCGGCAAGCGTGGAATTATGGGATAAGGTGGTTAAGAAAGAGAAGAGATTTTTTTAAATAGTATGCACAGATGGTTTGGTCATGTTCAGGGGATGAATGAAAGGCGACTAACAAAAGGTACACCCTGTATCTTGACCACTCTGAAATGACGCGCTCCAATACCGCATTTTACGTACAAGCCGTGGTGCTGTGTACGTAAAATGCGGTAGTGACGCGCATCAATTCAGAGTGGACAAGCTATACCCAGCATCACATTGTGGAATGCCATATGGTATTCTCTCTTCCCAGTTAATGAGCTCCTCGTCCAACATCTATCTCCATCATTTGTTACGAAAATTGTCCAACATTAACAACATTGGCCATTTCCACCAATGCTTGTCACCAGTGCCTGCCAACATCACCAACACGGTCTGTACTAACTTGATGAGCTCCTCGTCCAACACTTGGCTCTGCAGCTGACGCAGGTTGGCGATGTTCTCCTTCATGTGGTCCACCAGTTCCATCTGGGATTGGCTTATTTGGGCCACCTGAACGACAAATAAACATATTATTATAAAAGCAATCCATTTCAAAACACCCCATAAAAAAAAAAGTATTTAGCATGCATCGATTGCCTATCTGACCTCCACAACCCAGTAACTGGGTAATACGATATCCCTTGGTACGACTGTTTGTCACACTTTCGGGCTTCTGACGACCCATAACGACTATCCACGAATGACAGCCGGGTCCAACGGCTTAACGTGCTTTCCGAGGCACGGAGGAGTCTCGATATTTAAAGGTCACCCATCCAAGGACCAACCTCGGCAAGCGTAGCTTAACCTGATGGATCGACCCGTGCGGCTGTTATTACTTTGCCACAAGCTCCTCTCATACAAACATGCCTACATAATGGCTTTTTTTTTAAGTGAGGGAAAAAGTTTTTTTTTTTTTAAGTTAACTTAAAAGTTTATTGTTTTAGTTATCTTACCAAAGCGTTAAGCTTCCTCTCTGTCTCTTCGATCTGAACGCGGAGACACGCTACCAGGTCGCGGCGTTCGTTCGTCATGGACTGCTGGAGATAGTTCATGTGACCTGGTGGACAAGAGGAACATTGTAAGGTATTCAAAAGGGTTATATCCACTTTATTTTTCTTACTAGCTTTTGCCCGCAGCTTTGCCCGCGTATTGGTCGGAAATTATCCCTCGGGAACTACAAAACTAAAGGGTTTCCCATACAAACTTCCATCACCTATTTTACCCCCTTAGGGGATGATTTCCCAAAAACGCTGAAACACGTGGTGTTATATTTTAGCCAGAATTCTAAATACCAATTTTCATGAATACAAACTAAAAACGGTCGATTTTCTATCATCCCCTATTTTACCCCTTTAGGGGTCGAATTTGGAAAAAAGCCTTCCTTAATCCTTGCCTACATTATAAAGGGAACCTCTGTGCAAAATTTCAGCTTCCTAGGTCCAAGGGTTTGGGCTGGGCGTTGATGAGTCAGTCAGTCAGGACTTTTCTTTTTATTTATATAGATTTTTATCCACAACGGCGAGCTCTTGGCGTGCATCTCACCTGATGGTAAGTGATAATCAGGCCGAAGGTAGAAGGTAGAAGCGAGCTTCACCCGGAATCCTCAACCACAGAGGAACTGGCTATCTTACCTCTAACTGACGAGACACAACAATGCTGTCAACATTGTTATTATGGCGACAGGTTTAGATAAGATGGTGGTAGCTAGCCAGGCGAACTTAGAACAAGCCCTAGCCCAAACCAAAGCGAGTAAAAAAAATTGCCCCCACTCCCAACCCACACATCCGCATCCTCAATAAGGAATTTTCCAATATCCGTATCCTCATCCGTAATACGACGTCCATTACAAACCTGATACCCTGACCCTCAATTTTTTCATGTAATAAAACTCCTGAAACTTTGTAGTTACCTTTGTTTTTCAAGCATTCGTGGTACTGCAGTGAGAAGGACTCGATGTTAGCCTGCAGCGTGCGAATCTCTTCCCCCACGATGTTCACCTTCTGTCGGACGGTCTGCAGGCCCGTTATCAGCTGTAAGAGCAGATCATTATTAATATTATGCATCATCATCTATAATCTTATAGTTATTTATGCAACTGTTGTATAATAAGGGGAATTAAAACACGAATGTGATAATAGTATCACATGAGTGTTTTAATACCTAATTATATACAGTTGCATACAAGACTTTATCTATACCCATGATATGAATCCTCTATAAAAGTTTCTGAAACAGTTAGCTGTTGCCAACATTAAAACGACCATAGCCCGTACCCGCCAAGCGTCACGTATCGTATTTTGGAAAATGTGTCGGCGTGGGGGTCAGCACCTGCTGACCGCAAGGAATCGAACAAGTAAACGAGTTGCATTATGAAATTTAGTACAACATTATAACACTCGTTTGGATGTTATAATGGTTACTATGACACTGGTCATTTTAATGTTGGCAATAAGCTAACTGTTTCAGAAACTTTTATAGAGGATTTATAGCGTGGGTGTAGATAAATATATAAAACAAAGTCGGGTTTGTTCGAACATTTTATCTCGAGAACGGCTGGACCGATTTTCATGGTTATCGATTTGTTGTAGGTAGGTAGGTAGGTATGTATGTAGGTAAGTACTTAGTGCTACCCGTACGAAACCGGGGCGGGCAGCTAGTAATATTATAAAGTGGTCATTTTTGTTTGTAAGTTTGTATGTAGGGGGTAAACTCTGGAACTACCAGTTCTTTTTGCATTGGATAGCCCAATTCTTGAGGAAGGTTAGAGGCTATGTAACATCACGCTACGACCCTTAGGAGCCGAGCAAAAAGAAAAAAAGTCTGAAAGAACGCTAAGCGAAAACGAAGTAATATCGCGCGGGCGGGCGATGGGATGCGACGCAGTGGGCCGGGGGCCGAAATTTCACGCGGACGACGTCGTGGGCAGAAGTGAAATAAAATATTTTGATTTTGAATTACTTAGATATGTTTATTTTTATATTCTGCTATAATCTTCACAGTTAGTACTCAATTTGTTGATAACAAACAGTAGTTCAAAGTATTTGTTATCAGAGTGTTATCAGGTACGGCGTTATCAAAATACGGTCGGAGTCAAAACACACCCAAATTGAGAAAATAAGAAGCTCCCCAATGTATTGAACTCGCATTGTTATTTGTTCAAATGTTATTCCTGATGGAAAAACCCAATAACACTTTGCCCGACCTGGGCATCGTACCCAAGACCTGCAGTAGCGCTTCCGACTACTAAGGGATCTCACGCACTAGACGGCCACGAACACGACAATTGGTCGCACCGACCAGTTAAAATAAACAAGTTAAAATTAATAACCCCCGACACAATTCAGTATCGGTTTAAGGCTACTATGTTCTTCTAATATCATTGAAGTAATAGAATACTAAATTTCGAATCGATCAGACCTGTGGAAGATGCACACATCCATTCATCAACTAGAAAAGAGCTGATAATCTTCAAACGACTGAACCGATTTTCTTGAATTGTAGCTAAGAACACTCTCGATCAAGACATCAACAAAAAACAAAAAAAAAATCGGTTCATCCGTTTGGGACCTCCGAGGGAACAGACAGATACACAGATAGACACGTTAAACTTATTACACCCCTCTTTTTCCGTCGGGGGTTAAAAAACGATATTTACCTCACTGTACTTCCTCTCAGTCTGCGGCTGGGCCACGTAGGGAGTGCCCATAGCATTCTGGATGACATCCATCTCGAGGGCCAGCGAGCGACGCATGTAGGCGTACAGTTCATGAGGAGCGTGGCTGTAACAGACAAACATACAACAATACAATTTTTATTTATTTAACCATTTATGCACACACATACAAACAGACAAGAAGAAAGGAACAGAAAAATACGTTTAAAGCTTAATATTTCGCAAACGGATCCTTCAATCTAAAAATGGTTTGAACACACTCATCATATTTTTGAACGACCTTTCCAAAGATACCCCACACCATGGGATAGACGAAAAAAAAAAAAGAAATTCCCACCTTACATGTAGGGGAGGTACTATAAAAAATAATATTTTTCATGATTTTATTTTACCACTTTTTCGGCATCATTAGTATGTATACTCTGCCAAATTACAGCTTTCTAGTACTAACAGTCTCTGCGCTAAAGCGGGGACAGACAGACAGACAGACGGACATGGCGAAACTATAAGGGTTCCTTGTTGACTACGGAACCCTAAAAACTCATCATAATTATGATTACTTCCTTAATATTTTTGTTGTAATTCGTTGAGCTCCTTAAGTTCTGACTTGAGCATCGCGAAAGAAACATCAGCTACCATACATACATAAGTTACAATGTATTAATTTTGATATTAATTCAAAAAGGCGTCATTTAAGAGCCCACACAACCTCAGGTTTTTATATCGCTCGCACCATGCTACTCGCGGACTGAGTGCGAGCGAGATGGAGGCGCCTACAAATCGGCAAAAGTGCCAAGTTTCATGATCTAATTTGAAGTATTTTTGGAATAGCAGCGGTTTATTGTTTGGTTTGGAGGTAAGTTTGGGTTTTTTTTCTATCGAGAAAATTTTATGTAATCGTGTTTTCGGCTAACATTAATCCTCAACTTTAACATATGTTTATTTCAAAATTAATGCTGCAGTAGTTTCGATATAACGGCGGATCTTGCTAAGCAATTTGATGACATATAGGCCCTTAACCACAAACGATGAATAAGAATGAAACCATGAATTGATCATTAGTTTAGCTGAAAAACTATTATATAATTACTATTTCTGATTTTTCCTTATTTTGTTTAGTTAATATACACTAATTCTATTGAGCTAAAGAGTTCAATGACCTTATTTGAACCGGTATCTTTATTATGTAACACGATACCACGTGGTAAGACCGGTGTCCTACCGCGTGGTATCGTGTTATCTAGTAACGGCTGTGAAGGTCAGAAAAGCAGTCGCTCTATATAAATTACTGGTATTCAGCTGCATTCGGTTAGACTGGAAGCTGATCATAATTGGGAAAAGGCTAGACTGATCCATAATAAATGATTTTATTTTTGTAAGTAACTTTGTACAAACACTTACATGTATTTTTTAACTAGATGAGGTCGGCGTTTCCTATGTGACTACTCTGAGAAGAAAGGCCGAAACAAACTCAGAGGTCTGTTTTAAAGTCCAGACATAATCTTGATCAGGTAATGTGAAGACCATGTAGATTAGTGTCTGAAATGGTCTTTTGAGGAAATGACCACGCAGATTTGAGTGGACCTGTCCAGTCAGTGGGAGCATTTGTCAGTAATCGTAGAGCTCAACGACTTACTAGTGCCATCAATCAATCAATTAAGTTTATTCGCATAATATGGGTTTACAAGGATGTTACACAGGTACGGTTTCACCATATTCAGCTTATGTCAGCATGCAAATTATTATAATAGCTGCCCGCCCCAGCTTCGCACGGGTAGGACTAAGTACTTATCTATGGCGTACCTACCCTACCTAAAATAAAACCTCCTGAGAATAAGGAACACAACAAAAAAAGAATTATCCAATTTGGTCCAGCCGTTCTTGAGTTATAAAATTACAACGAAAAGTGGCTTGATTTTTATATATATAGAAGGAAGGATTGCAATACTAAGGAAGTACTCATAAATATGTTGGGTTTTTAATCAAAATATCGTTCATCTACAGACTGTTAAAACCTGACATCAGACGCTTCAGTTTTTGTTAATTTATGTCTTTTGTTAGCCGATAAGTTAACTTAATTTAAAATTTAGTTTTTGAAAATTTAAAAAAAAAATAGCCATCTGAACTGTTCAAAATATCCCAGTTTTAACTTTTTTTAATGCTAGGTGGACCTCTTCGCTTTACCTCATTTACCTTTGGACCACTACGTTTGAGACACTCTGTAGGTATATAACCTGTTTTTTTTGATATCCCATAACTCTAGGGTATGATTGATACCATAATATCAAAGAATCAACTGGCATATGAATAATGTTTCAATCAACCTTTTTTTTTTTTTTCATCCAAAATAATTCGACTAAGTCACATTATTTTAAACCCTTACGTGAAATAATTTTTTTTTTAATGAATTTTTTTTTAAATGAAGTCAATGAAACTTATATACCTAGACACATCGTGGCCGAGGGTCTATTTTGTACGGTAAGCAAACAAAATTAGGTAGGTAAACTTTATAAGATATTTTAGTTTCATCAAATTCAGCTTTTAGTGTTTTTAAATGAATCTCCGAAACTATGCATTTTTGGACCACCTTTTCTAGGAGTTTTAGTATTATTTTTACCTACAGAATATAACCTTAGAGTTATGGGATATAAAAAAAAACACGTTGTATATACTATTATATTCTATTAAAGCCATATTAACGTTCGCGTGTAGTACTGGCTTCTATCACTGGTAGCCAGTATTATCTTCCATCACTAGTAGGTACTGTCTTAGAAACCGTCTAGTACCAGCATATAGCGCTGGGTTCTAGCATTAGCCGTCACATCTAGCATCCAGCAATGGCCAGCAGTAATATCAACGAGACACACTCACCTGTACTGCATGTGGAAGTTCTTGGCCGCGTCCAGCAGCTTCATCTTGGTCACGAACATGTCGGGAGACAGCATGAGGTCGGCGTGCGCTTGTATCTCCTGCACTAACTCGTCAACGAAGAAACGCTGCTGTTCATCCGGCTCTGCTGTCCTGTTGGAGGCAGTTGTCCTGAAGTTAAGTGAGGGGTCGGATAGTAGTGTGGTCGGATACTCGGATACCGACGGGTTAGTTGCGTAAGGGAAATAGGTACGCTTATTTAATTGATCACATTAAAACTTATTGACCTTTTCTAATCATGTAATTTTTTTTACCGATGAATAAAAAAGGAGGAGGTTCTCAAATCGATACGTATTTTTTTTAAATGTTTACTACGCATATCTTTTTAATTTCGGAAGTCGGTGACCAAAAACGAAAATTCAAAACCAAAGACAAAGCATTCCGAAATTAAAGTTATTTTCCACTTTGTAGTGTTTTTTATCCCCCGACGGAAATAGAATAGATAACGTGTGTATCTGTCTGTTCCCTCGTAGCTCCCAAACGGCTGAACCGATTTTGATTACAGCCGTTTGAAGATTATTAGCTCTTTTCTATTTAAGAATAAGAATAATAATCTATTCTATTTGATGAATGGATGTGCGCATCTTCCACAGGTCTGATCGATTCGAAATTTAGTATTCTGTTACTTCAATGATATTAGAAGAACATAGTAACCTTGAACCGATACTGCAGCATCACCTGGAATGGTCTTTGTTTGTGTCGGGGGTTATTTAAATTTTTAATTTTAACTTAGGAAGTCGGTTGTTGTTTTTGTAAAAAGTTTTTATAAATAAATGAACCTCTTTGAAGAAACAATCTCTAATAAACAATTATTCTGCCATTTTCCTCCCGGTTAGGTTCTCAGAACAAAATCATTGACTCATCAAGCAATTCAGCTCTAAATATTCAGATCACGTTATTACTTACCATATCCGACTCTCGATCCACGGCGCGAGACAATGGCGCACCTCGATGGGGAAATGATCCCCGTAGATGGTCCGTACCTGTGGAAGCAATCAATAGGTTAAGCCTCATATTTAGTGGGAAACAAAGAAAAGGAATATGAAAAAAAAAAGACATAAAATGGAGAAGAACTCACCATGTTTCATAACAAAACTAATCCAAATAAACTATCAATCTGCCTAGCCTTTTCCCAACTATGTTCGGGTCGGCTTCCAGTCTAACCGAATGCAGCTGAATACCAGTATTTTACATGGAGCGATTGCCTATCTGACCCACCAGGCGTAGCATGACAAACATAGAAACGGGTTTTGTCGACGGGAGAATAGACAACATGACAGATTGTGATTGTTTACGTGTCATTTTGTCTATTCTTCCGTCGACAAAACCTTTTTCTATTGTTGTCATGCTAAGCGTGTAAAACTCAGTAACTGGGTACTACGATACCCCTTGGTAAGACTATATGTCAGACTTTCGGGCTTCTGACGACCCGGTAACGACTGTCAAAGATATACGAATGACAGGCACCAACGGCTTAAATATATTTCTAATCACTTTCTCGAAAACTGCTCTAACGATTTCGATGAAAGTTGCAATATAGGGGGTTACGTCTCATTTTTGGGAAAACCCGGTTTCTCTATTCTCACTTGAGTAGAGCTCGGTCGAGCAGGTACAGTCAGCTGTATAAATACATTGCTAGGGGGTGAGATTTCTCTGCAGCTGACTGTACTACTAGCATAAATAGAGGAACAGCTTACCTTCTGAAGGCTCTCGGGTGGAAGCTGCTGAGCTCTAGCCCAGAGAGACATCTTGAATCTGGAACAAACATAAGAATAACAATAATTTATTGGTCCATTGTTACAAAATAAATTTCAAAAATGATAATATTATAAGCTTACTGTAACTAGAATAGAATATTTAATATAGTTATTATAACAGTGGCCCCCAAACTAGGCAGAGCCTGTGTCTTGGGGGCCTGAGTTGCGTTATCTTAAATTTTAAATCGCGACATGTTTGCGTTAGCTTAAATTTAATTTCTTTCAGAATACGTAATTAAATAAGTGTAATGAACTATCAAGATAAAATAAAATAAATTGATCAAAATAAAATAATTCTAAATAATGTTATTGTGTATGTATGGGGGTGAGGGGTATGTGTAAGTGTGTATTTGAGTGTGAGTGTGGTCATAATTAAAACATCACGCCTGTAATCCCCGAAGGGATAGGCAGAGGTGTACCTATAGTACACTATTTCGTCATAAGTCCCATGTAACAGGGAGACGAGCCTATTGCCATCAACCGGGCACAAATCCAGACTCCGGACTGCTACTAAGAAATAATTAAAAAAGAAAAACCCAATAACACTTTGCCTGTCATGAGAACCCAGGACTTGGTACCGATGTATCTATACATATAATAAAGCTGAAGAGGGTCGAAAGTCTGTACATGGAAGATATTCGAAAAAAAGTTAGCTGGGGATACTTAGAATCGATAACAGAACACGTTCCAACAGTTTTTAGAATTTTTGTCTGTTTATTTGTAAGCGCATCACGTGAAAACGGCTTAACGGATTTTGATGCAAACTTTACTAATCTGTCGAGAAAATCCCCGGCCAGGTTATAGGCTATGTAACATCACGCTACGACCCATAGGAGCCGAGCAAAATTAAAAACAGTCAGAAAAAAACCCTAAGCGAAATAGCGCGGGCGGGCGATGGGTTGCGACGCGGTGGACCGGGGGCTGAAATATCACGCGAAGTCGCGGGCAAAAACTAGTAGTTTAATATTCTTGACTCAGTCAGTGCAATAATTCATTTTAAAAAACTCACCAGTTTTATTTTCTTAGTGTTGATAACAATCGTCTCCTGTGCTTCGTAATCTGTAAAAAAAAAAAACATTATCTAATGGTTCAGTAACTGACTGAGTTCATAGGTTCATTTTATGTGTGGATCAAGTCCATACTTTAAAATAAAAGCGGCCAAGTGCGTGTCTTATTCAAATTTCATGTATTTATGTGATACATACGTGTTCGGGTCACAGAATGTGATTAAAGGCCTATTTAGACCTAAGCGGTATTCGCTACTGTCTGCGGCAGAGAAAACCCCGTAAGTATGCGGTAATATTACTGTTCAGACCTAAGCGGTATTCGCTACCGTCTGGTATGTACCTCTACTCACAGCGGCAGCGAATATCGCTCAGGTCGCTCTAGCCGCGGTACTTGATACTAAATACCCGAGCGAAACCCGCGCGGTATGTACCTCTACCCACAGCGGCAGCGAATATTTCTCAGGTTTGAATAGGCCTTAAATTGGTCCAGTAGGTTCGGAGCAAGTTGGCTGTAACAGACGGTCAGACAGCCGAATGACCCTATCAATCAATCAATCATTTATTTGCAACGAATTTAGGTTACATTAAAATACAGGTGGAGTAGATAGGAGTGAGCCATGTGCATTCTGCAAAAATTATAAAAATTGTCAAGAAGCTAACTAGAAATAAAATTACAATTTTAAATATCTGTTATAATTATTACAGCTAGGTATACATTATTATGTTATTATTGAAAAATATCAGATTAAAATGTACTACCTACTAATAATGGTTCCTTTTTTTTCCTTTTTAGGTATGGAACCCTAAAAAAGAAAGAAAATATGTTTATTTGCGGTAAACATGACGCAAACAAAGAACACAAGCTCAAAAAGAACAAGTTGGTGGAAAATATGCCGTCTCATCCACGCAAAACGGCCATCGCTCAGCATAACGCCTATGCGAGACAGTTTTTTTTTTTAATGAATGGCATCTCGCAGATCAACCTAGGAGGTTATGTCTGCTTAACCGGACTATCCTGTGGCTACTTTTAGGGTTTAAAGCTTACAAGCCTCCAGCCAGGGCGTAAAATATATACTTCTATGCTAAGATGCGACGCTCGCTAAGAGCAACCCCTGCGGGGTACGGGGCTCGGCTTAGGGCGTCGCTATCGGGAGGACAGCAAGTTTGGGGACAGGCTGGATCATAATAATTATTAATCGGGGAATTTAAAGCTAATTGCTCAGCATTATCGGCGCGGGCTGGCATCCCACCGAGACCGGGGAGCAAGGGTCGGGGGGATGCGAGACAAGAGCAGCACAACTGTCTGATAAGTTAGAAAAACTGTACGCAGCTGACCTTCTGTACAATGTCTATCTATTATGTGGCACAATTACTTGAAGTTTTTTGCTAAGTTAGGTCCATTCGAGCGAGACTATTAGCAAAGGCCTATTAATTTATACAGACTTGACATTTGAGTGCATACATTTGACCGCCATCAATATTCTATTATCTATACTAATAATAATAAAGCTGACGAATTTATTTTTAACCGACTGCGGCGAGGCAACAAAAGAGGGTTCTATGTTTGACCTGTATGTATGTTTGTGTGTGTGTATGTCCGTCTCTATGTTTCCTCGTAACTACTAAACGGCGGAACCAATTTTGATGAATGATAATTTATTATGTCCTTTCGAAATCTTAAATGAAATCTTAGATCTTCTAAACTAAACAATCGATTTTGATGCGGTTTTCACTATTATTTAGAGAATAAGCAATAGATATAATAAATACATGTGCGTTTATGACCAGCCGCTAGATTCTATAAAAATCTCACCGTGAAAACTGAGGTGAAGTGAGCTTAAAGTGAGCTATCATTCGATCCTAATACTAGCGATTGACACTATTGAAAGCTCACTTCACCGATGTTTTCACCGTGATATTTTTACAGAATAGCACTAGCTATCTAATTGCGATACATATTTTCGTAAACAATTAAGACTTTAATTTTGACAGTTCAACAAGATTCATTGACTTATTGGGCAGATTTTTGTTTTCGAACTTATGAAGCAATGGATAGTGATTGATCGTTTATTACGCAATTAGCGTTCAGTGGCTTTAGTGTAAGTTTGCAAGTGCACGTAACTACCGCGTTTGCGTTAAGATTTGACTGATAGATCATAATACTAAGAATATAAAGGTGAGAATAAAAATCTTAACGCAAACGCGATAGTTACGTTTACTCACTTGCAAACTTACACTAAGGCCTCAGATGTATGAACGTGAACGAAGCTAAAGGAATATAAGAATCATAGGTGACGTTCTATAATTGCTGCCTACAGACTCATAATATTTAATATGTAATAGTTAATTCATAGACTTGCAACATGATCATAATCTACTTATTTATTCATGGATTCTTGTATCCGCTTCAATGTATCTCATACGTACACAAATGAGACATGGAATAATCTTTCTATAACTACAAGGTGGAGACGACAATTAATAAGTATATGGGTGTATATCTCTACACCAATACAATAGTTTTTTTAGGGTTCCGTGGTTAACAAGGAACCCTTATACCGCCATGGTCGTCTGTCTGTCTGTCCCCGGCTTAGCACAGAGACTGCTAGTACTAGAAGGCTGTAATTTGGCATGAGTATACATACTAATTACGCCGACAAAGTGGTAAAATAAAATCATGAAAAATATATTTTTTAGGATACCTCCCCTAGCTTCCACCAGCGGTTTCGCCCGCGTGATATCATTATAAATTATAGCTTTTGCTACTCAGTGATAATATAGCATGATTTGGAAAGCATTTGCATTTGATATAGCATGGGGTGAAAGATTTTTTGAAATTGGTCCTATAGTTTTTGAGTTTATTAATAAAAAAATAAATTAAAAAAAAAACTCTTTACAATATTACCGAGATAAAATATGTATGTGTTTATACTGTCATCTACCAAAGAAGACAGTATTCTACCACGCAGGCGTTGTGCGGGTTGGTAGATGACAATGTCTTTAGTTAAAACCGTCAATAATAAAAAGATATAGATCTAAGCTTCTACAATACTCAATCTCAAAGCAATTATTTCAAATAAACCAATTACAGGCACTTTTGAATTGTTAAGGGGTCGGTCAGTCAGAAATATGAAGCTAGTTGCCCATTCCAAAGCGTAGTGGTTCCTATAGAGCAGAACGGGCAAGAAACTCCTTGGACTCTTTTAAATCAAAATATGTTACAAAATATTAAATACATCATTAATGTTGAAATTATAGATGTGATAAAGACGTGCAGGTTAAAATCATCCGTAGTAAAAAGATAAAAACAATTCAAAAATTAAAATAGGCTGTGGCAGTTAAGAGATGGCCAGTCCCTACTGATGGCGCCTGTTAACGAACATGACCCCAAACACGAATACCGAACGCATTGCAAGTTTGCCATTCTAAAGACTTGTAAGGTGCCTGTAATTACACGGACACCCATACCCTTGAAAACATAATGGGATATGTTTTAGAAATTCTTAGGAGTTTGTAGACACCCTGCATGAAATGATCTGCCTAAACACTGGTCAGAGAAAAATCAAAAGTTATTCATTCAAACAAGGCTGAGAATCAGCACCTTTAAAATGCCAAAATAACATAAGACAGTCCTCCGAAATGCCCGCCCTTCACCACTTCCTAGTGCTTTAGCTGGGAAGAAGACGTGATGCAACAAACTCCCCTGCAGCACAGCTGTCTGTCCAGTTAGAAGAACGGTTCAATGGAAAAATTACCTATATCACTGCCCGTGGTACATTCCTAGCTTGTAAAGCATAGTCTGGGTAATGCTGAACATCAGGCAGGCCAAGGTCAAGTGGACTTGCTTACTGCATGGAACAACTTATTGCATTATAAATGAAATCAGTCAGTACCACATTTGGCTTTATTATATCACTCAAACAGGAGTATTGAGGACCTAGTAAGTTATATATGAGGTAATAAATTCTTGATTAATAATCAAGAATTTAGATGTAATAATGTAACAAAACATGTTGTTCTAAGTTCTGATATTTTGACACTGTCAGCATATTGTACATATGAATAACACTATTACGAAGAAAAATAAAACCACACTTACTCAAAATCACCTTTTTAAAAGCACATTTTAACACACAATATTGTGAGTTTCAAAACTTTTTCCCACTTTAAACTGCGCAAATTGACAACTTGCACTTTTATGATGGTCTAGCAAAAACTAGGCAAAGGACACCTTTCCAAAATGCCAGTAGCACTAACAACTTTTTCATAGCTATGCAATTCCAGGGGTGAGTTGACCCGACAGTTTACCTGTATTGAACGCCCTGAGCTAATTCCAAGAAATTTTGACGCACACACTCAACACGAATACACAACGCAGCGCACACTTCCATAAACAATTTTAATTTTAGGTACACGTATTTACTTACGTTTCCCGTATCAAAATATCTCGTGATAAATCACTTTTGTGCTGTTTTAGTGGTCACATCAAGCATTAGTGGTTGTTTAACATTATTCATATGTAAAATTGCACACCGGTAACAGAACGAGTGAGACAAAAAACTGATGACAAAAAAATGAACTTCAAGGAAACTCATGCAAAAACATACCGCCCCACCACCCGCGCTGGGTTGGTTGACAGTTCGAGTGATACCATAATAAATATTAAAAACTCCCATATTTTTACGTATTTATGTGATGACGTCATTACTCAATTAAAAGTACGTATTCTAAACAAAATGCAAAACATCAGGGTGATTTGGCGGCTAAACTAACTAACCAATACAAATATAGCGAGGAGTAGCTGTTTAATAACTAGAGCAAAATTATAATTTATAATTTTTTTGAAGTTTGGGTCATATTTTAATCAATATCCAACGTGAAAATGACCAGCAAATGGCAAAAAACGTAAGAAAATTTTAAAATTTGCTACCTTGGAGCATATACCTCACGAATAATATTATGGCAGATCTGTGGAGACGACACGAGTTGTGTAGACCGTACTATGAGGCGTCGGGGCACTCAGGAGGTAACCGGGCGGGTGAATTCAATGCTAACAACCTACGACTTTGACTGCTCTAAGCACATAGTTATAAATAATAATCGACTTATACCTGTAGCCTAATTGCGTAAAGCATGATCAATCATTTTGAATGACAAATTTATCTGCTGAGCAACGTAAATAAAGCAATGAATGTTGTTGAACTGTCAATATTAAACAGCACCCTAATTGCGTAATACACGATCAATCGCAATTTGAATTGCTGAAACCATTGCTTCCTAATATCGAAAAAAAAAATCTGCTCAACAATGTAAATAACGCAATGAATGTTGTTGAACTGTCAAAATGACACAGATTCTCACAGTCTTAATCATTTACGAAAATGTGTTACGCAATTAGATAGCAGATTGTGATAGATCGTGTGTTACGCAATTGGGATGCTGTTGTGTTGTTTCAATCATGACAATAATTTAGGTAGGTTTTATAGTTTCTCACAGTCACAGATTCTCACAGTCTTAATCATTTACGAAAATGTGTTACGCAATTAGATAGCAGATTGTGATAGATCGTGTGTTACGCAATTGGGATGCTGTTGTGTTGTTTCAATCATGACAATAATTTAGGTAGGTTTTATAGTTTGGCAACCCTCAGTAGCATTTCCAGGAAAACTGTCTATCGGTCTTTATTTATCGAACGTTCAGAAATACTGAAACATTGCGCGTGTGTTAATAGTTATTTTTATTCAAAACTGTAGATAAAAATTAACGAAAAAAGTAATTATGTAACTGTAATAGAATAAGATAAAATTATTTTTAAAAGCATGACCAAATAAAATTATAGTTGAAACAAGTGATTTCAAGACGATACATAGGTACAAAAGTGAGTACAAAAGTGTCAATACGCGGTAAATTTAAAAAAAAACATAATAATTTAAAAGATTAGTGACTTGCCACTTCCAGACTTCCGCGACATCTTTTCGATCTTGTCATCTTGAATGAAGAAATAAATTATTTCATTTTTTAGGTAAATTGGGGTTAAATTCTGAGATGATATTAGTAAAAAACGAATAAAATACAGGTAAAAATGGAAAAAACAGAGACTAAACGTAGGAAGAGGAAAACCTTGTGAGTAAACGATTTTCATTGATTTATGATTTTAAAATAATAAATCTCAGTGCTTAGGTACATTTTACTGCCATTTACATAGTTTCAAGCCATCTTCCTCCCTTCCGTTTGGTGTTATGAAAAACTACAAACACCCTCGTTTGCGCACAGTCGCGCATAGGGTCGCAGCATTATGCTGAGCGATGGCCGTTTTGCGTGGATGTGACGCATATTTTCCGCCAACTTGTTATTTTCGTGTAAACACTCCCTCTCGAAGAGTCCTGTCCCAGCAGTTTATAGCTAGGCTGGTTATGCTCTATGGTTGTTCCCGTAGTAAAAATTGTTCAAACTGATGTTTCTTCGACATCACCAACATCGGTGAAGGAAAACATCGTGAGGAAATTAAGTCTGAAATCGACAATCCGTCTTGGGCAAGTGTGGTGATGAATGTTTAAATGAGGAACAGGGTGTAAAGTTCATTCATACCCTAGGAGGATCCTTCGACAGACGGGTGTCGTGTCTGGCGGGCAACTGCCCAACGATTGATGTGGGGAAGTCTTATATATGTTGATCGCGCGGTAAACCCTAATTGCGCGATGCAGGATTTGTGTGACGTCAGGTCTTTGATGTGTAGTTCGCATGTGGGACAAAATAGATTAGATAAACGAAAAGAAAAAAAAAACGATATCTATCAGTGACATCACTACGGGCCATAACGGAACACCAGCGCTGCGACATTTTTATTTTAAACTAGCTGCTGCCCGCGGCTTCGCCCGCGTGAGTGTCGGAAATTACCCCATACATCCCCATGGGTTTTAAGTATAAATATTGAGTTTCGAGTTAATCGGACAGCGTGTTAAAATTCTTCCATACAAACACTGACACCCCCCAACCTAGGGGGGTAATTTAGAAAAACTACAAACTTTATAATTTATTTAGATAACTATTCGTGCGAAGTTTCATGTTTATTACCTCAAGGAATAAGATTTTTCATACAAACTTTCATCCCTTATTTTACCCCCTTAGGGGTTGAATTTCGAAAAATCCTGATACACGTTATTCTTCATTTTTGGGTTTAAGTATAAATATTGAGTTTCGAGTTAATCAGACAGCGCGTTAAAATTCTTCCATACAAACTTAGACACCCCCCAACCGTAGGATAGGATACTTTTCCGGGATAAAAAGTACCCAGTGTGGTGCCCAGGATATTAAAGAATAATTATACCAAGTTTCATCGTAATCGAACCGGTAGTTTTTGCGTGATGCCTGAACAGACAGACAGACAGACAGACAGACAGACAGACAGACAGACAAAAAAAATTGTAATCACATTTTTGGGTTCGGTGTCGGTCTAGTAACACCCCCTACCATTTATTTTTTTGATATTTTCAATGTACAGAATTTTCACTTCTACAGATTTATTATAAGTATAGATGTCGCAGCGTAATGCTGAGATAGGAGCCTTTTGAATTCTTACAGGACTTTCTGCTTTTATTTCAATTGTTTTATTATTTATGTTACTTGAGTGTGTGTTTTAGTTTAGTTTGTGATCACCGTGATGCGAGTCTCAATAAATACTATTTCTTGTTTCTTTCTTTCTAATTTATAGTTCATCAATTACAGACAAATAACATACCCTGCTCCTTACTCCCAGTCTTGGAATCCAGATGTCTTACCAGTATTGATGAAGAACAACGTTGGCAGGATTGCTAGGTTAGTGACAAATACAGCATCTCACCTCGAGACTTCTGTGGGTTCGATTTCTAGGTTTGGGCAAGTGGGTTTTCCATCAGGATTTTTTATTTTATTTTTTTAACCACGACGGGGAATCTCTTGGCCTGAATCTCACCTGATGGTAAGTGATGATCAGGCCGAAGGTGGAAGCGAGCTTCACCCGGAATCCTCAACCACAGAGGAACTGGCTATCTTACCTCTAACTGCCGGAACATTACAATGCTGCTAACATTGTTGTTATGGCGACAGACTTAGATAAGATGGTGGTAGCTAGCCAGGCGGACTTAGAACAAGCCCTACCACCAACCAAAATAAGCAGAAAATTTTGCCCCCACTGGGGATCGAACCGGAAACCTCAGGGTCTGAGACAGGTGGTCTAACCATTAGGCCACAGGGGTGGTTTCTCAATAACAGCCAGTGATATGAGTGATACCCGCGTGGCTCGGTGTGCACGTTATGTGCTTGACTCTACGCCTGATCTCTCCCGTGTCGGAACGCCTTCGGACTGTTATGAGAGTGAGTGCCCCTGTGTCTGCTCCCACACTGGCTAGTATCCGCGGAGACTGACCGGAATTGGCCGAAATTCGGCCTGGAGGACTTAATTTCTCGCATGTATTGTTCCAAGGCTAGGGCAGAGACTTAGGTTTATTATTACACATATGTACATGTTCCCAGTTATGTCTACCGGACTGCGGCGAAGCCAAAAAAGGAGGGTTATGTGTTTGAGCTGTATGTATGTATGTCCGTCTCTATGCTCCCTCGTAACTACTAAACGGCTGAAACAATTTTGAAGAAAGATAATTACGTTGTTGAGCAGTTTTTTTTTTAACTTATGAAGCTGTTATGTATAAGCATAGATGTGTGTAGCGATGCGCGGCCACAAGGACTGCCTGCGCAGACGACGCCGCGCAGCGCCCCGCACCCCGCGCCCCCCGCTGCGGGCTCGCACGCGTTTCTAGAATAAAGTGTCAGTGCGTTCACAGCCCGCCCGAGTTTTACTTGTGTCTCTTCCCGTATCTTTCCCGTATCTAACAGAAGCAATGGATTAGCAGTCTGTTTCATAACGATTCAGATTGTGATTTATCGTGTACTCTCGTTCACCGGGATGAGTAGGTATATTTCACGGGACACTTGTGTTTTTACTATTCACTGTTTGTCAATACTAACTACTGGGATATTAGACAAAAATACACGTAAAACTAAATAGCAAATAGTTTTTCTAGTAACATCAGAATTGTATTGGGGACAATCACTGTAATGACAACTTTAGTGGTTTTAATATATAAATAATATTTTTGATATCTATAATTAACTAAAATCCTAACTAAAATATATTTATTGCCTCACATGAGTAGCTACAACTCCTAATTAAAAAAAATATTTTGACTGTATTTTAACTTTCTGCGGTGGCGTTTTCATCTACTTACGCCACGAAGAATTTCTGTTTGGGAAATTATATTAGTCATAGTTTTATTCATATTAGATATGAGCGCCAATAGCCAATTTGTCGGCGGCGTGACCTTCATAAAAATACCTTCATTCAAAAAAAGAAATAAAACAATAATTTACGTAAAATTAAGATTTATTATAATTTTGACGTGACATATTGAATTGCCAAATGAATTTTAAAAGAGAAAACAAAATTAAAATAATCTGATATTCAGTAACTTAGCAAAAACTGTGTTTGTTTGTTGATAACTTGGACAACACAGAAATTGTAATGTCTAAGAGTTTCGCTCGGAATCAGCGCGCCGTCGCCTATGGTCGGCGGCGGCGGCGCGGGAGGAATCACGGCGGCGCGGCGCTCATATCTAATTCATATTAGGCTAAGGATCGGCACTTTTATAACGTCAAAACTATGACAGTCCCTCAAAACGATAACATTTTGAAGGCCGCAGGAATCCACTGGATGCGGGAAGTACAGAACCCGTCGAATTGGCGGTGCTTGGGGTCCGCCTATGTCCAGTAGTGGACGTCTTTCGGCTGAAATGATGAGAAGTGACGCAACAAACTCCCCAGCAGCACAGCTGTCAGTTCAGTTAGAAGAACTTGATTCTATACAATAGCGTGCAGACTAATTAACATTACAAAACAATGAAACCTAAAACATTAAATTTACTTAATTATTTTCCATATTTCTGCTAGCACACGCCAATATACCAATAACATAGGATATTTAAGTATGTCGGAGCGTCATCAGGATATATTCCATTAGAATCAGGCATCATGAGGGCAGAAGATGGGTTTCGTGCAATGAAGACACACTGGGTGCGATACACGGCGTTTATTAAAATCAGTAAAATCACAAACTAACACTATCACAGATTACAATTTAATCACAATAACTGAGCACAACGAATCGAGTACAGTTTCGTGACGTCTTAACTCCGATGTGATCAGACACTGAATGTCCTCCTCGCCCTGGACTTAAAATATCACGACTCTGTATAAGCGCGCTTTAGGTGTGGGTAGATCACGTGATGCCGCCAGTGGCGCGCTTGCGATTCGTTTAGCGACCGTACTAATGACCGTCTCCGACAAGTAGAATCGCTAACTTGCTATTTTAAATTTTTTTAACGTAAGTTTTAATTTTTATAACTCCTAAAATAGCCGTCGCGGTGGATTTTTTTAACCTAAGTTTTGATTTTTATATTATATACTCCTTCTAAAATAGCCATCGTGTTGGGCTCCGCCGCAGTCAGGTTAAAAGCCAGTCAGAGTACCTACTGATAAAACATCGTTAAATCTCTTCCATAGAAAAAGACTATTTCAGTCCCCTCGAACGTGGAGCCAGCACTCTCCTGACAGACCCAATCCAACGGCACAGCACCTCAAATATGGTGTCTTCCGCAATCGACGTGGGTCAGTACCCAGGTTAGTATCTAATACTTACCAGCTTTTGCATCAAAATAGCCTCCATGTGAAGCAATAGGTATAAAAAAGGGAAAATATTTAAATGATCCTCTAAAAACTTATCGACCTTCTAATGATGTAAGTAGGTACATACACTTTTCAAACCTTAAAACTTTTTGGGATAATAAAAATGCACATTAAAAAAAATGGCCCTTTTTAATTGGTCTTTTCTCACAGTAACTAGGTAGGGCACACCGACTAAATGGGTTAGGTTAGGTTAGAACTGTGACCAAAAGTGCGCGAGCTTAGCGATCGAAGAGAGCTTAGCGAGCGAAGCGAGCGGTGCCACGCCATTGGCCATTATCCAAGTTGCCGCAGTTGGCTATTTAGTATTTTTAGGACCCCAAAATAGGAATTATTAGACGTTCACAGAAAGAGGCGCTATCATTATAGTGTTCAGTAATATTTTTGGGAGCGCAACATAGAAGTGATTAGAGGTTCGATTAAATACATACTATATGCTTTTTTTTACAGACCTTTAATACCAAAGATCGATTATAGAGATCGACCAAAGAGGAAGCCATTGCAAGATAAACAAAACAGGCCCAAACAGTACCCTAACCACGTTATCAAAGTGCCGCAAGTTCCTAACAGCAAAAAGAATTCAAATGTTGCTCCGAAGAATCCAGAAATAAAAAAAAGTAAGTTGTAGTTCTTTATCTTTTAAAGCATTTTTTATTTTATTTTATTCCTTAACTTCATTTATAGTGTGGCGGCATCTATATTGCCACATGCAAACTACGCATCACACTGACGTCACGCAAAATCCTGCATCGCGCAAGCAGAGTTTGCCGCGTGACTGGCAAATATACAACATCCCGATATCAATCGCTGGGCAGTTGCCAACCAGACACGACACCCGTCTGGTCGGAGGATTCTTTCTTTTCTATAGAGGATGAGTTTATGAAAACATAAGAAAAAGCATTAAAAAAAATATAGAGAACAGCGTCCAATCCCAAGAGCCCTGACCACCGGTCTGACTCTCTCTCAGAGTACACCAAAACCGGCATGACCCAATCGTTGAAGGTACGCACCTTGTTTTCGCCTGATAAAAGACTATTAATACTTTATTCAGTCGGTCGAAGAAGCGCTCCCTCAACGATTGTTTAATTTCCGTGACATAAATTCCTAACGCTTCCGACATACCTAAATACTTGTAAGTTGCGATTGAGGTGTATGGAGTTGGGTTCCCACGGATTACACAATCCCCCCTCGCTTTACATGCATTGACCGCACATTTGTTCACACAATTCCATCCTGATGGCCGTAGGTACTGAAAGTTTCGGTTACCTTCAGTAGTTCCATCAGTTACAAAAAGTTTCAAGTCATCCTTGTAAAGGATCTGCAATATAACCTGACCACCTCTCCTCAATCTATAGCCTACACCTGAATCTTCCAGCAGTGTTCTTAGAGGATTCAAGGCAAGGCAGAAGTCGACAGAACATAAAAATACTCAAATTGTCGCCCTGAATGTACCTCGCTGAAATATATCCTTATCGGCTCGCTATTCCTCTCGATATGTCGACATCTTGGATAGCGAAGGACCGTCCTCCACTGCCCCATACACGACATCAGGAAGGTGCGCAGAGTTGCATGTACTTCATTCAACTCCAGCACCCTCATGAGGCATGTATGTCGCCCCGAGTCATAGCTTATAGCTTATCCAATATGTCGACAGATCCCTTCGGAACCGACGAACCTGTTGGCTAATGGCCGAGTATTGCCCTCCCTGAAGCAGATTAGCTTGCAGATGAGTGCTCTTGCCTCACCAATACGATGCTCAATCCTGTACTGCCAAGCTGGTATAGTTGGTTTTGATCGTGGAGCTCTGTCAATGTTGGAAAATTTTAAATGAGCTGCACGCTTTACAGTACAAGTTCGAGTGGGTATCATCGAGGTCTGTGCGGCTGTCAAAACAATTTGACAGTTCCAAGTATAGAGCACACACCAGCGCCTTGTTCCTCTTGTGCATGACAAACGAGGTAATTGTGGTCAAAGTCCAGGCGGAATGGAGCGTACTCCCGGAAACCATCCTTAAAAGCGATCCTCAATCGTACATTGCATTGGGAACTCACGGATAGCTCCGTCATGATCCTCTTCATCAACGCGCTTGGGTCGCGTTGAATCACTGGGTTTTTGCAGCTATACTGTGACCAGTGGCGAAGCAGTTAAGTGTCCATGATTCGAAGCGTAGTCGATCAAGTACGGCGTCATCCAGCATGTGGTTACGCTGGATGACTCGCACCTCATCAGTCGTTGCGCCGACAAGTTGTCAGCTGCCTAAAGCACCTGAAACAGAGAGAGCATCCGACCACGGTGCGCCGTCAAGTTACTTCCCCCCTCTGTAGCCCCAAAGTATGCGTGCATGACATTTTCGTTGACAGTTTGTGTCCACCTCATGCGCTGCGCACATCCATCGGGAGTGGGGACCCAATCAGAGGCCTGTGGGCCTCGGAGTCCTAAGCTGGCCGGTGGTCGGCCTCTTCCGCGCCGGCGTACTGGTACTGGTGATGGTGTCGTCGCCGGAAAGAAGTATTCGAAGCTCGGCGCATCTGCAATGGCCGGTATTACTGGACTCACGTTATTTTATTTATTATTATCAAACCTATTATGCTACGCTCATAGGTAATATCCTATTAGACTAATAATAACGAGCTCGTGGCTAAATAATAACAGCCGTAAAGATCAATCGAAGATTAAGCTACGCTTGCCGAGGTCGGTCTGTGGATGGGTGACCATCCATTACATATCCAGACCCCTCAGTACCTCGGTGATCTCGTTAAACCGTTGGTCCAAATTGTCTTTTGTAGAACTTTGACAGTCGTTACGGGTCGTCGATAGTCTGACAACCAGTCTTACCAAGAGGTATCATATTATCCAGCAACTAGGCTGTGGAGGTCAGATAGGCAGTCGCTTCATGTAAAATAATTATTCATAACATCATGCCTGTCTCCTGAAGGGTTTGACAGAGTTGGTTTCAAAGGAAAGCGGTGTGGTCACACAATAACGGCTGCCCAAATACAGAGATCTGTCAAAATGACATGATACTGGTGAAAATGACAGATTTTCATGGCGACTGTTTTTTATAACAGAAACGTAGCTTTATGCTTTGTTTTTTATATTTAATACCTACTTCTTGTTAAATTGTTCATCCTTTTCAAAATATCGGAGAAGGTGAAAAGTGTTATCAACACAATAAAAATGTACAAGCGATTTTGTCGTTTAAGCCCGTAAGTGAAAAATACACTCAAAACAACAATACATTTAATCGTAGAAAACCATTCAGCGCTTAAGTGCAAACGGCTTCCCAGTAGGCGGACTCTTGACGGGTAAATAAAATTTTCCCATCATTGGGAATAAAATTCGGGTTTTTCAACAGCGGGGTTTGACGTTACGGTGTCAAAAATTGCTCTCTAGGAAAGCACACCAACTTACTCTCATAAATAACGTCATACAGACGTCATTCGCCAGTAAACTGCGGACGCTGTGTCGGCCACCGCTCGTTTATTAAATCATAGCCTTACTTTAAGGCCCGGTCTCCACCAAAGCGGAGAGTTTATTCAACACATCTCCTCTCCTCTCCGCTTTGGTGGAGTCCCGGCCTCTGAATCCCCACAACTGGGAACAGGTTCTTAATAGGAATTTTAAATGCAAAAAAGTGGTTTTCTTTTGTTTCAGGTAACTCAAAATTTCCGCCCGTCTACGTGGTCCGGAACACGGATAAAAGTAACTCAAGACATTTGTCTCAATCGAAGATAATGCACATGGATATAAAACCGAAAAGATCCCTCTCGCCTAGTTTCTGCCCATCGCCCAATTTTAGGAGTTTATCCCGAAAACTGTCACCCAGAAAAATCGGGAAAGACTTTCGGTTGGAGGGTGAGGCGCTATAGTAAAGCGAGTAACGCTGTTAAGGCCCGGCTACACGTGTCTTCTTCCATACACTAACAACATGTGTGGCGTGCACAACGAAAGCAGTAGGTACTGTAAACCGTTTTGCAGCCTTTAAGTTACCTCCAGCCCTATATGCAACCCAAATTCTATTCGAGCGTATAGCCGGGCCATAAAAGAACATGTATTCCACCGCCCGCTAGACCGTCCTCTGTGTAAACGCACCCAAAAATATAAATCCCATTACTGGGAAATTGTTTCTTCAAAATGACGATTTTGTGTAAAAATTATGGCGTTGTACTTAATTATAATGTCACTGAGTTATCAAGGTTTTTTATTTCTTGAGGAGCTTTGCCTCCTGAAAACACGAATCTAAAATTCTGACAAGCAGTCTTACTAAGGGTATCGTGTTACCCAGTAACTGGGTTGTGGAGGTCAGACAGTCGCTCCATGTAAAATACTGGAATTCAGCTACAGTTTCCTAGAAGAGCGGTGGCCGCTCACATAGCGTTGGCAATTTACAGGTGAATGACGGCACTGAAACGAGAAAATGAATTTTGTGTGTTTTCCTTGATTGCGTTTTTTGCCACTTTCAAACTCCGCTTCTATGATTTTTAAGACAGCCGTCAATATGGCCGTTATGTGGCGGCCACCGCTTTTCTAGGACAATGTAACTTTTGACTGGAGCTCAGCGGGGGCGGGGACCCAGTTGGGAAAAGGTTGTGTGAAATATTACAAATAAAACACGAATTACTTACTTAATAACTATCAGTTTATTTCATTTTTCATTCGAATGATAGTTTTTAATTTTATCACTTTTAAAAACATTCTACTTGCGTATTTCAAAAGGATTACATATTTTGAATATAGATGTCACTACTAATAATACTTGTGCAAGTACGAAGAAATGCAAAAATATAGGTAAGTACAGTTCCTTTATTATCATGTATTATAAGAGTAATGAGAGGTTCTTTCAATCAAATGTTACTCGAACATAAATAATTTGATTTTTATTATTTATTTATTTTTATATTTCACAAAACAAAAGTGTAAGACAATGTGAAAAAAATGTTTTTAAAAGTGACCATAGACAATAATACAATTTTCTTACAAGCTACACACTGCAGTCGTTATGTTAGTTCCGTGAAACGCCGCTAAGTCACTATGGCAGCACTGTGCTAGGATAATTATTTCCCCTTTTTTGTTAAAATTAGATACGATTTCAGTGAAGAAACTAAAGGCTATTTTAGAATATAAAACCACTGCCATAGTCACAAAGTTTTGATTGGTTTTTATTACCAATAATATTTTACACAAAGCTGTTTGTTGAAGCATTATTTTTACACGCCATTACAATTTTGATTTTCAATCCGTGATTAAATCGATAATCCTTATTCAGATCCATAATTATTTATCACTTTTGAAAATTACAGTTATGCTATAGTAGTAGACACGTAGATAATTATTACAATTAATTTGTTACAACATACAATTATTATGTACGTGACTTTTTGTGCTTTTTGTCATACCTGTATCCATTTCACATCAATTGTTATGTATTAGCAAACGACGAAACAACAAAGCAGCAACACAGTGCCTAGTCACCTCTTCTACGAAACTTGTAACTAACAACAGTCATAATATTATATTTTATGCAGACACCAGAAAATACTAGTACTGCCATTTAATTTCCAAAATTAAAATTAAATAAAACTTCACACAGAATCGAAACTTATTACGAAAACGGGCGTATGAAACGCCCAGCTTCACTTTTATATTTATTTTTCTATAATAAAGTAACACATTACGCCTTGTTCCTTAAAGGGTTGGGCAGAGGTGTACCTCTAGTACACCGATTTCACAAGCTAAGAGATCATTAAGCCCCGTGTAATAGTGGGCGACCGAGCACAAATCCAGCATCCGGGCTGCTGCTAAGAAATTTCAGATGGAAAATCAAGTAATATTATTATTCTATAGTAACGTTTAGATTTTTGAGTAGATGTAGTATCTGCCATAATATCGTCGGAAATTCCGGGAATAGAAAAAACATAGATTTAATCACGAATTAAAATTCTTCGCGAACACCCCTTCAATCAATTCTCTTTGTAAAGTTTACAATCTATTTCTTTGAGCTTAGACAGAGAAGTAAATCTTTTCTTACATACTTACACACCCCGAGGGTAAACACAACGAGCCTTAAAAGAGACTGACAGACAGGATCATTCTTCAATCATCAATTACTGACATTCATTTTGCCACTGTCTTCAACGTTCAAGCACGTGAATAATCTAATTGAAAGCAAATTTTTAAACCTCTTTTATTAACCACTGCTAACTCTGCGTATTCGTGAAATACCTATTCAACAAAAATTGATGCCATTAAATATGATAGGTGTTTCATAGACTATAGAGCATAGTTATACAATCAACAAAAAAGATCTAAACATCTTTTCATTTTGGAAAAAGCAATTTTCATTGTAATAACTTTACTGTTTTTTCAAATTTCGAACTTATTCAATTAATGGGCAATGTCAACAACTTGGCTATACTACCTTCATACTGATCTCGATTACTTTTAAGAAATATTTTTTTTTACTTCTCTGCCCCACATGAAGAGGAATTACCTGTAAGTGTCTGAACACATCAATTAGAATAGGTTACATTTATTTATTTTTATTAAAATAGATCAAAAACTCATTGAATATGTATATTTTGATCGGATGATCTATGATACGTGTAGACTTTGTGGCGCCATCTTGTAGCGCTGTCTAAAATTAAGTAGTACTGTTAAGCGGTAATATATGGCGTTGGTGATTTTAGAAGATGCTAGTTACATTTTTATTGCAAAATAATTAACATAACATATTCCCCGAAGGGTTAAATCAACATAAAAAAGTTAAAAAAAATATGCAAGTACTTGGAGACACGTAGGTACAACTTGCTCAAAGTCAACACGTGTTCATAATCGAAATAAAACACGACTGTCGACACCACTAACTCTAGAATGATGATATTATTGTTTACCACGTTACACTACAGATATTTTTTTGTTTCTTCAATTCATAGTTTTATATTTCAAACATTTAAATCAGAGAGGACAAGCAAATCATTGAAAATATGTTAGGGGTCACTAAAACTTGATCGTTTGACCTGACAATCTGATGACAAAAACTGGAATAATTTAAGCGTGAATGGTAACCTCTCTGAAAAATATGTTACGAAATATAATAAATAGTCAAAATTAGAATACAATGTTCGAGAATAATTTATTAAGTGCTTTTAATACATTTCAACTAAGAATAAAAGGAAAATTAGTACAGGGTTTACTTGCGCCAGTAGGTACGTAACTTTACTCGCAAGCAATTTAAATGATACTTTTGTACACAACTACAAAATTAAATTAAATGTAAAATTATCTTTGTTATGCGCTTTTTTTAAACATCTAAGTTTTTAATTCACATTAAAAATCTCAATGAATTTGTTGTGTCATCTAGCTACTTATTTAAGAGTAACTAACAAAATATTGTAAGGCATAGAATTAACGCCTTACAATACCTATTAACAAGAATTGAAAAAACGTACAAAAACAAATACCCCAAATAATATCGAAACAATTTTTGGGTTCCGTAGCTAAATGGGAAAGCCAAAGGAAGTAATGTCCCTCCGTTCGGTTGCTACACAGTCATTTTATAATTGCCTTATATCGATGAAAACTGGAAAGAATGAATTCTAGGCACCGCCAGACAAAAGTTGTTTTTTTTTTTCAATTTTTCTTTCATAAAAACCTACTCCGGTCTAAGTATTACGAATATTTTTAAACAAAAAATAGCCAATTCGCTCCAGCCGTTCTCAAGTGATACGCGTACCATGGAACAATATTTCATTTTTTAAATATAATAGATAAAAGATTAATTGAGTGCTGATTAAAAAGATTAATTTCAATCCTTCCAAATAACTACTTAGGTACTGTTTTTCAATTAAAAAAAAATACTTTTCTCTTTATTCTAAAGTGGAAAGCAACCTAATGTTGTTGTTCTTCGAATATTTCAGTTTTTTTAAATAATGTTTGATACACTACCGTAGAAATATGCTAGCTGTTATCGAATTGCAGTAAAATCAATTTTAACCAAATTTCATGAATACCTCTTTAATGAATAATGAATAAAATTTAATACCATGAAACCTCTTTAATGAATTTAAAAAAATAGCTCAAAGCTGAATTAATTTACGTTAAATAAAGGCTCACACTATCTCTAATATCGCTAAAATAAATTTATATTTTATTAGCTAGGGCCAAATCAAAGCGTGCGTACATGCTCCCGCGATGGCGTGCAGCTATCTAATTGCGTAAAACGTTTTCGTAAACGATTCCGATGAATTTGTTTCATTTTGACAGTTCAACAACATTCATTGCGTTTGTTTTTGTATTTACGTTGTTGGGCAGATTTTATTTCCAACTTATGAAGCAGTGGATTAGCAATTTGTTTCAAACCGATACAAATTGTGATAGATCGTGTATTACGCAATTAGGGTGCAGATATTCGACAGTTGTCAACGCAGCGATCATTGGACGACCCACAAGGCAGCCTACAAGTTTATTATTACGCCCTGTTTCTAGAACGAAAATTATCGACACTAACATTAACATCACGCGTGTATTCTCCTAAGGGTCAGGCAGAGGTGATGGGCGACCCTACTGCCATCAACCGGGCACGAATCCAGACTCCGGGCAACAGCCCGTCTCGAGTCTAGATTTTTTAATAAAAAAATCCAGAGGGAAAAACCCAATGTCACTTTGCCCGACCGATCAGTCTTCATGCTCAGCAAAAGCGCTTCCAACCGAGCCTTGCCTTGCAACCTTTTTCACACGTTAAAATTAACCGCTCATTCCCCGCGCGAGCGATGAATAATAACGGGCAAGCGCCGAACACCCCGCGCGGCGCGGGGCGATCGTCGCGCGCTCATAAGAAACACTCTACTACAGTTTTTATCTCATCTAGACATTTGTAATTTTTTTTAACCCAAGAAAGTGATACGATTCTCTCAGTGATTTATTTATTGAACAAATCACAGCAGAATACGCGCGCTTGAAATTTTTTTAACAAATTTTTGTGTCGATTTTCTTTCCAGAAACCGGGCGTAAAAGTTTGGTTTCTTAAGAAAGCGGTAATCGGTCACATAATAACGCCTGGTTAAATACTGGTGAAAATAACAGATTTTCACGTCGGCCATTATAATATTTAACGGCTGTTTTAGGAAACCGTAGTATAACCACGGAATTGCGAACTCATGTTAATCGCGTTTATGGCACTACCTTTACATAATTTATCTCACACAATCTGCCAAGCTATTCAGTAAAAAACTCAGCGTGAGAACTAAGATGAATTGAGCTGTCAATAGTGTCAATCTTTAGCATCGTGGAATGACAGCTCACTTCACCTACGTTTAACAAGCGCGATTTTTAGAGAATAGACCGGAACATCCATTTTTGTCACTTAGTGACAATCACTTTAACACTGAGAAAAAGCGGGTATGTGAACCTCCTTTTCTCTTAATCACAGACTTTTTAATGCATTTATTCTACAGCAGGCCACTTACCTACACATACATACTTAGGTGTACCTTCGCGTCGACGGACTTTCCCTTTTAAAAGCCCTCTATGCCGTAGGTACTAAGAGGCATCACTTAATCAGTCATTTACTTTGACTACAGTCCGATCGTCGACAGATTGTGTTCTTGACAACTGTCAGTTGCACAATTTCTAGTATTAATAAGGATCAAATTCGCAAAAAAACATATTCGTTCGTATGAAACTGACAGGTGTCAAGAACGCATTCTCTCAGAGCTCGGACTGTAGTCAGATTAAAGTAAATGATTGATAATTTTTAAGTGATGTCTCTTAGTATGGCATATAATTAGCACAGGTCAACAAAATGGCAAAGGTCGGTCAAAGCTAGCGTGACCATAACGACCCAACGGCTTACAATCTTGACATTTCGTCCATTCATTCCATTTCGTGTGAACATTCATTGGGTTTGGTTTTATTTCCCTATTTCGTGATTTAAATATTTTAAATCAACTATGTGTTTAACATGGAAAGTGGCAGAATTTAAAACCTTTTAAATATTGCTTTCCTTGTAATCACTTTCTTCAAAATGTTTCCGACATAACAACAAACTTTATTTATCTAAAAAAAAATCTCTACGATTAGCTTTAAGCCACAATCTTCTAATTCTAAAGTCTTTCGGAAAATGGTGGACTCCAATTTCGGAGTATTTAGGAACGGAATTACGAGTGATTTTCGCAAAGATTTTCAAATCATGGATGGGAATATGTGTGGCCTACTGTATAATACTAAACTTGTTTTTCAAAACTTTTAAAATACACAAAACAATACGTATTTACCTTTGCAATCATAATGGTCACTATACATGTTACGATATACGTACTTACTTGCGATAGTTTAGACTTGCACAATTATTCTGCGTGACACCGAATGGCAGTTTTCACATTGGACGATAACTATAGCGACACGATATCGTCAGACTGTTAGTTTCATACAATTACTACTAAACGCTATCATACTCTGTCGGTGTAGTCAATGGTATCGTCGCCGACATTGATTGTCGTGCCGATATCGGAGGACACTTTCGGAATCGCGTGGTGATGTAAGTTTTTGCTGGCGCAACGCGACTTTTCGAGGCTGATTACAGGCATTATAACATACTGCATTACAGGCTGTTGGATACATACCTATATCTTCCGGATATTGTCAGCCGATATCTTTGACGATATAATATGCTGTTAAATCATTGTCGTCGGAACTGACGATATTATGTCGGTGTCGTTATTGTCACAGTGTGAAAACGGCCATTTTCTGGGATAGGTACTTGTGCTAATTCATCCCACACATTAATGTATACTTGTGCAAGTCCAATTTTGCGCAAGTATGTCGTAACGTGTGTGGCCTGCATACCAAACAGTATATTTTATTATTTCCACGTTTTCACATACACGTAAATTCAGTAGCAGAATATTTTTCTAGTTACGTAACATAAACTTAAACTAACTCCTTCTTCCCCTGGGGGAGAAACTACAGAACGCCACCTGCTACGATCCTTACATCTCTTTGCTTCGTTTACGTTCATACATCTGGTCATACACGCACGCCGGTTGCGAGTACTACGCACCTGACCTTTCTGAAGAACATCACCAATAAGGTCACTATAATACGTTCCACCTACTAGGGCGACCCCTCCCAGGGTTTCTCACTTTCTCTCTGTTTCAAGTTATGAAGAATAATAATCAAATCTCAGACACTAATCTGCATGGTCCTCATATGATCTGACCAAGATTATGTTATCATCTGCCTGCCTTTTTTCTTTTTCCCAACTATGTTGGGGTATGCTTCCAGTCTAACCGGATGCAACTGAATACAAGTATTTTACATGGAGTGACTGCCTATCTGTCCTCCGCAACCCAGTTTACTGGGTATGGCGATGACTGGACCAAGAATATGTTTTAACTTTAAAAGAGACTTCGTGACTTCTGAGTTTATTTCAGTATTTGTTCCCAGAGTAATCGGATCGGAAACAATAACCTCATCTAGTATTAAACCCACAACCTAAGTTCACATTGTGGAATGCAATAAATATATAATATTGCGTATTGCATGATTTATTTTTAATACGTAAAAGTATTTTTTATGACCTTTTTACAGATATAAATCATTCACACACATTCACATGATTCATTAATTAGCAAATTCTCATTGATAAAAACTTTGTCCTATTAATATTGCGTTCTTGCTCTTACGTTTGCTGCTGACCGTATTAAGAAGATTCAACTCGAAAGCTATAGATTACAATTAACCCGCTAAAACACATGCCTGTTACTGGCACGAAAGTATGCAAGTATCTTGCAGCGAAAAACAGATATTATTCCGGCTGAAAACGAAAACGGCTGAAATTGATATTTAATGGAATACCAACCTATGTCACAGTAACTTGCACAAAAGTGTGCAAATTACTTGCATGCCATTGTGACATTCCCATGTTTTATTTAATTTTTTGTTCTCGTTGAGAAACGAGACATGTTTCGAGACACAAACAAACAACAGTGCGAACGCAAACGTGACAAATCGCAATAAGTCTATTAGCTAAATATGTTTCTAGACAGTGTGAACGCAGCTAACAACAAAATAATCAAGTCTTAAAACTTACTCATGTTTCGTGCAGTGCGAACGCCAATTCCACAAAACAAGAAATTTCGAAACGTCATCTGCATGTTAAATGTTTTCTTGTGCAAAATGCAGCGTATTAATGATTTGACAGCTACCTAAAGCATCAAATTATGGCGGGAAATTAATTAAAAGTAGGTACTTATTTTTTGTTTATGGTCGCATCTAGTTATTTGTTTTACAATAAAAGTACTTGAAACAAATGACCCTATTGGTTGCGTACAAATAGTAGTGGTATAAAACAAATTGTTTTTACAATTTACATAATTTAAGCAGAATAAGTATGTAATTATAACATAATAATGATTTAATCTAACCAGGATGATGATTATGTAAGATGATACCAGTTTATTTAAAGATCGGTCGAGAGGTGTAGGAAAAAATCGGCATCGATTTAGTGCCATATTTTTATCCATAGAGAATATTTTTCGAATACGCGCCGCCGCCGTCGACCGGAGGCGTCACCGGGGCTTGACTGTGGCGCGCGGAAACCGACGTCCCCGGATTTGCCAGGTATGTCAAATACTGGTGAAAATGACAGTTTTTATGACGGCCAATAGGTAATTTAAGACTGAACCGTTTTATTATGAAACCAAAGTTTTATTGGGGTTCCACCTTGGACAGTCAGCCCCGCTGCCACCTTATTGACTGACTAATATTCGTAACACGGCGAGAGATATACATATAAGCTAAGGTTTCGTAGAAGTGCGGTGGCCGCCACATAGCGTCTTCAATTTACCGGTGATTGACGTCACTAAAACGTTATTTATGAAAGTAAGGGCGGATTCGACCAAACAGGAAAAAAAATTATCTCTCTTCTTCTTCTCTACCGTATAACTTTTGAATTTTTGACAGTTTCTCCATACGAAAACTGTCAGAAGTAAATCTTGTTCCGCGGATAAAATGTACACCTGTTTGGTTGAATCGTCCCAAGTTTGGTTTTTCCTAGATACCGTTTTGACACCATAAAGTCAAACCCCGCTGCCATCATTTTCAAATCAGCCGTCACCGTCACAGCTGCCGTTATGTGGCGGCCACCGCTTTAACGAAACCGTAGCTTTATAGTTCGTTCCGGTACGAAAGAAGGCTAGATTCTAGAAAAAACTGGGTTTTCCTAATCGTTTCTAGAACAATCTATTTCGTCCTAGGTTAAACTTGTTAGTCCTTAGTAGCTAATTTAAGCCTAGAATTGTCGCGTTTTAGCGTGGCAATAGCGGTCATTGACCTTTCCCTAATATCTCTCCGTAGGAACCCAAACAATAAACTATATGTATGGTTTTTCGTTATTGGAACATGTTGAAGATCATGATAGATATAGATTCAGGATAACAACGGACTTTATTTCAGTTCTTGAAATATGGTTGATGAGCATTTCTCTTTCTCACAATCACAATGCGGCAGTTCCTCATTTTTTTGCGATTCTTCATCGTCTTCCAAATCCTTAAAATTAGGCATAAAATATTCCTCTTCCTCATTCAATAAGAGGAATTTATGAGGAACTGTCGTTGACGTATTCAATTAAATTAAAATTAATCTCTGTTTTTTGCTCGCTGCATTAGACATAGTTACATTGAAAACAGTATAAAAATACGAATTAGGTACCTACTTTCACGATCGGATGAAGCCGAAATGTAGTCCTTTATGGACGTATTTTAGTGAAATGGAAGTTAATACGACGTGTAAAATATGTGACCAAAAATATTCAAGGAAAGGGCGCGGGTTTTCGGAGTTAACAAGTCATCTCAAGTCACGGCATGAATTAGAATATGCTGAGTATGAGCAAAGGCATGCAGCATGAGCATTAAAAGAAGCCACGGTTCATAAATGCAAAGTGATTCCTCATCTGCATCCTCTTCCTCTTTGTCCTCCTCGTATCCTCATCCTTATCCACTTCTTCAAAACGTATTTCTAATCGTTCCTCATCTGCATCCTATTCCTCATAACCACATCCTCATCAAACCTTTATTGGAATAAAAAATGTTAAAACTTGTAGATGGGTCAATGTCCGCTATTGCCATTCTAAAACGCGACAACTATGGTAATGTTTAAAATCTAGCGGCTTCGTAACAAAAACATGAACAAAACAGATTTTTTTCCTTCACATTATCATCCTGATATTCTAACAACATTTAAACATTCCTCTTATTTTTCCAACCAATTTTGTATTAATATGTTGCCGCGCCCTAACCGGGTTTCATGTTGGATCTTACTTATAATTATGTAACAGCTGGTGTACACATGAATGCAATAAAGAATTTGAGTTTGAGTTTGAGTTATTTCTATAGATAAACACCACAAAGATTATCTAGGGGTACCGCAGGGCAGTATTTTTGGCCCACCCATAGTGCTTTGTTACTTTGAAGTATTCGACTAAAAGATAACATACATTGCATTTAACTTGGTATTAAAATGACAACCGAGCGTTAATATGACACATTGAGCTAGAAAGAGACAGTCATACAAGTATGAGAGAGACGACGCTCGACATTGACAAAGGTTTTTTTAGACGCGATGTGAAGTATTTTTGGCTGAAAATTGTACATACATAATATTATATATAGATAAATAACAAGATTACAGACACACTATCACCATTTAGATCAAGAATAATTACCAACAAGACTTTTACCCCGAAAATTACCCACATCAACATTATTGACCCTCAAAGACAATTCTTTTGACCCAGTACAAGGTACTTTAACAATTAAGACCCCAAATTGTTTTAACACCATTTCCAAAAGCGCTTTACCGCATTTTTTTTGTTGAATAGTAAGATTTGGTAAACTCTTCAATCAACGGAAGAGTCGGAGTCTTCGTTTTTGGTGCTGAGATGGAATGCTAGGACCGGTATCGAACCTAGCACCATGCACGAGCCCATGCCGTAGAAACACCAGGAGTAACCACCTGTCACATCGCGGAGTAGACCTGGAAATGATAACAAATAACATCAATATGTCATCAATATGTGACAGCCACGCAGTAGTACAAATTAATTGCAAGCGCGCCACTGGTGACATCACGTGATCTACCAACACCTAAAGCCACGGCGAGGCGGACATTCAGTGTCTGATCGCATCGGAGTTAAGACGTCGCGGAAGCTGTACTCGATTCATTGTGCTCAGTTATTTATATAGATCATTATACTTTATATAGATTCCTTTATATTTTGTGAATGTGAGAACGTTGTAGGCTCAACAGACTGTCGATTTGCAGATTATTTTGTTAAGTATCTTGTTGACAGGCCTACACTGTCCTCTCGTTCACACTGTAAATTTCTAAAAACATTATAAAACCAATTTATTTTTAAAAGAGTAACCGTGGAGTTTCTTGCCGGCTCTTCTCAATAGTACACGAACAATTGGAACCGCGCACCTAGCTTCTGACGTTTCATAAGTGCCCATGTAGGTTTATGGGCCACTCTGCACAAGTAGCATGGCCACAGAAATAAACGGGTTTTGTCGACGGAAGAATAGACAAAATGACAGATAAAACAATCACAATCTGTCATTTTGTCTATTCTTCCGTAGACAAAACCCGTTTCTACGGTGGTCATGCTATATTTGCTGGTATAATGATGAGATAGAAATGCTAAGGCTTAGGAGATAAAACTCACCAGCTGTAGGTGGTACGGATACAGCGGCGAGACTCTGGAACATTCTGACGAGTCCGTAAGACGAGGCGATGCGAGCGGTCCCGAAGGCGTCAGCGAGTAGTACGGGAACCAGGAGGAACCAGCAACCAAGACATAGACCGTAGGCACCTGGACACATTAACAGATAAATAGTATAAAACGTGTATAGTAGGGGCTGTCATTCGTGGAGGATAATATAGGAGGAGCTTGTGGCTAAGTAATAACAGCCGCACGGGTCGATCCATCAGGTTAAGCTACGCTTGCCTGGGTAGGTCTGTGGATGGTTGACCATCTTTACATATCGTTCCTCGGAAAGCAGGTTCAGCCGTTGGTCCCAGCTGTCATTCGTGGATCTTTGGCAGTCGTTACGGGTCGTCAGAAGCCGGAAAGTCTGACAACCAGTCTTACCAAGGAGTATCGTATTACCCAGTGACTGGGTTGTGCAGGTCAGATAGACAGTCACACCATGTAAAAGACTGGTATTCAGCTGCATCCGGTTAGACTGGAAGCTGACCCAGACATAGTTGGGAAAAGGCAGGCAGATTGATTTTGTATGTAGTAGGGGAGGATAAAAAGATACAATGGATGGATTGTGCGAAAGATGATATAGAAAGAAAAGAAAGAAAGAAAGAATAATGTATATTTGGACACAGTTCGTGAAACACATAATTATACAAAAAACAATCATAAAAAATAATGTGTAAAAATAATTAAAATAATGCAACAATAGTGAGTGCCTCACGGCTGCGCCAAAAAGGTTCATTTCAGCATTAATGCCAGACAAATGCAGTCTGACGCTGGTTTTCTAATGAACCTTAAGGGACAAGTGACGGAAGTACAAACAGTTTCAACATACCTAATATATAATTAATATACTTCTATAAAAATAGGCTAGATATGGCTAGAAAGGGAGTGACTACTGAGATGACGACTAATAGAGAAGTGGAAGAAAAAGGCATAACCACCACACATAAATGAGTATAAGGGCAAGCGAGTGATGAAATTGTTTAGACAAGTTGATCGTCATCCTAAGGATGCCTTGTTTAGAGGTGAAACACGTGTCGATTGTTTTTATGACTCTTTAGGAATAGTTGAGTGGAATATCTTACTAAATATATCTACGTCTATTGTATTTTACTAGCTTTAATCCGCGAAATTATCCCGTTTAAAAAAAAAAATCATATGCTTTATGGCACCTCTTTAGGTCATGAGCTATCCGAATATTAAATAATAATAGAATAATTCCAAAACTCACCAGAGGCGATGGCTAACGCCCACCAAGACTTAAGGCTAGGTAGTGTCAGGACAGCAATTCCTGCCACCAGAATACTGAAAATAATTATACTTGAATTAGCCTAAAGAATTGCCATTCAATGTGGCAATGCTGCCAGCTTTTTGATGCCCAATGAGTTCTCCCTTCTTTGAAAGGGGGGAGAGTGCACCTATGCCTGCGCACTGCGCACACACTTGTGCCATATAATATTTCCCGCGTGGATTGGCTAGACTCCGCTGAGATTGGCCTTCATGGCCGATATTTGGTCTGGAGGACTATATTCTGTACTAGCTTCTGGCCGCGGCTTCATCCGCGTTGCATGTCAAAAAAGTATCCTATGTCCTTGTCTGTGTCCTTGTGTATTTTGCCAATAAACACATTTTTCTTTCTTTCTTTCTTTTCTTTCCCCAGAGTTCAAAGTATTCCCGTACCAAATTTCATCAAAATCGGTTCAGCCGTTTTCACGTGATGCGCGATTAAATAAACAGATGGACAGACAAAAATTCTAAGTACCCCAGCCAACTTTTTTTCGAATATCTTCCATGTACAGACTTTCGACCCTCTTCACGTTAGGGGGCCCTCTTCAGGGGTATATAGATATATTTTGTTGGAGATCCTACAAATAGATACAACTTACCTGACAATGTAAGCCTTTCTCCTGCAGAACAGGTGCAGGTCACAGAGCCAGCCCAGCCCCAGGCGCCCGCACAGGTCCAGCACGGCGCTGATCGCTACCAGGTGACCTGGAGTAATAAGGCATGTATTTAATGGAACCAATGAATGCTCTTTATGTGAACCTCAAATAATTCCTAATTTTTGGTGTAATCTAATACAATAAATTAATTATTTGTAGACACAAATGTTCGGAAAAAGCCGCTCTAGTGCTGCGCTGACCCGAACGTAAGCGAGGGTAGATGCCGAACGAAGTTTACCGATCGGCTCGAGCGGAATGAAAACCGAATATAATGTAGTACCTACTTGGCTCGGATTGGTTTTCTCAAAAAATACTGCTGAATTGAAAAAATACATACCCGCAGCAGATTTACTGTGGCCCGCAGCGACAGTGTACGCCGGCAGATAGTACAAGGCGTACGGTGAGCCGCACGACATGAGCGCGACCGACGCGCACAGCAGACCGAAGCGCCAGGACTTCAGCAGGGACACGTCTAGGTACCTGGAGAGTAGACGAATATTAGAAACAAAAATATACGTCTGTAGATAAGATTAAACTAAATTTTTTCTTCTGTCCTCTTCTTAATGAAATACAAAAAAAAAAACCTATGCACTGAACTTAAATTTAGTTTAGTTTGTGAACAAGGGAATCGGCACCAATTTCGTTTAAAACTTACCTAGAGATGACCTCAACGCATCCCGAGCGCTTCTTCTCAACTTGCACGTCTTCTTTCTGAACCTCTTCTTGTTTGATGACGATCGGTTCCGCCAGCTTGCTCGGAATCAGGCGGCTTGGAGGCGGACGGATGTACAGGGATTTGCTGGGGAGATTTATTTTGACAATTAATGTTTAATACAATATACAATTGATCACTAAAACACGTAACATAACATCACGCTTTGTTTCCCCGAAGAGTTAGGCAGAGGAGTACCTACAGTACACCCACATTTCGCCAGTTATGTTTAAGTCCTATGTAATAGGAGGCGAGCAGCCATCTAAGTCGTAGCATAAGAGACATACAGACGTACCTGCTAAGGTTTCTCCTCGCCTTATAGACGCAGGTACTGTCGGTGGACAGGTCTTCAACAGAATGTAGGATGGAAGACGAACGAGTTGGACGCAGACGAAGACGAACAACCTCTTTAGGCAAACCTGGAAAATAAATTAATAGTACAATAAATGATAAATGATTTATTTTCTGTAAGTAGGTTTGTACAAACACTTTTACACGTCAATCACATGTTTTAAAACTAGATGAGGTCGGCGTCTCCTATCTGAATACTCTGAGAAGAAAGGCTGAAACAAACTCAGAGGTCACAGTCTCTTTTAAAGGCCAGACATAATCTTGGTCAGATCATGTGAAGAATATGTAGATTCGTGTCTGAAATGGTCTTTTGAGGAAAGAACCACACAGATTGAGTGGACCTGTCCAGTCAGTGCACGCATTTGTCAGTAATCATGCAGCTCAACTCAGAACTCAAGGACTTATTATTGTGCCATAATAAATAAATACATACATAAATTCATGCTTTCTTCCCACAGGGCTGAGAAGAAACTTCAGAAACCCACCTGCACGCGGTTTTTGTCGACGGGAGAGTAGAGAAAGTGAGAGATTGTGATTGTTTGTCATTTTGTCTATTCTTACGTCGACAAAACCCGTTTCTACGGTGCAGGATCTTTACATACTCCTTTTGCTTCGTCTCCGTTTTAGAAGTATGAGGAAATGGGTGTAAAGTTCACTCATCCTCTATAGAAAAGGGAAGATCCTCCGACGAGACGGTTGTCGTGTCAGGCAGGCAACTGCCCAACCATTGATGTCGGGAAGTCTTATATATGTTGATCACGCGGTAAACTCTAATGGCGCGATGCAGGATTTGTGTGACGTCAGGTCTTATCGGTTACTCCGAAACAACACGGTTACTCTTTTAAAAATAATTGGCTTTTACAATGATTTATATGTATGGGAGGACAGTATAGGCCATTCAGCAAGTACCAGCTACTTAACAAAATAGAAAATGGTCAACAGATCTACAGTCTACAAATCTTTTTTATAAGTGTTCTCACTCACCCACGACTCCCAAGACATCGAGACCCTCAGAGTCTTCAGAATCTGAATGCTGAGCCTGCATTTGTTGGCGGGCGACCTGTGAAGCGACAAACTTGGTCATAATAGGTACTTCTTCATCACATGTGATGAGGAGGAAGGAAATGCATGTGACTACAAGTTAAAATTAAAAATTTAAATAGCCCCCGACATAATTCCAGGTGATGCTGCAGTATCGGTTCAAGGTTACTATGTTCTTCTAATATCATTGAAGTAACAGAATACTACATTTCGAATCGATCAGAACTGTGGAAGATACGCACATCCAATCATCAACTTGAAAAGAGCTGATCATTTTCAAACATCTGAACCGATTTTCTTAAATTCTAGCTAAGAACACTCTCGATCAAGACACCTTTCAAATAAAAATAAAATAATCAAAATCGGTTCAGCCGTTTGGGAGCTACGAGGGAACAGACAGATACTACACAGATACACATGTTAAACTTATAACAGCCGTCTTTTTCCGTCGGGGGTTAAAAAGAGTAATGAATAATATGAATATAAATGTTGATGGATGGAGCGGGACAGAGAGGCCAAAGAAAAGATGGAGTGTGAGGAATGATATGAGAGAGAAGGGCGTTAATTATAGTGTGACGGTTGACAGGGGAGAGTGGAAGAAACGTGTTGTGTCGACCCCGAGTAACATGGGACAAGGGCAAGCAGCCATTGTATTCTGTAAAAATCTCACCGTGAAAACTGAGGTAAAGTGAGCTGTCAATATGACAGCTGTCAATATGACAGCTCCCTTCACCTCTGATAATTCACGTTGAGAATTTTAACGAATAGACTGGCAGATGACGATGAATAGGTACTTCATCGTGACAATAATTATTGAAACACCTAACTGCATAATAATGAGACCGCTCTTGTCAAGCTACAAAATCAGTTATTTAAATAAGTAGATACCTAGTGTTGTTAGTTGTATATAAAATAATGTACTATCTTCTATATACAGGGTGTCCGATAACCGTGAAATAAGAAGAATTAAAAAATCTTATGTACTACTCGTACTTGCGACTTATTTCTTTTAGAACGGCCATAAGATCGATGTGCTATTTCAAGGATATCCATTATAGTTTTGATTATATATTTATTTTTATAGAAGCATATTAATTATATATTAGGTATGTTGAAACTGTTTGTACTTCCGTCACTTGTCCCTTAAGGTTCATTAGAAAACCAGCGTCAGACTGCATTTGTCTGGCATTAATGCTGAAATGAACCTTTTTGGCGCAGCCGTGAGGCACTCACTATTGTTGCATTATTTTCACTTTTTTTATGATTGTTTTTTGTATGTGTTTCACGAACTGTGTCCAAATAAACATTATTCTTTCTTTCTTTCTTTCTTTCTTTTTATTTACTGGACACCCTGTATACATATAAATAAAATTGTAAATTAGTGCTTCGTTGGTAAGAACATCACTTGAGAACGGTTGGACATCATTCATTGCGTTATTTACGTTGCATGGCAGACAAGCAGACAAATTTTTCGAACATATGAAGCAATGGCATAACAATCTCCATCAAAATCATCCAGATTGTGATTTAAACTGTGTAACGCAATTAGACTGCTGGTTCCATTGTAAAAATTGTTCTTAATAATGAGTAACCTACCACAAGAGGACCACCCTAATTGCGTTATACACGATCAATCACAATTTGAATCGTTTTGAAACAGATTGCTAATCCATTGCTTCATAAGTTCGAAAAAACAATCTGCTCAACAACGTAAATAACGCAATGAATGTTGTTGAACTGTCAAAATGAAACAGATTAATCTTAATCATTTACGAAAATATGTTAGTCATGATAGATTATATTTACCTCAATCAAACTGGGATGCATGATCTCTGTGATCAAGCTGCTCCTCTTGGCATCCTCGTTTAGGAGTAGGTTCTTCTGGTTGAGGGTCATTTCGTTTTCCGGCTGGAACAGGCTCTGCAGACGATTGTCTTTGGAAGAGTCTGACTTGAACATGATGCCTTGATCTGTGGGAGAGTACACACATTAACAACTTGCTTTTTTTCTCGTAGCTACGGTGTCGCGGTGGCCGCCACATAGCGTCCGTAATTTACCGGCGAATGACTTCACTGAAATTTTATTTATGAAAGAAAGTTCATGCACAAACATCAGTCACGTCAATGTCGATATCGGCGCGACAATCAATGTCGGCGACGATACTGTTGACTATACCGACAAGTTAGTTTTTGTGAAAACTGCCCATTTTCTTGCTGACTGTACATTTTTTTTTAAATCTGTGAATGCAGATCAAAATTTCTCAAAAAGTTAAGGACAGTCTCCTAAGACAGTTTTCCTGTAATTTTGACATTGTAATTTTAATTTTTATACTGTAATTTTCTTTCTTCTATTGTTTGTCTTGTGGAACTAATTTTGTACGCCATAAACGGCAAAACATGTAGCCACCTCATAATAATTATAAGACCTTTTAATACTGTACCAACTTGTTTTACAAAATGAATATATATATCTTATCTTATCTTATCTGTAGCTACAACGGTTAAGGTAGCTGCCCTTGCTGCCCCATCTCAAAAATCGACCCTGTATCTAACAGAGCCAGCCTCACCTTCCTGTATATCGTGCAGCAGCGTGGTGTGCTCGGTGGTGGTGGTGGTGGCGGGCGTGCGCTCCCCCAGCGCGGAGCTGTTGAAGCTGACGGGCGCCGCGCGGTACAGCGTCGCCGACACGCACACGTGTAGCATGCCGCCGCCTGCGGGTACACCAACATATCAGGCTCCTGCAGACTGAACACTCTGGTACAACTATTTCTATGAAAACATTCACGGAAATTGTTCTACCGGTGTCGCGTCGCGCCAGTCTGCACGAGCCTTAAGACATAACATCACGCCTGTACTCTCCGAAGGATTATTTAAATGTAAATACACCAAAAAATAACATTTATTCTGTTTAATCGACGAAAAAACAAAGGAGGAGGTTCTAAAGTCGACACGTAATATTTATATTTTTTTTAATTGCGACCACGCATATCTTTTTATAGAGTAATCCAATAACAATTCTTTTTTTTTGAGTTAGCTTCAATAATACGTATTTTTCCCACTTGACTATGTGGATGATGTTCTAATAAGTTCCTGTCACTGTTATTAACATAGCAGGTCGATAACCATATTTTGCCAGTTATGTTTAAGTCCCATGTAATAAGGGGTGAACCTGAACCTGAACTGATAAATTCCTGATAAAAAAACCCAATAACACAGCTCGACCTGGGAACCGAACCTAGGACCTCATGCTCAGCAGTAGCGATAGTTTATTGAATCAGGCGTGACTTGGCGGAAATCCATTATAAAATACAACGGACGTAGATAATATATTTAGTAGTAGCTATATTTCCGCTTAAATATTCCTAAAGAGTCATAAAAAACCCTGTAAGAAATCGACACGTGTTTCACCTCTCAAGAAGACATCCTCAGGAGTATGAATGACTTGTCGCGTACCCAAACACGCCGTGTTCGGGTACGAGCAAGTGCTCAGCATGCAGCCCTCGGCGTGGCAACACGTCGTGTTCGGGTTTTTTATGAGTATTTAGGAATAGTTACTAAATAATATCCAAGTCTATTGTATTTTTTCAGCAGTAGCGCTAGACCAACGATGCCTCTTACTGAGATTATAATTGTTTTTGTTCTTACCCAATAATAAAACGGTTCCATGCAGTCCGTACATATCCACAAGTTTTTCGATAAGCATCGGAAACACGAAGCTACCAGCTGCCGTCCCGCTCACACATATTCCATTAGCTAATGCCCTGGAAAGAGATGGTAATATTTAAAATGACATTTTTAAACAACATAAAAATGTGCTTTCAATTTAATTGTTGTAGAATCAAAGTGGAACTAACGAACTTTAGATTTTTGATATCTCCGATTTTTCTCCGATTTTTCTATCAAAATCTCACCGTGAAAACGGAAGTGAACAAAAACATGTTCTCCCATACATTTCGTATGGGAGAACATGTTTTTCAACTACAATGAGTTTGTTCTTGCGATAAATTAATCCCAGCTACGGAATTTCCCCTTCATTGTGCGTGATCCGACGCGCACTTGGCCGGTTTTTTAAATATTCACCTGTGTTTATCGAAGTACTGAGAGACGATCACAATGCCAGGAGTAGTGGAGAGACCTCCGCCGATTCCTGGAAACAAACACTCATATTAATTATTAATTGAGTGACACCAGTGACCGAGAAGTTGAGGAGCAGGTTGAACAGATTTCGATGAAATAATTAGGACATTTAGCCAGTGACCAGTGACCCAGTGACGGCGGCGGACAAGTAGGACAAACGCCCTATGTCCTAATTCATTCTGCCTAGACTTTTCCCAATCATGTTGGGGTCTGCTTCCAATCTAACCGGATGCAGCTGAATACCAGTATTTTACATGGAGCGACTGCCTATCGGCTATCTGACCACCACAACCCAGTAACTGGATAATACGATACCCCTTGGTAAGACTGGTTGTCAGACTGGTTTCTTCTGACGACACGTAACGACTGTCAAAGATCCACAAATGACAGCCGGGACCACCGGCTTAACGTGCTTTCCGAAGCACGGAGGAGTCTCGGTATGTAAAGATGGTCACCCATCCACGGACCAACCCCAGCAAGCGCAGCTGAACATGATGGATCGACCCGTGCGGTTGTTATTATTTAGCCACGAGCTCCTCTTAGTTTAGAATTAGATAAGAATTAGTTCAGACTCACCAGTCATAACTCCGAAGCTCAGCAGCAGATGCAACAATCCTTTGCTGAAGAAGGAGAGAGCGAGACCGGTGGCACAGAACAGGCCTCCGATGAAAACTACGAGGCGGCACGAGTACTTCTCACATAGCGCTGATGAGAGCGGTGCTGGAAGAAACACATGACATACTGGTTACCTAAGGCCGTATACAGAAAGAAAGCTGGAATTCGGCGCCGATCTACCAGCTCTTATCGGCGCTGGTCCATTCTGGTAACAGTTACATAAAGCAAGCAGATTGAAGCAGAGCGAGCGAAATGTCGCACTCATCGGACGATGATTTGGGCGGGTGGCGCCAGCGCTGACAGGCGCGTGTCGAAGATTCTCGGAACTTGTCGGCGACGTTCGGCGCTTATCGGCGTTTGTTTATATAAATGCCTGCGCCGGTTACCTGCGTGGACCGGTTCCTATAAGCGCTGGTAGGCTGCCAGCTTTCTTTCTGTATACGGCCTAACATTTAAATCGCTAGACTTGCTCTTATCGTACCTACTTAGTCACGCTGAAAAGTGTCCATACTGAGAAGAATAAGCTCACACATGTTTAATAACTTGTCCCGTGCCGCGATTGGTAGCACTGAATTTTGCAGATAAATGATTGGTAGAACAGTTCTGTTAGTCACGGACACATTTTGAACTCTGTTAGTATTGAAACTAAGCTTGACAAGCAATGGTGCCAACATGACGACAAGGGACAAGTTAAAGTGAACGGTCTGTTGGTATTTTTGACACTGTAGGGTGAATCGAATAATTTAAATCTTTGCTGTTTACAAATCTGTCTAGGTTTTTCTTTGACTGCATTACGGGAAAGAGAGGGTTATGTTTTTTTTAAATGTGGGATTCATTTTATGCTCGAAGCATCCTAACGGCTGGATGGACTTTAATACTACTCGTCTGGATCGTGCGATAGGGTTTTGTATGAATTAAATTAAAATAACGGATTTTAGAAGTCAAAATGTAAAAAAAAAAGGTCTTGAAAAAATTATTGAGTATGAAAATAAAAGAGCTTTCAAAAATATAACACAGAGGATAAATAAAAAGTAAAAAAAGCCCTCTACAACTAAAAAGTTCAATACACTATTCACACAACTTACTTTTCAAGCAGTCGGTTGGTGCGATAAATTCATTGTGCGTGGTCCGTTACGGAGTTAAATAAATGAGCAACTAAGAGCTTTGAATGATAGACGGTTTTTTGTTTATACGCCTCTTTATAACTTTCAGAGGCATTATGACGTATTAATGTGACCATTTTTCCAGTGGGATAGAGAGACGGAGCTATACAAGGCCGATAGCACCATCTTTTTTTCGCAGTGGAATAATGATGGCTTTAATACCCCCAGGCCTTTTCTCAAAGTTGGTCGCAGTAACTAATCTAGAGCACCCAAACTATATTTATGAGTTAGGTTAGGTTAGAACTGTGACGAACCACGCGCAAGCCGAGCGAGCGCTACTTTCAAGTTCGTCGCAGTTGATTGGCTATTCAAGTAGTAGACATCACAATAGGAAGGCACACAAAAAGAGGCACATAATAGAAAACCAAATGGGAATTATTAGTGAAAAAAAAATTACTAACTATTACCGTTAACTTTTTTTTTTCTTACCTAGAGCCAGACAAAGCGTAGACAGCGCAGCCGGTATCCAAGACGCCACGGACTCGGACGAGTCCGGGAACGTTTCCATGATCTCCACGTACAGCACTCCGTACGACTTGAACAGGCCGGCCACCCAGAACTGCACCATGAAGGCGCCGAACACCACCACCCAGCCGTAGCCGCCGTCCGGGGGGGCGGTGCTCCTGTGGACACACACAAGGTTATAAGGTCAGATTCACAGCAAAGCCCCGTTTTGATACGAACCAGCCTGTCCCTTGCTGCCCTTCCCCAGAGACGAAGAGGGGTCCGTTACTCCGTACCCCACAGGCGCTAAGTTTATAAATTTCATGCCCTGGCGACTGGCTGGAAGCCTAGATGCCATACACAAGCAAAAACCGCGACCCGTTAGTGGTAACTGCGACTGTTCAGACCCAGCTAGCCAGTCCCGCTCTGAAATCATGGCCGCCGTACTGTAAGCATTTGATCACTCGCGCGACGAATCGTGCGTCACCTGTTTCCTCGCGTGAGTAATACGCGCTAACGCTACGCGCCATCTCCCCGCAAGTCGTGTCGTGGTGCCTTGTGGCGTGACATACTACTCTGCCCAGGAATCGAAGGAGGGCCACAGTTTCCTGTAGGTCTACGACCACAACGTGCTCGAGTGATGCTTGTACTTACTCTGCCGAGGAGTCGGGCGCGGGCCGCAGTTTCCTGGAGGCCGCCAGCAGAGGCCGCGCCGTCACCGACGACAGCGTCAACAGAGAGTCCTCCTCCTGTTCCGTCGGGGACATGGCGGACAGATAGGCGCCTACTTGCTGTAACATGAATCGGGTCATCAAAATAGGCTAGTTGAGAACTACGAGGTATGGCTGTTGTGAGCTAAAAATACCAAAACATAAAGTTCAATAAATATTTTAGACAAAAATAATTGCGTGAAAAAAAGCCGTTGGTCATGAGGTGGAAGGCGACTCAGACCGCGTCACGGTACATGTCCACCTCCAGACAACAGTTTCAAATTGTGTAAAGAATCAAACTAATGCATCGGACGAAAATTTCTTTGAGAGACTTGGTGTGGTGATGAGCCAGAGTAGTGATGAATCAGCTTAATACGGGATCAACAGGATTCTACAAGGAGGATGATGCTCCTTACCGTAGCTAGTGGCAGCTCGAGCAGCAGGCTGGCTGGTCGCTCGCGCTGCTCTGTGGGCGCCGACTGCACCGATAGCAGGGAGCTCGCCTTGTCCGGGGACAGCACAGCCTGGAACGAAGAGGTTTCTTCAGTAAAACCGTGTGAAGGGACTTTCATATTTAACCCCTTAAGGGGGTGAATTTACAAAAGCCTTCCTTAGTGCTTACTTGTGGCTATGAGTTGTCTGTGAAATTGATTTGTTGCCAGACACAAACAGCTAAGAGAAAGACCACGTGGAAAATGCCGACGAACTGTTCAGAATTATCTAAACCCCTTTTCGACTAAGTGCATGTGTCTATTAAACACACTCTTAGGCCTTCCGCTATGTGAAGCGGGTGCACGGAGCGGGGGCCCGCGCGGCGTGCTCTTTTCTATGGGCCGCGTACGCCGGGAAACCCGCCTCACGCAGCGCTGCTCTAAGGATGATAATAGAAAACAGCACACCGCGCGGGCGCCAGCTCCGTGCACCCGCTAAACGCAGCGGACGGCCTTACTGACGCAAAGCTCTTACCTCTGAGATGACATCCGTTGGCAAGTCGATGGAACATGACAAAGCTGTCGATGTCGGTGGTGCTGAAGACCCGAGAACCTGGGTGTCAAGCTTCGACAGCTCCTGAAAAGAAAATACAATTTTCAGATCGTAACACTAGTTATCTAATAATGTTCGTCTCCACTCGTGTGGCTAAAGCGCGCGTTTGCGAGTGTCAAGAAAAAACCGGCAGTCTGAGAGCACTCTCTCTAGTTAGGTTGTAAGGATTCTCAGAAGAATATAACTCGGCTAGGATTGATTGAATTCTCACTAAAGTTAGTTAAAACTAGGTTTTTGATAAATCAAAACCGACCTAGACACCCGAGACCAGTGATACCCAAAGTGATCGGTATTGACCCCCAGGGGTCGACGATGACCTTATTCAATCAATCAATCAATCTGCGTTGCCCTTTCCAAACTATGTTGGGGTTCGCTTCTAGTCTCCGAATGACAGCCCGCAGCAACAGCTTAACGTGCTTTCCGAGACATAAGCGTAGCTTAACCTTCAATAGACTCGTGCTGCTGTTTATAATATTTGCATTTACCAATCGTTTGCAGCAATCAATAAAAGATTAACTTTCTAAGAATACCGCCGATGTTCCATCTAATCGATACACGGCACTGTCATTATGCATTAAATATAAATCGTTATGCTGTTTACGATAACGTAGGCAAAACAGTCCTTATGGGTACTATTCAGCTGTTAGACCAAACAAATATAGTGCAGAGAAAAAAACTAACAAATTAAAAATTTAAATAACCCCCGACACAAAAAAAGTCCTCTAAAAAGAAAAAAAACACTCATTAAATCGATGGATGGATGATCATATTGGAATGGTCTCAATGAATACATTGAGACCATTCCAATGCGCCTAAACACGATACCATTGCTGTAAGTTAGTGTTGTTCTCACACACTATTGTCTACATTTCTTCCTCATTTCTCCTTTCGCAGGTCTGCTGGAAGAAATTTCTTAAGAAATAAGCAGTACCTTTGTACTCATATTTTAATTATGTCGTTCTATTATATATTTTACTGTTAATATCACAATGAAGCGCAGAACAATTCACACTTTTTAACACCTCATGGCTTCCTATTCAAAACTTTTTTGTTTTATTCCCTCAAGTTAATTCCACAGGCATTTAACAAAAAGCCTAATAATGTGACCTTACAAAGAGAATACAATTAAATACCTATTTTTTTGGCCAAAGAATCAGCATTGCCATACAACGTGGCAATGCTGCCAGCCTTTTGAGCACTTTTCCTGTTAACAGCGATGCGGACGAATTTTTTGATGCCCTATGACTCTTTCCCCTCCTTTTTTATATCCATGTCCATATTATTATTTTAAGTCTGTACGTTTTTAAATTCTATAACTACCAAAAACCGTTACCTACCGTTTTTTTCAAAATCTTTGAATGTAGGTCAAAATGTTACAAAAAATTAAGGAGACTCTCCTAAGACCGTTTTTTTGTAGCGACAACGGTTAAGGTCTTAACTTGTCCTTATACTGCCCCATCTCAAAAATCCACCCTGTATAATATCAGTCGCGTGGTAAACCCTGCTTGCGCGATGCAGGATTCGCGATGCAGGGATTTTGCGTGACGTCATTGTGATGAGTAACTCGCATGTGGCTATGTATGTATGCAGCCACAAACCTTCCAGTCTAATTTGTGAACAAGTACTAGGTTTAGGCAGGCAGATGCCTTCCTTTTCCATGTTGGGGTCGGCTTCCGGTCTGACCGGATGCAGCTGAATCCAGTTTTTATAAAGAGCGACTGCCTATCCGACCTCCAAAACCCACTGAGTAACACAAGACTGGTTGTCAGACTTTCGGGCTTCTGGCAACCCGTAACGACTGTCAAAGATCCACGAATGACAGCCGGGACCAACGACTTACGTGCTTTCCAAGTCACGGACGGGTCTTGGTATGTACTAAATGGTCACCCATCTACGAATCGACCTTGGTAAGAGTAGCTTAACCTTGATTGATCGACCCGTCTGACTGTTACTTAACCACGACCCTGTGATAGGTTATATATAGATACTACATAGTAAACGAATCATAATTAGGTACCATCAGACAGTGCCGCCATATCGATCTGGAACCGCTGTGTCGAAGTTCATCAAACCAGTCTTGTATCTTTCTGCACCCGTAGCATGACCAGAATAGAAACGGGTTTTGTCGACGGAAGAATAGACAAAATGACAGATTCACAATAACAATCTGTCATTTTGTCTATTCTTCCGTCGACAAAACCCGTTTCTATTAAGATCATGCTACGCGTGCTGTTGTGCGTAAACGAATATCATTCAAGTATGTCCTCCGATGGAATAATATACCTACATAGAAAGATTATATTGGGATTTATTTTGTATTATTATTATTTATTACTAGCTTCGACCGCGACTTCGTCTGCGAGAAATTTCGGCCCCCGACCCACCCACGAACCGTGTCGCATCCAACGCCCGCCCGCGATATTACTTCGTTTTCTCTTAACGTTCTTTCTGACTTTTTTTCTTTTTGATCGGCTCCTAAGGGTCGTAGCGTGATGTTACATAGCCTTTAACCTTCCAAAAGAATTGGGCTATCCAATGCAAAAAGAATTTTTCAAATCCGACTCCGGTAGTTCCGGAGATTACCCCTACATTCATACCTACAAACTTACAAACAAACAAAATTTGAACTCTACCTAAATAAAAAACAAAAGTCGTTTATTCAAACTAGGCTGAGACTCAGCACTTTTCGAACGTCAAAATTACATAAGACAGTCCCTCAAAACGCCCACCCTCCATCACTTCCTAGTATTTTAGCTGGGAACTGGGAACTCCCCAGCAGCACAGCTGTCTGTTCAGTTATAGTCAGGTCTGTGTTGTCCCACTGCAGGGCACAGGCCTCCCTAGTTTTGGCTTAGAATATGTAACATACCAACCCTCTGTTCCCGTGGGTGTCGTAAGAGTTGACTAGGAGATTGTGGAGGTGGTCGATAACTTTCATCCTACATCCACCCACACTCGTGCAATCTAACAACGTCACACCACAATATGCCATCTATGGGCGAGAAAACGTACTACAGACTTGGATGTATCAGTCGACATTGGAGCATGATGACGACTCAGGGCGGCGACGGACGATTGTCACGCACGCCAAAGCCCACGTTAGGTGGTCTACACATTCTAACCGATATTAAATTTATTTTTCTCCTGTAAGAAATCGACACGTGTTTCACCTCTCAACGGGACATCCCCGCCGAGTGCGGGACTCAGCGTGGTAAAACATCGTGTTCGGGTTCGTTCGACAAGTCAATCGTCATCCTAAGGATGCCTCTTTGAGCGGTGAAACACGTGTCGATTTCTTAAAGGTTTTTAAAGACTCTTTAGGAAACGTTAAGCGGAATCGTTACTAAATACATCTACGTCTATTGTATTTTTTTTTTGTGATGTAATACAGCCAGAAACATAATGCTTTAACATTAATTGAAAAATCGATGTAGTTAAAATCAATGTTACTGAGAGCTCCGTTTTTAAGGAAATTAGATGTCCAGATTACATCCATCATGTTTGTAACTTCGCGTCACGATATTAATACTGAAAAGGTTTTTCGATCACACATAACATCACGCCTGAATTCCCCGAAGGGTTAGACAAAGGTATACTATAGTACACCCACATTTCGCCAGTTGTATTTAACTCCTATGTAATAGGTTGCGAGCAGAATACGTAGATGACAGCTTCGTGATGGCTCTTGTTATACCTACACTATTCAGGGTATCTCAAACGTAGAGGTAAAGCGAAAGGGTCCACCTATCATAAAAAAAATTAAAGCTGGGATATACTGAACAGTTCAAAAAAAAAAAAAAAAAAATGTTGTCTCTAGCTGCGCCCAGCAGTTTCACTCGCATAACTCTGGATCCCGTGGGAATATCGGGATAAAAAGTATCCTATTTCATGGTCTACCCCTGTGTCATCCGAATCCTTTCAGCCGTTTTAGCGTGCATGAAAGCGTAACAAACAAATAAAAAACAAACTGACTTTCGCATCTCTACTATTAGTTAGGATTCGTTGGTATTAAGCATTATATAATTATTTTAGTTTTTTTCTTTACTACATTTTCATACATAATAAACATTTTTTTTATAAATGTGGCCCATTGGCATCACGAACAGGGTCCAAGCTGGCGGTGGTTAGGCCTCTAGAAAGAGGAACCTCCTCCGAGGGACGCATAGTGAGGAGGTACTGCTTTCTGAATGAAGCCCTTGACCCAGTCGCGCAATGAGAGCCTCCTGAGGTGTTGGTCGAGGCTCTCCGCTATTAGGCCATTGACCGTAACGATTATCGGTACAATGATTGCACGAGTCCACGTCCCACATATCGACAACCTCGTGTGCTAAGTGAAGATACTTGATTTTTTTTATCTTTCTCAGCTTGCACGAGATTCTTGTCACGAGGGACAGAGATATCCTCCTGGTACGTTCTGGCTAATTTTAATCGTAGATAGAGTGAAGATTGTTGCTGGTGGATTGTGAAAAAAGCCCTAAGATTATGAAAAGGTTACGCAATGAAAGAAGTCTTCATTCAAGTTGGAAAGGTCACAAGCCGTCACAAGCGCAAGTCACAAGTAAATTATGTTTCTCACAATAATGCCTTTATAGTGAATGAATGAATGAGCGAATGAAATGAATCATTCGTTTGTACTAATGAGTTTTAGTTCATTGTTGAGAGATTGGCAATCGAGAACAAAAAAAATAGTTTATCCATTTTTTTTCGCTTGCCTTTTTTAGGGTTCCGTTGTCAACGGGAACCCTACGCAATGTACGCAATACGCAATGTAATTGAGATCGGCGCAACATGGATTTTTCTTCCATACTTCTCTATACCCCATTCACAATAAGATTAGACATTTAAACCAACCTTTTTTACAGTCCGTTCAACCGATTTTGACTTCTATTGCGTTGGTGGAATGACAAATGGCAGCTGCAGTAAACAGTCGGTATTATAATCACGTTTTTTTTTTCAATGCCATTCTTATGCCTACGCAATAGAAGCCAAAATCGGTTGAACGGACTGTAAAACGTTTTGTTTAAATGTCTAATCTTACTGTGAATGGGGTATAGTAAGGTACAACTCCGTAGCCGACTGCAGGCAGCAGCAGCAGGCGACGTGTCGCCGCGACACAACGTTTCTATGTATATCATAGAAATACCTTCCGTAGATAGGGACACGTCGACTTCATTAAAATCCATCTTATTAGAAAAGTATGGAATAATATAATAAAATGATATTTTTTAAAATAGTATTCGTTTCATTCATCATTCAGTCACGAGTAAAGAAAATATACTTAGGCGCTTTGACACTTTTGTTAGCGATAGCGTGCCGGACCTGACGTCTCAGTGCTGCCACCTAGTGAACGTCATTTCATAAAACCCTAATTAAATGAGGGATATCATGCTTGAAATCGCCGCTAGAGGCGCTAGTGTAGCGTGGGTTTCTAGTCATGTTAAATGTCACTAAAAGTTCACTGTTTGAGGACATTTAGATTTTTACTTATTATTCATGATTGATTGCCTCGGGTCGCAAGCGCTAGGTACTGTTGCGCATGATGTCGGGCAGTGTTTGTGGGTTATTCTATCAGCCTGCCCAGTCCCATTTAAGTTGGGCACCCTTTTGAGTAATTTAATATTAGTTTTGAAGCGCAGTATTTTCTTTCGAACACGATCCGATGATCTACACTTCAAGATAGCGGGCATGCCGACATGCCCATAAAGTATGACATTGACAGGTACTGTCTGTACTATTAAGAAATTCAGGACTTCATAGACGTGACAGCTGTAGCAGAGATCAAGCTATCTTTTATTATGTTGTAAATAATAAGATTATTTTATGAATTTTTGGTAATTTTGTTGCAGTACCCAGTGTCCCTTTCGGATCAGACAAGGTTCTATTTACACATTGCACGTCATGAATTCCTCAATTTGTGCCGAAACGAGATAAATATTGATCTTTTACACCTTTGCTGCCGAACGCGTGGGTGATATCAACCCACGCATTTTCTTTTAAGTAGGACGAACCAGTCCATTCTACAAAAATCTCATCGTGAAAACTTAGCTGAATACTTGAAGTAAGCTGTCGTTCCATCTGGTGCTAGGGATTGACACTATTGACAGCTCACTTCACCTAGGTTTTCAAGGTAGGTAAAGGGGCGTAAGTCTACTAATTTATAAACGTTACAATGGTCTCTCAATGGTGAGTTTTTGACAGTTTTTGTATGGCAAATCTGTTCTATTCTGTTCTTCCAAGTATTGCCCATTCCAAAGCGACTCCTCGACAATTCAAAAGTATTTAATAAATGCCCAGTGAGCTCTTCCCCCCTTTTTTAAGTTTCGATGAATACTTGTACATACTATTTTATTTTATTCTCCTTTATTCCATTAAATACATATATTTTACATTTTTAAATATTAGAATATAAAAATTATAAAAACATTTAAAAATATAAAAAATAGTAGCCCACCGGTATCGGGAACAGGGTCCAAGCTACCGGTGGTCAGGGCTCCAGAGAGAGGAACCTCCTGACAATGCGAGCCGTGTCCAGAAGTACCGCTTTCTGAATCAAGCCCTTGATCCAGCTACCCAACGAGAGCCTCCTCAGGTGTTGGTCGAGGCTCTTGGCTATTAGGCCATTGGCTGTCACGACTATCGGCACAACGATCGCTGAGTCCACATCCCACATGTCGACAACCTCGCGAGCCAAGTCAAGATACTTGATTTGTTTATCTTTCTCGGCTTTCACGAGGTTCCCGTCATGCGGGACCGTTATGTCAATGATCATTGTGCTCTATTCGATCCACCACCACTATATCAGGCTTATTGGCAACAATAGTCCTGTCAGTGATGATGGATCGGTCCCAGTACAATGTGATATTTCCATTTTCGAGAACTGGGTCGGGCACATACCTGTAGTACGGCACTTCCGATTCCACAAGGCTGTATTTCAGAGCAAGTTGCTGATGGATAATCCTGGCTACAAGGTTGTGTCTATGCAAGTACTCTTCGTTAGCTAGACGAGAACACCCAGAGATAATGTGTCGGATTGATTCTCCCGGTCGGTGGCATGCCCGACAGATGTCAACCGTGCCGTCCTTCACAATAAATCGCCGGTAATTGTTCGTCATAATAACTTCGTCCATAATTGCACAGACAAAACCTTCAGTTTCCCCAAAGAGGTCACCGAAACGCAGCCAGGCTACGGACGCTAGTAAATCTACATCGGGTCCATGTAGGGCCCGGAAAAAGCGTCCGTGAAGCTCTTTACTCTGCCATACCTCACTGCGATCATTAATGTCAAGCACTACTGGGTTGCGCCAGTTCTCTTTAGCCAAGGAGAGCGGGGTGAGGCCCTTGTCCACCGCGACCACATCTCGATGCATCCCCACGTCGGTTTCTAAAAAATATTCCCTGAGACTGCATATCTCGCGATTGTGTAGCGTCTTAGCGTTTAAGAAGCCTCGACCTCCACACCTTCGCGGGATATACAGTCTCATTACCGATGATCGTGGATGATGCATTCGGTATGCAGTCAGAAGCGTACGGACCCTCCTATCCAGGGCGTCGAGTTCGGTCTGAGTCCATTTGAGTATGCCGAAAGAATACATCAAAACCGGCATGACCCAACCGTTGAAGGCGCGCACCTTGTTTCCGCCTGATAGAAGACTATTGAATACTTTCTTCAGGCGGCCAAAGAAGCGCTCGTTCAACGATTGCTTCATGTCAGTAACATTGATGCCTAACGCTTCCGACATACCCAAATACTTATAGGTTTCGGTTGCGGAAAGGGCTCTAAGGTTTATGGAATCCGAGAGATGGGCTCCCACGGATTCCACAATCTTCCCTCGCTTTACATGCATGACCGCACATTTGTCCACACCAAATTCCATCCTGATGGCGCTACTAAAAGTTTCAGTTTAATTTATTATTATTTAATTTAATATTATTAATTTAATTCTGTTAGCGTACATGTGTTTTTATATTAAGTATTTTATTAATGAATAAATCGTTAATAAATGCTTTGAGTTTGAGTTCGAAACACAAACCTAAGAATTACTAAGAAAGTAAAAAAAACCATAAAAATAAAAATACATGAGTAAATTATGGATTTAAAACCATAGGCAATGCAGCAAAAATAAAACCATTAACTGCATTCTAAATTTGAATATTTTAAAAGTCTTAGCTAACCATATTACGTTCCTACCCAAGTTTGTCATGATAGCGTGCAATGAACAATTATCGATTTTATTTCCGAGGGAGGTAGCGGTTAGGTTTGCAAATAACATCAACAAATACGTAACAAGTACGTACGTACGGCTGCACGGTGTGGAGCTTTGACGCAAACTATGGCCCAGCATTTATACCCTACAGGGTTAGTGGTTATAATTATGTTGGCAATCCAATATGGTGAGGTAGGAGAGGTAATTTGCAACCAAAAGACCCCTCTGCCATGTCAACCATTTTCGAGTAAATAATTTGAAATTCTAAATCAAAAAATATAAAAAAAAAGAAGTGAAATGACCCGAAAATTGTTGACATTTGCAGTGACAAAAGGTGTCAATGACCTCTCTTACATCCCCTTGATAAATTGCCAACATATAACCGAGTATAAACCAAGTGGATAGCATGATAATAAAAATAAAATACGGTACAGCACTATATGGTAAAGCCCTAAATATGGAAAATTTTCATAAGTTGACAACGAGTTAATTTTCGAGTCATCTGACATTTTATATTTTTATTTTATACATTTAACATAAAATTTCAAATGTCAAATTACTCGAAAATTGTAGACATTGGCATAGGGGTCATGAGGGTCTTTTGGTTGCAAATTACCTCTCCTACGTCCCCATAATGGATTGCCGACATATAACCAATAATCCTGTATATATCCTGCCCTCTGCGTCCCAAAAATTGCACCCATAGTGACCTCTGCGCTGTCACCAACGATGCCTTGGCATTGGCGATGTCTTGGGCCAATAAAATCGAATTAATGCACTGTCGTGCCATCGACACGACGAAGAAAAATACGTATACTGTTGCATACCATAACACCATAAATTTATTAGAATCTAAGTTAAATTATATAAATAATTCATTTTTTATTAACTTCACGGACGCTCGGTTTCTTTTGTCCCGCCACTTAGCATCGGGATTTCTATATTATTATTATTTTAAGTAAGTTATTTATGTAGGTATCATACACACACCTAAACCTTCCGTAATAGATTCTCTGAATGATGGCATCAAAACACGTTGCGTAGTTTAGAAGAACAACGCGGTCTCACAGACAGACACTTATCTAATAAAAGCTCCGATTTTTAAAAAAATATGAGCATACTCAAAAGATATTACTGCTTTATATACCTACTAATCTCCCGACAACTTAACGACTTAACGACCGAAGTTCAGTATTTTTTTTGGAAATTTGGTTTTTAATTTGGAAGAATTTGTACTTTGAATAAGTTCATGTTTGTTTGTTAAATACAACATTTAACCCATTGGGTAGAAATCTTGTGATGTTATGTTATTCATGTATAATTGTTACATTTTAAAGCAGCCACCAAGACTGTAAATTAACTCTGTAACAGCTTCACAGACGTACAGACTACAGCTGGGACCGATGACCTCGCGATCGATCCGGTACAATAGCAGACAGCGGTACTAAAACGAGGAAGATTGGAAATGGCTAGTCTATGGTTAGTTTTAGACAAAATTAAACTGCTATCTAAATGCGTAACTTATTTTGGGTAGATTCTTTATTTCTTCTAAAAGACCATACATTAGCGAATAAATACATAATTAGGTAAGTGTAGTCCAGTAGCTAAAAGTTTTGTTTATTTTTTGGTTTTTAAAAGGTAGATGCGATATCGCATTTTATGTGCAAGACTTATGTCGTTAACTTAGGCCGAACGTTTAGGAACTGTCAGTGTCATTATTTTCTGCGGAATATTGACACTGACAGCTCTTGAACTCGGTTTAGATGTGCTGATCGCGTTCAGTTTCGTTGGTGAATAGCTTTGTGTTGTTAGTGACGTACTGCTTGAGTTTAACTTTAAATATCTGCCGGTAGATTAATAAAAAGTTTTCGTAAACGAATAAGACTAATCTGTTTCATTTTAACGGTTCAACAATATTCATTGCGTTATTTACGTTGTAGAGCAGATTTATTTTTAAGCAATCTGTTGACTGTTTCAAAACTATATCGTGTATTACGCAATTAGGGTGCTGTTTGCTATTGAATTGTATAGTTTATTATTTTTATGTCACAAATTTTTATATTTGTACATATGTAAACACAATATATATCTATCACATAATTAATTTATCTGTCACCGTTTCATTTTTAATTCTTTTTAACAAAAAAAATGTTGGTATAGTAATTATATTTTAGGTAGGTACGTCATCGTAAACAAAAATTCACTGAACGATCTACAGCGTTTGAAGGTCGGAAGTGTCTATGGATATCAATCAATGTCAAAATAATGGTGTCTCAAGATATGAGTCATTTTGACATGATTTCGACAGTGATTTTTACGCTAAATGGGCAACTTTCGCGTTCTTATTCTGAGAAACTGAAAGACGTATTGAGTAATGGAGAATAGTTATTGGTATAGTATAATAGCGGCCTCGCGTTAAGCATTTTTTTCTTATCGATGAGCAGACGAGTCATAGAACGGTGACCAAGTATCGGCAAGGGTAGTACACTACCCTTGCCGATACTTGGTCGCAGCCTTGGACGCCTCCAAGCTAGATGGACCGACGACCTTAAAAAGGTGGCTGGAACAGACTGGATGCGGGAGGCGGAAGACAGGGTGTTGTGGCGCAGCCTGTAATAGAACTATGTCCAGCAGTAGACTGCTTTATGCTGAGTTGATTGATAGATTAACTTATTCGATATGAAAACCCCTACCATCAGTGAAGTTCAACATGCAAAAATACGCGCATTATTTAACAACGCGGAACTAATAAAAATGGGCGGTAAAACAATTTGCTCACTAAACTGTAGGTAGTTCGTTTCACAAAGCAATTTTAAATGATACCAGTAAAAAGTTAACTGCCTCCAGTACCCAGTAATGTCATGCCGTGACTTGAGCAAGGTCGCAGGAATCGCGACATCAAATGGAGGTTGATACCGATTAGTTTGTCATCGGATAACCCTGCACCCTTATTGCGTAACATACTATAAATCACAATCTGAATGATTTTGAAGTATATTGCTAATCCATTGCTACATAATAATATGCTCGAGAAATTAGTCTGCTCAACAACGTAAATAACGCAATGAATGTTGTTGAACTGTCAAAATGAAAGCCATTGCCACTGATAGTGTGTTACGCAATTACCTCGCGATACAAAAAGCATGATCACCCGCTATCTAATTGCGTAAAACGTTTTCGTAAACGATTCCGAATAATCTGTTTCATTTTGACAGTTAGACAATATTCATTGCGTTATTTACGTTGTTGAGCAGATTTTCTTTTCCAACTTATGAAGCAATGGATTAGCAATCTGTTTCAAAACGATTCAGTTTGAGATTGATCTTGTATTACGCAATTAGGGTGCTGACTAATGTACCTTGTGTGCGTGTGTGTGTCGTACCTATGTATTATCACGCCAAAGGTATAGCCTTTGGCGTGATAATACATAGGTAGCAGGCTTTAGTCATGCTCTCTGTGAAATATTCACAGTTAGGTCATAGATACCATAAAATGTTGTAGAATTCAAAGAAATAATAAAAGCCGTGTAGCCCCAGTGTTTGAGTCATAGTTATCTTTAAATATAATACTTGAAGTAGGTACAATAATTGTAAACCTTAACTAAAATATGAAATCATCAATTAATTTTGTGCACGATATTAATATATGCCTGTTTTTCGAACGTCAATTTTATTAATGTGACAAATAATCAAGCGCGCGTAAACTGATCTGGTTGGCCGTTGATAAATCATTCAATCAATCACAGCTATTTACGCGCGCCAGACAATTTGTCGCGTTAAGATTCATGGTGAAAAAATCATTTAGGCGAAAGTTGTCCATTGCTGGACATAGGTAGGCTTAACCCAAGCATCGTTACATCGACCGGTCGTATGTATTCATTTATAACATGAGGGAGGGACACGATCTGAAGGCCAATTCTCCAATATATTAAGTGCCAGTCCGGGTAGCCCGCGAAGGCCAAATAATCTTACGATTTCTGCAATTTGCCGGTCAGTAAAAAAATAAAAAGTGCGATGTAAGAAAAGCATAATTATTGTGTACAAAAAATGTTTGTGCTTGTTGGGCGTCAATAGTCTAAATGGCGCCCAACATGGGACTCACGGTACTGAAGCGTAAGTACCTATAGATGTTTTTTGTTCCAGAACTGTCGTTTCCTATTCGACTACTCTGAGAAGAAAGGCCGAGACAAGCTCAGAGGTCGCAGTCCAGACAAAATCTTGGTCAGATCATGAGAGGTCCATGTAGATTTGTGTCTGTCCAGTCAGTAGCCATTGTTTTTAGTTAGTGATGTTAGTTTTCTATTTCGCCACGTTTGTTAATCATTTCAGACTGAGCAAAGGCTCAAGGCCGTGATATTTATGCGGTAATTGAACTTATGGCCATGAGTATAAATGCGGTCAGTGCATGTTGTTAGCCGAAGCAAATAAGCAATACTGACCCACTTAACACCGTGTTACCGTAGGGCATGGTCTTGAAGCGAGATTTCCGCAAAAGATTAGCGCCATCGCTTTTTGTTGGTGTCGAAAACTTGGTTCTCTATACTTTTTATATGTCCTACAATCGGGCAGATTTTTTTACGGTACAGTACCCAACGGGATTCTGTTACTGACGCTCCGCTGTCCATTCGTCTGTCACAGGGCTGTATCTTTTAAACAGTAATAGGTAGTCACATGAAATTTTCACATAGTGCGTAGTACTATTGCTACTATAAGGGGATGTTCATCAGAAAGGTCAGGTGCGTAGTACTCGCAACCGGCGTACGTGTATGACCAGATGTATGAACTTTAACGAGGCAAAAGGAGTTTGTAAGGATCGTAGCAGGTGGCGTTCAGTAGTTTCTCCCTATCCCCATGGGAAAAAGGCGTGAGTTTATGTATGTAGGTATGTAATAAAAATACAAACATAAAACATCCCATACAAGAAACGTGTTACTTTTTTCCTAACGTATTAAAAAAATAAATGTAGTGTTAAATATTGTTACATGGTACGGAACCTTTCGTGTGCGACTCCGACTCGTACTTGGCAGCTTTATTAAACCTTTGTTACAAAAAAAAAAACAACCGACTCGTGAAAAAAAATAAGCATTATTGAAGCTAATTCAAAAACTATCCAAGTAAAGTTAATAAAATGTTTATGGGGACCACCGCGTGAGTTCCTCTAACAAATGAAAAAGAAATCACTTAATCAGTCCAGTAATCACGAAGAAATTGGTGTACAAACATGAAAAACAAAAATCTCGCTAAATGCATAACCTCCCCTTTTTGAAGACGGTTAAAAATTATAACAACTTCACTGTTTAGAAAAATTATTAACAACATCACTAACAAAAAGTGAGTTCATTTTCACCTGCATGCCAATATGCAATGTTGTGCAATTTTTGCATGATAAACACGACTGCACCAAAAGAAAGTGACTCAACTGGCGCCATTGTCTGCGACGCAATTCGCTATTCGTATACCTACAACGGTTAGGTTCTCATCTGCCCAGCCTTTTTCTTGTGTAGGGTTCTGTTTCCAGTCTAACCAGATGTAGCTGAATACCAGTATTTTATGCGGAACTTTAACCTATATGACCCCCACAACCCAGTTACTGGGTAATACGATACCCACTGGTAAGACTGCTTGTCACACTTTTTGGCTTATAACTACCCGAAACGACTATCAAAGATCTACGAATGACAGCCGGGATCAACGGCTCAAGCTCATCCACGAAACAGCCACGGCAAGCGTAGCCTAACCTTCGCTCGACCGAGCACCTGTTATTATTTTGCTACCAGCCGGTACTATCCATCGAAAAAGGTTTTATTTAAACACACGACTTTTCGCATCATCTATTTATTAATTTCTATTCGCGAAATTTACAGCTGTTCTTAAACATTATAAAATTGATGGCCATTTACAAGTTCCTACTGATAAACACTAAAATTAAAAACGAAAAATAAAAGTCGGTACAAAATACCTATTAAACATAAATTAGCAAATAAATAATACACGATAACTTAAACCTACAAACTAAAAATCATTTGCTAACAATTACACTTAGTGAAGATGACATATTTTAGTGGTATGAGGAACGGCGTAAAGTTCACTCATACTCTATAGAAAATGGAGAATCCTCCGACTAGACGGGTGTCGTGTCTGGTGGGCAACTGCCCAACGATTGATGTCGGGTAGTCTTATATACCTATACAACTTAACAACTACACACACTTCGTAATTGGCGCAATGTTTAGAATAATAACAATGTTATATTTACTGTGAAGCTGTGAAACCACCTTATATGAAATAAATATTTTATAAAACTAGTTTAGGTCGGCGTTTCCTATCCGACTACTTTGAGAAGAAAGGCCAAAACAAACGCAGAGGTCACAGTCTCTTTTAAAGTCCAGAAGGCGTAGAAAACGTGCACATTGAAGTCGCAATCTGCGAAACTTGTCAAAAATGTCGGTAAATTGACTGTATTTTTGACAGATTGCAAATGAGATGCGAATGCGAACGTTCTTAAAAATACGGGAATTGACCCTCAGAGATCTACTCTCTTTTCTTGTGCTTATTTTATTATGTGAACTTGCAATACCCTGCTCCATTTCCGTAACGCCCATGATACAACAGTAACCTGAGAAGTTTCTAGCATCACGACAAAAGGAAAGTACGACCTAATTTCAACGAAACCTGTCCAATATCTGAACTATAACCTAACTTAAAATATTATAATATTGTTTGTTACGCTTTCATGCTAAAACGGCTGAACGCATTTGTATGAAATTTGGCATATTGGTAGACCATGAGCTGGATTAGGACATAGAATACTTTTTATCCCGACCTTCTCTCGGTTTCGAGACTTATGCGGGTGAAACCGAGTGGCGCAGTTAGTTATCTATAGCATCAAATACGAGTAGCAAAGGAATTTAACATTAAAACTTTGCCTTTATTTTCCACGAGAGGGAAACATCTATCTATCAACCCGATGACTCATGTCGACCAGTGTTTAAAAGATTGGTTTGTTACCGTTGCCATCTATGTGCATTTATGAAACATGTGATTGTGTGTTCGTAATTATGAATAAAAAAAAAAATATGACAGCAAATTATGTAAATCCTCGGAATAGACGAGATCCATAAAAAATAGTGCTGAATGATTTACCAAGACTTCCCAAATACAACAAAAACTGCCTATGTACCTACGTGCGTATTTTTATCGAGACAACATTAAATTCTAGTTTTTAATTAAGATAAAGTTGTACAAGTGGTTGAATGAGTGTTACTTCTATTGTTAAAAAAAAAAAACAATGTTGTAATATTTTCAAATACCCTAAAACTTTGCATGCTATGATTTTACTTAGCTAAACATGTTTGTGCCATTAAAACTGTATTTAGTTATAAAAAAACTCTTTACTCTGTTCATAGATCAAAAGCTTTTAGGTGGACTACAGCGCAGGGAGCAATGACCGGAGAATTAGGTCATCACGTACCTACAATAATGCACCACCGACTGACGCAGAAAATGCATTTGACATAATAGGAAATCTGTAGCATTACCTTTGCATTTTGCTTTCACTTTAAAAGCAAATGCTTGATGTTTAAAAAAAAATGCTGATTGGAATTGCGCCGAAAACTTGTTGACATATCAGGCATTATAAATTATAATTCCTTTGCTTTGGTTGAGATTGGTGATTTTTTTTACTTGTTTTTTTTTTAATATTTTGTTTTAATATTGAAAAATGTTCTATAGATGTATTTGAAAAATAAACAAGTCAATAATAAAAAACTTACCTGGCTGAAGTGAAACTCTCGGGGCAGAGACATTTTCGTGTTTTTATATCAGGTGGCAGCGATATGCAATGAAAGTGGTCTTCAGATTCCGTGCACTCTAGCTTATAAGCACTTTTTTCAGCGGCACGAGCCGTATTATACATTTGTTTAAAATTACCAATACTCCTTAATGACGCCGTTTTAACTAATTTGCAAAACTTCTAAATTCAAATCCAATAATATCCCACCAAAATGTTTTTAGAAAAAGACAAATCCCGATGTTTTTTTTTTGTAAAAAGAATTACGGATGAACGCACGACATTTCGACTTCGATTTAAAAAACGAACAATGCTTTTATAAGGCTGTCTATTGGCACCGTAAATTAATTTTTTTATCTAATTATTTTTTCTGTAAGTATAAAATGTTCTGTTTCCGACCTGACGGGTTCACTAATGTAATGTTATAATACGTTTGGAGTCTGCGCGGTAAAGCGATCGATATTTGAATGAACAAGATTGAACCTTCGGTTAGTGTTGCTGTTGAAAATATAGTTTTTTTTTATTGTCCTGGCAACTGAATGAGTCGTTCACTTTCGTTCTACTAATTTATAAACGTCACAATGGTGTCATAATGGTTAGTTTTTGACAGATTTGCCATACAAAAACTGTCAAAAACTAACCATTATGACACCATTGTGACGTTTATAAATTAGTAGACTAGGCCCCCTCGTTATGATCTACCTGTGAGCCAAATTTCATCCAAATCCGTACAGTAGTTTTTGCGTGATTGAGTACCAAACATCCAAACGTACCTACAAACTGCTACGGCGGCATAACTCACTGCTACGGCGTAACCTTCATGTTGGTACATCATTAGCGTTTGGCTACGGCGTAGCGTGCGCTGCTACGGCGTAGCTTGCGCTGCTACGTCGTAGCCTTCATCTAGCTACGGGATCATCGATTTAAAGCGAGCGGCAGTGTTTTTTGTACTGCTACGGCGCGCGGCGTAGCCTTCGTTAGCGTGATTCCACACAGTATTAATTTAAAACATAAGATAAAATCTAAATGAACAATATTATACATAATATTATTATATTAATTAAAAAATACTATATTTAATTTGACCTTACTTACAAGACGGCAGCATACGATAAGTTCCGATTTCAGCCGAGCGCAGTCTACAAGAATATTTTTCCTCCTAAATGACATTGACAGGGAGGTTTTGTTGGTAAACATTTGTGAAAATGTGTCACAGAAATTGTATTATTGTCCTGCGTGAGCGACGAATACGCTGGCAAAGGCATAGTTAAAAAGCCGGACCGGTGCCGGGCGTACCTAGTAGAAAACAAATAAGAACCGGGCCATTTCCGTGACGGTGCCGGTAAAGAAGTCTTATGCCAGTTCCACATGCTTGCCTAACCTCGACAAACTATCACGAAACGTGTGGCTACTGCTTTTGTACTGCGGTGGGCTTGTAGATTGCGGATTTGATTAAATGACGAGTTTTGTACACAAATCGAAGGTAATTTTAATGGTTTCTGTGATAATTATAAAGTCGATTGTTTACAAAAAATATATGTGGATAGTGACAGCTAACGTAGTATAAGTGTAAAATTCTTGGACTAGTAATAACAGCGACATCTGAAGTTTTTTTTTTTATGTATGGCATCTCGCAGATCAACCTAGAGAGGTTTTGTCTGCTTAACCGGACTAACCTGTGGCTACTTTTAGGGTTTTTGAATCTAAAAGCCTCCAGCCAGGGCGCAATAAATTGCTACTAAACTAAGATGCGACGCTCGCTAAGGGCACCCCCTGCGGGGTACGGGCCTCGGCTTAGGGCGTCGCAATCGGGAGGGCATCTGGAGTAAGCAAATGGCTGTTTTTATCCCCATGTTACTCAATATTTTCGTTCTTTTTTTGTGAAGTTACTGTAGTGCTGCCAGCCCTACTGTTTTAAAAGTAGATCTACTTTTTTTCAATAATTCCCGTTTTCTGTTAGTCCATTTATTTAGGCTGTTATTTGTACTTGAGGCTCCATCTGAGGTAAAATATCCAAAATGCTTGTTTCTTGCCTTTTGTGTGGGTAAAAAATAAGGTCTACCGTCTCCTGATTCTGGGGTCGTCCCAAAATTTATAGAAAGTCTACATAGATACATTTTCGGATTTTCCAAATTTATTCGTTTTTTTTTAATTCTATAAGTTTGTTTGAAAGCGCTAATCTCTGTTACTATCAGGTGGATTAAAAAAAATACATTTGATAGTCCAATTCTCGAGGAAGGCTCAAGAATTAGTGTTCTGAAAATACTATTAGTGTTTTTCTATGGTTGATTTGCTGTTTTTAGTTTGGTAAGGGTGGCAGCACTGAGATAATGACTAAACCAAAATTGGCAACAGTATATTTTATAGAAACTTACTTATTTACCCATACTGTGGGTTAGCTTTCTACGAGCACGCACGGCTGGTAATCTCTGAAAAAAAATCCAGATAATAATAGACTTATATTTAGTCATTGATTAAATAGTATATATATAAGTCAATGTATTTAGTAGTAGTTAGTAGTATGTCTTCTTCCAATATGACGAGATGACAAGTTGACAACCGACAGCCCTTCGTCCCTTTCTTCCTTTGTTGCTTATGCATTCGACGCTATATTGTTGTAAGTTTATAAGTGTTTAGTTCCAAACACGTGTAAATGAAATTTGTAATTCTATAACACAAAAAACTATTTTGTATTTGTATTATTGTAGTCTGTGGACTCTGTGGTTGTCTACCTCATTGTCTACCCTCTCCAGTCTCTACATTTCTGCAACCGCCAAATCTGTCAGGTCTGTGGCTCTGAGCAAGGCGCCGCCGGCGGGTTTTGTTTTAGGCCGCGTTCCGAGTTAGGCCATAATCGCTCACAGCGCTGACATCAATATTTTGCGTTCCGATTTAGATATTACGATTATGACAGCTGAGGTCTGTCATCAATTCGGAACGCTCGTGAACGCGCGTACAGTGCTTGCTCAACGTCAAAACTTATAACATTACTTAATTCTTTGTATAAACATCAGAAATTTCTTTTTCTGCTTTGGTTAAGTGGCGACGGTAGCCAGAAGCACAATTTAGAAAAAAGCCACGTTAGTTTATACATATTTGCGACTCAAAACTACAGCGCTGCCAAAATGACAGTTCAGTCGACTGTCATTTTTGACAGAGATCACGGTGATATTAGTAAAAGGCATGGTCGGCATTATCGCAAGATGGCGCACGTCATGACGTCATCTATGACGTTTCATGGGTCGGCGTTATCGCGCTAACGCTTATTCGGAACGGGTGTTAGCACGCTCAAATCGAATAACATCGTAACTCGGAACGCAGCCTTATTATGACATGTCAGACTGTCAGTTGATGTCAGTTATATTTTGACTGACAGATAGTCAACATCAACAGCAGTTCAGTGGATTGAAACAAAGGATCGAAATCTAAAGTATTGCAGATCGAAAAACGTGGTGTTTTTATGAAAAGTTGAGGAATAAGTGTAATCTTTGGACATAGAATAGAATACTTGAGCTTACAAGTGGAAGTAACTTCAGTGTGGTAATTAACGGTATACCTGCATCATAATGGCTTATAAAGAGATATATTACCGGTTCTTTTAATTCTATTTTATTAGAGTGGAGAGAATTTATTACACCACCCTCATCGGTACAAACAAACAATTATTCCTTCCATCGAGGTTGCAAACTCTAAAAATCAACCCTAAAGGTACTTAAAGCTACTTACTTATTTTTTTTTCATAAAATCACTATACTGAAAAAAAGCTTATTATTTTATTTGGTATATTATGTATCATAAATGTAAATAAAATGTAAATGATATTATAATTTAGTTTGGTTTGTAGTACCTAATATAACTTTGTAAATATCTGTGTCTATTATTTTGTGGTGTTTTAAATTCAAACACCACAAATAGACTTATACAATTTTTTAAATATACCTACCTATCTTAAAAAAAAAAAACTAGTTTTAATTTTAAACATAGTTTTGTTCTTTCAGCTACAAACCTAACTCTTGATAACTACCACATATTGCAATGTTTGATGGTTCACCTTGCTTTGCTGCGTTGCCACATGATGCTGTCCAAATAGTCAACATCGGCTGAGTTGCTAAAGAAGAAAAATAAATCCTATGAATGACCTGCACAGCCAGAGTACCAACATGATAAAATAAAATAACTTGAAACTTTCTAGACTGCTCCGACTGCTGATCCTCACTAACTCCTTTTGCTTCGTTTACGTTCATACATCCGTCACACGCACACCTGAAGAAATTGTATTTTCGATTAAGTCATACTTTTTGAGTTAGAAAGATGGATAAACTGCCAATGTGTCGTATATGTTTAGTGGAGGATGTTCGGATGTACGTAGTGGTCAACAAGAAGTTGCATGAACTTTATGAGAGGCTGACGGATATTCCAGTAAGTTGATAATATATTACATTAACCAGTTGGTGTGTCGTCTTGGGCTGCTATTTTTGAAACAGAAAGTATAGGTACATACTTACATATTAATTTTGTAATATTACATTGATACTTTCCAGGTTTCAAACTGACTGGAAATTAATAATTAACGACATTTAAAACCTATTCGGTCAACCCTTAGATGGCCCACCAACCCAGAACTCACTTACAATCACAAACCCCTTCAATTTCTTCATAGTATTTGTCTTTATATGCTTATCAACATAATACACTGTGAATATTGTTGATATGTCAACATGAAAGGAATTGTGATCTATTGTCTCAAACTTTAAACAAAACTGTTCAGAATATCCCAGCTTCTAAATTTTTTTATGATAGGTGAACCTCATTTGCCTTTGGAACACTATGTTTGAGACAGCCTGTATAATAATTTAATGCTTTGTGTTTCTTCTTTTGTAATGTTAATTACTTAGCATACAATTGTATAGAATCAAGTTCTTCTAACCATCCTCCCAGCAGCACAGTTAGAAGAACTTGATTAACTTTTTTGTGCCACTTCTTCTTTCCATATATAGCACTAGGATGCGGTGTAGGGTGGGCATTTTGAAGGGCTGTCTTATTTACATCCGTCACCTCACACTTTTAGGTCCAGTTGAAAACCAGCGTCAGGCACTTTGTTGTCTGCCATTTTTGCTGAACTGAGCCTTTTTGCCGCAGCCGTGAGGCACACTCCCCTGCCAATTTTCTTACATCTTTTATTTTTATCTCTTTTGTCTGATATATTTTATATTGTGTGCCTTTTAATCTGTGTCAAATAAATGTATTTTCTTTCTTTATTTAATTTTAATGTTCAAAAAGTTTGAACTTAACATTCAGAACATTCTCAGCCTAGTTTGCATAGATGACTTTAGATTTTGATTGTAAGTGTGTTAAGTAACTAGGCTGCTGGATTAATTATTCTTTACTATAAATCTGAAATTGAAATAGATGCTTTGAGCATGCCTTCTCTGCATGAGAAGAGGCATACAGAATCCAATACTGAACATAAACTGTTGGCTTGGAGTTTGGACAAATATGACAAGATATCAATTGGATTGTAATAAACGATTTGATTTGATTTGTAGTGTGCGAGAAAGTATTTTATTCTTAATATACTAAGTAAACAAAATATTAAAAGACAAGTTTTGTTGCAGTTTGTAACTGAAGACCGTAGACCGATGCTCGCTTGTTTCTTCTGCTGCGCTAAAATAAAGCAATGCTACCAATTACTGAGAAAATGTCTGGAAGCCGAAGAGCTGTTCAATCAGATCATGAATAAGGATTATGAGGTGAGGTATTTTTCAACAGACATTATTCTTGTACCTAAATTCATTTTTTTTAATCAATTTTAATAGTAGGTACCTATATTTGTTTTATTACGTTGCTATTTGTACCACCCTGTATGTAAAAAAGGTTTGTGCTAATGGGACCGACTGTGATCACCAGCATATTTTCCTAATACTATAATCATCATTTTACAGCCCAATCCTTTAATAAACCAGGACCAGTTTGAGTTTTACAGTGGGTTTATTAAATCTGCAACAGAGAACATAAGTATAGTTGTTGAATGTCAAGATGAAAGCATTGCTATCAAAGAAGAATTACCAGCTGTTTGTGACGGACTGGATGATATTGTTGAGCCAATGGAGGAACATCAAAGTAATGCCTATGTTTTTAAGAACATAAATAATGTAATCAAATAATATCTCAAAATAAATTAAAGATAGTCTATTTATTTCATAGTGATCATAATACTTAGTACATTATGGTACTAGTGTGTTCAATGCGCACGCTTTTCTTACGAAGTTTATCAACACACTTGTGAGGAAAAAACAGACTTGTTGTAATAACTAGGCAACAATAACGTGACTAGAGATGATACATTTCGATTTATAAAGTTCCATCTATATAGCTCATAGATGCTCAGCTCAGGTGAAAATAGAGAATGCTCATTTATTAGTAGGTATAGGATTTAATAGAATATTTACTTTCATACTAATTCCATGCCGATTGCTGTCATGATAGTGCTTACTAATTCCATACTGCCATGTCACTGCCACCAGTGCGGTAATATAAAGTAAAAAGAACGCGTACTTAATACACTGCTAAGTCGGGTCTGCTGCGCCGTGTTTGGATGTTTTAAAAACACATCAAACACGAACCAATCAAATCGCTTCGTGTTTGATTTGCGGATGCCTGATTGGTTCGTGTTTGATGTTTTAAAACATCCAAACATGGCGCAGCAGACCCGGCTTTATGAACCTAATGTTTTGAATACGCAAATTGAAGTTAATAGTCGTAGTTTTAAAATGTAGTGAAAAATATATAATTTGATGAAATATTTTGTTAATTTATCATATTTTATTTATTTACTTACACAGTAGGCACAAGAAGGCATGAAGTCTCTTTAATGAGATTAAAAAAATCCCACTTCGCTGCTCAGGTGAAAATAGAGAATGCTTATTAGTATATGATATAGTATAGTTACTGACATACTAATTCCATGTGGACATGATAACTCCATAGTAATTCCATGCTGACATGATAGTACTTACTAATTCCATACTTCCATGTCATTACTCCGACTAGTAAATAGTTATGTGTGGCACACACACAGACATATAAGAGAAGCAGACCAAACATAAATCCATAGTTATATTTATATAGATGGACATGATTCTTTATCCTCTTCTTGCTAAGCGACAAGTCGTTAGTTGTGTCTCGTTCTGTCACACTGACTCACACATAGACAAAATTTGACGCGTAGCTTGTCTATCCCGCGCCGCCATATTGGTATGCGACATCATCTGCATCGATTCTATTCTTCAACTGCCAGGGACGGATTAGGCAAGCAAAGACGAATTTTGGTCAGTGGGTCGTCTTAGGGGCGGATTAAGTTTTTTTTTGTTTTTACCATTGAATTATCAAACAGAGCTTAGTTTACTAGACGATTTTTTTTTTCGAACAAAATTCACCATTCACCATTTCACCTAATTGTCTAATTATCTAGTCTTAGTAGTATATTGATAATTATCTTATACCCAGAAACTAAAAAAAAACATTAAGTATATCGGTTGTTTCAATATCGCTAAATAATACCGGCAACCGGCCCTAATCCGGCCCTGTATTGACAACACTCCCTATGTGTGCGTAATGGCTACGCAATTTTTAGCGAATGTTTGGTCTGCTTCTCTTATATGTCTGTGGGCGCACATTACCGCACTAGTGTGGTAATATAAAGTAAAAAGTACGCATATTTATTCCACTGTATTACCTAAAAGCTGTTCTATGAGAGCCACTTTACGAGCAAGTGTGTTAAAAATGTTTTGTACTACTTTATGGTTACTTTTGGCAGTGTTAAGTTTTATGAAACTTAAAGGTTACCACATTATTTTGTGAAATAAAACCCGAATTAAAAATCCGGAGTCACAAGTGTGACTCAGGATTTTAATTTGTCCGTCTAAAATGACTTGTTTATACCTTTTTAGTTGACTTTTTTGCCGTAGTTGGGTTTTAGTTTTTTTATACTTTTATTTTTATTTAAATTATTTTGGGATTATAATATACATATATATTTTTGAAATTTGCTAATTAAGCCCTTTCATTTGATACCCAACATGGCACCTTTAAAAAAACGTCCTCTAGAGGGCGCCATATTCAATTTAATGTGACGTCATGTGGCCTATGACCAGCGGACGACCGAGATCCTTCCAACGATACCCCATTTGTCAAATTATGATGAGAAGTTTAGAAGTTCTGAGGGAACAAATGAACATACATACATACATAAATACATACATACCGGTCAAAATCATAACCCTCCTTTTTGCTTCGCCGTAGTCGGGTAATAAAACAAATGTTTATATTAAACGCATAATACTCTTGACTGTTTCTGTTAACTTACAGAGCTAGAACCGGCAAATTTAGACGAAGGCTGTCAAGATGTAGCAGATTCCGAATCAGATTTAGAAGATGACGTGCCTTTAATAAAGTTTAAAACTGAAGTGGAAGAAGAACAAGAAGTATCTAAGAGGAAACGAAGAGCCAGGGAAACGACAAGTAAGTATTAGTTCGTTAATGTATAGGTAAGCAAACAGGCCAATAGTTCACTTGAAACAAACTGATTAGCATTACCTAAAGAGAAAGCCCGCTTACATGTGCAATTTTTAATATTATTATTCATAGGGCTGTAACTCGAAGTCACAAATGATAACCTAGTACCATCGTAAATTAATAAACTGCTCATTTCTGATAACAATACCATGACCAGCAATACGAACAGTCTCCACAAGCAGCACTCATTCACGAGCATAACGCTAAGATCGGCCATTACCCCCCTCGCTGTTTTTTTGCCCCGACGCTATCGCAAGCAGTGACAACTAAGGAGCATGACGAGCTTGCTGCCAGTTGCTCAGACAAGAATCCCTACTATAATATTATAAATGCGAAGGTGAGTTTGGTACACTCTCATGTGTGCAACTACTCAACCGATCATTACCAAAAATTCCTTCTTTTGTGTCAATGCAATCCGCTATTATTTTGATTCACGTGCATATCAATCTTCTTCAAACATTGTACGTAACATATTTAATATTTATAATCACAGGGGCGACCGTTGCGAAGAAACCAAAACTAGACACACGAGGAACAAAACTAGAAGACGCAATGATAACCGAGCAAACGGAAAAAAGGCAATTACACTCGAAAGTTATCCGGGAAACTCAAAACCGTACGTCCACCCTTCGCACTTATTTAAAAGAGCCTTACAAATGTAATCAGCGTAAACATGGAGTAAAAAAAAACATACAAAATACTTTTACAAAAATTGGTGAAAAACCTTATAAGTGTGATGTATGTCAACGTCGTTTTAGTCAAAAGTTTGCTTTGACAACACATATCCGAATACACACCGGTGAAAAACCTTTCAAATGTGATAAATGCGAGTGTGCTTTTAGTGAAAAGGGAAATTTAACAAATCATATTCGTATACACACCGGTGAAAAACGTTTCAAATGTGATATATGTGAGCGTAGTTTTAAAGATAAGGTTACTTTATTAATTCATTTTCGTATTCACACTGGTGAAAAACCTTATAAGTGTGATGTATGTCAGCATAGTTTTCGTGAAAAGGGAAGTTTAAAAAAACATATTCGTATACACACAGCTGAAAAACCTCATAAGTGTGATGTATGTCAGCGCAGTTTTAGTCAAAAGTGTTACTTATCAAAACATATTCGAATACACACTGGTGAAAAACCTTATAAGTGTGATGTATGTCAGCGGAGTTTTAGGCTGCCAAATATTTTAGCAGGCCATATTCGTATACACACTGGTGAAAAACCTTACAAGTGTGATTTATGTCAGAGTACTTTTAGTAAAAACTATCATTTATTAAGACATATGCATATACATACGGGAGAAAAACCTTATAAGTGTGATGTATGTCAGCGTGGTTTTAGTTCAAAGTATAGTTTATCAAAACATCTTAGTATACACACTGGTGACAAACCTTATAAGTGTGATGTATGTCAGCGTAGTTTTAGTCGAAAGCCTCATTTAGTAAGACATATTCGCACACACACCAGAGAAGAACTTTACAAGTGTGATGTATGTGAGCGCAGTTTTAGTCGAAAGGGTACTTTAACAAACCATATTCGTAGACACACTTGTGAAAAACCTTATAAATGTGATGTGTGTCAACGTAGTTACAGCCAAAAGAGGAGTTTAAGAACACATATCCGAAAACAGACTTGTGAAAAACCTTGATAAGTGTGATATATGTCAGCGTAGTGTTAGTTCAAGGATAATCTATCAAAACATCTTAGTAAACACTGGTGTCAAACCTTACATTTGTGATGTATATCAGCATAGTTTTAGTCGAAAGGATCATTTTATCAGAACATATTCGAATACACACCAATGAAAAATCCTTTCAAATGTGATATAATATGTGAGTGTAGTTTTAGTGAAAGGGTACTTTAACGAGACATAATTATTTGTATACACAAGGGCGCCTTCCTTATTAGTAAGGAGGTTATAAGGAGGTTCCAATTCAGGTGAACAAAGTGAATATTCGTTAAGAAGAACGATAGCAGAACGTAGATAAAGTTAAAACGATTCAATTAACCAAACGTATGAGGACTCGAGGAGTAACACAAACCACATTTAATAAATAAAAAAATTGAAAAAATAAAAACCCGACTGGTGCTAAAATGTTCAAAACAAGCTCACTTTTCAAACAGTCGTTGGTAAAATTATTTTAGTTCTATTTCAGATTTGATGCTTGAAAAGTGAGCTTGTTTTAAACCATATATTTAGTTGCAGTAGAGTTTTTTATTTTCTTTTAAGCTTATTTTTATTTTAAAGCTTTGAGACGCAAAAGAACAAAGAACTGTGCGAGTTGTTATACCTCTAATAAACATAAGAACAAACTGTATTCGCCTTAACAGAGACAATTCGATTTTTTTATTATACAGAAAACTAAATTCCTAATAATATGGCTAATCTTCTTGTTAGCGTGTCGATGGCAAAGCGTTTAAAATATGTTTGACCCAAATAGGCCTAATTACAAGGCTAGATTGTAATAAGATTGGGTGTTTCCTCAGAATCAAGGTACCTCTAAGGACAAAAGACAAAAAAATGCAATGTCAATACTTTGCATTTTTGCATAAAAATGTTTTAAACAAAATCAATGTGGATGAAAGAAATATCAATGCTGTAAAGTGCTTATTTTATTGTGATAAATGTGATGTTGTATGTATGACGTTCCAGTGGAAGGATAAATAAATAGTGATTAAAGATTGATTCCTCATATTTTTTTTTATTTTTTATACCCATTTGAGTATCTATCCACAAAAGAGACACGTACTACGTCATCCTAAGTACTTAAGTACCCACTCACTTATTTTATTATAGACTAGCTTCTGCCTGCACCTTCCTCCGCGGTTTGCCTTATCACAACGACCCGGATCAAGCTTAAACTTTATTATTTACCCTTATCAATTGTGAGTTTAGAAAGGTTTTCACCTCAAAAACATTACCTGTTTGTGACCGTGTTATATTAAATTTAGTGGTTGGTAACATCAGGTATTTACAAAAGTAGGCATAGGTTATTTGAATTGTATCATGAAAAAAACATATAACCATGATGAAACTTTTAAAGAATTTGTTAAAAAATATTCTAATACTTTTAAAAGAGCCTGTTCCTCAGCAAAAGCCATACACATTAAAAATAAAATAAAATAGACCAGATGTGGTCTGGTAATAAAATTAAAACAAGTTGGAATATTAGTAATTCAGAAACGGGAAGAACGACAGTACGGAATCGTGACTAACATCTAAAAATCAATGATGTAGATATTAAGGCAGACGGGGGGGGGGGGGGCAACTCCATTCTGCCTAGCCTTTTCCCAACCATGTTGGGGTCGGCTTCCAGTCTAACCGGATGCAGCTGAATACCAGTATTTTACATGGAGCGACTGCCTATCTGACCTCCACAACCCAGTAACGGGGTATTGCGATACCCCTTGGTAAGACTGGTTGTCAGACTTTCGGCCTTCTGACGACGGGTAACGACTGTCAAAGATGACGTGCTTTCCGAAGCACGGAGGAGTCTCGGTATGTAACGATGGTCACCCATCCACGGACCAACCCCGGCAAGTGTAGCTTAACCACGGCTTAGACACGGCAAAACCGCTGAACAGCCTCCATGAGTCACAGTTTAATTGTCAATCCGTGAGTTTCCTGAGGGTCGACTGTAGAAATGTCCAGATGTCAATACAGTCAAATATGACGCATTGTGAAACCTCTATATTATGGAGGGCGACACAGGTGTTGACATATAACAAACCTCCATAAGGACGGGGGGATATCGCCTCGAGTGTTACCAAAAGGTCCTTCTTTTGGGTCCTAGTATGGATCATGCAATCCGCTATGTCAATCTTCTTCCAGCATTGTACGTACCATATTTATAATTGCAGGGACGACCGTTGCGAAGAAACTAAAACTAGACACAAGAAGAACAAAACTACAAGACGCAATTACAACCGAGCAACCGAAAAAAATAAAATTAGACTTGAAAGTTATCCGGAAAACTCAAAACCGTACTTCCAACCTTGGCACTTATTCCAAACAGCCTTACAAATGTGATCAGCGAAGATTTCATGGCGTAAGAAAAAATATACAACATACTCGTACACGAATTGGTGAAAAACGTTATGAGTGTGATATATGTCAACGTCATTTTAGTCATAAGGTTACTTTAACAACACATAACCGAATACACACCGGTGAAAAACCTTTCAAATGTGATAAATGCGAGTGTGCTTTTAGTGAAAAGGGTACTTTAACAAATCATATTCGTCCACACTGGCGAGAAACCTTATAAATGTAATGTATGTCAGCGTAGTTTTCGTGTAAAGGGTACTTTAAAAAATCATATTAGTATACACACTGGCGAAAAACCTTATACCTGTGATATATGTCAGCGTAGTTTTCGTGTTATAGATAATTTAAAAAATCATATTAGTATAGGTACACACTGGTGAAAAACCTTATAAGTGTGATATATGTCAGCGTAGTTTTCGTGTTAATTAATTTAACAAATCATAATAGAATACACACTGGCGAAAAACTTTATAAGTGTGATGTATGTCAGCGCAGTTTTAGTCAAAAGTGTTATTTATCTCAACATATTCGAATACACACTGGTGAAATAGTTATTTGTTATACAAGAGTGCAAAGTTGCTTTTTAACCGCGTGTTCAATTTTGATGACCGAGCAAGCGAAGGATTCTAAAATTTAATCACGAGCGTAGCGAGTGATTCAAAATTAGAATCCTGAGCGTTAGCGAGGGAATCAAAAGAGCACGAGGTGAAAAATCTTTGCACTCGAGTGCAACACGTAACTTTTCATTCCACCTCAGCGAGGAAATGACTAAATGCAAAAAAAAAAACGTTTACAATCACAAGATAGGTACACTTTTATTTCAGTTTAGGTATTAATTACTACATTATGACAGGTAAGTAATATAGAATAATCTTTAAATTATAACAAAATATTACTAAGGTATAATTAAGAAAATTTTAAAGTAACGTTGCTACAGTTATTTAAATTGAGTGTAATATTTTTGTTTGGTACTGTAATATTGGTGTTAGTCACTTGTGTACTGTTTTTCGGTAAACTATCTGTCATACTTAATAGTTGTACCGATTCATCGGATTCCCTTGGCGTGAATGTTGGAGAGAGAGGGAGATGGTTAGGTGTTTCATAACGGCTTATTTTTGATGTAGAAGGGCCAGTCCAAGGATCCGATTGAGGCTCTTTCAGTGTAATGGCTCCTACGATGCCTTCACATATTTTAGACTTATTTTGGATGGAATCCTCTATGTATCCCTCTACAACTGCATTGGACTTCCAGCCTCCGTGGCGCTTAAGGGACAGGAGATCAGCTCCGGAATCAGCCAAAAGTGTGGCTGAAGTTCGTCGGAAACAATGACCCGTGTACAACAGGGGTTCTGGAAGTTCAAGAAATGTTGCTATTTCTCGTGGGATACTGCCAATTTTATTAGTACCCATAGGCTGTCTAACACACTTTCCATTGCGATACTGTAGAAAAAATCGATTGATTGGAGTGTTAGGCGGGCGTAAGGCTTGATATTTCTCAACAATCGTTACGTATTCCTTGCGAATGACGAAGTTGCGGTCTCTTTTTGTCTTTGTATTAGGTAAATTAATTAATAGTAAGTCATCTGAATGTTTCTCAATGTTTTTGACATTAAGTTGTGTTAGTTCATTAGTTCGACATGCTCCGTTTATTCCAATAATAAGAACAACCTGTAACGTAAAGAGTATTGTAGTAGATAAATGAATAAAATTGATATGAACGCATAATTATGCCTATCAACATCTACTAAGTATACTATTTAATTGAGATTAATATACTTAAGTAGATACTGAATGTGCAACTGACTTACTTTTGCCGCCAAATATACGGAATCGGGTGCTTCGTTAAGAAACTTTTCAATATCAGATACTGTGAAAACCTTCGATTTTTTTGGTTGATGACCAGATGAGGCTCTTTTTAAAAATGCCACTAATTTAGGATAGGTATCGATATGTTTGTCTTTTTTCATCTTTATTGTTGCTTTTAGCATCGAATACGTACTCCATAGAGTGCTTGCTTTCTTGTTCTCGGATAATTCTATAAAATATGCCAGCAAAACGTTTTCTGAGAAAGTTTTGGCTCCTTTTGCTAGTCGCCACGTGTTGAACATATCGTACTGTTTTAAATACTTCTCGCGTGATTGTTGAGGGAGAAAGCTCATTTGCGCATTATTAACAGTTTCAGTTAATTCTGTTGGCGTCAAGCAAACTTCCTCGTCGCTAGAATCACTCATTTTAGTTTTTTCACTTGTTTTCAAGTTTCTTGTTTTTAATATAAGGTTTAACAATGACGTGAAAAAATGCCGCGTAAAGAACCGCGTACAAAGCAAATTGAAAAAAGAACACCAAGAAGGTTCCGAGTCTGAGTTTTTAACAAATTAAAAAAAAGTTGTATGATATATTCGGCACCATAGAGGTAGCAGTAAATAGGTTTAATGTTTTTTTTAATTCACAAACTTAGTGCACACGATGTTCTAAATTCAATTTACTTTATCCTCTAGAGAATAAAAACGGCTTTTCCACTCAGATATTGAAGATTAAAAATACTCTTTCCGAGATGGTGGGATGAAAAATATTTTAAGTGTGATATATGTCAGCGCAGTTTCAGTTCAAAGCATAGTTTATCAAAACATCTTAGTATACACACTGGTGACAAACCTTATAAGTGTGATGTATGTCAGCGTAGTTTTAATCAAAAGGTTACTTTAACAAATCATATGCGTAGACACACTGCGGAAAAACCTTATAAATGTGATGTGTGTCAACGTAGTTTTAGTCAAAAGGGTACTTTAACAAAACATATTCGTATACACTAGTGCGCCTTCCTTATTAGGAAGGCGTTTATAAGGATGCTCTAATTCTGGTGTACAAATTGAATATCCTTTAGAAATACTTACAAGCAAGAACGTAGGTACAGTTCATACTATTCAATTAACCAAACGTATTAGAACTCTAAAAGTAAACCAAACCACATAAATGAATAAATAAATTGAAAAAAAAACCGACTAATACTATAAAGTTCAAAACAAGTTCACTTTTCAAAGTCTTTGGTAGCAATTATTTTAGTTCTATTTCAGACTTGATGCTTGAAAAGTGAGCTTGTTTTGATCCATATATTAAGTTGCAGTCGAGTTTTTTTATTTATTTTCAACTCACTTGCTCGTAAAGTGGCTCTTATTGAACCGCTTTTAGGTTCATAATGCAGTGTATTAAACACGCGTACCTCCCCTACACGTAAAGTGGGGATATCTTTTTTTTTCGTCTATCCCATAGTGCGGGGTACCTATCTTTGGAAAGGTCGTTATAGTACATTATGATACAAGTGTGCGGTGTTGGTCACTCTCGACTACCTTATCGCGCTCGCCTGCGGCTCGCGCGGACAATACCGTCTCGTGTGTAATGATCAACGCACTCGCGTTTCATACGACGTTTTTCAACACACTTGCGAGGAAATAAACAGAATGTATGCTACAATAAGGTAATTATAAAGTTCAACTGACCATTGTTGCCATGTACTGATTATCCGGAGCTTCTTTTAAAAACTTTTCAACGTAGGTTGGTGTTACTTTAGATTTCGTATTGATAATATTATTTTATACTAGCTGCTGCCCGCGGCTTCGCCCGCGTGAGTGTCGGAAATTACCCCATACATCCCCATGGGTTTTAAGTATAAATATTGAGTTTCGAGTTAATCGGACAGCGCGTTAAAATTCTTCCATACAAACACTGACACCCCCCAATCCCCCTTTAGGGGGTAATTTAGACGAAGGAGGAGGCGGAGCGCGTGAGGGAGAGGCAAAGTTCGCGCCCTCACGCGCCTAGCCGCCGTAGGAGACGCCCTGGGCGTCGGGACTCCTTGGAGGATTCCCGGCCACCGTAGGCGCGGGCTTGCGGGCGGTGAGCAATGGGTAGCTCGCCCCCGATAAGGACCAGGCCCGGGTCGACGGCGCGTCGTGTTCCACGCGCGCCTTAAAGATATGTCAGCAAAACTGACGGGGTCCGCTAGGACCGTTGCCCGCCGGGGTTGCGGGTAGTCCTAAGGGGAAACCGTGGCCCCTGGCATGGCAAGGGAAGGAACACGGGTGGGTTTTAGTCAGTAAAAGTCTGACACGCCCTCCCGCTCCGCCCAGAGCGGGAGAAGTCATTGGATGATTTCCCACCCAAAAAAAAAAAAAAAGAAAACAAAAAGGGGGTAATTTAGAAAAACAAAAAACTACAAACTTTATAATTTATTTAGATAACTATTCGTGCGAAGTTTCGTGTTTATTACCTCAAGGAGTAAGATTTTTCATACAAACTTTCATCCCTTATTTTACCCCCTTAGGGGTTGAATTTCGAAAAATCCTGATACACGTTATTCTTAATTTTTGGGTTTAAGTATAAATATTGAGTTTCAAGTTAATCGGACAGCGCGTTAAAATTCTTCCATACAAACTTTGACACCCCCCAACCGTAGGATAGGATACTTTTCCGGGATAAAAAGTACCCAGTGTGGTGCCCAGGATATTAAAAAATAATTATACCAAGTTTCATCGTAATCGAATCGGTAGTTTTTGCGTGATACTTGAACAAACAGACAGACAGACAGACAGACAGACAGACAGACAAAAAAAAATTTAATCACACTTTTGGGTTCGGTGTCGGTCTAGTAACACCCCTTGCCATTTATTTTTTTGATATTTTCAATGTACAGAATTTTCACTTCTACAGATTTATTATAAGTATAGATATGTATTAGTCTATGAAAATAACCACACAGCGAAACCGGGAACAAATATGTATAGAAAATGGCGCGACGGTTTTGTTTTTCCGCAGTTGTAAATAAAGGCACTGGCAACTGGCAAACCCGCTAAACAGCCTACACCTATTAAAAAATGTATAAAAACAAAATAATATTTTGAAAGACGAAGAGATGAAGAAAGATTTTCAGCAGAAAAATACACCTTATGTTACTATAAGTATAGTAATCAAATTGTAAATGGTTAAATAAAATATAATAAATAATGGCAACATTCCGTTCAACTCGGCATGGACATGGCATAGAGTCGCGCGCCGCCTCCGAAAAACTATACGACCGCATTCCGAGATATGCCCTAATCGCCCACACTTCTCACATCAATATTTTGCGTTCCAATTTAGTTATGATATGATTATGAAAGCTGAGGGCTGTCATCAATTTGGAACGCTAGTGAATGTGCTAATGCTGGGGCCACACTGTCGCGATAAAGCGAACTTAACTCCACGGGCTCTCTTTTATTCAGCGAGACGTCGAGCTGTGTGCGAGAGTATGTGTGTGAGTGCGTATTATTTTATTCGACCTTTATATAGATTCCTTTATATTTTGTGAATGTGAGAACGTTGTAGGCACAACAGACTGTCGATTTGCAGACTATTTTCTATTTTTTTAAGTATCTTGTTGACAGGCCTACGCTGTCCTCGCATACCTATTCAAACTGTACATTTTTTAAAGCATTGTAAAACCCATTTATTTTTAAAAGAGTAACCGTGGAGTTTCTTGCCGGCTCTTCTCCATAGGAAACGACCAATTGGAACCGTGCACCTAGATTCTGACGTTTCATAAGTGCCCATGTAGGTTTATGTGAAATAAAATATTTTGATTTTGATTTTGATTTTGATTTTAGAGAGAGCGCGCGCAGTATAGTTTGTCTTATCGCGACAATGTGGCCCCAGCATATCAGTGCTCGCCCAACGTCAAAACTTAAAACGTTACTTATTTCTTTGTGTATAGTATTTCTTTAATTTCTTCGTGTATGTTATTTCTTTTTTGGTTAGGTGGCGACGGTAGCCAGAATCACAATTTCGAAAAAATGCCTATAACAACACAGCCAAATAACGGTTCACGGAACAAACATAAGTTATCCCGCTCAAGCTTATTCGGAACGGGTGTAAGCACGCTCAAATCGATTCGATTTCATTACATTTACATCGTAATTCGGAACGCAGTCTATGACTAAAGTTTTGACACCGGAAAAAAAAAAAAGTACTCTGTGATCAGAGGAGTATATGTGTTCTGTGGTGATCAGTAAATGTAATGAGTGCTAAGATGGAATTTTGTTTACACTGTTATTTTTGGTCATAACTGTGCTTTTTAACATGGAATAGATACACCAAAGCGAGCTGAGCTTGTATTTATTTGCAAGTTCATTGAAGTACCTATGCCAAAAAAACGTTTTCCGAATATGACTTGGCATTTTTGTTGTTTTTCCACTGTATAAAAGTTTCGTAGGCCGCTACGTATTTCTCCTTAGATTTTGGTGGCAACAGGCTATCACTCGCGTTTCGTGCCTCGATGAGTATTTCCGGCGGAGTCAAACCTACGTATTGCCCGTGAAGTCGACATTTTTGTTAATTAATCACAACGAAAATGATAGCAAGTAAGTATTGGAAAATGACGAGCTGGTTTGTATTTTCGCGCGCAGGTTTAAATAAATGCGCTGGAAAAACTGCTAGACAGCCTATTAAATAAACACAAAATAATAGGTATTTTTGTTTTATTTTTGTTCTGAATACGTACCTATTAAAAACATTATAAGGTTAATATGTAAGTATCGAAAAATATGAAATAATATATGATGAAATATGTTCATCATATTTTATGTAATAAATATTATGCATAATATAAAGGCATGAAAGTCTCTTTGATGAGATTAAAAAAGCGCACATCCTCGGCTCGGGTGACATAGTGGTTTGCGTATAGTATTATGTTTTACAAAAATAAAAAGCTTCACCACATTCAATTTCTACAATATAAATTCCATGCCGCCATGATAGTACTTACTAACTCCATACTGCCATGTCATAGGACTGGTATAGGTACTAGGTACTCCGACTAGTAAATAGTTATCTGTGGCATTACAGCACTAGTTCGTTATGGTAAAGTAAAAAGCACGCGTTTTTAATACACTGCATTATGAATCTAAAAGCGGTTCAATAAGAGCCACTTTACGAGCAAGTGTGTTGAAATAGTTATTTGTTATACAAGAGTGCAAAGTTGCTTTTTAACCGCGTGTTCAATTTTGATGACCGAGCAAGCGAAGGATTCTAAAATTTAATCACGAGCGTAGCGAGTGATTCAAAATTAGAATCCTGAGCGTTAGCGAGGGAATCAAAAGAGCACGAGGTGAAAAATCTTTGCACTCGAGTGCAACACGTAACTTTTCATTCCACCTCAGCGAGGAAATGACTAAATGCAAAAAAAAAAACGTTTACAATCACAAGATAGGTACACTTTTATTTCAGTTTAGGTATTAATTACTACATTATGACAGGTAAGTAATATAGAATAATCTTTAAATTATAACAAAATATTACTAAGGTATAATTAAGAAAATTTTAAAGTAACGTTGCTACAGTTATTTAAATTGAGTGTAATATTTTTGTTTGGTACTGTAATATTGGTGTTAGTCACTTGTGTACTGTTTTTCGGTAAACTATCTGTCATACTTAATAGTTGTACCGATTCATCGGATTCCCTTGGCGTGAATGTTGGAGAGAGAGGGAGATGGTTAGGTGTTTCATAACGGCTTATTTTTGATGTAGAAGGGCCAGTCCAAGGATCCGATTGAGGCTCTTTCAGTGTAATGGCTCCTACGATGCCTTCACATATTTTAGACTTATTTTGGATGGAATCCTCTATGTATCCCTCTACAACTGCATTGGACTTCCAGCCTCCGTGGCGCTTAAGGGACAGGAGATCAGCTCCGGAATCAGCCAAAAGTGTGGCTGAAGTTCGTCGGAAACAATGACCCGTGTACAACAGGGGTTCTGGAAGTTCAAGAAATGTTGCTATTTCTCGTGGGATACTGCCAATTTTATTAGTACCCATAGGCTGTCTAACACACTTTCCATTGCGATACTGTAGAAAAAATCGATTGATTGGAGTGTTAGGCGGGCGTAAGGCTTGATATTTCTCAACAATCGTTACGTATTCCTTGCGAATGACGAAGTTGCGGTCTCTTTTTGTCTTTGTATTAGGTAAATTAATTAATAGTAAGTCATCTGAATGTTTCTCAATGTTTTTGACATTAAGTTGTGTTAGTTCATTAGTTCGACATGCTCCGTTTATTCCAATAATAAGAACAACCTGTAACGTAAAGAGTATTGTAGTAGATAAATGAATAAAATTGATATGAACGCATAATTATGCCTATCAACATCTACTAAGTATACTATTTAATTGAGATTAATATACTTAAGTAGATACTGAATGTGCAACTGACTTACTTTTGCCGCCAAATATACGGAATCGGGTGCTTCGTTAAGAAACTTTTCAATATCAGATACTGTGAAAACCTTCGATTTTTTTGGTTGATGACCAGATGAGGCTCTTTTTAAAAATGCCACTAATTTAGGATAGGTATCGATATGTTTGTCTTTTTTCATCTTTATTGTTGCTTTTAGCATCGAATACGTACTCCATAGAGTGCTTGCTTTCTTGTTCTCGGATAATTCTATAAAATATGCCAGCAAAACGTTTTCTGAGAAAGTTTTGGCTCCTTTTGCTAGTCGCCACGTGTTGAACATATCGTACTGTTTTAAATACTTCTCGCGTGATTGTTGAGGGAGAAAGCTCATTTGCGCATTATTAACAGTTTCAGTTAATTCTGTTGGCGTCAAGCAAACTTCCTCGTCGCTAGAATCACTCATTTTAGTTTTTTCACTTGTTTTCAAGTTTCTTGTTTTTAATATAAGGTTTAACAATGACGTGAAAAAATGCCGCGTAAAGAACCGCGTACAAAGCAAATTGAAAAAAGAACACCAAGAAGGTTCCGAGTCTGAGTTTTTAACAAATTAAAAAAAAGTTGTATGATATATTCGGCACCATAGAGGTAGCAGTAAATAGGTTTAATGTTTTTTTTAATTCACAAACTTAGTGCACACGATGTTCTAAATTCAATTTACTTTATCCTCTAGAGAATAAAAACGGCTTTTCCACTCAGATATTGAAGATTAAAAATACTCTTTCCGAGATGGTGGGATGAAAAATATTTTAAGTGTGATATATGTCAGCGCAGTTTCAGTTCAAAGCATAGTTTATCAAAACATCTTAGTATACACACTGGTGACAAACCTTATAAGTGTGATGTATGTCAGCGTAGTTTTAATCAAAAGGTTACTTTAACAAATCATATGCGTAGACACACTGCGGAAAAACCTTATAAATGTGATGTGTGTCAACGTAGTTTTAGTCAAAAGGGTACTTTAACAAAACATATTCGTATACACTAGTGCGCCTTCCTTATTAGGAAGGCGTTTATAAGGATGCTCTAATTCTGGTGTACAAATTGAATATCCTTTAGAAATACTTACAAGCAAGAACGTAGGTACAGTTCATACTATTCAATTAACCAAACGTATTAGAACTCTAAAAGTAAACCAAACCACATAAATGAATAAATAAATTGAAAAAAAAACCGACTAATACTATAAAGTTCAAAACAAGTTCACTTTTCAAAGTCTTTGGTAGCAATTATTTTAGTTCTATTTCAGACTTGATGCTTGAAAAGTGAGCTTGTTTTGATCCATATATTAAGTTGCAGTCGAGTTTTTTTATTTATTTTCAACTCACTTGCTCGTAAAGTGGCTCTTATTGAACCGCTTTTAGGTTCATAATGCAGTGTATTAAACACGCGTACCTCCCCTACACGTAAAGTGGGGATATCTTTTTTTTTCGTCTATCCCATAGTGCGGGGTACCTATCTTTGGAAAGGTCGTTATAGTACATTATGATACAAGTGTGCGGTGTTGGTCACTCTCGACTACCTTATCGCGCTCGCCTGCGGCTCGCGCGGACAATACCGTCTCGTGTGTAATGATCAACGCACTCGCGTTTCATACGACGTTTTTCAACACACTTGCGAGGAAATAAACAGAATGTATGCTACAATAAGGTAATTATAAAGTTCAACTGACCATTGTTGCCATGTACTGATTATCCGGAGCTTCTTTTAAAAACTTTTCAACGTAGGTTGGTGTTACTTTAGATTTCGTATTGATAATATTATTTTATACTAGCTGCTGCCCGCGGCTTCGCCCGCGTGAGTGTCGGAAATTACCCCATACATCCCCATGGGTTTTAAGTATAAATATTGAGTTTCGAGTTAATCGGACAGCGCGTTAAAATTCTTCCATACAAACACTGACACCCCCCAATCCCCCTTTAGGGGGTAATTTAGACGAAGGAGGAGGCGGAGCGCGTGAGGGAGAGGCAAAGTTCGCGCCCTCACGCGCCTAGCCGCCGTAGGAGACGCCCTGGGCGTCGGGACTCCTTGGAGGATTCCCGGCCACCGTAGGCGCGGGCTTGCGGGCGGTGAGCAATGGGTAGCTCGCCCCCGATAAGGACCAGGCCCGGGTCGACGGCGCGTCGTGTTCCACGCGCGCCTTAAAGATATGTCAGCAAAACTGACGGGGTCCGCTAGGACCGTTGCCCGCCGGGGTTGCGGGTAGTCCTAAGGGGAAACCGTGGCCCCTGGCATGGCAAGGGAAGGAACACGGGTGGGTTTTAGTCAGTAAAAGTCTGACACGCCCTCCCGCTCCGCCCAGAGCGGGAGAAGTCATTGGATGATTTCCCACCCAAAAAAAAAAAAAAAGAAAACAAAAAGGGGGTAATTTAGAAAAACAAAAAACTACAAACTTTATAATTTATTTAGATAACTATTCGTGCGAAGTTTCGTGTTTATTACCTCAAGGAGTAAGATTTTTCATACAAACTTTCATCCCTTATTTTACCCCCTTAGGGGTTGAATTTCGAAAAATCCTGATACACGTTATTCTTAATTTTTGGGTTTAAGTATAAATATTGAGTTTCAAGTTAACCCTCTATCACTCATAAACTGGGATTTATTTGATTTTTTGGATTGGAGATGATTACAAAAAAATAAAATACACGTATTTCTGGGTTTTAATTTTTTTTTTTATTTGGAAGAAAAAATTACAAAAATAGGGAGTGTTGCTTTTAGGCAACACTGAGGTAAGTGGTCAAAATCTTTAGAGTACGGTAGCACAATGACATGTTACGACAGATGGAAGTTTTTGAAGCAATTCTTGGTTTTCGTGTAGCACAAGGCTACCCCGCATTTGTCACATACATTATGGGTAAAGCCAACACACTTCGGAAACTTGCATCTGATTTTCTTATCAGACCATTGCGGCCAGTGCCCAATCTGGTCTTGTCCGTTCAATTTCATGGTTTCCTGTATTAGAGGTGTTCCAAGTATGGGACTCCAGTGGTTGGTAACTCTAGGTAATTGGACGAGAGACATTAGATATGCCACACCTATAAATTGCCTGACATCCTCTTCAGACATCCGAAAACCGCTATTAGGATCTTTCTGCACTTGATAGAAATTGGTCTCTTCAGAAATTTTCTTGATTAGATCATTTGGAAATAGGTAGAGAAAAAACTGTATGGGAGTATCTAGCTCAAGAACATCAGGACCCAGGGTATTGTTTCCCATAAACATGAGCTGTTCTGCATTCAACTCTAGATTTTTTTTCTTCCAGCGTAAATTTAGTTTAGCTGCCTTCGGTTTAGCAACTGTTTTTGGGTTATTGGCTTGGGAAGGTCCAGCAGTGCTCTCGTGTGACGGTGCAGTTTCCGTGGTAGGGGAAAGACTTTCATCAATGTTTTCTAGAGTATGGAATCCACATCAATATCTACCTCTGGAGCCTCATCTTCGAAGGTGTCCAATTCAGGAACAAAATCTGGATCGGCTAGGCTGTCGTCATCCAAATCTAGGCCATCTTCACTATCTGTATTATCATTTAGCGCAAAACTAATGTCTTTTTCACCAAGGGGCCGCTTACGAGACATCCTGGAACATAAAAAAAAACAATAATCAGCATAATAGGTACCAAACAAAATCTTACACTTTTCGTCTGATGTAGCCTACGGGCAACAATCACTATTTACTAACAAAAACCAAATAAAATGTGAAAAGTATTCAAAAATAACGTTACACAATAAAGTTCAAACACTTACCTCTCCATTTTATCAATATAATACACAGGACACAAGCTGAACAATTTTTTTTTTTTTTTTTAAATCACAGTTAACCGCCTCGTTTCGTAAATACCGACTGTCGAAACACAAATCTCAATTTGTTACATGAAGCGCCATCTAGTCGTATTTTTTGGGACTCGTTCGTTAGTTCGGAGTGTAGACTACGAGTTACAGTGCGTGATTACGGTATGAAATCAATTATTTTAAATTTCGAGGCGTTTGTACGGTATGTTACCTACAGTCTACACAATGCTATAGAGGGTTAATCGGACAGCGCGTTAAAATTCTTCCATACAAACTTTGACACCCCCCAACCGTAGGATAGGATACTTTTCCGGGATAAAAAGTACCCAGTGTGGTGCCCAGGATATTAAAAAATAATTATACCAAGTTTCATCGTAATCGAATCGGTAGTTTTTGCGTGATACTTGAACAAACAGACAGACAGACAGACAGACAGACAGACAAAAAAAAATTTAATCACACTTTTGGGTTCGGTGTCGGTCTAGTAACACCCCTTGCCATTTATTTTTTTGATATTTTCAATGTACAGAATTTTCACTTCTACAGATTTATTATAAGTATAGATATGTATTAGTCTATGAAAATAACCACACAGCGAAACCGGGAACAAATATGTATAGAAAATGGCGCGACGGTTTTGTTTTTCCGCAGTTGTAAATAAAGGCACTGGCAACTGGCAAACCCGCTAAACAGCCTACACCTATTAAAAAATGTATAAAAACAAAATAATATTTTGAAAGACGAAGAGATGAAGAAAGATTTTCAGCAGAAAAATACACCTTATGTTACTATAAGTATAGTAATCAAATTGTAAATGGTTAAATAAAATATAATAAATAATGGCAACATTCCGTTCAACTCGGCATGGACATGGCATAGAGTCGCGCGCCGCCTCCGAAAAACTATACGACCGCATTCCGAGATATGCCCTAATCGCCCACACTTCTCACATCAATATTTTGCGTTCCAATTTAGTTATGATATGATTATGAAAGCTGAGGGCTGTCATCAATTTGGAACGCTAGTGAATGTGCTAATGCTGGGGCCACACTGTCGCGATAAAGCGAACTTAACTCCACGGGCTCTCTTTTATTCAGCGAGACGTCGAGCTGTGTGCGAGAGAGAGCGCGCGCAGTATAGTTTGTCTTATCGCGACAATGTGGCCCCAGCATATCAGTGCTCGCCCAACGTCAAAACTTAAAACGTTACTTATTTCTTTGTGTATAGTATTTCTTTAATTTCTTCGTGTATGTTATTTCTTTTTTGGTTAGGTGGCGACGGTAGCCAGAATCACAATTTCGAAAAAATGCCTATAACAACACAGCCAAATAACGGTTCACGGAACAAACATAAGTTATCCCGCTCAAGCTTATTCGGAACGGGTGTAAGCACGCTCAAATCGATTCGATTTCATTACATTTACATCGTAATTCGGAACGCAGTCTATGACTAAAGTTTTGACACCGGAAAAAAAAAAAAGTACTCTGTGATCAGAGGAGTATATGTGTTCTGTGGTGATCAGTAAATGTAATGAGTGCTAAGATGGAATTTTGTTTACACTGTTATTTTTGGTCATAACTGTGCTTTTTAACATGGAATAGATACACCAAAGCGAGCTGAGCTTGTATTTATTTGCAAGTTCATTGAAGTACCTATGCCAAAAAAACGTTTTCCGAATATGACTTGGCATTTTTGTTGTTTTTCCACTGTATAAAAGTTTCGTAGGCCGCTACGTATTTCTCCTTAGATTTTGGTGGCAACAGGCTATCACTCGCGTTTCGTGCCTCGATGAGTATTTCCGGCGGAGTCAAACCTACGTATTGCCCGTGAAGTCGACATTTTTGTTAATTAATCACAACGAAAATGATAGCAAGTAAGTATTGGAAAATGACGAGCTGGTTTGTATTTTCGCGCGCAGGTTTAAATAAATGCGCTGGAAAAACTGCTAGACAGCCTATTAAATAAACACAAAATAATAGGTATTTTTGTTTTATTTTTGTTCTGAATACGTACCTATTAAAAACATTATAAGGTTAATATGTAAGTATCGAAAAATATGAAATAATATATGATGAAATATGTTCATCATATTTTATGTAATAAATATTATGCATAATATAAAGGCATGAAAGTCTCTTTGATGAGATTAAAAAAGCGCACATCCTCGGCTCGGGTGACATAGTGGTTTGCGTATAGTATTATGTTTTACAAAAATAAAAAGCTTCACCACATTCAATTTCTACAATATAAATTCCATGCCGCCATGATAGTACTTACTAACTCCATACTGCCATGTCATAGGACTGGTATAGGTACTAGGTACTCCGACTAGTAAATAGTTATCTGTGGCATTACAGCACTAGTTCGTTATGGTAAAGTAAAAAGCACGCGTTTTTAATACACTGCATTATGAATCTAAAAGCGGTTCAATAAGAGCCACTTTACGAGCAAGTGTGTTGAAAAAAATATTGTGAGTTTGTCAAAAACCATTTTTGGATTGAAGGATCCGTTTGCGAAATATTTAGCTTTAAAGTACTAATTTTTGTTAGAGTCAAGTGTGCCACCCGCCCTGCCAGCTAAATGGTAAGTTCTGGATATGTGGAAAAATTCACAGCAGTAGTAGTATATATAACGAAATTAAAAGGAAAACTATCACAGCTAAGTAGGCTCTACTACGAGTAATTATCGACCAATTTACATTTGCATTTGCAAAAACATGTTCTCCCGTACATTTTGTTTGGGAGAACATGTTTTTCATCTACAATTTTAAGTTTGTTCTTGGGATAAATTCATCCCAGCTACGGAACCCTTCATTGTGCGTGGTCCGACACGCACTTGGCCGGTTTTGACTTTATATTACCGCACTAGTGCGGTAATGTGCACCACAGATAAATATTTACTAGTCGAAGTAATGACATGGCAGTATGGAATTAGTATGTACTATACATGGAATAAGTATTATAATATTATATTAATGAGCATGATCTATTTTCACCCGAGCAGAGACAAGCGGTTTTGTTAGTTACTTTGTTGCAGTTGCAGTCGAGTTTTTTTTTTTTTTTCAATTTTTATTTTAAAGCTTAGAGACGCAAAAGAACAACAAAACTGCGAGTTAGTGTTAATGTAATTTTTATCTCTAATAAACTTATGAACAAACTGTTTCTTAAGAGGCACGATTCGATTTTTTTAATATACAGATAATTAAATTCCATAAATTTCTAATCTTCTTGTTTGCGTGTCGATGAGTTCAAAGATATGTTTGGCCCAAATAAGCCTCATTACAAGGCTAGATTGTAATAAGATTGGGTGTTTCCTTATAATCAATGTACAGACGCCAGCAGGACAAGCTACTCAAAACTGTCAGATTTTTCCCAATCACCCTTGAACCTTAATGCTTTAGCGATAAAGGTGAAAATCTATTAATGAAATTTGACAGATTTTAGTAGCTTGATGTGCTGGCGTCTGTACCTACTCTAAAGACAAAAGGCCAAAAAAAGAAATGTGTTCTACTTGCAATAAATGACTTATGACAAAGTATGTTTTAAAGTAAAAAAAAGTCACTTTTTACAATCCTCGCACTGTCACAGCACAGTACCTATACCTACAGATCAAAAAGTAATTTCAACCACAATATTTATTATGGCTCTGACAACGTAACGCCGACTAACGAAAATATCAGGAATTTCAATGGCTTTTATTAATTTTTTATTTTGTTTTTTATTATTTTAATCAAATCGTTGCCCCACACTAAGAACAAAAACAGTACAAGAACGAAAACTGTAGCGCCATTTAAAAAATAACAGTGCGCTGTCCACATGAAATATTCAAAGCCACTGTGCCATTAATCGGTCGGATTTTACAGTCCAGTCACGCGACGCGCAACATGGTTGTGTTTATATTTTTTTCGCCTCGCGTAGGGTGTCGAGTAACATAAACAAATCTTGTAAACAAAAAGTTTCTATGAATTGATTGTAGTATACAGACAGGGTGTCTCAAACGTAGGTAGTGGTCCTACGGCAAATGAGGTAAAGCCAAGGGGTCCACCTATCATTAAAAAAAATAAAAACTGGGATATTCTGAACAGTTCAGAAACGCTATTATTATTCTCAAGAAATTTTACACTTTTAGTTCAAATCAGATTTGAACTCGTTACGTCGAAAATTATGTTCAGAGGGTCGAAAAATCCAGGTGCAAGTGTGTTAATCCGCCATTAAGTTTGAATCGAACTCAAAATCTAATTCTACGTGGACGGAGTCGCAAGTATCGGCTAGTATTAAGTATATTGGCGTAAGGATAAACAAAATAAACAATGTAATACAACTTTTATTTTTATCACACAACTTTAGTCAAATAATATCACAATATTTTACTTCACATAATTATACCTACATGGGCACTTGTGAAACGTCAGAAGCTAGGTGCACGGTTCCAATCGGTCGTTTTCTATTTATTTATTAATTAAAGTACACCAACAGCATATTTATATATACAACATTAATTTACAAAAGTATTACCTACTGCTAATGTATGTATACACAAATTGATTTGCTTACAAACTAAAAGTAAAATTTATTTCCAGAGAAGAACCGGCAAGAATCTCCATGGTATTTTTTTCTAAAAATAAATGATATTTACAATGTTTTCAAATTACTAGACGGCGACAACAATAAAAAAATTACCGTTTCTTCTTAGCGACAGGTGACTTCTTAACACGTACACCTGTGTGATAAGGCTTCATGCACTCCATACACAATGCCACCTCACAAACGTCACATTTCCACGTGGTTCGACTTCGTTTGCTATTTTCAGAGCACCAGACACATGATTTTATTGTCTGCTCGGTTACTTTAACTGCGTAGTGGTTTTTGTCTAAGACGGGCCTCGGTTTTTGACCCCGTTTTGTGCTCGGCAGATGGCGTTTGGCCTGAACAATTGTTCGAATTTGGGGCGCGACGTAATGTTGGAAAAAATGTTTTAATAGCCCTTCTGCGACTTGGATTCGGAAACTTCGGTGCGTAATGCTTTTATCTTTACCTTTGTAAATGACAAAAGCATTCTGCAACGAAATATTGAGCAGCCTCCTGAACAGTTTCTTGTACCAGATGCTGGTCCTCGACCGTTCTATTGGGAAGTTTGACAGAATCTGGTCCTTTTTGTCGACGCCCCCCATTGCTTTGTTGTAGTCGAGGACCACTTGAGGCTTGAACCGCCAACGGCCGTACTTTTCCTTTGCACCGATTTCCACCTTGTGGCATGTGGATAACATGCTGAAAATATCTGCGTCCTTCCATACGATGACGTTCAGGTCACCGCTTGTAGCTGATACGACGTCGCCAACCCTCAGGTGTTGCTTGGTGAGTGACTTCACGCTATCCGGTACGTTCTCCCTAGTCAAACGGAGAGTACCGTAGCAATCAGTCCCTTGCAGCTTTAGGCTACGCGCTAATAATGGACTGTTATGAAAGTGGTCCATTATGAGCGTGTAGCCTTTGTTAAAGAGAGGACTGGCGAGTTCGTACACTATTTCGGCTGTAGCACCAGCAGGTTGCAGGTCTGTACTGTCAGGTCGGTGGGTCTCGTCTAGTTGGTCGGTATCGTCAGGTCTGTTAGTCAGGTCCTGTCTATTTTGTCTGTCTGTGGTATCCTTTGCCGCGTGAACCGTGAACTTCCAAAGATAACCTGTGTCCGATTCACAAAATTCACATGATTTTATACCTCCTTTGGCCGTTTTCGTCACTATTTTCTGAATAAGAGTTTGATGGTTATGCCGCTTAAACAGAGATTCATCAATAGCGATGTTTTGGTTTGGGAGGTATAAATTTTGAAATTTACGGTTTAGATGGTCAATTATTGGTTTAATTTTATATATTCTCCGCTCCTCCAAGGAAAGGGAGTCAGACATATTGCCATTATTAGCGAAGTGGAGGAATTTTTTCACAAGGATCAATCTATTGAAGGATATGTACTCTTTAAAGAAGGGCATGGCAGTCATGCGAGAAGAGGGATAGAAATATTCCGATTCAACGGCGGCGGGGAAAAGGCTCTGGTGGATCATTAGAGCGAAGAATATATATAATTCATGCACTGTGGTTGGATGCCACCGTCTCACGCGGGAACTCGGCTTTATACCAGTTTTTTTGAGGCACTGGGCTGCGTAATTGTTCGTTTCGTTTTCGATCAGCGACATGATTTCCTGGTCCCAGATCTTCAAGAAGACGTCTACAGGACTCTCGATCTCCGACATTGGAAATGTAGGACCCGGAGTTCCTGTAAATTCTTCTCGAACACCCGTAAAACCATGGATATCAGAGAGCCAATCGAAAACGGTACAATCGCTGGGAAGTATTGCGCGTATTGCAGTGTCATTTTGTCTGTCCATCTGGTCAATTGCATTCGTCAGTCTTGGGTCAAAATTCTCGGGAAGCACTGCTGGATTGTCTGTTGCCAAAGTTGGCGGTCTAACTATTGTCGGATAATCCACACCTATATCGTCAGCACTTTCGTCTTCTGCGTCAACGTCACTGCCGATACTATCGCCTGCGGCTAAAACAATATAGAAAGAAAACAATTCTAACTTCAATTGTAATTATTAAACTTGCAGTGGGAACGCTTTTCCACTAAAGTGTCATGCGGATTTTCTCCCGCACGCAGAATACCCGCGTGCGTGATTGTATTAAGTATTCTTGTCTGAGCAATTGGTACAACCCAGTCTCATTGTCTGTAGACCTCGCTGGAATGTGAAGTCCCTCCCCGATCCCCTTTCACCTCACCGCGCTCGCCCCGTTGCGTCAGTACGGTTACCAGAGCGCTGGCGCTGATGTGACGTCATCGACGCTAGGTCTACAGATAATGTGACCGGTTGCGGTATCATCGAGGGACAAAAACAGCGAGGGAGTAATGGCTAATCTTAGCGTTATGCTCGTGAATGAGTGCTGCTTGTGGTGACTGGTCGTCTTGCTGGTCATGGAATTGTTATCAGAAATGAGTAGTTTATAATAACTATAATTATGGTCCTCGCTTACAGTCCTATGGATAGAATTCAACAATGCACTTGCAAGCGGATACGTCGTTTAGATAACGCTAACCACTTCCTATCAGTTCAACTATTGGCCTGTTTGGTTACCTATAGATTAACTAAATAATACTTACTTTTTGTCTCCTTGGCTTTACGTTTCTTCTTAGATACTATTTGTTCTTCTTCCACTTCAGTTTCAACCTCCATTAAAGGCATGTCATCTTCTAAATCTGATTCAGAATGGTGTGGTATATCTGTTACATCTTGACAGCTATTGTCTACATTTTCCAGTTCTAGCTCTGTAAGTAAACAAAAACAGTCAAGAGTATTACGTGTTTTTTTTTTTTGTTCCTGTCACATTTATTAGGACATTCAGTAATTTTTATGGCGTGCTATATGTCCTGCTTGGTATGCGTCCTATGACACATCCTAGTATTTATCCTTCTGGACTACAATGTTGAATTTGCAAAATGTTGAATTCGCAAAATGTTGAATTTGCAAGATGTTGAATCCCAAAATGTTGAATTTTGTGGACCCACAATGTTGAACTTGCAAAATGTTGAATCCCAAAATGTTGAGTCCTGTGGATACGAGAGGTGCAGGACTGGTCGCGGTGGGGATATTTGGGGGAGACGTCTAGCAGTGACTTCTTTTGGCAAATATTATAATGAGCACACTTCTACTTCACAGGAAAATATCTGGCACTGCGGTGGTACCCACATAGACGGCCCTGTACAGGAAACTACCACCTGGTAAAATAAGCATACAGTTTTTTTTTGTTTCAGTTAATGATTAGGTTCAAGTGGAGTTTAAAAAAAATTTAAGGATTACAAGTAAATAGTTTTCGTTTTTAATTTAGTACATTAATAAAACAAAAATTCTTCACCTTCTGGACTACAATAGAATATTCTCGATCAAATAACTTTTTACAAACTCAACATTTTTGGATTCAACATTTTGCAAATTCAACTTTGTGGACCAAACGGGAAATTCAACTTTTAACAAATTCAGCATTTTGGGCTTCAACATTTTGCAAATTCAACATTTTGCGAATTCAACATTTTGCAAATTCAACATTGTAGTCCAGAAGGGCATAAGCTAGGTATATCTGATTAAATCCTGAGGAATTTTGTGTTTTAGCCTGCGTATTCCTTTTTTATCCATTAGGTGGTTTGCCAAGATATTTGGGTGGCGAGATATTCTTTCTGAATACGACTTGATATAGCTTTGTATTTCCTCTTTGACGGTTGGTATTTTCAGATCGTGGTGTAGAGCTTCATTTGGTACAAACCATGGGGCGTTTGTGATTGTTCTTAGAAGTTTGTTCTGAAATCGCTGTATGATCTCTATGTTAGAGTGCGCTGCTGTTCCCCATAGCTGAATGCCGTAGGTCCATATAGGCTTGATTATAGCTTTGTATAAGAGGGATTTATTTTCAAGGTGTAATTGTGACTTTCGACCAATTATCCAGTAGAACTTTCTCAGTGTCAGTCCTAGTTGCTTCCGTTTTGTGAAAATGTGTTTTTTCCAAGTAAGACGTCTGTCGAGGTATAAACCAAGGTATTTGACATGTTCAGCTTGAGGAACTTGAACTCTATTTAACTGCACTGGTGGGCAGGTATCCTTCCTCCTAGTGAATGTGACATTTACCGATTTGGTCTCGTTGGCTTTTATCCTCCACTTTTTGAGCCAGAGGGCTATGTCGTCCAGACAGGTCTGCAGCATAGCTGACGCTACTTTATGATCAGTATGGGACACCAGCACTGCTGTGTCATCCGCAAAGGTTCCAGTAGTCGCTAAATTTGATATTGGGAGGTCAGCAGTGTGAATCAAATACAAAATCGGTCCAAGCACACTGCCCTGGGGAACCCCAGCAGTAATAGGGCATAGTTTTGATAAAGCTTCGCCGCTCTGCACAAAGAATACCCGTCTCTCAAGTACGACCTCAAGATTAGGAAGACATTGCTAGGGAAGCTGTTTTTTATTTTAAAGAGGAGACCTTCATGCCAAACTATCAAACGCTTGAGAGATGTCAAGGAATGCTAAATAATACTTACTCTTTGTCTCCTTGGCTTTTCGTTTCTTCTTAGATACTTTTCGTTTCTTCTTAGATACTATTTGTTCTTCTTCCACTTCAGTTTCAACCTCCATTAAAGGCATGTCATCTTCTAAATCTGATTCAGAATGGTGTGGTATATCTGTTACATCTTGACAGCTATTGTCTACATTTTCCGGTTCTAGCTCTGTAAGTAAACAGAAACAGTCAAGAGTATTATGTGTTTATTATTATTGTTTTATCTCACAATATGAAATAAATGATCTATGTCGATATTAAATAAATAATGAGTGATCAATATGAAATAAATAGATTATATCTTTATTTATTTTTGAAGATATTATTTATTGATAATATTATTTTTGTTCTTATAAACATACCATCACTTTCCTCCATTGGCTCAATAATAATATCTAGTCTCTCACAAACATCTGGTAATTCTTCTTTGATAGCAATGTTTTCTGTTTGACATTCATCAACTATACTTATGTTCTCTGTTGGAGATTTAATAAACCCACTGTAAAACGCAGACTGGTCTTGGTTTATTATTAAAGGATTGGGCTGTAAAAAGATGATTTAGTATTAGGAAAATATGTTGGTGATCACAGTCACAAGCAAAACCTTTTTAGGGACCCGTAATCAACAAGGAACCCTTACAGTTTCGCCGTTTGACTGTCTGTCCGCGGTTTAGCTCAAAGACTTTTAGTATTAGAAAGCTGTCATTTCGCATGGTTTTACATTTTAATCACGCCGACAAAGCGGTAAAATTTATGATAATAGTAGTGGGGAAATATGCTGATGATCACAGTCCCACGAACACAAACATTTTTTCTGTATGCTAAAATCAAGAAAAGAGCCTCCACAACTGTGTATACTTAAGAGCGTGCATTCTGAAAGTGGGCAACGTCGCAAATAGATGTCAAATATTTCGCTGTTTTGATTAATTTGTCAAAATTACTGTATGAAAATATGAAATATGGCTAACTAGTGAACTAGAATATTGACTATGAAATGCAATAATTAATATCATAACTATCATACTTTTTTACACCTAAAATGGTTACAACATCAAATTCAGTGCTAAAATTGCAATTCAATATTAATATTCTAGTTCATTAGTTAGCGATATTTTATATTTCTATACAATAAATAATATTGCGAAATTAATCAAAGCAGGTAAATATTTGACAGCTTTTTGCGACGTTGCCAACTTTAAGAACAAACGCTCTCAAGTAGGTCGAATACTGGTCCTTGCCACTGCACAAGCTATTGTTGCATAGCTCGCGCCTGAGAGAGGACCTTTATTCAAACTACCACATACAAGTTTCATACAGAAGTTGTAAAGAAGGACAGACAGGAAATAAAAACAGTAAAAAAGAAAGGAGCAGAATGAAGGTAAGAGTATTAACGTTGTACCTAATAAGTGTAAACACCTATATTTGACAATAGTGTACACGTCAACATTCAACACTCAATGGTATGGTCGGTCGGTGTAAAATCCAGAAACCATAGGTATGACCCTGAGAGGGATCACATCCACTTTGGCTGTTGAAGAATACCTCACCTCATAATCCTCAATCATTATCTGAGCGAACAGCTCTTCAGCTTTCAGACATTGTCTCAGTAATCCGTAGCATTGCTTTAGTTTAGCGCAGCAGAAGAAACAAGCAAGAATCGGTCTACTGTCTACGGTAACAAACTGCAACAAAATTACTCTTTCACTATTTTGTGAAATACGTCTAATCATAAAATGTTATAGTAGTGCATTCCAAGCATGCACATGTCCAGTTAGTGATCCTTCATGCTTTCTGTGCGCATCTTACAGAGAAGGCTTGAGCACGTGCTGTTTTCCTTCACCGATGACAGTGATATTTCATATTCCCCCAAGACGAACCTTGGACTAAAAGGTCATGCAGATAGTATAACCCTAAGACTACCAAGGACCGAATGTTCGTGTAGGAGGCATATAAAACTTAACAGTTAATTTACTTTATTCATATATTAAAAATATCAACTTACTGGAAAATTAGTCAGCTTCTCGTATAGTTCCTGCCAGTTTCTGTTGACCACTACAAACATGCGGACATTCTTCACTAAACATATCCTACACATTGGCAGTTTTTCCATCTTATATCCCAAAAAGTATTAGTTATTTACTTAATTCAACTTTAAGTTATTAATACTTCCTTTGTAGACCACGGTAAGACGGCAATAGCCGAAGAGAGCTAAACTTATTATAACTCTCTGTAGTCCAGACAGTAGTTTATTTAATTGTTCACATTTATCTCGTTATTACTTCACAAGCACGTACCGGCACAAAAGCCCAAGCAAAAACGTAAGAATCAAAATATATTTGTAAAGCTACTTGACATTGACAGCTTGCTGCTTGACAATTTGACATTTGACAAGTTGAATCATGGCCGCGTTCCGAGTTACAATCGCTGCGTTCCGAGTTACAATGTAATCGATTTGAGCGCGCTAACACCCGTTCCGAATAAGCGTTAGCGCGGTAACGCCGACCCATGAAACGTCATAGATGACGTCATGACATGCGCCATCTTGCGATAACGCCGTCCATGCCTTTTACTAATATCACCGTGATCTCTGTCAAAAATGACAGTTGACTGAACTGTCATTTTTGGCAGCGCTGTAGTTTTGAGTCGCATATATCTATAAACTAACGTGGCTTTTTCTAAATTGTGCTTCTGGCTACCGTCGCCACTTAACCAAAGAAGAAAAAGACATTTCTGATGTTTATACAAAGAATTTATGTAATGTTATAAGTTTTGACGTTGAGCAAGCACTGTAGGCGCGTTCACGAGCGTTCCGAATTGATAACAGGCCTCAGCTGTCATAATCGTAATATCTAAATCGGAACGCAAAATATTGATGTCAGCGCTGTGAGCGATTATGGCCTAACTCGGAACGCGGCCAATGTAATCGATTTGAGCGTGCTAACACCCGTTCCGAATAAGCGTTAGCGCGATAACGCCGACCCATGAAACGTCGTAGATGACGTCATGTCATGCGCCATCTTGCGATAACGCCGACCATGCCTTTTACTAATATCACCGTGAGTTCTGTCAAAAATGACAGTTGACTGAACTGTCATTTTTGGCAGCGCTGTAGTTTTGAGTCGCATATATCTATAAACTAACGTGGCTTTTTCTAAATTGTGCTTCTGGCTACCGTCGCCACTTAACCAAAGAAGAAAAAGACATTTCTGATGTTTATACAAAGACTTTAAGTAATGTTATAAGTTTTGACGTTGAGCAAGCACTGTAGGCGCGTTCACGAGCGTTCCGAATTGATGACAGACCTCAGCTGTCATAATCGTAATATCTAAATCGGAACGCAAAATATTGATGTCAGCGCTGTGAGCGATTATGGCCTAACTCGGAACGCGGCCCATGTAGTATACCCTCAGTATACCTCAGAGGTATACATATATTAGTCTATGGTTGAGATTAGTGCACGCACAGACTATACAGAGAACTAACGAGTGCACGATTATTATAGTGACAAAGTACTCTGTCTGTGTATCAAGTTAAAAAAAAAATATTTTTAACTTATGACTGTGCTATACAGGTAAGGTCATGTTTGAGAAAAGTAACTTTTTTGTAAATATATTTGTATTGTATATATATTTATATTTGTATATAACGAGCTTCAAGCATAAAAAAAATAAAAAAACCGTTTATTTTTTTAACTTATCTGGTATACAGGCAAGGTACCATAAACAGTTAAAACAAGTTTGTAAATTATTATACATGTTTTTACTAACCCTTGTTTTCGTCCTTGCAGCTACTACCACAAAGTACCTAGTCCGACGGTCTGCCACTAGGCTTGCCAAGCTTAATTAATGCATGAATATAACTGGACAAAGAAAAGCGGGACCCAGCTGTCAAAGTATAGAGAGGCGAAAAAATACAATAAGAAATAATTTTAAATAGTTTTATTGAATGTTTCACTTTGGCATACAAGTACAAGATTTACAACGGTGTTGTATTATGATTAGAATTCTATAAATAAACATTTGATACGGCCGCGAATTATATTTAGATCTACATACAACCTGATACTGACCTGCAAATTGCAAAACACGTTAGAAAATTTGAATTTCGCGGGCTACCCGCCTTAAGGTGGATGCTCCGGGGTAGCCCGCGAAATTCAAATTTTCTTGCGTATTTTGCAATTTGCAGGTCAGTGTCAGTTTGTATGTTGATTAAAACATGATTTGCCACCGTAACAAATATGGCTTTATAGAATTATAATCATTACAATCAGCAATACAACTCCTTAAAGTTAGAATAAGCCGCAAATCATATTTAGAGGAAGAATCTTTCTACCTGAAGGTTTAGCCGTAGGTACAATTGGCGTCCCGCACACGCAATTTTTCGCGTGTTTGATTACGAACCTTATGACTACATTGATATAATTAAATCAAACTTTTTCACCAATGTATGTACGCGAATATTTTGACGAAAACTGACGAAGCTGACATACATCACATTTATAAGGTTTTTTACCAGTGTGTAAAAACTAATAATTATGTGTTGTTAAAGTATCCTTTGCACTAACATTCCGCTGAGATACATCACACCAGTGTGTATACGTATATGTTTTTTTAAAGTACCCTTTTCATTAAACCTACGTTGACATACATCACACTTATAAGGTTTTTCACCAGTGTGAATACGAATATGTTTTGTTAAATTACCCTTTTGTCTAAAATTACGCTCGCATATAACACATTTGAAAGGTTTTTCACCGGTGTGTACACGAATATGGCTTGTTAATTCACACTTTTGAGTAAAACTACGCTGACATACATCACACTTGTAAGGCTTTCCACCAATGCGTGTCCCAGTATGTTTTTTATTTATTTTTACTTCATTAAAACTGCGTTGATCACATTTGTAAGGCTCTTTGATATGAGTCCCAGTTTTGGACATACGTTTTTGAGATTTGCGGATAACTTTCGAACCTGATTTTGCTTTTTTCGTTTGTTCGGCGTCTTCTAGTTTTGTTCTTCGTGTGTCTAGTTTTCGTTTCTTCGCAACCGTTGCCCCTGAGATTAAAAATCTGGTAAGTACAATGTTCCAAGAAGATTGACATGCATACGAATAAAAATAATAGCGGATTGCACGATTCGAACTAGAACTGAAAAGGAGGATTTTTGGTGACACACTTCAGTTTATCACCAGAGACACAACCGTCGACGTATGGACTGATCCAAAACAGTTCAAGAGAATAAGTGATACATTCATCTGTATTTCAAGGCATATATTGAAGTGGTGGCCAAACATGGTTTATGTGGTATTATGCGAGTCAATTCTGTGTTACTGTATAACAATATAGGCTGGAGTTGGAATCACAACCATGATCCAAAGCGAACGAGCCCAACGATTTAATTTGAAAGTCATGCCCAAAAAACCTTTCAGATCTCAGCTCTTTTGTACAATGAAGCCGCATTACTCAATGTCCGAGAATTATACAGTGTGTCCGGACATGGACTAGCGACATTCTAAATACTTCTCTTAAAAATTGTACTGAAATAGCATAAAATCCAAACCCCGGAATATTAGAAACTTCTCAAACTTCGAGTCTTTAAAGGCCGCTCTACACTCGCGCCGCGAAAGCCATGAAATGCGAGTGTAGATGGTTTCGCGTATTTGCGCGCCTTCGCGTTCGCTCTTCGCGCCGCGCCGTTCCCTGATCGGTGTCGGTTTTTTGCGACAAAGTATTCGGGGAATAGGACGACGGGGAACAAAAATAGCAAGGGGGTAATGACTGATCTTACTTCTTAGCTATCTACTCGTGAATGAGTGCTACTAGGGGTGACCGGTCGTCTTGCTGGCCATGGTTTTAGTTTTCGTTTTTTAAATATGATGATCCTAGTCTAAAATTGGTGACTTCGAAATGCAGTCCTATGGATAAACTCAACATTGCATATGTAAGCGGGTATGCCTTTAGGTAATGTTAATCACTTCCTATCAGGTGAACCATATGCCTGTTTCTTTACCTATAAATTAACTAACTACTACTTACTTGTGGTCTTCCTGGCTCTTCGTTTCTTCTTACGTACTTCCTGTTCTTCTTCCACTTCAGTTTTAAACTCCATTAAAGGTATATCATATTCAAAATCTGATTCAGAATGGTATGGTCGTATATCTGCTACATCTAGCAAGCTATTGTCTAAATTTTCCAGTTCTAGCTCTGTAAGTAAAAAAAATCACCCAAGAGTATTATTTGTTATTTCACAACATAACGTGGTTACCAAGTTGAATTAAACTGGTGGATGCTCCAAGGTAGCCTGCGAAATTCAAATTTTCTTACGTTTTTTGCAATTTGCTGGTTAGTATCAGGTTGAATGTTGATCTAAATATGATTTGCAACATTAACAGATATTTATTTTTTATAGAATTATAATCATAAAAATCATCAATACAACTCTCTAAGTTCATATAATCCTATTGAATGACTATTTCATGAAATCATGATATTTGAGGATTATTCTAACTGTATTGCTGATTCTAATGATTAAAATTTGAATTTCGCGGGCTACCTTGGAGCATCCACCTTAACTGGCAGTGTTAAGTTTTATACCTTTAAGTAGTTAAAAACATTTTTTTAACAATACAAAGTAAAGAGGTTACATCTTTATTTTTCTTTGAAAATATATTATTTATTGATAATACTATTTATGTATTTAAAAACATACCATCACTTTCATGTTCCCCCTTTGGCTCAATATTATCATCTAGTCCCTCACAAACATCTGGTAATTCTTCTTTGATAGCAATGCTTTCTGTTTGACATCCATCAACTATACTTATGTTCTCAGTCGGAGATTTAGTAAACCCAGTGTAAAACGCAAACTGGTCCTGGTTTACTAAAGGATTAGACTGTAAGATAATAATAATACTAATTAGGAAAATGTACACTGGTGATCACAGTCCCACAAGCAAAACCTTTTTTCATTAAGTATACTAAAGTCACTCAAAAGAGTACACATTTAAAATGCAATAACTAATACAGTTGGTGTGAAAGCCGCAACAGGTATGAGCTTAAGAGGAATCACATTCGCATTATACTGAAATTAGAAATTATAAGAATAAATGGCTGTTGAATACGTCACCTTACAATCCTCATTCATCATCTGAGCAAACAGCTCTTCAGCATCCAGACATTTTCTCAGGAATCGGTAGCATTGCTTTAGTTTAGCGCAGCAGAAGTAACAAGCAAGAATCGGTCTACTGTCTTCAGTAACAAACTGCAACATAATTTGCCTTGTTTTTAAGTAGATATCTTACAAATATATTTACCAGACTTGTTCAGGTTTCCTCACACTGTTTGCTTCACCAATATCAGTGATTTCTATTTTCCCCTTAGACTCCCCTCTGATCAAAACTTCATATAGGTAAAATGAATCTTTCATCTCAAATGAATCATGCCTTGTTTCCCCGAAGGGTTGGGCAGACGTGTACCTAAAGAACACCCACATTTCGCCAGTTATGTTTAAGTCCCATGTAATAGGGGACGAGTCTTTTGCCATCAACCGGGCGGTTGATGAAAGACTCGTCCAAATCGCATAAGTCGACAGGGCCTCATGCTCAACGCTAGAACAACGAGGCAGTCCCGACATTTAAAACGTAATAGGTAATTTACTTACTGGAATACCAGTCAGCTTCTCATACAGTTCATGTAAGTTCCTGTTGACCACTACATACATGTGGGCATTCTCCACTAAACATATTCTACACATTGACAGTTTTTCCATCTTTTAATAACTTAAATAGTATCACTTTAGTTCAAATTTACTTTTTTTTCACATAGAGAAAAACACTGTTGCGAATTTGCGATGCGTACAAATAATGAGGGAAACTTGAATATTACTATTACTTCTTCTAGTAATCAAGGAACATAGGTATTTCAAGTCTTAGTTTATTAGTCCCTTAACACCACATATATACCAGTAGTTCACGTTTATTTCCATAATTCTTCACAAAAAAGGACGTACAATCGGTACAATACAAAATCCACAGGAAATACAAAATCTGAAAAGCAAAGCTCTAACTTTAGGTAGGTACTTGACAGCTTGCTCCTGTGTGCTCTGTGCTGCTTGACATTGACAGAGATGGGGCCAGTAAGGGCAGCTACTTTAACCGTTGTAGCCTGTTGTAGCTACAAGAAAACGGTCTTTGGAGACTGTCTTAACTTTTTGAGTTTCGATTTACATTCACAGATTTTGAAAAAAAAAACAGTCAGCAGGAAAATGGACAATTTATTATGAGGTCGTAAATTCTCATAAATTCAGAAAAAATAATAATTCGAAAACTATGATAAATCGCGAAACATACATTGGGGTGTAGGGGGTGGGGGGGTGTTGGGGTCTCGTGGGGTCACCCCATACATTGGGGTGACCCCACGAGACGTGGGAAATAAATATTTTTGGACTACAATGTCTCGACTCTCGACCAGCCTGTATGTATACCTACTTTAATAATATATTTTTAAGTTTTTTGAACTGACTGTGATAAAATGGATCGCTCGTGGTAGGACCCCTCCTACCACGAGCTAGATCCATTTTAGGACCTAAACTGAATTGTTTTTCTAATTCGGTGATGGCATCTGACAGCGATTTTCCCAAACTGATTCGCAACAAGTTTTGGTTTCATTCATTCAATTTGGTAGGTACATACCATGACGTCTTTAGTGAACCACTGGCTGCGTTCCGAGTTACAATGTAATCGATTTGAGCGTGCTAACACCCGTTCCGAATAAGCGTTAGCGCGGTAACGCCGACCCATGAAACGTCATAGATGACGTCATGACATGCGCCATCTTGCGATAACGCCGCATGCCTTTGGCCGCGTTCCGAGTTAGGCCATAATCGCTCACAGCGCTGACATCAATATTTTGCGTTCCGATATAGATATTACGATTATGACAGCTGAGGTCTGTCATCAATTCGGAACGCTCGTGAACGCGCGTACAGTGCTTGCTCAACGTCAAAACTTATAACATTACTTAATTCTTTGTATAAACATCAGAAATTTCTTTTTCTGCTTTGGTTAAGTGGCGACGGTAGCCAGAAGCACAATTTAGAAAAAAGCCACGTTAGTTTATACATATTTGCGACTCAAAACTACAGCGCTGCCAAAATGACAGTTCAGCCGACTGTCATTTTTGACAGAGATCACGGTGATTAGTAAAAGGCATGGTCGGCGTTATCGCAAGATGGCGCACGTCATGACGTCATCTATGACGTTTCATGGGTCGGCGTTATCGCGCTAACGCTTATTCGGAACGGGTGTTAGCACGCTCAAATCGATAACATCGTAACTCGGAACGCAGCCTTTTACTAATAGCACCGTGATCTAGGCTCTGTCAAAAATGACAGTTGACTGAACTGTCATTTTTGGCAGCGCTGTAGTTTTGAGTCGCATATATCTATAAACTAACGTGGCTTTTTCTAAATTGTGCTTCTGGCTACCGTCGCCACTTAACCAAAGAAGAAAAAGACATTTCTGATGTTTATACAAAGAATTTAAGTAATGTTATAAGTTTTGACGTTTAGCAAGCACTGTAGGCGCGTTCACGAGCGTTCCGAATTGATGACAGACCTCAGCTGTCATAATCGTAATATCTAAATCGGAACGCAAAATATTGATGTCAGCGCTGTGAGCGATTATGGGGATTATGGCCTAACTCGGAACGCGGCCTCTGTGAACCTCAAATGAAACGCTCAACTGTCAAAATAAGCGATTCAATAAAAGTTACTATTTGTCTAACATCTGACTTATATAGTAATCTGTGGTCTAACATAAACTGAAACGTTTGGTGAATTATTGACGAAAACAAAGTTTTTAATGCTATTTTAGTGGAATTTTACAAAAACTAATGTAAGTGTAGTTTTAGCTTTCCTTTTAAAGTCTAAAATACCTATTTTCCATGCCTTTTTTAACCGCATTTGTTTTTCTCTCTCAGATGTATGATGAACTACAATTATTTGAGTTTTTAGAGGAAGATTCTGCCTCACATTATACCCATAAACGTAAACGTACGAGGCTCAAGTTACGCGGCCAGTTGGACCCCTTCAATGATTTTGAGGATGCCGAATTCATTAGGCGCTACAGGCTATCCAAAGAATTAGTGCTCAATTTGTGCGCGGAGTTGAGCCCAATGTTTAAAGAGCCTGTCAAGTCAACGGATTTATCCTTAGAAAAAAAGGTAGGTAAATAACCTAACATAGCTTCTTATCTCTTACTTAATTAATTTAGCCTTAGCTCAAATAATAGGATATAAGTAGGTACCTACCTATGGTTTAGCCACAGTTTATTGTTTTATACTAATAATAATATGTAGGTATATGTGCACGCAAGTAAATAAATAATAGATAGACATTTAGTTGCATATGTGGATAGCAAATGTGTAGTGAGTATCCGTGAGTCAGGTAAATATTGCAAGGTAATTATTTATTTAATAATATAATATTTATTTATATATACTTTATTGTACACCAGAAAATACATACTTACAAAAACAATTATAATATTACAAAACATACAATGGGCAATATCGCTTTCTGCAATATCTAATGGACACTAGCTGAACTTTACTTACAGTGAACTGATACTTTTATTTTATTGTTTTATTTATTCGGGACTTGGCCAATGTATGTCAATAACTCTGTTTTTGTCTTTTAGAAAAGAAATATGAGCAATTATATCCACTTTTTTCAACTATAAGTTTTTATTAAATACTAATAGGTATAAAATTATTGTTAAATATTTGTTTAAGGTTTTGACTGCATTGTCATTCTATGCCACAGGGTCTTATCAAAGACCAATTGGAGATATAGGTGGTCATTCCATGGCACAACAAACTGTGTCATCAGTATTGTCTCAAATAACCACTGCGTTAAATTCTCCTCGAATGAGAAATAAATACATTGTTTTCCCAAGGACATTAGAGGAAAGGAATTCCATAAGACGAGAGTAAGTAAAATCACAGATCATATGATACGTAAAATAATAATTTTGGGTTGATATTGTCTCGGCACGAAGAATAATAATGTGTTCCACCACTTCACCTTATATAAGTACACCATCCCAATGCAGGGCACTTCCCTCGCCATGAATCATATTAATAGTAACAAACTTTAACAGCATATTTGGAAATTATTCATGATGAAATATAATGAATTGTTAAATAAATAGCTTTCTTTTACATTATTTAATCAAATAATATAGAAATAGGGAGTAGAGAAGCACAATTAAATACTTAACAAAGTTTTCTTTTTATTCTTAAACCAAACAATTGAATTAGTAACCAGCTGGTACATGGCACTGGACAAAAAAAAAAGGAAAAATACCTAATCATATGGTTTTTTATAACATGTTAATAAAATTTGGTATTTTGAATTTGAATTTGTTTAATTCAATTCAATTCAATTCAATTCTTTATTCGCATTCCACAATGTAGGCTTAGGTGGTAAACAACATTGTTTTAACATTGATTGGTTTTGGTTTTTTTTTTTTTTAGTTTGGCATTGGTTTAACATTGATTATAAATTAAAAGTAGGTATTATTAAATAAGTATCACCTTCTAATATTAATTTCAAGGTAAACAATGATCTTTGGCTATAATTACTTACTTATTATTTAAATACTTACATTAATAAATTATCGACTGTAATTAACTTTTTACTATTGTCTTAAATTCCATAATTTATATTCATTAATAATATTGTATCAATTAATTGCTTCACTATTCAGATGAAGATACATGAACCAAGCAATAAATTATAAAATAATTTTATAATATTGACAGCAATAGTTTCTTACTTATTTACCATTGCTTGCAATGTTTCTCTTGATTTTATCTATAGTTGTGTTGTGGGTACTATGCATTTTGGACTGATGAGTACTTAAACTACCGATTTTTTTTTAGATTTTATGAACAATTTAGAATCCCAGGAGTTTTGGGTTGCATCGACTGCACGCAAATTGCCATCATCAGACCCAAAGAGCATGAAGAAAGATATTTTTGTAGAAAACACTATCATTCCTTAAATGTTCAACTGGTAATTAAACTATAACAGTACATTAAACTTTTAATATAATATAACATTTTAAACATAGTATCACTTTTAAATAAGGAACATAACTATAACAGCAAGTCTAAGTTAAAACTTTGGTACATACATTAATTAATTTTTTATTCAATGCAGTTCAAATCTTAATTATACAATAATATTAAAATAAATAAAAAATTAAATATAGTATGTACAAGTATTTATCGAAACTTAAAAAAAAGGGGGGAAGAGCTAAAAAGTAAATTAATTTTAATTAAAAAACTTTAAAATAATGTCATAAAATAACTCTAAATATTAATTTTAAGTTTTTTCGTATTTAGATATGTGATGCTAATATGTACATCACAAGTGTTGATGCCAGCTACGGAGGAGCTTCGCATGATTCATTTATCTGGAATCATCACCCAATAAAAGCTCATTTAGAGGCACTTGATGAGCAAACTTGGCTTCTTGGTAAGAAATTACTTACATTATAGGAATCATATTATGCGAGCTACAGTCTACAGCAAACCACTGCAATGTGATTTGTTATCAAATCACAAAAAAATAGAAATATCTCTTATGAGATATTTCTATTGTAGTGCGGTCTGTAGGTATTCTCTTAGGTGCATGTAATATATATATTTATACTTCAGTAAAATTTAATGCACTATCAAAATTAGAACACCTATATTTTTGATTATTTATAGGTACATGTAAATAAATATTCTAATATTAAATTTGATTACTTTTTTAAAGACTAATAAGTGAAATATTTCTTCACAGGTGACTCTGGATATCCACTAAGACCATATATGATGACACCAATATTAGATGCTGCACCTGATACGCCTGAGAGACATTATACAGATATGCATATTCGGGCCAGGAACATTGTTCAGAGGACAATTGGGCTTTTGAAGGCACGTTTTCGCTGTCTGTTAGTGCATCGAGTTTTACATTATAAGCCAGAAGTTGCAGCCTCTATTGTAAATGCCTGTGTAATTTTACACAACATTTGCAATCGTGCTCAGCTTCCAGTGCCAGAACTGACAGATTCAGAGGTTCACCAAGAAGCCCAAATGCAACCTAACTATGTTCATGTCCACAAGAGCTAGGCTTGTTCATCGGCTGTGGGCAGGACATATTAACAAGTGCGCGCCTTGCTGTATCTGCAGACATAGGTATAACTCGCCACTGCTGCCGACGCGGGGAACGGCGTGGATTGGATGACTGGCTGGCGGAGGGGGCGGGGTCATCACCAGTGGGGGCGGTGTAGGCGCCGCCGCTGTCTCTATGTTCAACTTGCTGACTCTATGTTCAAGTGATGAGCCAGTATGCTCTCTGATTCCCCACTTTGAGCAGATAATAGTGGAGCACTCCCTGCCTCAGTCCGATCTTCAGTTGGCTGTTAATAATTGAAAAATGTTAAGCAATGTCTATCGGATAAGTACTGTATAGCGTGTACCTACAGGCCAGAAATGCATTACTCTTCATGTATGTTTTGAATAGAGAAACATCAAAATCAAGGCAAATACTTAAAGTTATACTCATACTTACAATATCAAATGGTTCCACTCTAACTCCAGGAAGACCCGAGCCAAAATCCTCACCTAGTATTTGTATAATTCGAGATCAGACAGTCTTCCTTCACGAGATGGCCCACCTCCAGTCCTATGCAGGGCGGCTCGTGCACTGGCAACTTTTGATTTTAATTTACTTTTGTAGTCATTCTAGTACTGAAAGGATTACATAAGTTAGGTAGTAAATGTATTTATCAATAATGTGAACCAATTCCGGTTATGTCATACATATGAAACTTACCTTACACCAGGTCTTCCAATCCTTTCGGGCACCATCACCCTGGGAATTTAGAGTGTTGGCCGCGATCTACCACATCCTTTTAGAGTACTCTCTGGCTTGGGAAGATTTATTGTATCCAGTTGCGAGAGCTCTATTTTCATTTAAAATCTCCCACTAGTCCTCTAGCTGGATAAAAGTTACTCTTCTTCGACTAGAATGCAACAAAAAAAAAAGCACTTGAAATTCTTGTCACAATAACTCAAGTGGCTTGTCCAGATAAGACACATTTATTTACTTTCATAACGGGTTTACCTAGACAAATTATACAATGTTTAATACTTAAGACATTCCTTGAAATATTTGTGTAAATGTGTAATAACAAACTTTCTCAAAACTTCACTTCACTTTGTTTAAGTTTCCCACCGTAATTACAACTGACAACTCCACAGACTTTTGTACGTTCGAAACATACATAACAAAAGTGCGGCTTCATAAAGTCGATTTGCAAAAGCTCAATAAATGTCTACTTTGACTAAGATATTTTAACAATAGTTACCGAATTAACGTAAAATCTTAAAAACAACTGTTATAAGTATCTTTTTACTAATAATGATCCTGAGCTGAGAACAAAAAATATACTGTTACTTGCTTCTGAACGTGTCTGACACTAGAATGTGAGCGAAACAAACATATTCAATAGCGTCGTCTCTTTTTCAAAGCGTTGTCTCTTTTCCACCAGTCAAAGCGTTGTCTCTTTATCACCAAAGTCGGCTTTCATTCACTTGAACGATTCAAATGCCACTGACTGAGCGAATTTGACGTCATGGTACGATTTGAAGCGATGCCGTTTAGGAACCTAAACTGAGATCGAGATGTCTTGCTTTTGAATCGTTTTTAATTAGATCATGGTAGGCCCCCACAGGTATACAAAACGCGCGTTCACTAAACTCCGACTTCTGCCCGAAGGTTTAGCCGTAGGTACATGTGACATTTGGGCTTGGCGTCCCGCACCCACACGCACGTCTCTGCGGGACGCACACAGGACGCATCAGGACGCATCCTCCAAAAGGACAAAAGCTCTAGAAACGGGACGTCCCGGCCACAGAGTACATTTTTATATTATGGTCCCGTCCCGACTCTCGCGGGTCGGTTGGCAAATGACAAACCTACCGGTCTTACGGTCGGTCGTGAACTCGTGACACTGGCAGAATAATAAAAAAGTGTACAGTCACGAGCAATAACATAGAAACGCCCTTAAAATTCAAATTCATGTACCTACATTAAATCGCAAAAATAAGTATACTAACTGTGCCTAATAATTATGTAAACGTTAAATTGTGTCAAAATGAACTACACATTTTTATCAAATTTTCGTTAACAATAGATTACCAAAACATAATATTCACTTTGAGTTACATAATTATGTACCCAAGCAAATTTCAAAAACATGTATTATAGTACAGTTTCGAAATTATGTAAACAATTACAAATCAAGAGTTTCAAGCAGCTCGAGCTCGGAAATAAGTCGTAACCAAATTGTGATTTTACCAAATTGACAAAATCAGTGTACATAAATACAATAATATAGGATGTTATTATAATTATTATTTATTTTTAGATTTATTATCATTATTTTGCGTTATTACATATTATTATGTTACCGAAAGTTAGCTAGTAGCCATCAGCGAGTGGCATCGACTCGCCCCCGACTATTATTTTTTTACTACCTGTAAGATAACTCCTGAAGAGATCGTGGACAGTCCCGCGAATATCAAGATGCTCCATCTTCGAAAGAAGTATGGGAATTGAGACAGTGTCGAAGGCATTGGATAGGTCTAAAAAGATAGCAAGAGTTTTATATTTATTCTCAAAATGGCCAATAATCGTATCTGTAAGTTCCAGTACAGCATTTTGCGGTGGATTTTTCAGTCCTACAGTTATACTAATTTTTAGAAAGAAGGTTAAATTTATAAAGGTATTTGGTCTACCAAACTCGTTTGTTTTTACAGCGTCTCTGGCCAGAAAGAACAGCCTTTTATTGTTAGCTGAGTTGTCGTTTGTTTTTTGTTGTCGTGCAGTGCAGCTAACTTTCAATGTCATTTTAATGTATCCATGACAATTTCTATTACATGTATACCTTTTATATACAATATGTTATTGAAATTGTCATGGATACTTAAAAATTACATTGGAAGTGTAAACTTTTTACTGATTTTGTTTCGTTTATATTACTGTGAAACCAATGTATACCCAGTTTTGACACAGTTTGACGGTTAGGTAATTTAGAAAAAATTGTCGTACACATATTTTTGTAATAGTAGAAGTTAAGAATTTTTAGAAAATGTGACAGTGTATATATATTATTGCTCGTGACTGTACTGATAAACATAAAAAATACTCTGTGGTTGACACGGAGTATATGTGTTCTGTGTTGACACCGGCCGGCTCAACTGCCAAAAAAGAAAAATAAGAAAAAAAGTACGAATGTCAGAATGAATGCCTTTTTGTGTTGCACGTATTTGGTACGAAATAAACGTGAACTACCGGTATTTTAAGGAGTAGATGGTGTTAAGGGACTAATCTACTAATTCCTGTGAATTACGTGGACTGTCTGGACTACATAACAGAAATAATATTCCTAATAACTTTAGCTCTCTCCGGCTGCTGCCGTCGTACCGTGATCGAGGAAATGTTTACTGAATTAATTACGCAAAATGTTCGTAGATTACTAGAAGAAGTCGTAATAATAATATTCAAACTTCCCTCGTTATTTGTACGCTACGCAACAGTCTTATGTGTATATTAAAAGTATATTTTGAGCTAATAACATATAGGTACTATTTACAAGAAAAAAAATGGGAAAACTACCAATGTGTAGGATATGTTTAGTGGAGAACGTTCACATGTACGTTGTGGTCAACACGAACTTACATGAACTATATGAGAAGCTGACTGATATTCCAGTAAGTTGATATTTTTATTAAGCATAGCAAATATATTATTTAAATAACACGACAATACATTATCACTAAAGACGAAGATCTTAAATCCGTGCGTAGTGCCTGTTATGCACAGAGTACATTTATATGCTCTTATGAGTTACGGAGCTGAAACGTGGACCCTCACAGTACGGCTGGTCCATAAATTCAAGGTAGCTCAGCGAGCTATGGAACTGGCTATGCTTGGAGTCTCTGAGGGATTGTATCAAGAACGAGGTGATCCGGCAGAGAAACAAAGTCGACATAGCTCACAGAATAAGTACGCTGAAGTGACAATGGGGTGGCCATATTTGCCATAGATAAAACCGATGACCATTGGGATAGATGTGTTCTTGAGTGGAGACCGTGAAACTACAAACATATGGTAGCACACCCTCAGGCTAGGTGGAGCAATGGTCTTCCCAGGGTGGTTGGTAACAGCTGGAAGAGAGAGAAGAGCTGAATGGTGTGCAATTGGAAAGGCCTCCAGCAGGTCCAGGTCCAGATACAGCAGTGGACTGCTATAGGCTACTGATGGCTTGTATTAAGTCGCCAACCTGCCTTGAGCAAGGGTGGTGTTCAATGCTCGCTCCTCTGTAAAATGTGCACAGAAAGCATTAAGGACCTCCAACTGGCTTGGACTGCATTACTTTATATTAGTAAGATGATAAGCATTTTCACAAAATAGTGTTTAAGACAAATTTTGTTGCAGTTTGTAACTGAAGACAGGAGACCTATTCTTGTTTGTTTCTTCTGCTGCGCTAAACTAAAGCAATGCTACCGATTACTGAGACAATGTCTGAAAGCTGAAGAGCTGTTCGCTCAGATAATGAACGAGGATTATGAGGTGAGGTATTCTACAACAGCCATTTATTCTCATAATTTCTAATTTCTCTATAATGTGGAACTGATACCTCAATACTCAATTCTTTATTGCGTTCGACAATGTACGCTTAGGTGGTAAACATTTTTTTGGAAACAATCGTGGACCCTATCGGGCACAGCAAAAGTAAGTAAGTAAAATATGTGGAGCTCATACCTGTTCTGTCTTGAATTCACACCAACCGTAACATTGACTGTTGAATGTTGTGTTCCCTATTGTCTAGTGTAGGTGTTTACTATTATTACATGTCTATGTATTGTCTATGTATTGTCTTCTCTCATGTCGGAGCGAACTATGCAACAATCAATAGCTTTTGTATTGGTCAGTGAGGTTGGTAGCATGGCTGAGTCTCCAGGTTACATAAGACCTACTTAAGCGTCCTCACTTGGATGGATGGATGTGGATGCTCTTTTTAAAAACTTTTATTTAACTTCACTTGTATGTATGTCCTGTATATTTCACCCACTTCCACTGAAGCTATCGGGCTGAAATTTGGCATTCATGTTTGGTTCTCGTGACAAATCATAATAAAAGTTAACAAAAAAAAAAAAATTAAAGCTTTTTTATGTATTGTGAAATTGAATTTTTGCAATTAATTTGCAAAAACCACCATATTTATATGCACCAGCATATTTTCTTAATACAAATATCTTGTTACAGCCCAATTCTTCAATAAACCAAGACCACTTAGAGTTTTGTGGCGGGTTTATTAAATCTCCAATAGTGCTCATAAGTATAGATGATGAATGTCAAGAAGAAAACATTGATATCAAAGAAGAATTACCAGCTGTTTGTGAGGGACTAGATGATATTATTGAGCCAAAAGAGGAACGTCTAAGTGATGGTATGTGTTTAAGAACAAAAACAATATTATCAATAAATAATGTCTTAAAAATAAATTAAAAATAATAATATATGTTGTGAAATAAAACAGGTATTAATCATAAACAAATTCATTAATGTTTTTGTTTATTTACAGAACTAGAATGGGAAAATTTTGACAATAGCTGTCTGGATATAGCAGATATACGACCACACCATTCTGAATCAGATTTAGAAGATGATGTACCTTTAAAGGAGTTTAGAACTGAATCGAAAGAGGAAACAGACAGATCTAAGACGAAACGAAGAGCTATAGCGACAAAAAGTAAGTAGGTATTGGTTAGTCAATGAAATGAAATGAAATCAAAAGTCATTAATTCAAACTAGGCTGAGAATCAGCAGTTTTCGAACGTCAAAATTACATAAGACCAACCAAAACTAAAACGCCCGCCCTTCACCATTTCTTAGTGCTTTCGCTGGGAAGAAGAAGTGGCGCAACAAACTCCCCAGCAGCACAGCTGTCTGATCAGTTAGAAAAAAAAAAAAAAAAGTTTGTTAATTTATAGGTAAGGAAACAGGTATATTGTTCACCTGATAGGAAGTGGTTAGCGTTAACTAATGGGGGTTCATACATTAGCAATGTTGAATTCTATCCATAGGACTGTATCTCAAAGTCACAAATGATAAACTAGGACCATTGTAGTTACATCAATAAACTTTAAATTTCTGATACAACCATGAAACAGAGTTTGTAAGCCCTCGTTCCCACGGACGTAATAAAATCGCGGCGGGATAAAATCGCCCAGCGCGATTTTTCCGCGCCTTCGACAGAGTGTTCGAACGAGCGTGAAAAAATCACTTGGAATTAACTCTTCGTGCAGTGCGGACGTATCATGGATTCCGTAAAATTATTAGCGGTAGCTATTTGTGTGGCCAGGAGACGACAAAAAAAGCAGAGAAAATTTTGGGTGCATCCTTTGAACAATGATCGATATTTAAAAGGCCAATTTGTGACGCTCTATGATGATTTAAGACAATATCCAGAATTTTTTTTTAGTTATTTTAGAATGTCGATGCGCACATTTGACGAGTTATTAAATCTAATAGAAGTTATTAAATTAAATTTTCTGGATCCAAATCCCAATACATAATTTTATCCGCCCGCACTTGCGGCACGTCTACACTCTACAAGCCGGTGCGCCGAACTGAGCATCGCGCGCGATTTTTACGCGTCCGTGGGAACACAAGTACAGAACTTCGTATGTCGCATTCATTCAACGCTCAACGCCGAGCGTTGAAAATCGAACACTGCGCGATTTAAAATCTCGGCGTGGAAAAATCGCGGCCGTGTGAACAGATGTACCGCTTTGCATTTGTTTCATTCCAAGCGCGCCACGCGATTTTATCACGCGCGTGGTTTTCGCGTTCGTGGGAACGAGGGCTAAGTGTAGTTCGGTTTATCGCGACAATGTAGCCGCAGCATTCTTAATAGAGGTATGAGGAACAGGGTGTAAAGTTCACTCATACTCTATGGAAAAGGGAGAATCCTCCGACCGGACGGGTGTTGTGTCTGGCCGGTAATTGCCCAAGGATTGATGTCGGATAGTTTTATTATTTATAGTATTATTATTATTTTATTTAACTCTAGAGAGCGCGCTCACAGGTCCGTATTACAAAACGTTCCTCAAGTCCAGTTTGATCTTCATTCTTCAATCAGTTGATCACTGTTTGAGTATAGAATCAGTACTTGAGCATCGTTCTTATTCCAGAACGGTAATCAATCTATACTCAGCTGAATCGAAACTCAAATCGAGCCTCAAGCAGAGATGTGTATTGTCTATGCATCAGCCTGTTTTCTTTGTACCGATCGACACTGGATTAGAAATATTAGAATACACCATAGAAGACCAGTTATTTAGGAAATCAGCGTTATTATTTAATTCCTGAATCGAAGTCGGTGGCAAAAAACGAAAATTCAAAACCAAAGACTTCCGAAATTAAATTTATTTTTCACTTTGTACTGTTTTTTTTTCGGTCGGTTGGTTTTTAAAAGAGAGAAAATAGTATATTATGCAACTAGTGAATAAAGGACGGATTTAAAGCGAGGGCCATAGATGAATCACGACCAAGCGAAGGATTCTGACGTCTGAATCACGACCGGAGGGAGTGATTCATGATGATTGAATCACGAGCATAGCGAGTGATTCAAGTGTTAGAATCCTGAGCGACGCGAGTGATTCGTGGCCCTCGATATAAATCCGTTTTATTCAAGAGTTGCATACTATACTTTATACCATGACTACGAGAAAAATAAAGGCATATTACTTAATGAAGTTTTTTTTTTTTTTAACTTTACCCCACACTAGGAATTTCTCCTGTATCGTGGGTGCGTTTACAAACATTTAAACTGACATACTCAAACAGCCAGACCCGGAACAACTACATGTAGGTCATACAAATATTTGTTCCGTGCGGGAATCGAACCCGCGACACGCAGCGCAGTAGTCAATCGCTTAACCACTACTCCAACCGTGCCGTCGAAATTAATTTAAATGCACATTAATTTGTTCGCAAGGAGGTTGTATAGCATTGAGATGGGGGTCACCAGGACAATAAAACAGTGATTAAAAGTGCTTTTTATTCACTGTTTTGCGTGAATAAAATAAGCTTTTTAGAGGGGGAATGGTATAATAGTTATTTGTTATACAAGAGTGCAAAGTTGCTTTTTAACCGCGTGTTCAATTTTGATGACCGAGCAAGCGAAGGATTCTAAAATTTAATCACGAGCGTAGCGAGTGATTCAAAATTAGAATCCTGAGCGTTAGCGAGGGAATCAAAAGAGCACGAGGTGAAAAATCTTTGCACTCGAGTGCAACACGTAACTTTTCATTCCACCTCAGCGAGGAAATGACTAAATGCAAAAAAAAAAACGTTTACAATCACAAGATAGGTACACTTTTATTTCAGTTTAGGTATTAATTACTACATTATGACAGGTAAGTAATATAGAATAATCTTTAAATTATAACAAAATATTACTAAGGTATAATTAAGAAAATTTTAAAGTAACGTTGCTACAGTTATTTAAATTGAGTGTAATATTTTTGTTTGGTACTGTAATATTGGTGTTAGTCACTTGTGTACTGTTTTTCGGTAAACTATCTGTCATACTTAATAGTTGTACCGATTCATCGGATTCCCTTGGCGTGAATGTTGGAGAGAGAGGGAGATGGTTAGGTGTTTCATAACGGCTTATTTTTGATGTAGAAGGGCCAGTCCAAGGATCCGATTGAGGCTCTTTCAGTGTAATGGCTCCTACGATGCCTTCACATATTTTAGACTTATTTTGGATGGAATCCTCTATGTATCCCTCTACAACTGCATTGGACTTCCAGCCTCCGTGGCGCTTAAGGGACAGGAGATCAGCTCCGGAATCAGCCAAAAGTGTGGCTGAAGTTCGTCGGAAACAATGACCCGTGTACAACAGGGGTTCTGGAAGTTCAAGAAATGTTGCTATTTCTCGTGGGATACTGCCAATTTTATTAGTACCCATAGGCTGTCTAACACACTTTCCATTGCGATACTGTAGAAAAAATCGATTGATTGGAGTGTTAGGCGGGCGTAAGGCTTGATATTTCTCAACAATCGTTACGTATTCCTTGCGAATGACGAAGTTGCGGTCTCTTTTTGTCTTTGTATTAGGTAAATTAATTAATAGTAAGTCATCTGAATGTTTCTCAATGTTTTTGACATTAAGTTGTGTTAGTTCATTAGTTCGACATGCTCCGTTTATTCCAATAATAAGAACAACCTGTAACGTAAAGAGTATTGTAGTAGATAAATGAATAAAATTGATATGAACGCATAATTATGCCTATCAACATCTACTAAGTATACTATTTAATTGAGATTAATATACTTAAGTAGATACTGAATGTGCAACTGACTTACTTTTGCCGCCAAATATACGGAATCGGGTGCTTCGTTAAGAAACTTTTCAATATCAGATACTGTGAAAACCTTCGATTTTTTTGGTTGATGACCAGATGAGGCTCTTTTTAAAAATGCCACTAATTTAGGATAGGTATCGATATGTTTGTCTTTTTTCATCTTTATTGTTGCTTTTAGCATCGAATACGTACTCCATAGAGTGCTTGCTTTCTTGTTCTCGGATAATTCTATAAAATATGCCAGCAAAACGTTTTCTGAGAAAGTTTTGGCTCCTTTTGCTAGTCGCCACGTGTTGAACATATCGTACTGTTTTAAATACTTCTCGCGTGATTGTTGAGGGAGAAAGCTCATTTGCGCATTATTAACAGTTTCAGTTAATTCTGTTGGCGTCAAGCAAACTTCCTCGTCGCTAGAATCACTCATTTTAGTTTTTTCACTTGTTTTCAAGTTTCTTGTTTTTAATATAAGGTTTAACAATGACGTGAAAAAATGCCGCGTAAAGAACCGCGTACAAAGCAAATTGAAAAAAGAACACCAAGAAGGTTCCGAGTCTGAGTTTTTAACAAATTAAAAAAAAGTTGTATGATATATTCGGCACCATAGAGGTAGCAGTAAATAGGTTTAATGTTTTTTTTAATTCACAAACTTAGTGCACACGATGTTCTAAATTCAATTTACTTTATCCTCTAGAGAATAAAAACGGCTTTTCCACTCAGATATTGAAGATTAAAAATACTCTTTCCGAGATGGTGGGATGAAAAAGTTTTTATACCATTCCCCCTCTAAAAAGCTTATTTTATTCACGCAAAACAGTGAATAAAAAGCACTTTTAATCACTGTTTTGTTGTCCTGGTGACCCCCATCTCAATGCTATACAACCTCCTTGCGAAAAATTAATGTGCATTTAAATTAATTTCGACGGCACGGTTGGAGTAGTGGTTAAGCGATTGACTACTGCGCTGCGTGTCGCGGGTTCGATTCCCGCACGGAACAAATATTTGTATGACCTACATGTAGTTGTTCCGGGTCTGGCTGTTTGTGTATGTCAGTTTAAATGTTTGTAAACGCAAACACGATACAGGAGAAATTCCTAGAGTGGGTCAAAGTTAAAAAAAAAACTTTTTTTTTCTTCATTGAATATCTATTTTCGCTTAAATATTTCTTTTTCTCGTAGTCATGGTATAAAGTATAGTATGCAACTCTTGAATAAAACGGATTTATATCGAGGGCCATGAGTCACTCGCGTCGCTCAGGATTCTAAAACTTGAATCACTCGCTATGCTCGTGATTCAATCATCATGAATCACTCCCTACGGTCGTGATTCAGTCGTTAGAATCCTTCACTTGCTCGTGATTCATCTATGGCCCTCGCTTTAAATCCGTCTTTTATTCACTAGTTGCATAATATACTATTATTTATAGTGTTTATGTATTACTTTTGTTTTTATTCATTGCCAGATTTACTTACCAGATTTATAATCACACAGGCACAAACGTTGCGAAGAAACCAAAACTAGAGGCACGAAGAACAAAACTGGAAGACGGAATATCAGCCAAGCAAACGAGAAAAGAAAAATCAGACTCGAAAGTTATCCGGACAACACAAAAACATATGTCCGAATCTGTTACTTATCTCAAAGAGCCTTACGAATGTGATCAACGTAGTTTTAATCCAGTAAAAAATATGATACAACATTCTCGTACAGATATTGATAAAAAACTTTACAAGTGTGATATATGTCAGCGTAGTTTTTGTGTTAAGTATTCTTTAACAAATCATATTCGTACACATACTGGTGAAAAACCTTACAAGTGTGATGTATGTCAGCGTAGATTTTGTGAAAAGAGTGCTTTAACAAAACATATTCGTGTTCACACTGGTGAAAAACCTTTTAAGTGTGACGTATGTCAACATAGTTTTAGTCATAAGATTAATTTAACATCACATACCCGAATACACACCGGTGAAAGACCTTTCAAATGTGATATATGCGAGCGTAAGTTTAGTGAAAAGAGTACTCTAACAAAACATATTCGTCTACACACTGGCGAGAAACCTTTCAAATGTGATATATGTCAGCGTAGTTTTCGTAAAAATAATTATTTAAAAACACATATTCTTATACACACTGGTGAAAAACCTTTTAAGTGTGATATTTGTCAGCGTAGTTTTAGAGAAAAGTGTACTTTAAAAAAACATATGCGTATACACACCGGTAAAAAACTTAATTAGATTACTCCCACAGAACACATATACTCCTAACGGAGATTACTCCTCTCAAGCGTCGGCCACATGCGTCAAGGATCGCGCGAACCGTTCCGCGCAGAGCCGTTTTTTTATGAATTTGCATATTGTTGCGTATTTTCAATATTGCAAAACGATATAATTACACGATACACGACTAACTATACCACGAATAATGTATTCCACGATTTTTTTCTTGAGTAAATCAACATACGATTTTCATGCAAACTAACGTAAGCTATGCGTGAATGTGAAAGAATTTAATACCTTTTTTGGTACAGTCCGCGCCAGCACTGAAGTCCGGTAGAAAAGTTGTGGAACTACATTTTTTTAATGCAATTTGATGCAATGCCATAGACACTAGCGCCGCGTCTATCGGACTTGAGTGGTGGCGCGGACTGAGTTTTGCTTGTTGGTTTGGTTTGGTTCATGCGATGTTTATTTTCGGGTACAATGAGGTACGTTATGCGTAAATTTTGAAACAATGTTCTCCTTGTCTTTAGTTGAAATTACAGCAGAAAACAACAGGCCGCCATTTTTTTAAATTCAATTTCTCCGTTTTCTATGATTGTTGGTGGTATAGTGACTATTCCCGAATAAACTCGCTATTCCTCGAATTGTATTTGGTAAAACGTGAAATTGATTTACTCTAGAGTAAGTTGCGATTTATCCCTAGAATAAAATTTATTCCTGTTTGGTCGATTCCGCCCTTAGTGCAAGAGTTTACAATAAGCTCTATTAATGTAATGTTCATTTGTTTGTATTAAACGTTGTACCTATGTATTTTAGTCTCTAAGTTGACAAACTTTTTGTTATAATGCTCAGCGAGTCTTGAAAAGTAATTGTAAATAAATAATTAGATTATATTATAGAAGGTCTGATATCTAGTGATCTGGCTAAAAGATCATATGGCTGTGAGATCCATAGACCATAGTAGAAGTATGTTCAAATGTTCGTTTCCAATTGATTGTATTACCACTGACAACAAATGTCTACTTTATGTTGGTGTGATTTGAAAGAAAAAGAAAGAAAGGAAGAAAATATAATTTAATTTTAGAATGACTAGTAATTTTGTGAAGTTTCAGCGCAAACTGACCCTTATGTGTAGTTAATTAAAGTTATTTTTCTAAATCACAGTTGTTTACATTTTGGAAACTAAGTTGCGAACGCAAAATATTATTCCTTTAGCTTGAATAAGATCGCCGGTCTCTACCCAACCCTTCGCGAAATACAGGCGTGATGTTATGTTATGTAATTATGATCACTAAAATATGTTTTAATACAGGTATTGCAAATGTTTCTAGTAAAAGGAATTTATTAATCTAACCTAACAATACAGATGTGTGCTAGATTTCATGATTACATTTGCCAGGTGAAAGTATCAGGGTATATCGATTGAGATAGCAGCTGGCGGTAAGACTGGAAGCCGACCCCAACACAATTGGGAAAAGGCTAGGCAGATTGTTGAGAAAGAAAACAAATGCATATACAATAAATGTTTATTTCTAATTATAATTTAGTAAACTACATTACTTAAATTAAATGTTCTTCAGTAACCGTGAACCGAATATACAAAAGCAAAGGAAAAAGTAAAGGTGCTCTTACACGCGCAATTTTTTGAGCAATTGCTCGGCAACACGTATGGATCAATTTGTTTATTTATTTTCACTTCAGAGGCAACAAACATCTGTGAAGCCCTGGCAGCCTCTTGTACAGTCGCCAGCACATCAAGCTTCCCAAAACTGTCAAACTTTCCCAATCAAACTTGAACCTAATGCTTTAGCGATAAAGTTTATTTATTTATTTATTTGGATCTCCAACAAAGATTACACCTTACATGCTAAAAATAAAACATAAACAGATACAAATCCTTGTGCATCTTCAATTATAGGAGACCACAGCTTGCATCAAGATATCAAACAATCAATTAGATATTAATACGGAAATAAAGTTACAGTAACAAGAATTAAAATTAAAATTATTTAAAATCTACTAAAATTTTTTTTACAGATTTTAGTAGCTTGAAGTGTTGGCGACTGTACCTACTAGCAGTTCCTGTATCACAAGACCCAGACCTCTCAATTTACAGGGAGTATGTTATAGACAAAAACGAGATACATTTTAGTTTTGGCATGCATTAAAAGGTAGGTATACAGGTGTTAGAGGAAAAAAAAATAGTAAAAAGTAATAATAGTAAATATTTTAAACTACAGCTGCGTTCTATAGAGAGTGATTGAGAGTGTGAGTGTGTTGCGTGTGTGAGAGGTGTGTGTGTGTGGTGTGCATGTTGAATGTGTCTAGATATCATGTGATGCTGCCGAACAGATTTTCAGTTTACTCATAGTCGGTACAGTTCAAGCCATTGAAGAATAGTTTTCTTGAACTGGTAGTTGTTTAGATTTTTTAGTTGTTTGATACCCTTTTCTTGACCGAGTTCTTTTCTAATTTGGTAATAGGCAACTGGGCCCACGTTAGCTTAGGTATTGCTTGCCAGTATTTCTAAAATTATTTGAAAAATCCCTTCAAGCTATCTTTAAGACTAAGGACTCGATTTTTCATATCACAAACAATTACTTAGGTATGTATAAATTAAATACGTTTTCCCTTTTTTCACAAACAGTAGGTACTTAAATAAAATTTATAAAAGTAATACGGAGTAGTCAGTCTTTCCGTGCACAGTCGCTTAATTACGTTATCAGAGGGACAATTCCTGTCTTTTTAAAGAACGTTCTCAATATTCACAATCTGTCAAAAATACATTACCAACATCTTTGACGTTTGACAGATTGCGACTAATGGAACGTTTTTGCACGAAACTTTTTTAAAGTACTACGAGAATTGGCCTGGAGACGCTTCACTCGAATAAAGTTTTTTTTTTTTACAGGCTACATAGTTACCTGAAAATATTATACTGGTACGTGTGTAGCCTGTTGGAGATTTAGTTTTTTTTTTTACTTTAAATGTGATAGAAAAATTAAACAGGATCCCGGATAATTTACAAATTCGGGAAAACTGAACGTCCTTTTTTTATGGGACCTTTTCTGAAACCTTTTCTTGTCTGTGGGATCAGCTAGTCAATCAATAAATCACTCTAGAGAGCTTCAAGTCCTAGTGCAGCCAACACTTCCTTAATTTCGCTCAAGACAGGCGCTCTCCATTTTCCGAGGATGTCTTCCTTGACTACGTCATGCAGTTCCTTGCAGTCCTCCTGATTATGAGCGCACTTTTTCCTGAAATGTAGCATCCTGCCAGGTCCTTTGTCCATCGCTCTTTCCAGACAAACGGTCTTACAGGACATTGGCATGTGATTGTGCATGGCCGTCACTGAGGACACGTTGAAAAAGGACTTCACGTACCAACCTGAAGATAGACAACATAACTCATAACATAACAAATAACATAACACAACATAAAACATAACATAACACATAACATCACGCCTGTAATCCCCGAAGGATTAGGCAGAGGTATCCGTATTATATATACTTCACCTACATTTTTCCAGTTTTGTTTAAGACCCATGTTATAGGGGGTGAGACGATAGCCATCAACCGGGCAATCTAGACTCCGGGCTGCTGTTTCGAATTGCCTAATGGAAACATCCAATAACACCTTGCCAGACCTGGGAATCGAACCCAGGACCCCGCGCTCAGATTCGCGCTTGTGGCCACGCGATCAACGGGGCAGTCAAAATGACGACCGAGCCAATCCATTATCTATACTTATAATAAATCTGTAGAAGTGAAAATTCTGTACATTGAAAATATCAAAAAAATAAATGGCAGGGGGTGTTACTAGACCGACACCGAACCCAAAAATTTGATTAAAAAAGTTTTTGTCTGTCTGTCTGTCTGTCTGTCTGTCTGTCTGTTTGTTCAGGCATCACGCAAAAACTACCGGTTCGATTACGATGAAACTTGGTATAATTATTCTTTGATATCCTGGGCACCACACTGGGTACTTTTTATCCCACAAAAGTATCCTATCCTACGGTTGGGGGGTGTCAAAATTTGTATGGAAGAATTTTAACGCGCTGTCCGATTAACTCGAAACTCAATATTTATACTTAAACCCAAAAATTAAGAATAACGTGTATCAGGATTTTTCGAAATTCAACCCCTTAAGGGGGTAAAATAAGGGATGAAAGTTTGTATGAAAAATCTTATTCCTTGAGGTAATAAACATGAAACTTCGCACGAATAGTTATCTAAATAAATTATAAAGTTTGTAATTTTTTGTTTTTCTAAATTACCCCCTAAAGGGGGGTTGGGGGGTGTCAGTGTTTGTATAGGAGAATTTTAACGCGCTGTCCGATTAACTCGAAACTCAATATTTATACTTAAAACCTATGGGGATGTATGGGGTAATTTCCGACACACACGCGGGCGAAGCCGCGGGCAGCAGCTAGTTTAAAATATAATAGACGTAGACAAATCAATTGGACAAAATAGTTTGACTACGGGGTAGGATCGAAATCGACACGTGTTTCACCTCTCAACGAGGCATCCTCAGGATAACATGACTTGTCGCGAACCCGAATACGACGTGTTGCCACGCCGAGCGCTAACGCTGAGTGAGCCACACCACCCGACAACCTCACTTATATTATAGCTTCTGCCCGCGACTTCATCCCCATGAATTTTCGGCCCCCGGCCCACCGCGTCGCATCCCATCGCCCGCCCGCGCTATTACTTCGTTCTCACTTAGCGTTCTTTCTGACTTTTTTCGTTTTGCTCGGCTCCTCAGGGCCGTAGCGTCACATTACATAGCCTATAACCTTCCTCAAGAATTGGGCTATAAAAAGCAAAAAGACTTTTTCAAATCCGACTGGTAGTTCCGGAGTGATGCGCGGTCAAATAAACAGACAAACAGACAACAATTCTAAAAACTGTTGGTACGTGTTCTGTTATCGATTCTAAGTATCCCCAGCCAACTTTTTTTCGAATACCTTCCATGTACAGACTTTCGACCCGCTTCAGCTTTATTATATGTATATGTTGCAGTCAAAACTCTTAACTAGTCAAAAGTACTATTGACTAGCAAAATCAGTCAAAAGTACTTTTGACTGAACAGGTTGGTCAAAAGTGGTTTTGACTGAAAATTATTGGTTATTAGTACTTTTGGCTGCAAATTTGCGGTTAAAAGTCATTTTGACTGACGCTCTTCGTCAAAAGTAGTTTTAACTGCAATAAGGCATCAGTCAAACTATTAGTCTACTGTACAGTAATGGTGTTTTCTTTTCATCAAATTTCGCGTCTTCCACATCCATTGCAAACTTTTCAAATTTTTCTTTTGCTATCACATTGAAATGGCTATCTTTCATATCTTCTATCGCTAAAATTCTTTGCAAAAAGCATTCTTTCTTTTCGTAGTTACTCATTTTTGTTCTAATTATATCAGCACGTTCTCCACTAATAATGAGTAATAAAAAAAGGTTTATATGTGTGTTTGTCGTTATTTTTATCGACCACCTTAAATTTTTAAGAGTTTTGACTGATACAACCAGTCAAAACCACTTTTGACGGAATCACTTAGTCAAAAGTACTTTTAACCATCTCCATTGGGCAAAAGTACTTTTAACTGTTATTTTAGTCAAAAGTATTATTGACTAAAGCATACGGTAGAAAGTACTTTTGACTGATTTTGCTAGTCAATAGTACTTTTGACTGGTTAAGAGTTTTGACTGCAACATATAGATTACTGCTGGGGTCGTGATCAGCGCCATAAGGGACGAAGAAACGCTCACATGACATGTTGCGCCGACCCCAAATAAATTTGGATAAAGGCCGGAGAATAACGATGATGATATGAATAGCTTTTTTTCTTTCTAAATGCATCTTACCACGTGGACTGGGAGACTTTGCCCTCCAAGTGTGAGCCAAGATGCGGGTCTTCGCTGGAGCCACTAGGTCCTTCTGAGCACCGTCCAGTGCGTCATAGTTCAGGAAGACCATACTATCGACTGGCAAACTGTCCGGTTCGGCTGCTGCGATCACTGTCTCATTGTTTATCAGGTCAATCCAGGTACCTCCTCTGGAAAGTTGCAAGTAGGTACAGTCAACAAAGCTATTTGGTATTTACTATTATTTATTTACATTTAATGAAAATTAGGCTAAAACACCAGTCGAGTCTACCAGGTATCTAATTGCGTAACTTATTTTCGTAAACTATTAAAAATTGTGGCATTTATTTTTATATATTGTAGATGTATTTGCGGAAAAAAGCCGGTCGGCTTAGCTTGAATTTTGCCAAATCATGGAGTTTGTCGATTGATTGGCACGAGCTGAATGAAGACCTTCTCTAAAATAGTAGTTCTTCTAAAACAGTACCTATAGGTAAAGTACCACTACAGCACCCTACACGATCTATCACAATCTAGATCGGTTTGAAACAGATTGCTAATCCATTGCTTCAAAAGTTCGAAAAAAAAATCTGCTCAACAAAGTAAATAACGCAATGAATGTTGTTGAACTGTCAAAATGAAACAGATTAGTCGGAATCGTTTACGACAACGTTTTACGCAAGTAGATAATGAAGCTACCGGGCTTAGCCACAAAGGGGAGGAGGACAAGGCTGCCAATGATTATGATAAGAATATTATAGATAGTAAACTTCAACTCACGGCGCCGGTACAATGACCTCATCTAGATCGATTACCGCGAGCCAGTCGTGCCGCCCTATGCTGCGGTACAAGCAGTCGTTGAGGGGCAGCAGCTGTCTCCTCTTATCGCTGAAGTCCCGGGACTCTCGGTCCTGCTGGAATCCTGAAATTTGCGGCGGGTGCGACAGCTCCGTGACGCTTGCGAAGCCTTTGTCTTCGTAGTATTTGAGAACCTTTCTGTTGTTCGGGTGCAGCTGTAATTTTAAGATCAGTTTTAATCGACTTGTGGCTTCTTCAACGCCACATGCGGACACACATCACACTGACCACAGGTGTAGGTATCTGGTGGGCATTAGCCCACCACCCGTCTGGTCGGTGGGTGCTTCGTAAGAACATAGTAACCTTGAACCGATACTGCAACATCACCCGGAATTGTGTTGGGGGTCACTTAAATTTTTAATTTTAACTTGTTTATAATGATGACAAATAATCCCTTTGTAGTTTTAGGTTAACAAAAACTAAGGCTACCTATGCATTATTTGGTTAATTAAAGATTCAAGATTATTTATTTGTGGAAACATGAGTATACATACAGAGCTTGCAAGTTATTAATTACAATATAATTTAGATCAGTCATGTTTGGCCTTAGCGGCGTACAAATATTTAAATTGTAATAATAAAAGTTATTAGTTAAAGTATGACATTACATAAGAACAAAAATAGTAAATGTCAATTTTGAAAACAAACAAATTAGTTAAATGGTCATAGTTACGTGGATTCTGTCAAAGATGTATTGATAAATGGTTACTACATAACTACGCGGCATTAGATGGTGTCATTAAAAAAATCCAGAATACTGTAATATGCTTTCCCTTCTAGCAGTTTCTTTAATTTATTTTTTAATTGACTTAAGCTCCTTCCAATTATTTGGGAGAGTTTATTGAAAATTTTCGGGGCCATACAGAAAATACTCTTGTGCATTAATGCTGTTTTCGATCTATGAAGACAGAGAATACTGTCATCGCGTCTACTATGGTTGCGATCGACCACTTCTGATTGACGTGGAAATAAGTGTCGATTTAATTTAACAAACATGGCCATGTCTAAAACGTAAAGGCAAGGCAAAGTTAATATTTTATATTTAAAGGTCGAAGACACATACCCTGACGACATACATATACACCTTCTCTGCTCCAAAATGTTTCATCAGCTGCATCCACTCAATGATTTGCACTGACACGTCATTCCTGTAATGCAGCCATTTGAGGCAGACGGCAACAGATTTGCTTTTGAGATTGGGACGTGGCGGCACTTTCATGTTAAAGTTTAGCGGATCTTCGAAAGGAGCGTTCTGAAATGCGTTTTGTTTAAAATTAAATGAAGAAAATTCTCTAAATAGGATATCGGAATCAATTTTACATAAGATAAAAAAAAAAAGTTAGGGGAGCTAGAACAAATGGGGAAACAAACTCAGGGATCAAAGTCAAGTCCAGACATAATCTTGGTCAGATCATATCTGGGTGTCTCAAACGTAGTGGTCCAAAGGTAAATGATGTAAAGTGGTCCACATTTATCATTAAAAAAAAAAAAACTGGGATATTCTGAAGAGTTCAGAAAATATCGCTATTATTATTTTCAAGAAGTTTTAGACTTTTAGTTAGGCGCGCGCTAACATGGCGGCAGCTGCCGACCAACCATCTTCTGCGCAGGTACATCGGTAAGCCATATCAGTTGGGTAGGTACTACTGTAAGTACCTGTACAGTTTGTAAAGCGGTCGGGGCCATACAGGCTGACTTTGAAAACATGCGACAAAATTTAAGGGGGTGTTCTACCCTTCAATATGAACAACTTTTACTATGGGACCAAATAACAATTCGCAAAAAAAAACGATTTTCTTATACAAAATGGTCCAATCGGGTATACCTTTATACAGAAAGGTCGATTTTTTTTTTGCGAATTCTTATTTGGTGTCATAGTAAAAGTTGTTCATATTGATGAGTAGAACACCCCCTTAAATTTTGTCGCATGTCACTCATAACTAAAACTGTGCATGTAATAGTTAAAAGAGTGAAGCCGACTCCAAAATAGTAGGGAAAAGACTATGTGAGATGATTATGTCCGGACAAATCCGATCGGTTGGTGACCCTACTTGTATATCCATCACGTTAGATGCGACGCCGCATGGAGCAGTGACCACGGCAGCTGCAATGGGAGCTATTTCCACCTCTGGGAGGTGTCTCCTACACTTGCAGCCCAGGATATAGGGTTCATTGACTCCGTGGGTGGGACCGTCCCAATAAGACCGCCAGCCGTACATCGCTTCAGCTAACTCCATCTGTGGCTCATTGTCGTCTGGAAACCTAAGGACGAAAGAATATTTAAAAATTAAGGTGGTAGCCCGCGAAACTAAATTTTCTTGCGTTTTTTGCTATTTGCAGGTCAGTGTCAGGAGCTATTGGCGTGTGGCCAAAATAGGAATTAACGCCACTATCTTGTTTTTTCAATACATTTCAGAATTCAAACGCACAAATGTTAACCAACAGCGCCTCTCTGTCAAAGTCATTCCAGCGCCAAGATCCTTGTAGCACTTTAAACTCAGCGGACGCAGCGGGTGTTTCAAGTTGCGTACGGATATGATAGGTACGGATATTATGTAAGCACTATCCGTACGCAGCTTTATGATGTTCACGCGCAAGCTCGATCAGTCTCGCGGGTGCTCACTTACGCTATCGTTCCCTTAGAATAATCAAATACAATTAGCCCTTGCCTGCTGTAGTTTGCATAAAGTATAGATTATTCAAGTCGACAGTGATAAAATAAAAATATGTAAAAAAAAAAAAGTTCGTACTTCGCTACACGTAAGGTAGGGATTGTTTTTTTTTCTCGTCTATTCCATAACACATCGTTCAAAAATATTGTGGGCGTGTGACAACCATTTTTCTATTCCCGCCAAAAACGTAAGTAATTAATTTCAGTGAATGAAGTAAAAAAAAATCTTTTTGGTGCCGCTTTTAACTTATTTACCGAGTGCTTAAAATACTTTTAATTTATTGTGTCGTACATGCGCCCTATGTTTACATATACATACATTTATTTACTTGAGTAGTGCTGATTGTGTCCTAAACATTTTAATTATTTTGTTGTTTTAATTTTTATATTTTTCTTCTCCTTCCAGTGTTCTCATAACGGTGGATTTGGTGGCCTGAAATCGCCACCGATATAATGAGAAAATTCACCGAAATGACAACAAATCCTATTCCGGCGTCCTGATTACGGTTCAAATCCCACTGACAGATAGACGGACCTACCGGAACTCTAAAAAGGTAGGTATATAGGAGTCCATATGATTTAAAAAAATAGAATTAAAAACCGGTTTTATAGTAATTAGCAGAAACGTGCTTGATCGATCCCTAGATACTTTTGATGTGTTTAAAATATAGAACTCACCACAATTGACAGAACAGCTTGGGCACAGGAGTCACATCGGTGTAGATCAAAATCCTAACCATCGGCTCTTCAAACCGGTCATCGAAATAGGCTCCATACACATACACACTCCCGTTGTCAACCTTGAGGAGTTGCCATGAGCTTGCCGCGTACTGCAGATCACTGACAGTAGGAAAGTCCATACAGGAGTTGTCCATATATCTCTCTGGGTGCAACGACCGGTGATTCCAGTATCGAAAAGGGAGTAATCTTGAATTAGAATGGACAGGAATCGGTGGTGGAGGATTTGAAGAAATCAATGGAGGGAGAACTAGATTGAACTGGATGGACAGCCAGACAGGGATGAAGTTGATGACTTCTGCAATTGCGATGGCAGGGAGCAGTTGCATCGTATCTGTAAATTAAACCGATTTTACTGGGATTTTCTATTATTGGGTCCTTTTATCGGGAATTTCTGTATCCGTTTCGACTGCTCGGACAGTGTTATAGAAGAAAAACGATTACGTCAACATTACGAAGGAATTTCTTTCTACTAGGAATAGAATAGGATATACTAAGAATTAATTTCGTCGCGTGAAATTTCGGACCCCGGCCCACCGCGTCGCTACCGATCACCCGCCCGCGCTATTACTTTGTTTTGGCTTAGGTTTTTTTCTGACTTTTTTTTCATTTTGCTCGGCTCCTATGGGTCGTAGCGTGATGTTACATAGCCTATAACCTGACCGGGGATTTTCTCGACAGAATAGTTAAGTTTGCATAAAAATCCGTTCACCCGTTTTCACGTGATGCGCGAAAAAATAAACAGACAAACAGACAAAAATTCTAAAAACTGTTGGAACGTGTTCTGTTATCGATTCTAAGTATCCACAGCCAACTTTTTTTCGAATATCTTCCATGTACAGACTTCCGACCCTCTTCAGCTTTATTATATGTGTAGATAGATACCGTGTACTTTCCACAGAGTACTTTTTTATGGGTACTTTCAGTAGTTTCTGTCTTTCAGTTTTGAGTAGGTACCCAAAATGTGGAGCACTAAAATTGATCCTTTATCTAGAGAGAACAACGACACTTGGGTGATACAGGCTGAAGCTGTTCTCGTACCTACGACATAAGTTATGGAAATACATCGAGACTGATGCTGTAGTGGTTGATAGAGAAGGCGCTGGCCCGACGAGATCTGAACTCATACAATCGCTCCTTCTGAGCTTATTTTAAAGGAACTGATCCTAATATAAAAACTTTTTACAAAAAAAAACCAACCGACTTCCAAAAAAATTACTACAATGTGAGGAAAGCACACAACTCGGTTGTTTATTTTTCGTAAAAAGCTTTTATTTTTCACTTTTTAGTACCTACCTACCCCCCACAAATTCGAATCACCTCGATTCTGTAAAAATCTCACCGTGAAAACTGAGGTGAAGTGAGCTTGAAGGGAGGTTTCATTCGATCCTTATAGGTACTAGAGATTGACACTTGAAAGCTCACTTCACCTATGTTTTCACGGTGAGATTTTTTACAGAATAGCACTAAGTACTGCTATGTAAATAACAGTGAAAGGAATATGTTAAAACATCATCCATATACACAAAATGGGAATAAAAATAAAAGTATAAAAACTAAAACCCAACTACGGCAAAAAAGTCAACTAAAAAGGTCATCTCCGAGGCACGGAGGAGTGTCGATATGTAACGGATCCCATCCACGAACCGGCCGCTGCAAGCGTGCCTTCGATCGACCCGTGCTGCTGTTATTATTTGGCCACGAGCTTCTCTGCCACGAACTTATGTAGGTCTGTACTCAATACATTGATGTAATTTAATTTTGACATCCTACCTAATTAACACATTATTTCCATTTAAGTTCCTACCAGATTTTCTTCCGATTGTATTATGTGGATATTTAAACGGATGTTTTAAACTATGAATGTAATACTATGCCGACTATTGTATTAATTGTTATCATCTCAAAAATAATTTCACTTTACTTACTTCAAATCGAAGAGCACGGGGTGAGTCGATTTTTTTTACAAGCCAGTCACAGTATAAATAAGCAACAGTATTAAGTTAGAATACGGCCGAAAAGACACGCGACTCGAAATCTCAGTGTATACCAGTACGCGCACGGACGCGGACGATTTATCTACCGTGCGGGCGTAAGTAATTTCGAGGTCACTGTACGTAATACTGTTACTTAATTATACTGTGCCAGTGTAGTACCTACGAATGAAATGTAAGTAACTAACACAGAGCATAGGTAATACAATACTGGTGACTTACCTCTCCGCTAGCTGGTTACCTACTAAATGAACCTTGCAATACTCTTTGGACTGAACTAGGTGTTGACAATAGATATTGATCAAATAAATAAATATGACAATGTTGTTTATTTCACTTTGGTACTGTGCGTGTCGTCGTGTCATTAATTTGTTTGAATACAATCATCTTTCTTTTCAATATCATTAGTTCATTACTGTTGTTCATCATGGTTGTTGTTTGTGTACCTACTAAAACAACGAACGTCTCTACACTACGAACTATATAATCAGACTCAAGAAACAACACTGCAGGACACTGCTACTTCTAATCTTAATTTTACATTTGTTTATACCTTAGGTAGGTACGCTTAGCTTAACCTACTAAAAACCCTGTAAGAAACTCACTCAGCGTCCAGCGCTCGGCGTGGCAACACGTCGTGTTCGGGTTCGCGACAAGTCAATCGTCATCCTGAGGATGCCTCGTTGAGAAGTGAAACACGTGTCGATTTCTTACAGGGTTTTTTTATGACTCTTTAGGACTAGTTAAGCGGAATAGGTTACTAAATATATCTACGTCTACTGTATTTTATGTTTTCTCAAGTAAGTGATATGTTTATAACACGGCGGGAACCCATCCTGTGCCGTTTCTGACCAGTCTCCGGTTTATTCTTCGTTGATGGTTGGTTTTCAATCAAACACAACACTTAACTCAAACCATTTATTTAAATTAAAACATTTTCACTTTCAGTCACTTAATTAGATACATGTCACTATATATTAGGTTTCGAGTAGGCTGGATTCGACCAAACAGGAATAAATTTTATCCGCGGAATAAGATTAGGTACCTACTTCTCACAGTATTCGTATGGAGAAACTGTGAAAAATTCAAAATTTATTCGGATGAGAAGGCCGCTTTATTCCGCGGATAAAATTTATTCCTGTTTGGTCGAATCCAGCCTTAGTCGGTGAAGCTAGTCGCCCATTCCAAGACGATGTAGGTTCGTTATGGAGAAGAACGGGTAAGAAACTCCATGGACACTCTTTTAAATCAATATATTATGTTACCTACTTGTTGGAAAATTACAATTTTAGTTATTTCTAATACAACTTTTCATTTCAATTACCCACACACGCGCCATTGTGCGCGCGTGCCTGTCCCTCAACGTCAGACGTAGGCGCGTAATCCAATACAGAATCTTATTACCTAGTTAGTTCAATAAAACTTAAAAACAATGCTAAAATGCTTATCAGTTAATTCTTTTATAATAAAAAAATGTCAATTCACCAATACAAAGGCGTTTTTAGAATTAAGTTTAATAATTAGAAGCTTCATACATAACTTTCTACTACTTCAAATTATTACCATTCGTCAATTTCCGGCAATACAAGAAATGTAAGTAATGAAGCAGGTATTCATTAGTAAATTGCCGTGTAAAATAATCTTATTACTTTATAGTTTGTATTCTATTATTGAAACTTGTTTAGTCCTTGCATTAAAATATAACATTCAGTTATTGATCATAAATTCACAGTCGGCGGCCACAAGAGGTAGCGCTGTGTCATACACAAACTTACTATGTCAAATGAGCAATTATTGTTAATGACTAAAAACCCAAAAATCATTAAATAAATGTTCCCTTTTAATTTTAACTTTACTTTTAACTCCAACATCGAAATTAGTTTAATAGTTTCTCTTCTAGCAATATAATGTGAGTTTGATTTCACAAACGGCAATAGATGGCGTTTGATCACAGATGAACTCCATCTCACTCACAGATCTTTGCAAATGGTTGTAACAGTGTTGATCAGCATTTCATTCATTTCATTCTCATCTATATCTTCTATCTATACTTATAATAAATCTGTAGAAGTGAAAATTCTGTACATTGAAAATATCAAAAAAATAAATAGCAGGGGGTGTTACTAGACCGACACCGACCCCAAAAATTTGATTAATTTTTTTTTTGTCTGTCTGTCTGTCTGTCTGTCTGTCTGTCTGTCTGTCTGTCTGTTTGTTCAGGCATCACGCAAAAACTACCGGTTCGATTACGATGAAACTTGGTATAATTATTCTTTAATATCCTGGGCACAACACTGGGTACTTTTTATCCCGGAAAAGTATCCTATCCTATGGTTGGGGGGTGTCAAAGTTTGTATGGAAGAATTTTATCGCGCTGTCCGATTAACTCGAAACTCAATATTTATACTTAAACCCAAAAATTAAGAATAACGTGTATCAGGATTTTTCGAAATTCAACCCCTAAGGGGGTAAAATAAGGGATGAAAGTTTGTATGAAAAATCTTATTCCTTGAATTATAAAGTTTGTAGTTTTTTGTTTTTCTAAATTACCCCCTAAAGGGGGGTTGGGGGGTGTCAGTGTTTGTATGGAAGAATTTTAACGCGCTGTCCGATTAACTCGAAACTCAATATTTATACTTAAAACCCATGGGGATGTATGGGGTAATTTCCGACACTCACGCGGGCGAAGCCGCGGGCAGCAGCTAGTACTTATAATAAATCTGTAGAAGTGAAAATTCTGTACATTGAAAATATCAAAAAAATAAATGGCAGGGGGTGTTACTAGACCGACACCGAACCCAAAAGTGTGATTAAATTTTTTTTTGTCTGTCTGTCTGTCTGTCTGTCTGTCTGTCTGTTTGTTCAAGTATCACGCAAAAACTACCGGTTCGATTACGATGAAACTTGGTATAATTATTCTTTAATATCCTGGGCACCACACTGGGTACTTTTTATCCCGGAAAAGTATCCTATCCTACGGTTGGGGGGTGTCAAAGTTTGTATGGAAGAATTTTAACGCGCTGTCCGATTAACTCGAAACTCAATATTTATACTTAAACCCAAAAATTAAGAATAACGTGTATCAGGATTTTTCGAAATTCAGCCCCTAAGGGGGTAAAATAAGGGATGAAAGTTTGTATGAAAAATCTTATTCCTTGAGGTAATAAACACGAAACTTCGCACGAATAGTTATCTAAATAAATTATAAAGTTTGTAGTTTTTTGTTTTTCTAAATTACCCCCTTTTTTTTTTTTTTTTTTTTCTTTTTTTTTTTTTGGGTGGGAAATCATCCAATGACTTCTCCCGCTCTGGGCGGAGCGGGAGGGCGTGTCAGACTTTTACTGACTAAAACCCACCCGTGTTCCTTCCCTTGCCATGCCAGGGGCCACGGTTTCCCCTTAGGACTACCCGCAACCCCGGCGGGCAACGGTCCTAGCGGACCCCGTCAGTTTTGCTGACATCTCTTTGAGGCGCGCGTGGAACACGACGCGCCGTCGACCCGGGCCTGGTCCTTATCGGGGGCGAGCTACCCATTGCTCACCGCCCGCAAGCCCGCGCCTACGGTGGCCGGGAATCCTCCAAGGAGTCCCGACGCCCAGGGCGTCTCCTACGGCGGCTAGGAGCGTGAGGGCGCGAACTTTGCCTCTCCCTCACGCGCTCCGCCTCCTCCTTCGTCTAAATTACCCCCTAAAGGGGGATTGGGGGGTGTCAGTGTTTGTATGGAAGAATTTTAACGCGCTGTCCGATTAACTCGAAACTCAATATTTATACTTAAAACCCATGGGGATGTATGGGGTAATTTCCGACACTCACGCGGGCGAAGCCGCGGGCAGCAGCTAGTTGAGAATAAAAATATTTAAATAGTTACGCCTATGATTATGTTATGATCTTTTTATGTAATTATTCTTTATTGAGAATAAAGTTTCTTTAATAAAACAGCGAAATACTTGTCAGCTATTTGCGACCATTTTTTGATTTCAACTGTTACCCCGGTCACTCACATTTGTGTGTAGGTAAACATTCGTATATTGTACGAATGTTTGCACGCGTGTGAAGGGCCGTCAGACATTCATTCGCAAACTTAGCGCATAATCAAATGGGTTTGCATATTCAATTTGCGAACCCGTTTGCAGTTCCTCTTACACTTGTTAACGAATGCCTCAGTCTTGCTTGCGATTTGTGAATCATGGTCAATGAAGATGATTTTATTAGTGCGGTCGGACTGTTAGACTGAACCCCAACACCTTGGTGTTGTTCCAATCCATGATGAATTTAGTTTAAGTACGCTACACAGTAGACGTCACGAACTATAAAAAGTGCGAAACGTGAGTTACCTCCGCAAACGTGTGCGCAAGGTCGCACGAATGTGTGGGAGACTAGCGAAGGATCGAGGTTCGAGCGCTTTGATGTTCGTTATAAAACCAATACAGCTTGAAAAACCGCGAATGCAGCGAAAACTTTGCATAATCATTTGCAAATGTCGCTTACACTTGTGGGTTTGCATTTTCTTGCGAATGTGAGTGACAAGCATTACACTGAGCTCGCCTGCTGTAGGCCCCTGGGCTGAGATCTATGAAGCCTAAACGTTGCGGACTTCCATTGTCAATTCCAACTATGTAATAAAAATGAATGAAATCTTCAAACTTAACTGAATTGTTCTCGGTAACAATTTTTCTGTCGTATACTTCTGAAAATTTTGTAATCACAAGAAGCACATATCGATACGTTTCCCGAACATTGATCCCACGATTTATTTTATCGGTTTTTTCATAATTTGACCAGAAAAAATAAACACCATTCTTTTTTTGTTCATATAGCAATCTAAATATTACTTTTTTATCATTTTCAACCACACTTCTCAGTTGTTCGTCCATTTTTATTTTGGTATTAAAAATGTTGAAAATACTAATGTCACATTTCCGGAACATGTCGTTCACTATGAAATTCCACAGCTTTTCTTGTCTTTCTCCGCTATTTTCTTGTTTCAACAGATCACAAAGGTATTCGACAGCAAAGTATTCTGCAAAGGACATATGCACGAACAGAGGTATACTGTCTTGTACAGTGCGTATGAGACCAGTCTTCTCTCGACCATCACTCAGTTCATCAATCATATCCTTAACTTCTTTCAACACGGCTTCTTCAAAAATCTCAACGAATGGGTAGAAAATAGCGTAAGCACCTAGCTTCTTATGTTTAGCCACACTGTCCGCGCGTTCTTTCTCATAAGCCATTTTATTATCCGGATTAAAGATGTCAATCTTGTTTTTCTCTTGAAAACGGATCTTTTTTATTTTAGTTTCATAATAATATTCGTAAAAAATGTAGCCAGTGACATCTATGTTCCACTTATCACCACCATGAGTAAGTACCTCGACGTCTGTGATCTTTTTGTGGAAACATTCAGCTATTAAGTATAGATGCAGTGGTGGTGCAGTTAAATCGTTTGCAGAAAGTGAGACGACGCGCTCGCGAAAGTCAAATCTCGTCAAAAAAGACTTATAGTCATAATGAGTGAAATCAATGCCAGAATTAAGATACTCCATTTTCAAAAACTCCAAGAAGTTTAAGTAAACTTTAAAGTATGGGTTTTGTCGCATTATACTGTGGAAAAGGAAATTCTCAGTTGGCAGGAGCCCTACTATAAATTGTACGAAGTCATGAATATTCTGGATTTGTTCCTTATTAAGATTCTCAAATTGTATCTTGGACTTCCAAAATTTGTGGAAGTATGTGTCCTGTTCAAGTCGAGTGAAGTGTTCCATTTCGTACGATGATCCGAACTCTTGTTCTAAAACAGATTTAATGCGATTGAAAGATCTGCTTGTGATCCACACTTTATGCTTTTGAGGATAACTCCTGACGGACTTCAGTAATGACAACGCTTCTCTTTCATAGTGCGGAAAGATTTCATCAAATCCATCGAAAAGAAATATCAGTTTTCCTCGGTTGTAAAAATGTAGAAACATTTTCAACTGAAATGCTGTTGAATTGCCACCAGAACATTTTTTTAGAAAAACAGTTCCATTTGATGATTCTTCCAGCTCAATAAACATTTCATCTTCTATGTTACGTTCATCGGACTCCTCGCCGAGTGCAGCTTGACACATGAGATTTAAACTTTCCAAAGTATTGATGACTGTCTTGTCGTCCTGCCACTCACTGAATTTCCTCGCGTGCTCTAATAGGTTTATTCTTACAATCCATACTTTAGGATCGAGTTCCTTTGTTTTTAGTGATAAATGAGTGAGTAGAGTTGACTTACCCATTCCCGGCATTGCTGTAATAAGTACAACGTCGTCTTCTAAATCGTACAACGTTTCTAAAACCTTGTCTTTGACATCGTCAAAGTTGTCGTGTTCCTGTTTTTTGGTGCGACTCACTCGCCTGTCAATATAAAAGGGATTAGCTTTGTCGTAATTATAATTGATAACTGTTTTACCAATAACGATAGTTTCATTGTTAATTATTTGATTCAATACATCTTCGTCGATCAGTTTTGCAGAATCATCGTCTACGATTATTTCCAAACTTAAGTCTTCACCTTGAAACTTGATTTTAGAAGTCGCTAAAGACTTCTTCTGCGATTCAACAGTCAAATCGGTGAATACACTTCTTTCATCGTTCAATACATTACTTGCTTGGGAGAAATATTTAGCCATAATGTCAACTGAAGTCTTGTTCGAAATGATTATTATTCGCTTGCCGTCAACGGCTTTTGCGATACTTTCAAGCCTTTTACCAGAATTTCTAGAATCTTGAAAATTATTGCATACAATAATTAGTGTCTTCTCATTAGTTGTGTTCGTCAATTCTTTACATAAAGTGTTGTGGCTCTTCAGGGGCAGTTTAAAAATATACTCCAAGTCTAACACAGCACGGTCTTTATGTCCTAGATATTGTTCCACCTTAGCAACTGTTAGTACACAGCTCCCTGTAGCAATAATAGTTCCTAGAATCTGGCCGTGCAACTCGAATGGTTTTATAGCGTTTTCATTAAACGTGTAGTCTTTGTTCTTAATCTTATGCATTATGTTTAAAACACCCATTAATGGCTCACTCATGGTATTCGTTACTGCATTCTCATATATTTTGCTTTTCTTTGTAAGATAAGATCCCACTTTAGGCGTCATCCACATTTTTTGTATTTCATCATGATATTTTAGAAATATCACGTCAGATCGAACTCTAAAACTGTTAACGTCATCGCACGGATGGTCCTCTATTTCTCCTCTCAAAATTTCCTCTACGCCATTCTGATCAGCTTGGTTAGTGTAAAACAGTAACTTGTCATAGAAATCTCTCACCAAACTCACGTCGTATTCTCCTCGCTCGAAGGAAAGTTTTGGAAACTTTTTAACTTTCACATCCAATTTATATTCGTGCAAATTTTCGATTTTACTCTTCAATGTTTCATACCATGTCTTGGCAAGATTGCCCAGTGATTCGCAGTTATCGGTGAACTTCAAAAGTTTTGAACTTTCATCGAAAACTAGTATGTTGCCCACAGCAGAAGCTATGCCTCCATTTAACTGTAGAAATCCATCTCCCAGAGACTCATCTATAGTGACGATGTTATTGGATTTCGATTGTTTGAATATTTCTATGATTTTTGATGTTAAGTGGTTTAATCTCTTTTCAATTTTCTCATGTTTGCCTCTTATTGCTAAATCTTTGTTTCCAAAGAAAGCTGGGACTTTAAAATTCAGAGATAGTAAATACTCTTTAGCAGCCAGTTCTGCTGCTTCATAGACAGTCGATTGAGAGATATTTGCTTTATCGAGCTGTCGCTTTAGATCGTCTGTTATCGATTTGGTGACAAACTCAAGCTTTTCGTTTTTGTAAGTAAGAACACTTCCTATCAGTTTACTTAGAATCTTTACTTCAGTGGGTTCGCTAAGGAACTTCAATAATAAACTCTGTACATCGGTCTCTTCCGACTTTCGCTTTTTGAGAACTTCTAAGCACAATATGTTTTTGGACAGCACAAGAAATTCTTCATTGGTTGTAAAGAAATCATGTCTGAAGTTGGCAATCCGATGTCCTTCGGGTTGGATTTCAGAAACGTGTAAAACGTTATGCGCTAGAACAACATGATAGCGCAACATGAGATCATTATTCATCGACATTTCGCTATCAGATTCTTCACAAATAAACTTCGCTAACTGTTCCGTTAGTGATGTGATTTGTTCTTTCATTACTAGTTCACATAAGAAGTCCAAGCTTTCATCTGTATATAACGGTTGTGTGCAAGAACCTCCCGTTCCTATGAGTTCATTCAAATAGTCAGCACTACCTTCATATATTTTGTTATTGGGATCATACTTCGCTGTAGTATACATAACAAAAAAGCATTCAGTTTCATCAAACTTTCCTCCAAAAATCATGTCTTTACTGTTCGGTTCAAAAGCGCGTCTAATTTCTAAGTAACTATCAAAATATTTGGCCAAATCAGTTTTACTAGTAAACGTTAGAAGTTTGTCGTTCTCTCTGTGCTTGGCTTGAATGAACACAGTGACTGGTTTGTCAAACCCCTTTATTTTTGCTTTAAAACAAATATCATCGAAGGCACCTATGTCATCTCTATTGGTGGCCAAACTAAACTGATCAACACTGTCGTCATGTATCATTCTAAAATATATTAGACTAATCAATTTAGTCTCATACAGCTGTCCCTGGATGCCCGACGTGCCTGCACGCTTTTTATACGTTTTACTGTTCATGGTTTGATGGTTTCTCGAAACTAGGACACAAATCAAAATATGAAAACGATTAAAGAGTTAAAGTCACCGTTTTCTTTGTCCTGTTGGCCGTTTAGGAATTGCATCCCAACACATCAGATCTTCGACCTTCGAGCCTTCTTGTAAGGAGCTGATTCAAGTTTCGTGTCGTTAGCTGATGACAATACCAATGATGATCTGCAAATAAAAGTTTACGCAATTTACAGACATAAATTTTGAAATTTTACATAGGGTGGCACAATGGGCGGCGTTATCGCTAAAAGCGATCTTCTAAAGACAACCTTTGGATGGATAAAAGTGCTGGGAGGAATGACAATACTATACTACTATACTTACATTTAAATAATATACATAAATATAAAGCATAATACAATTTCTTGAAAATAATTAAAGTGACTGAACTGTTCCGAATATCACAGCTTTTACTTTTTTTTTATTGATAGATGGACCCCTTCGCTTTGCCTTTGGACCACTACGTTTGAGACACCCCGTATATACTACTGCTGTGAATTATCCCACATATCTTAGCTATGTCGGAAAATTCACATAACTATCCATTTAGCTGGCAGGGGGGGGGGGACACACTTGTCTCTGACAAAAATAAGCACTTTAAAGCTTAATATTTCGCAAACAGATCCTTACATCCAAAAATGGTTTCAATAAACTCACAATATAGTGTATTGTGTGTGTAGTGTATTTATGTTTATATGGTTAAACTTTATGTATTTATTTAAGTATATGTTAATTTTCTTGCGTTTATATGTAGTAAGTTTATTTAATATTTTATTTTTAAGCTAAGACTTCGCATAATAATGTTTTTCTCTTCTTGTTCTCACACACTATTGTCTACATTTCTTCCTCATTTCTCCTTTCGCAGGTCTGCTGGAAGAAATTTCTTAAGAAATAAGCAGTACCTTTGTACTCATATTTTAATTATGTCGTTCTTTTATGTATTTTACTGTGTGTACATAAATAATAAAATAAATAAATAAATATTTTTGAACGACCTTTCCAAAGATACCCCAGAGGGATATACGAAAAAAAAAAACCCTCTTTACCTACGGGTACGGGAGATACCTACCCAAACAATTTTTTTTCATGGTTTTATTTTAGCACTTTTTCGGCGTAATTGATATGTATACTCATGCCAAATTACAGCTTTGTAGTACTAACCGTCTCTGAGCTAAGCCGGGGACGGACAGACATACGGAAACTGTAACGGTTCCTTGTAGACTACGGAACCCTAAAAACCTACATCTGATGAAATACTAGATATTATCGTAAACTTACTTGCACGTTTAAAATATAATACCGATTTACCGGTAGGTATTGATACCGTGATCACGGTATTGACAAAATCCGGTAAGTATTTGAAAGCCCTACTAGCGACCCACCATTGCTTCGCAGGGTTTTTACGCCGTGTTCTTATTAGGTATTAAGTTTAATACTAATACACTAAACAAATAAACCAACCAGAAAAAAATCTCTAAATTGTATAGATAACTTATAGGACCCATAATTTATTTCGAATCAAGTCAAGATGCCTCGCGATGTGCGTCATCTTTCATCAGACGTGTTTACTGCATACCTAATTGTAATAATTGAGGAAAACCGGTGCCTTTATTAATAAAAACATCTTTAGCATTTATGGAGATGAGCCAATACCATGATGACGAATGGATGACTAACACTACCGGAGATATTTGTAACTGTAAGCTTGAACTCTGTCGCAAGGTTGGCGACACGTCAGTGCTAAATAACCAGTATAAATTGTCCTCTAATTCCATTGAAACTCCGCACTACACTAGGCCAGCTCAACGTATTACCGCTATTATCCGTATTTATTACCGCTGACGTGCGGGCTACTGCATGCCATGTCACCGTTCCCGGGAAAAGGGGATTCCTTCACAATATCAAGGATTGCTCTCAATGTGTTTCGCTATTAACGAAAGGGCGATTGTCCGGTTCCAGAACGGCAGCGGTCCGTGACACAAGGCGACTTAGTAACAGCCGGACCGTGGACGGGTGACGGTCCATTTCATATCGAGATCCGAGATCCCTCCGGCTCCGTGTCTCAGATAGCATACTAAGCTATGACAGTGACAGTTCTGTCTGTCATTCGTAGGTCTTTGACAGTCGTTACGAGTAGTCAGGAGCACGAAAGTCTGACATCAATTCTGACCAAAGGGTATCGTATTATCAAGTACCTAACTGAGCTGTGGAGGTCTTTGTAAACTACTAGTATTACAGACATAGTAGGACAGTCAGATCACAGACAGGTCAGACAAAATGTTGACAGCATTGTTGTGTTTCGGCAGTTAGAGATAAGATAGCCAGTTCCTCTGTGGTTGAGGTTTCTGGGTGAAGCTCGCTTCCACCTTCGGCCTGATCATCACTTACCATCAGTGAGATTCAGGCCAAGAGATGCCCCGTCGCGGTTAAAAAAAATAATATATTTCATATTTTATTTTGTCTGGGAGTGCACACCCATCCTTTTCCAAACCTCGGTAAAGGTAGTTTAACCTCAGAGTAATCTCCTTAGTCTATCTAGGTTTCTAGTTTGAGAAGTCACCAAATATACTATCTTTCATGTTAAATGCACACCCATCATTTTGTAAACCACGAACGAAGATGGTAATTTTTAAAGTACCTACCTATTGTGTTGCTCAATAACTGGGTTCTGGAGGTCAGACAGGCAGTCGCTCCATGTTCATTCTGCCTAGCCTTTTCCCAATCATGTTGGGGTCGGCTTCCAGTCTAACCGGATGCAGCTGAATACCGGTATTTTACATGGAGCGACTGCCTATCTGACCTCCACAACCCAGTAACTGGGTAATGCGATACTCCTTGGTAAGACTGGTTGTCAGACTTTCGGGCTTCTGACTTCGGGACTCGTAACGACTGTCAAAGATCCACGAATGACAGCCGGGACCAACGGCTTAACGTGCATTCCGAAGCACAGAGGAGTCTCGGTATGTAAAGATGGTCACCCATCCACGGACCAACCCCGGCAAGCGCAGCTTAACCTGATGGATCGACCCGTGCGGCTGTTATTACTTAGCCACGAGCTCCTCAGCAGTCCCTCAATGTAGGTAATCAAAATTAAACTTACCTGTAATATCTTATAGTCTTGAAACTGACTACTTAGCTCATTTAAAATAACACTTATTTCATAAGCACTGCACAATAACAGGTTTAAGAAATAATAATCCAAACAAAGTCAACCTAAGAGTTGCAAATATAAACTTGCTAGGTTTAGATTCATGAATCAACTCATAATAATAATTGCCTTGCAAAAACTAGTTCCAGTTTTTGTTCGGAATTTCGGATACACATCTATATACTTATAATAAATCTGTAGAAGTGAAAATTCTGTACATTTTAAATATCAAAAAAATAAATGGCATGGTGTTACTAGACCGACACCGAACCCAAAAATTTGATTAAATTTTTTTTTGTCTGTCTGTCTGTCTGTTTGTTCAGGCATCACGCAAAAACTACCGGTTCGATTACGATGAAACTTGGTATAATTATTCTTTAATATCCTGGGCACCACACTGGGTACTTTTTATCCCGGAAAAGTATCCTATCCTACTATCTATATCTATACCTATGAATAAAAAGACAAGTCCTGACTGACTGACTCATCAACGCCCAGCCCAAACCCTTGGACCTAGAAAGCTGAAATTTTGCACAGAGGTTCCCTTTATAATGTAGGCAAGGAATAAGGAAGCATTTTTCGAAATTCGACCCCTAAGGGGGTCAAATAGGGGATGAAAGTTTGTATGAAAAATCTTATTCCTTGAGGTAATAAACATGAAACTCCGCACGAATAATTATCAAAATAAATGAAAAAGTTTGTAATTTGTTGTTTTTCTAAATTACCCCCTAAAGGGGGGTTGGGGGGTGTCAAAGTTTGTATGGAAGAATTTTAACGCGCTGGCCGATTAACTCGAAACTCAATATTTATACTTAAACCCAAAAATTAAGAATAACGTGTATCAGGATTTTTCGAAATTCAACCCCTAAGGGGGTAAAATAAGGGATGAAAGTTTGTATGAAAAATCTTATTCCTTGAGGTAATAAACATGAAACTTCGCACAAATAGTTATCTAAATAAATTATAAAGTTTTTAGTTTTTTGTTTTTCTAAATTACCCCCTAAAGGGGGGGGTGTCAGTGTTTGTATGGAAGAATTTTAACGCGCTGTCCGATTAACTCGAAGCTCAATATTTATACTTAAAACCCATGGGGATGTATGGGGTAATTTCTGACACTCACGCGGGCGAAGCCGCGGGCAGCAGCTAGTATGAAATAAGAGAATCGATTCCACGCCAAATTGTCCTGTTGTTTTTGTATGATATTAGATGTAAAGTTAGATAATTTAGAAGTTACCTAGTGTAAATAGTTAGATGTATAATAATGTAAACAAGTATACAGGATGGATTTTTGAGATGGGGCAGTAAGGGCAGGTATCGTAACCGTTGTAGCTACAAGAAAACGGTCTTAGAAAACTGTCCTTAACTTTTTGAGATATTTTGATCTGTGTTTAAAAAAAATACAGTCAGCAAGAAAACGGGCAGTTCTCTGAATCAGTGCCACTATTGAATTCAGTCAGCGACATAAGGCTAACCAAATATTTAGATTCAAAGGGTTATTATCTCAGATCATCAATTGCGCTTTTGTAAGAAGAAATCCACAGAAGATGCAGTTTTTTTACTTGTTGACAGAGTGGTAAACAGTTTAGACAAAGGGGAAAAATGTCTAGGACTATTTTTGGACCTCGGCAAGGCGTTTGACACTGTGTCCATCCCGATTCTTATCTCTAAATTGGAAAGGGTTGGCGTTAGTGGTCTGGCTCTTGAAATATTTCAAGACTACGTAACGAACAGAACACAATCAGTCAGAGTGGGGGAATGCATAAGTGTGAAGACGCGAAACTGGTTTTTGGAGTCCCCCATGGCAGTATATTGAGTCCTCTTTTATTCACTATCTACATTAATGATCTGTGTGAATTAAAATCTCCCAACTGCCAGGTATTCGCTTACGCAGACGAAACTGCGCTCCTCATACACGGCCCTACCTGGGATGATGTGAAAGCTTGAAGATGAAAAGCTGTGTTCTGGTTGTCCTGTAACCTACTGACACTAAACAATTAAACATCAACAAAATAAACTTGATTACCTTCGATATGAAGATCTCTGGAGTTCTACCCTTGGACTCTTTCTTCATCAAATCTCATATTTGTACGTCACACTTTTCCAATAATTGTGATTGTCCAACAATATCTCGTACAACCACTGTCAAATACTTAGGTATCAAAATTGACCAATCTCCGAAATGGCAGTTCCACATTGATTCTTTAACCTCACGTGTCAGAAAGCTGATCTATGTGTTCAAAATGCTCCGTAGTGCCGCCAGCCTCGAAACTCTTCGGATGACCTACCAAGCGCTTTACCAGTCTATCATATCATACTGTATCTTGACTTGGGGTGGAGCAGCCAAAACCATACTTTTACCCCTAGAGAGAGCACAAAGAGCAGTGCTCAAGGTTAAGACCAAAAAGACCCATCGGTATCAAACTTCTAAGCTTCACAATGAAATAGGTGTTCTGACTGTAAGGCAACTATTTATACAACATACCTTAACCAAGAAGCACGCCAGCTTAACATTTGACCCCTTGTTATATCACAATAAACGTCGATCGGATATAGTCTGTCCCTCTGTTAGACATAGAACTATAATGGCCAAGCGGCACTACGCGGTATAACCCTCCATGAGTGACAGTTTATTTGTCAATGCGTGAGGTTATCCTGAGAGTCGACTGTAGAAATGTCCAGATGTCAATACAGTCAATTATGACGCATTGTGTAACCTCCATATTATGGAGGGCGACACAGATGCTGACATATAAAAAACCTCCATAATATGGAGGTTACACAGATGGGGGGAAGCGGATATCTATAGATATCCGCATCCCCCCATCTGTGTTCAATATTCTAATATTGGTGCAGATTCCCTTGTTCACAAACTAAACTAAAAAGTTCAGTGCATCTTTTTCTTTCTATGTCATTAAGAAAAGGACAGAAGATAAATTTTAATTCAGTCCTGTCAAATTAATCAGCGCCTGACGTAATTTTAGTAGGCAAGTTTTCAATCACGTCTAAACTTGTATGGAGTAGTGAGAGGCGCTGATTAATTTGACAGGACTAAACTAAAATTTATCTTCTGTCCTTTTCATAATGAAATAGAAAGAAAAAGATTAAACGTAATAATACACCATTGTGTATTATTCAGTTTAACTTATACACACTTATACTAAAGGAATTTAAAAGGAAAATAATATCTTTGCTTTTACAGTTAAATTACATAGGGCTCCGCATCGCTGTCAGTGCGGAGAAGGAGTCGACTGCCTCGGACACCATGGCCTATCCTGCAGCAAGAGCGCTGGCCGGATGGCACGGCACGCCAGCATTAACGACATCATCCGTCGGGGTATTGTCACCGCCGGGGTGCCAGCTGTTTTAGAACCCAACGGCTTGGCGCGCGACGATGGGAAGAGGCCAGACGGAATGACCATAATGGCCTGGAAGTTGGGTAGGCCTCTGGTGTGGGACGCAACCTGCGTCGACACCCTTGCGCCATCCCATCTTCCTAGCACGGCGGGCTGTGCTGGAGCGGCTGCTGCAGGAGCAGAAAACCTCAAACGGCGCAAATACAACAAACTTATTGGGAGTTACATGTTTGAGCCGTTTGGGGTTGAAACACTAAGGCCTTGGGGTTCGAGTGCCCATCGAGTATTCCGGGACATCGCCAAGCGGCTGGTCGACTCTACAAGTGACCAGAGGGCTGGCCTATTCTTAGCCCAAAGGATCAGCATTGCGATCCAACGCGGCAATGCTGCCAGCCTTTTGGGCACTTTCTCCATCGACAGCGATGCGGATGAATTTTTTGATGCCCAATTAGCTCTTCCCCCCCTTTTTTTTAAGTTTCGATAAATACTTGTACATACTATATTTAATTTTTTATTTAATTTAATATTATTGTACAATTAAATAGTATTATAAAAATTTCATAATCTAAAAAAAAAAAATTACATTGCAACTGAAAATGTATTGAATCAGTATTAAATGCAATTTACAAATACCACCAACTTCAAACTCCCACAAAGCACTCACGTCTTTACAACTACAATAAACACATCACAACTATATCTATATCTATACTTATAATAAATCTGTAGAAGTGAAAATTCTGTACATTGAAAATATCAAAAAAAAAAATGGCAGGGGGTGTTACTAGACCGACACCTAACCCAAAAGTGTGATTAATTTTTTTTTTGTCTGTCTGTCTGTCTGTTTTTCGAAATTCAACCCCTAAGGGGGTAAAATAAGGGATGAAAGTTTGTATGAAAAATCTTATTCCTTGAGGTAATAAACAAGAAACTTCGCACGAATAGTTATCTAAATAAATGATGAAGTTTGTAGTTTTTTGTTTTTCTAAATTACCCCCCTAGGTTGGGGGGTGTCAGTGTTTGTATGGAAGAATTTTAACGCGCTGTCCGATTACCTCGAAACTCAATATTTATACTTAAAACCCATGGGGATGTATGGGGTAATTTCCGACACTCACGCGGGCGAAGCCGCGGGCAGCAGCTAGTTATATAATATAAATTATATACTCACACGTTAAAGTTTAACGTGTGTTAAACACAACACTACAATAATTGTGGAACACCCTTTTTAGGGTTCCGTAGTAAACAAGGAAGACGGACATGGCGAAACTATATGGGAGTTTCGCCATGTCCGTCTGTCTGTCCCCGGCTTAGCGCAGAGACTGTTAGTACTAGAAAGCTGTAATTTGGTATGAGTATACATACAAATGACGGCGACAAAGTGGTATTTTTTTTTGGGTTACCTCCCCTACATGTAAACTGCAATATTTTTTTTCGTCTATGCCATAGTGTGAGGTATCGTTAGAAAGCTCGTTTAAAAATATTGTGAGCTTGTTAAAATCATTTTTGGTTTGAAGAATCCGTCTGCGAAATATTAAGCTTTAAAGTGCTAATTTTTGTCAGAGTCAAGTGTCCACCCCCCCTGCCAGCTAAACGGTAAGTTCTGGATATGTGGAAAAATTCACAGCAGTAGTATATAACGAAATTAAAAGGAAAACTATCACAGCTAAGTAGGCTCTACTAGTTAACGAGTAATTATCGACCAACTTAAATTTGCAGTTGCAAAAACATGTTCTACCTACATTCTGTATGGGAGAATATGTTTTTCAACTACAATGTTAAGTTTGTTCTTAGGATAAGTTCATCTCAGCTACGGAACCCACCCTACAAGATGCACTTGTTTTGAACTTTTTAGTAGTTCTAGAGTTCTAGGTTCTAGATTTTTTCGATTTCCTCAGTGTTAGCAAGTTTGGTTAATTTAACCTTACGAACCGTGATCTTCTGTAATGCTACGGCTACACTGTCGCGATAACGCGAACTACACTTCGTGCGGTCTCTTTTAATCGGTGTGACGTCGAACGGTGTGCGAGGGAGAGCGCGCGAAGTGTAGTTCGCGATAACGTGACAGTGTGGCCCTAGCATTAGTATTTCCAACGGACATTTCCTTTGAATTGTATTTTTATTAGAAGCGTATACGTTTATTATTTGTTTTTTTACAATATAATAATTATTTATTTCCAAAAACTTAGTACTACTTTACAATGACGATGATGACATGATGATTTACAATGATGTTAATGTTCCCTTTTCACTAAAGCTGCGCTGACATACATCACACTTCTGATATTTTTGACCTGTGCGTATACGAATATGTGTATGTGTACCTATTGTTAAATCACCCTTTTTAGCTCTTGCTGAGTCGATAATCTCCTATGGACTCACCAGTTATGGACGCACATTTAAAACCTACCTAGATAAAATACATAATTTGCAAACACGTCTGCTGAAGCTTGTAGTACCAAACTATGTAAAAAACAAATACAAACACAGGCTTGTTTAAACATTGCAAAGTATTACCTGTTCTAGCGCGCGTTGAGTATCTGTTCCTCATTGAACATTTTGATAACAGTGATATTCAAATTCCAGTGAAATATGACGTGAATACACGACAAGCCAAATCAAAATTATTTCAAGTGCCACGCAAAAATAACTTTTATGGTAGGCGTACCGCTTCTTTCACAATACCCAATTTACTTAATCAAATACCAGTAGACATTAGAGACTCAATGAATAGTAAAAACATAAAGCGTAAGCTAAAAGAACATTATATAAACTCGATTATAACTTAACTGTAATAGCGCGTTGATCAAATCTCAGGCCATGGCATGCTAAGATAGACCCCAGAGGTCTAAGTCTGTGCTTTGTGTATACATAAGGAAATTGTAAGTGATAAAACCAAATAAATAAATAGTAAAACTACGATGACAAAGGTTTTTCACCAGTGTGTGTTTGAATATGTCTGGATATACTATCCTTTCGACTAAAACTACGCTGACATACGATGTTCAATAAATAGTGAGAATGCGATACATTCTCTTTGGAAAGAACAAAAATAAATACTGGCAGGCATAGCCCAGACATTAGTTAAGATGATAATAAAAAAAGCAATTAATTCTCTTTTGTTTTTTAAAAGCAGAAGTCTATTGTTTGCGTCGTTTCGGAACGTGTTCTTAAAAATGGATAAAATTGAAGTTCGCGCGGTAATAAAATATCTCTGCTTGAAAAATTTTACTACGGAGCAGGTAAATCAAGACTTGAGAGCAACATTAGGGGTTCATGCTCCTCCATATTCTACGGTTGCGCGTTGGTGTGCTGAGTTCAAGCGAGGAAGAACTTCCACTAACGACGACCCACGAACGGGACGCCCCATATCGGCAGTGACTGAACAAATGATTAAAAAAGTTGAAAATATTGTCTTGGCGGATCGTCGTGTTACTGTTCGTTTTATAGCTGAAGAAGTAAAGATTTCGATAGGAAGTGTCCATAATATTATAAACGACCATTTGGGTATGAAAAAAGTGTCAGCGCGCTGGGTGACCAGAATGCTTTCTGACGCGCAGAAACAAACTCGACTGAGAATTTCACAAAGCTGTTTGGATTTGTTACAACAAGATCCTGACCGATTTTTGGCTCGATTCATAACTATGGACGAAATATGGCTTCACCATTATGACCCGGAAACGAAACAACAGTCCATGACTTGGAAGCGACCGTCATCTCCAACTCCAAAGAAATTTAAGGCGATTCCATCCGCCGGAAAGATCATGGGCTCTCTTTTCTGGGACAGCCAAGGGGTGGTAATGATCGAATATCTTAATCATGGAGCCACTATTACGGGGACTATGTACGCAGGACAAGTAACAAAGTTGCGTGAGGAAATACGCAAGCAACGGCGTGGCAAACTCGCTAAAGTTGTTTTGTTTCACCAAGATAACGCCCCTGCGCACAAGTCCAGAGTTGCGATGGCTGCCATTCAAGAAGCTGGCTTCGAATTGATGGAACATCCTCCATATTCACCGGACCTTGCTCCTAGCGATTTCTACCTATTTCCGCGCTTAAAGGAACATCTCAGGGGCCAGAAATTCGAAGATGATGACGGAGTAGTCGCCGCCGTAAATGATTTTTTAAGGGATAAGGAAGAAGATTTTTTTAGAAAGGGAATTTTAGGATTAGAGAAAAGATATACAAAGTGTATAAACCTGAAAGGTGACTACGTCGAAAAATAAAATAACATATAATAAAAGATAATTGCGTCTTACTCATTCTCACTATTTATTGAACACCCCTCGTACATCACACTTAAAAGGTTTTTCGCCAGTGTGTATTCGAATATGTTTTTTAAAATTACACTTATATCTAAAACTATGTTGACATACCTACATCACACTTATAAAGTTTGTCAACAGTGTGTATTCGAATATGATTTGATAAACTATCCTTTCGACTAAAACTAAGCTGACATACATCACACTTATAAGGTTTTTGACCAGTGTGTATTCGAATATGATTTGATAAACTATCCTTTCGACTAAAACTAAGCTGACATACATCACACTTATAAGGTTTTTGACCAGTGTGTATTCGAATATGAATTGATAAATGACCCTGTCGACTAAAACTACGCTGACATACATCACACTTATAAGGTTTTTCACCAGTGTGTATTCGAATATGATTTGATAAACTATCCTTTCGACTAAAACTAAGCTGACATACATCACACTTATAAAGTTTTTGACCAGTGTGTATTCGAATATGAATTGATAAATGACCCTGTCGACTAAAACTACGCTGACATACATCACACTTATAAGGTTTTTCGCCAGTGTGTGTTTGAATATGTTTTGTTAAATCACACTTTTGAATAAAACTACGCTGACATACATCACACTTATAAGGTTTTTCACCAGTGTGTATACGAATATGTGTTGATAAACTTTGCTTTTTACTAAAACTACGCTGACATACATCACACCTATAAGGTTTTTCACCAGTGTGTATTTGAATATGTTCTGATAAATGATCCTTTCGACTAAAACAACGCTGACATACATCACACTTATAAGGTTTTTCACCTGTGTGTATACGAATATGTGATGATAAACTTTGCTTTTTACTAAAACTACGTTGACATACATCACACTTATAAGGTTTTTCACCAGTGTGTAAACGAGTATCTTGTATTATTTTCTTTACTCGATTAAAACTATGCTGATCAGGTTTGGATGTACGTTTTTGAGTTGTTCGGATAACTAAGTCAGATTTTTCTATTTTCGTTTGCTCGGCTGTTATGGCATCTTCTAGTTTGGTTCTTCGTGTCTTCAGTTTAGGTTTCTTTGCAACGGCCGTCCCTGTGATTATAAATCTGGTAAGTATAATCTTAGAAGAAGATTTTCATGCGCACGAAAAAAAAAAAATTAAAACCCAACTACGACGAAAATGCCAACTAAAAAGTTATAAACTAGACATCACAGACAGACAAATTAAAAATCCTAAGTCACACGTGTTAGACAGACAAATTAAAAATCCTAAGTCACACGTGTTAGACAGACAAATTAAAAATCCTAAGTCACACGTGTTAGACAGACAAATTAAAAATCCTAAGTCACACGTGTTAGACAGACAAATTAAAAATCCTAAGTCACACGTCGTGTTACGGGCATACATCGAACAATTACGTGTCTGTGATGTCTTGTTTATACTTACCTTTTTAGTTTACTTTATTGCCGTAGTTGGGTTTTAGTTTTAAGCCGACAACGGCGAAGCAAAAAGTATGGTTATGATTTTGACCGGTATGTATGTATGTGTGTTTGTAGGATGTATGTTCATCTGTTCCCTCATAACTTCTAAACTACTCAACATAATTTGACAAATGTACGCCCTATAAGTAAAGGTTTCATATTAGGTGAACCTTATGCCTGTTCGCTTACCTATATAATTAACTAACTAAAACTTACTTGTCATCTCCCTGGCTCTTCGCTTCTTCTTAGATACTTCTGGGTTTTCTTCCACTTCGGTTTCAACCTCCATTAAAGGCACCTCATCTTCTAAATCTGATTCAGAATGGTGTGGTATATCTGCTACATCTAGACAACTATTGTCAAAATTTTCCGTTTTTAGCTCTGCAAGATAATAAAGGCAGGAGTATAACTCGTTTATATTATTTTTATTTTATATATTTGTTTTATTTCACAACTTTATGTGATTATGGTTAAAAAAAAAAGATGTGTATAAATTCGACACATATGTATTTAATATTATTGGAAGTGCAATATATTCACATAATTATGATAATCTATAAGGACTTCCAAACACATACAAAATTGTATAGGTGCGTGTATGTTTGTCTACGCATTTCTCCGAAACTATTAGTCAGATCGTGACAATTTTTTTTATTGGCTTACATTTATTTCCATTTAGGGAACAGTGGAAGTTTCAGCAAAATCGGATTTTTATTAAAAAAAAATGGGGTAAAAGAATTATTATTATTTCGTTTTTTAAGTCTTTATATACATGTTGAGTACATTTTTAAATATTTCTTAAAAAATTGTAATAAAAACATTTTCGGGAGATGTTGGTCGAGGCTTTCGGCCATCAGGCCATTGGCCATTACGACTATCGGCATAATACGACAGTTTTTGTTCTTACAAACATACCAACACTTTGATGTTCCTCTTGTTCCTCAATAATATCATCTAGTCTCTCACAAATAGCTGGTAATTCTTCTTTGATAGCAATGTTTTCTGTTTGACATCCATCAACTATACTTATGTGCACTGTCGGAGATTTAATAAACCTAGTGTAAAACAGCTGGTCCTGGTTTTTTAAAGGATTGGTCTGTAAAAGATGCATATAGTATTAGGAAAATAAGATGGGTCATTAACGTTATGCTTTCAATGTTGCACAACAATATGCTTTGGTTTGTTTGGTAGTATAGATGCAGGCCTACCCTGCCACCTCCTTCAGAGGTAGTAGGGTGGCATGGTCTTGAAGGAGAGTGCTACAGTCATGTAGAACATGCCACATTCTAGAGATATGCAAATTCGTTTGAAATAATCAACACTTTTACACAACAAGAGTTAATTTACAGTCAACATAGATCAGATCAGTTCCTCAAGTCTGGCGGATACACCTTCCCGAGTTTGCCCAGGGTAGGGAAATGGTCCCAGTGTCCCTTCAGAGGTCTGCTGAGGTTGTCTGAACTGGTAGGTAAAGGTCATGTTGACGGTGTAAGCGAGGGTTAATCAGTTTGTAGTTGGAGCAAGGTGAGTGCAGGCAGGCTAAGGAAGCACTCCCTACAACCGATGACTGCCTCACGAAACAGGTTCCCAACTAAAGAAACAACAGCTACGAAGTACAGTTACAGCAGCTATAACGGGTCATACTACAATTCTATTTTTTTTTGTTCTTCTATCTGCAGTCAGTCTTGATTACTTTAAGCAGATGTGGTTTGGCAGTTGGAGTGTGCTCTCCAGCGAGAGCAACTACTCATAGGTGTAGCAAATAATACATCATGTATCCTACTCATGTGGGTACAGAGAGAATGTCTTTTCTCTTGAGACGTTTCAAATTAAAACATGAGAATAAATGGCTGTTGAAGAATACCTTACCTCATAATCCTCATCCATCATCTGAGCGAACAGCTCTTCGGCTTCCAGACATTGTCTCAGGAATCGGTAACATTGCTTTAGTTTAGCGCAGCAGAAGAAACAAGCAAGAATCGGTCTACTGTCTTCAGTTACAAACTGCAACAAAAATAATATTTGTCTTACATTATTTTGTTTTTATGAAGAAAAAAACTTCTAATCTTATAAATACATACTAATGCTGCCCAAACCAACAATGGTGGTCTGTAAGGCTTTCTGTGCACATCTTACAGAAAAGACATGAAGCCAAAAATCACCAGTCTTGTCCTGGTGTCCTCACGATGTTTTCCTTCACCGATGCCAGTGGTTTACATTGTCCCCTAAGACGACCGCGACCCTCTGACCGAAACTTCACAAAGATAGTATGCATCTTATCGAGAAGGCATTTATAACCACAAACGTTATTTAGTTATGCTTATTAAAAATATCAACTTACTGGAATATCAGTCAGCTTCTCATATAGTTCATGTAAGTTCGTGTTGACCACAACGTACATGTGAACGTTCTCCACTAAACATATCCTACACATTGGTAGTTTTTCCATCTTTTAACTCAAAACTCAAAACGTGTTATTTTTTAAACATGTGCTTTAACTTAGCTTAGTTCAACTTGACATTTTATATTATAGTAAAATACTTAATACTGTTGCGTTGCGTCCAATTAACGAGGGAGGCTTTTGTATTTATTTATTTAAACTTTTCGCACAAAAAAGGTACAAAGGCGGACTCAATGCCTTAGGCATTCTCTACCAGTCAACCAAGGGTGGTAAAGAGATTAGATGGCAGGAGGCAGGATGGAGGCTTTTGTATTATTAATATTCTTATTTTAATCAACAAACATTTTGCGAATAAAAGTTAATTGCGCCGGCGGAGCCGAATAGAGCTAAACTTATTATAATATCTCTCGTAGGTAGTCGAGACAGTTCAGGTAATTATTATTAGTCCACTAATTACTATTATATTCACTAATAGACCACTAAATACTATTATAATCGTTAATACTTCACAAAAAAACATGTACCTAAAGTGTATGAAAAGAAAAGCAAAAACTTGCTTCCCGACATGAGCTGACATCTGACATAATGAATGACATTGACAGATAGAGAAAAATTCTACAAAATATTCTAGAATATAGTTTAATTTTTTGGCGTTTCCATGGCCACATTCGGAATATTTGAGCGTTCTAACACCCGTTCCGAATAAGTGTGAGCGCGATAGCGATGTCCCGTGAATCGTCTTATGGGCCTACCACACGCGCAAGCTTCACCACGGTTTTACTTGCGCAAGCCGGCTTGTACACGGAACACTGTGCGTATGGTTGGTAAAACTGTATCACGCACCAACCCACGGCTTGGCTTGCGCGCTTTTCGACTAATGGGCCTACCACACGCGCAAGCTTCACCACGGTTTTACTTGCGCAAGCCGGCTTGTACACGGAACACTGTGCGTATGGTTGGTAAAACTGTATCACGCACCAACCCACGGCTTGGCTTGCGCGCTTTTCGACTTATGGGCCTACCACACGCGCAAGCTTCACCACGGTTTTACTTGCGCAAGCCGGCTTGTACACGGAACACTGTGCGTATGGTTGGTAAAACTGTATCACGCGCCAACCCCACGGCTTGGCTTGCGCGTTTTTCGAGTTATTTGAAAAAGTTGGTCGATATTTACTCGTTAACTAGTAGAGCCTACTTAGCTGTGTGTGATAGTTTTCTTTTTTTTTATGAATGGCATCTCGCAGATCAACCTAGAAAGGTTTTTTCTGCTTAACCGGACTAACCTGTGGCTACTTTTAGGGTTTTTACATCTAAAAGCCTCCAGCCAGGGCGCAAAATATGCTACTAAACTAAGATGCGACGCTCGCTAAGGGCACCCCGTGCGGGGTACGGGCCTCGGCTTAGGGCGTCGCAATCGGGAGGACAGCAAGTTCAGGGACAGGCTGGATCATAATTTCATTATTATTAGTCGGGAAATTTAAAGCTAATTGCTCAGCATCATCGGCGCGGGCTGGCATCCCATCGAGACCGGGGAGCAAGGGTCGGGGGAGGGAGTATTACATCGGGGTCGCGAGCGCGGAGGACCTCTGCGGCGAGGTCGGAATGACGGCAGTCGTCTGTTTTTGTGTACTGTACGTTGTTTGTCAAGAGCTAGGCGCATCGTAGAAAACGCCTTCGGCATATTAGCATCTAGGTTTAGAATTTTTCATACCAGTATAAATTTGGCTCCCAAAAATATAGATATTGTGGTTATGCAATAATATTTTAAGTAGGTACTAGATGAGGTCGGCGTTTCCTGTCGGTCTACTGTGAGAAAAAAGGCCGAAACAGACTCAGAGGTCATAGTCTCTTTTAAAGTCCAGACATTATGTTGGTTAGATCATGTGAAGACCATGTAGCCCATGTGAAGATCATGTGACCATGGTCATGTATCTGAACTCAGAACTGAGCTCAACGACCACGTAGGTAATTACCCAACGACGACTAATCTAGACTGCGGCTTGAACACTGAACGCCCAACCACACGCACAGGCAAGTACGCGCAGGCCAGGCTTGCGCAGGCATTTGCAGTTGTAAAAACATGTTCTACCTACATTTTGTATGGTTTGTTCTTGGGATAAGTTCATCCCAGCTACGGAACCCTTCATTGTGTTTGGTCCGACACGCACTTGGCCGGTTTTTTTGTCTTAATTTGTACCTAATTAGTTAGATACTGATTTCCTATAGACAGGCATGCCTAACTAGGGGATTGAGTGAGTCAAGTTCTTTTATGCTACCTATTGTAATGATTGATAATTATGTGCTTGTTCTTGGTGCAAGGACGAAGCATTTGCCTAGTTCCTGTAATACAGGTTAACTCCTAGCACAGGACTGGGTCTTGCCCTGCTCTCCACTTTAACATACCTATGTCTCTCTCATTTAAGTATATAAGTTTTTTGTACTCTTAATGTTTTGCTCAATAATACATTATTAAATGAATGTACCAAATTACCTAATTATGGAATCCTCACTGTAAAATATCGTTTTGTCTTCCCAAATAATAAATCTGTTTATCTTTCGAGCGAAGCGTTTCTGCTTCAAGTCTAGCAGGGTGTACAATCTTAGAACATTTTACCATGCAACTAGGGGAAAATAATGTACTAACAGGTCCTTCTCATAATGCATTTTAATTTTAATGTATTATAAAATAATCTACTTCTTGTTTTTGAATACAGATGTCGCTTGCTGAAGTTAACCGAATAAATTAAAAAAAGATTAAATTACAAATTCAAATTCATTTATTCATTTTGTGAACATAGGGTATAAAATTATATAGATGTTTAAAATTAAATTTTGATCCATACTACGTCCCGCCAGAAGGCATACAAAATTATTTGCGTAATCAAATGTCACATTTTAACAAAATGAAAATATAAAATAAAATAAAGGCAAAATAAGTATTCTACCTGTCACAATTTCATGCCCAACACTAATAGTCAAAATTAATAATAAATGTACAAAAACAAATAAGTAGTATAGTCACAATTTGGTATACTTACAATAATAATCTACAACAATAAAATTAAACAAAACACTACACTAACGCTTCACTGACCAAGTCATTAGGTATAATTATATAAAAAGTACTCTGTGAAGTCTGGCAAAATCTTCTTTCGTATGTCAGTTTGTTGGTACTCCTCTACAGGACGCACTTGTTTTGAACTTTTTAGTAGTTCTAGAGTTCTAGGTTCTAGATTTTTTCGATTTACTCAGTGTTAGTAAGTTTGGACGAACCGTGATCTTCTGTAATGCTACGGCTACACTGTCGCGTTATCGCGACGACGCACGCGAGGGAGAGCGCGCGAAGTGTAGTTCGCGATAACGTGACAGTGTGGCCCTAGCATTAGTATTTCCAACGGACATTTCCTTTGAATTGTATTTTTATTAGAAGCGTATACGTTTATTATTTGTTTTTTTACAAAATAATAATTATTTATTTCCAAAAACTTAGTACTACTTTACAATGACGATGATGACATGATGATTTACAATGATGTTAATGTTCCCTTTTCACTAAAGCTGCGCTGACATACATCACACTTCTGATATTTTTGACCTGTGCGTATACGAATATGTTTATTTTTAAATCACCCTTTTTAGTAAAACTACGTTGACAAAGGTTTTTCACCAGTGTGTGTTTGAATATGTCTGGATATATTATCCTTTCGACTAAAACTACGCTGACATATATCACACTTATAAGTTTTTTCACCAGTGTGTGTTTGAATATGTTTTGTTAAATTACACTTTTGAATAAAACTACGCTGACATACATCACACTTATAAGGTTTTTCACCAGTGTGTATAAGAATATGTCTTGATAAACTTTGCTTTTTACTAAAACTATGCTGACATACATCACACTTATAAGGTTTTTCACCAGTGTGTATAAGAATATGTCTTGATAAACTTTGCTTTTTACTAAAACTATGCTGACATACATCACACTTATAAGGTTTTTCACCAGTGTGTATTCGAATATGTTTTTTTAAATTACACTTATGTCTAAAACTACGTTGACATACATCACACTTATAAGGTGTTTCACCAGTGTGTATTCGAATATGAATTGATAAATGACCCTGTTGACTAAAACTACGTTGACATACATCACACTTATAAGGTTTTTCACCAGTGTGTGTTTGAATATGTTTTGTTAAATTACACTTTTGAATAAAACTACGCTGACATACATCACACTTATAAGGTTTTTCACCAGTGTGTATAAGAATATGTCTTGATAAACTTTGCTTTTTACTAAAACTATGCTGACATACATCACACTTATAAGGTTTTTCACCAGTGTGTATAAGAATATGTCTTGATAAACTTTGCTTTTTACTAAAACTATGCTGACATACATCACACTTATAAGGTTTTTCACCAGTGTGTATTCGAATATGTTTTTTTAAATTACACTTATGTCTAAAGCTACGTTGACATACATCACACTTATAAGGTGTTTCACCAGTGTGTATTCGAATATGAATTGATAAATGACCCTGTTGACTAAAACTACGTTGACATACATCACACTTATAAGGTTTTTCACCAGTGTGTATACGAATATGTCTTGATAAATTTTGCTTTTTACTAAAACTACGCTGACATACATCACACTTATAAGGTTTTTCACCAGTGTGTATTCGAATATGATTTGATAAATGAGCCTGTTCACTAAAACTATGCTGACATATATCACACTTATAAGGTTTTTCACCAGTGTGTATTAGAATATGATTTGATAAATGAGCCTGTTGACTAAAACTACGTTGACATACATCACACTTATAAGGTTTTTCACCAGTGTGTATTCGAATATGAATTGATAAATGATCCTGTCGACTAAAACTACGCTGACATACATCACACTTATAAGGTTTTTCGCCAGTGTGTGTTTGAATATGTTTTGTTAAATTACACTTTTGAATAAAACTACGCTGACATACATCACACCTATAAGGCTTTTCACCAGTGTGTATTTGAATATGTTCTGATAAATGATCCTTTCGACTAAAACTACGCTGACATACATCACACCTATAAGGTTTTTCACCAGTGTGTATTTGAATATGTTCTGATAAATGATCCTTTCGACTAAAACAACGCTGACATACATCACACTTATAAGGTTTTTCACCAGTGTGTAAACGAGTATCTTGTATTATTTTCTCTACTCGATTAAAACTATGCTGATCAGGTTTGGATGTACGTTTTTGAGTTGTTCGGATAACTAAGTCAGATTTTTCTATTTGCGTTTGCTCGGCTGTTATGGCATCTTCTAGTTTGGTTCTTCGTGTCTTCAGTTTAGGTTTCTTTGCAACGGCCGTCCCTGTGATTATAAATCTGGTAAGTATAATCTTAGAAGAAGATTGTCATGCGCACGAAAAAAAAAAATTAAAACCCATCTACGACAAAAATGCCAACTAAAAAGTTATAAACTAGACATCACAGACAGACAAATTAAAAATCCTAAGTCACACGTCGTGTTACGGGCATACATCGAACAATTACGTGTCTGTGATGTCTTGTTTATACTTACCTTTTTAGTTTACTTTATTGCCGTAGTTGGGTTTTAGTTTTAAGCCGACAACGGCGCACAGACGGGTATTTGACCCTAAAACGCGGCCAAAATTCAATTTAAAAAAGGTCCCGTTTCCTAGAAATTAGCCTTACCTGCCTATACCCAAGGGATTAAGGAACAATGGGCGGCCATCTTTTTTACCTGACTCTTGTCAGAACACACCTAGTCAGACGAGTTTCGACTGCGCTGTTGGTTGCACGTTTATTTTTGTAGTGAGTGTTTGGAAAGTTTCTAGTTTTCATTAATTGATAAAATTGATAAATTCTGTTTCCACCGAAGATTTTCAACATGGATATTGCAGAACCTGGTATGTATTATTCAAATATATTGTTATTTCTAAAATAATTTGTTTTTATATAGTGTTAAAGTGTTTTTGGATAACTGCATTACTTTTCACTAATCATTCCCGCAATCAAATTTAGAAAAGGCTAAAAGTAAGATAATCGGGCATTATCGGATTATATCTAGTATAAGGTTTGGTAGGACATATATTTGTGATATATTATGTAGAAAGAAAAATTGCCACTTTTTGCCTCTTATATGGATTTCCCTTATTTTTATGTTTTAAGATCTCCATAAAAACTAACTTTGTTTTGCGGTTGTGATTATATTTTTGGATTTTAATTGTTCTAGGAACGTCAGGGACTCGAGTGTTGACGCGAATGGATATTTACAACATGATCCATAACCATTCCGATAGATTTACGATTAAAAAACTTGATGAAGTTGAAGGAGAGTTAATTAATGACTCTTCTTTTGATAACGAAAAAAAAGAAGTTTTTCGTCGTAAATTTGCGACATTCAAGCATGATTTTAAGTCAAGATGGCAAGCAGCAAACAGGACTAAACATAAATTTTTAAATAACAACGAACAATGGCTTCAAGGCACTCTTGAAATACCTCGGAAAAGACTTTCTAGCGGTAATGCAGGGCGCCCAGATAAAAACTTTGACGATTTGTCTGAACGAAGCAAACGCAGAAAAACTGAGAATCTTCGTGAAAGCCACGGAGCTCGAGAGCTATTATATGCCGGTCAAATGGCACTTCGAGAGCGTGGAGATACTGATGGAGCAAATGTTGTGAAGGAAATTACAGAATCACCGACTCGTGGCCGTGGACATGAGTACCGCATCGCCTTGCGCAAAAGTGACACGTCATCATCACCAGCAACACAAATATCACCAACTGCAGCGTTATCCATGTTTGTCGAAGCAAATTTAACAAGGAGACAGTACGATATAGTGCGTGAGACAAATAAAAAGTTCTATCCTTGCTACACCATCCTCCAAAAAGAAAAACAGCAATGCTATCCAGATCCTGAAAGCATTACCATATCTGAGACCTGTGCTGAAATAAAACTGCAAGCATTGCTGGACCACACAGCTAAGCGATTGTTTCTATATTTAGAGGAAGTGATTTCTACATTATCAGTAGAGGAGTTGTCATCACTTGAACTTATATATAAGTGGGGATGTGATGGATCACAACAAGCTGAATATAAGCAAAAGTTTGAAAACTCAAGCAATACAGATGCTAATATATTTCAGTCAAGTTTGGTCCCTGTTCAATTAGTTTGCAAGCGCAACAATGACCCTAGTTCTGATATGACAAATGCAAATGTCATTTGGCGCAACAACTCTCCATCTTCACACAGATTTTGCAGGCCTATGAGGATAAGATTTATCAAAGAAACTCCCGAAACAACGAAAGAAGAAATTAAGCATTTTGAAGACCAAATTAAAGATTTGAATACTACCAAATTAACAAGTGCTGCAGTCGAAGTTTCTGTCAAACACACCTTATTATTCACAATGATTGATGGTAAGGTATGTAATGCTGCCACAGATACTAAATCTACAATGAGATGTTATCTTTGCAAATTAACTTCAACAGATTTTAACAATCTCGATAAAGTGAGGAGCTCAGAGGTAATCAAGGAAAATTTTAAATTTGGGCTTTCAATTCTTCATGCTAGAATCAGATTCTTCGAAAGCCTTCTTCATGTCGCATATAAGATTCCTGTAGGGAAGTGGCAAATTAGGTCGCAAGCAGAAAAAGACATCGTAAAAACTAAAAAGCAAGAAATCCAAGAAAGGTTTCGAGAAGAACTTGGTCTTTTGGTTGATATTCCAAAAGCTGGTTTTGGCAATACCAATGACGGAAATACGAGTAGGAGATTTTTTGAATCTTCTGCGGAGGCTTCCGCTGTAACTGGTATCAATGAGGAATTAATAAAAAGGTTCGCAACAATTTTGGAAGTCATTTCGAGTGGATATGACATAAATATTGAAAAGTTTTCTTCATATTGTGACAGTACAGCAGAACTTTATGTTAGCTTATACAGCTGGCATCCGATGACACCCACTGTACACAAAGTGCTGATGCACGGGCCACTCATCGTGAAAAACGCTCTGATCCCAATCGGAACTTTGTCTGAAGAAGCAGCAGAAGTTAGGAACAAGCATTTTCGAGATTATAGGGAAAATTATTCGCGAAAGTTTTCCCGTGTAGATTGCAATAGGGATATTCTGTATAGGCTGCTGCTCACTTCAGACCCGTATCTTAGCTCAATTAGGCCTAGACCTAAGAAAAGTTCTAAACCTTTTACCTCTTCCGCAAAAGAAATGTTACTGCCATTTCCCGACAGTGGTGACTCGGACAAGGAAAATAAAGATTAGGAGTACTTACCATACCGTTTTATAGTTGGTTTTTATATATCACTATGTATCACAAATAAAAGATTCTGATTCTGATTCTGATTCTGATTTTTAATGTCTAATAAAATAAAAATGTAAGAATGTGACATATTTTTTCTTTACCTTTTCTCAAACACCTAGATTCCTTTCCAATTGATATTTTGCCATCAACTAGGTTTTGAATCATGATTTTTCAATAAATTAGGCTATATAAGCACCGAAATATTAAAAAAATATTGTTAAATAGTTTTGGCCACGTTTTAGGGTCAAATACCCGTCTGTGCGGCGAAGCAAAAAGTATGGTTATGATTTTGACCGGTATGTATGTATGTGTGTTTGTAGGATGTATGTTCATCTGTTCCCTCATAACTTCTAAACTACTCAACATAATTTGACAAATGTACGCCCTATAAGTAAAGGTTTCATATTAGGTGAACCTTATGCCTGTTCGCTTACCTATATAATTAACTAACTAAAACTTACTTGTCATCTCCCTGGCTCTTCGCTTCTTCTTAGATACTTCTGGGTTTTCTTCCACTTCGGTTTCAACCTCCATTAAAGGCACCTCATCTTCTAAATCTGATGCAGAATGGTGTGGTATATCTGCTACATCTAGACAACTATTGTCAAAATTTTCCGTTTTTAGCTCTGCAAGATAATAAAGGCAGGAGTATAACTCGTTTATATTATTTTAATTTTATATATTTGTTTTATTTCACAACTTTATGTGATTATGGTTTAAAAAAAAGGATGTGTATAAATTCGACACATACAAAATTGTATAGGTGCGTGTATGTTTGTCTACGCATTTCTCCGAAACTATTAGTCAGATCGTGACAATTTTTTTTATTGGCTTACATTTATTTAAATTTAGGGAACAGTGGAAGTTTCAGCAAAATCGGTTTTTTTTTTTTTTTAAATAGGTAAAAGAATTATTATTATTTCGTTTTTTAAGTCTTTATAATTATACATGTTGAGTACATTTTTAAATATTTCTTAAAAAAATTTAAAAAAACATTTTCGGGAGATGTTGGTCGAGGCTTTCGGCCATCAGGCCATTGGCCATTACGACTATCGGCATAATACGACAGTTTTTGTTCTTACAAACATACCAACACTTTGATGTTCCTCTTGTTCCTCAATAATATCATCTAGTCTCTCACAAATAGCTGGTAATTCTTCTTTGATAGCAATGTTTTCTGTTTGACATCCATCAACTATACTTATGTGCACTGTCGGAGATTTAATAAACCTAGTGTAAAACAGCTGATCCTGGTTTATTAAAGGATTGGTCTGTAAAAGATGCATATAGTATTAGGAAAATAAGATGGGTCGTTAACGTTATGCTTTCAATGTTGCACAACAATATGCTTTGGTTTGCTTGGTAGTATAGATGCAGGCCTACCCTGCCACCTCCTTCAGAGGTAGTAGGGTGGCATGGTCTTGAAGGAGAGCGCTACAGTCATGTAGAACATAAAATACTAATCCCCCTGCCACATTCTAGAGATATGCAAATTCGTTTGAAATAATCAACACTTTTACACAACAAGAGAAAATTTACAGTCAAAATAGATCAGATCAGTTGCTCAAGTCTGGCGGATACACCTTCCCGAGGTTGCCCGGGGTAGGGAAATGGTCACAGTGTCCCTTCAGAGGTCTGCTGAGGTTGTCTGAACTGGTAGGTAAAGGTCATGTTGACGGTGTAAGCGAGGGTTAATCAGTTTGTAGTTGGAGCAAGGTGAGTGCAGGCAGGCTAAGGAAGCACTCCCTACAACCGATGACTGCCTCACGAAACAGGTTCCCAACTAAAGAAACAACAGCTACGAAGTACTGTTACAGCAGCTATAACGGGTCATACTACAATTCTATTTTTTTTTGTTCTTCTATCTGCAGTCAGTCTTGATTACTTTAAGCAGATGTGGTTTGGCAGTTGGAGTGTGCTCTCCAGCGAGAGCAACTACTCATAGGTGTAGTAAATAATACATTATGTATCCTACTCATGTGGGTACAGACAGAATGTCTTTTCTCTTGAGACGTTTCAAATTAAAATATGAGAATAAATGGCTGTTGAAGAATACCTTACCTCATAATCCTCATCCATCATCTGAGCGAACAGCTCTTCGGCTTCCAGACATTGTCTCAGTAATCGGTAACATTGCTTTAGTTTAGTGCAGCAGAAGAAACAAGCAAGAATCGGTCTACTGTCTTCAGTTACAAACTGCAATAAAATATAATATTTGTCTTACATTATTTTGTTTTTATGAAGAAAAAACTTCTAAATTTATAAATACATACTAATGCTGCCCAAGCGAACAGATGGTCGTCTGTAAGGCTTTCTTTGCATATCTTACAGAAAAGGCATGAAACCAAAAATCACTCACGATGTTTTCCTTCACCGATGCCAGTGGTTTACATTGTCCCCTAAGACGAACGCGACCCTCTGACCGAAACTTCACAAAGATAGTATGCATCTTATCGAGGAGGCATTATAACCACAAATGTTATTTAGTTATGCTTATTAAAAATATCAACTTACTGGAATATCAGTCAGCTTCTCATATAGTTCATGTAAGTTCGTGTTGACCACAACGTACATGTGAACGTTTTCCACTAAACATATCCTACACATTGGTAGTTTTTCCATCTTTTAACTCAAAACGTGTTATTTTTTTAACGTGTGCTTTTACTTAGCTTAGTTCAACTTGACATTTTATATTATAGTAAAATACTGTTGCGTTGCGTCCAATTAACGAGGGAGGCTTTTGTATTTATTTATTTAAACTTTTCGCACAAAAAAGGTACAAAGGCGGACTCAATGCCTTAGGCATTCTCTACCAGTCAACCAAGGGTGGTGAAGAGATTAGATGGCAGGAGGCAGGATGGAGGCTTTTGTATTATTAATATTCTTATTTTAATCAACAAACATTTTGCGAATAAAAGTTAATTGCGCCGGCGGAGCCGAATAGAGCTAAACTTATTATAATATCTCTCGTAGGTAGTCGAGACAGTTCAGGTAATTATTATTAGTCCACTAATTACTATTATATTCACTAATAGACCACTAAATACTATTATAATCGTTAATACTTCACAAAAAAACATGTACCAAAAGTTTATGAAAAGAAAAGCAAAATACTTTGCTTCCCTCATCCCTGACATTGAGCTGACATCTGACATAATGAATGACATTGACAGATAGAGAAAAATTTAGGCTGCGTTCCGAGTTACGATGTTATCGATTTGAGCGTGTTAACACCCGTTCCGAATAAGCGTTAAGCGTTAGCGCGATAACGCCAACCCATGAAACGTCATAGATGACGTCATGACATGCGCCATCTTGCGATAACGCCGACCATGCCTTTTAATAATATCACCGTAATCGCTGTCAAAAATGTCAGTTGACTGAACTGTCATGTTTGGCAGCGCTGTTGTTTTGAGTCGCATCATACTTTAAACTAACGTAGCTTTTTCTAAATTATGCTTCTAGCTACCGTCGTCGCCACTTAAACAAAGAAGAAAAAGAAAATTCTGATGTTTAGGTATACAAAGAATTATGTAATGTTATAAGTTTAGACGTTGAGCGAGCACTGTAGGCGCGTTCACGACCACGAGCGTTCCGAATTGATGACAGACCTCAGCTGTCATAATCGTAATATTTATATCGGAACGCAAAATATTGATGTCAGCGCTGTGAGCGATTATGGCCTAACTCGGAATGCGGCCTTAATTCTACTAGTTCTACTATTTTTTTGGCATTTTCATGTCCGCATTCCGAATTATAATGTAATTGATTTGAGCGTTCTAACACCCGTTCCGAAAAAGTGTGAGCGCAATAACGATGTCCCGTTAATCGTCTTAGATGATGTCATGACATGTGCCATTTTGCAATTAATAATGCGGACCATGCCTTTATAATAATAACACCATGAGCACTACAGTCAAAAGAGACAGTTGTGGTGGGTTGTTTTGAGTCGCATCTTAGCTATATATTCCTCGGTAGCTCCACTTTTAGAATTTCTAGAATCCAACTGGATCTGTCAATGTCAACTTGTCAAGCAGTAAGCTCTTCAAGTTTTCATTTATTTTTTATGGTGCTAAGGGACTAATTAACGAATTCTTAAGAATTACCTGGACTGTCTGGATTACATACGAGGGATAATAATGATAAGTTGAGCTCTCTCCAACTGCTGCCGTTGTCCAAGACTCCTATTAAATTTTTCACGCAAATTCATGATTTTTGACGCTGTAATGTTCATCAGCAGCAGCAGTAAGATATTTCAATTATTTGAATATAGATAACGATAGTGCCATGCTCTTTCAGAGGTCCAAACATTGCCTGTAGGGCTGGCAGTGGGTGTAGTTTTTAGAGATCTCTTTGGGCTGTGCTCAGGTCTGTCATAATAGGGCACCAAACCAGTGAGCCGTATGTTATAAGTGGTCGGATGACTAGTGTAATTATCCAGTAACTGACCTTAGAGCTGATCCCCCAGTTCTTGTTATGCAAATAAATAACTTAGATTAGGGTAAGGGTAGCCCGCGAAATTCAAATAATGTTCTTATGTTTTTTGCAATTTGCTGGTCAGTATCAGCCGGTATATTCTGTAACAACCTCACCGTGAAAACTTAGGTGAAGTGAACATGATGTTGTGAGCTGTCATTTCACCTGATGCTAGGGATTGATACTATTGACAGCTCACTTCACCTATATTTTCACGGTGAGATTTTTACAGAATAAGTCGGCAGGTTGTATGTTGATCTAAATATGATTCACGGCTGTATCAAATAATAATCATAAAAATCATCAATGCAACTCTAAGTTCTTATTATCCTATCTAATAACTATTTTATGAAATCATGACTGATGATTATAATTCTGTAAAGCCATAATATACTTGTTACGGTCGCGAATCATATTTTAATCAATATACAAACTGATACTGACCTGCAAATTGCAAAAAACGTAACAACCCTTAGGGCCGAGTCACACCGGAATGGCAGCGGCCGGCGCCGGCGACGCCAGCTGTAGAACCACCGACAAGACGCGGCCTCGCGACCTTTTCAAGCGATAGTGGTCTTTTATGTATGTAGATAAAGTTTAAAATTATTTCACACTGAAAGTGCTCGCCGCGTCGCTGCCAGCCGCTGCTATTCCGGTGTGACTCGGCTCTTAGCACATGCCCCAGAGGTGAGCAAGACCTAGTCGCATTAAATTAAACACAAGTAAATCCGTAACACACCCTTTTTATTATTAAAACAAAGCTTCCATTTTATAAGTACAAAAAATTACAAACGAAATTCTAAGATATATTATGTAGTAGGTACCTATTTTAATCGACATTTTTTTAAATGAATTAGACAACTGTTATCGCATTCAGCAAGTTAAGCTAAAAAAAACCCAAGCTAGAATGAAGAGAGTTCGCGATACTTCCGTCTCCGCCGCACTGTGTTCTGCAGACGGAATTTAATTCAGCGTATTGCGTACGTAGCGTCTTTCTAAATTCCACTCTTCCAAAAAAAATGACTGAATTCGGATGACTGAATTTAGGCAAGAGATCAGTCATAACCAGCTTCTTAAAGCTAATATCACACGCTTCACTGTTTATTCATTTTTGTCTTTCACTCGAAGTGAAACGTCTGAACATAAAATGAATCAAAAGTGAAAAATTAACCTACCCAACGATGTTTAATTTCGGATATTTCCCTCGCCTAATAAATGATTGCTAAATGAAAGAAACACAGGCATATATTATTATGAACGTTCATTCCAGAGTAATTTTGTGAACGTAAAATTAAAAAAAAATGAACCGTCTCTCGTGGAGCGTCTGATAGCGGCTTTACAATTAGTAGAAACAAATTAAGTGCTCGATTTTGACGTGTAAAGTTAGGATGACGACAGTTAAAGTGCTACATAATAATAGTGCTGTGTAGTTAAGATTAAGGATGGAACTGTTGGGGTATTTGCGGGTGCTTATTTTCCACGGCCGGTGTCATTGAGCGGCAACGCTGTGGGAATAAAAAAATGCGATTAGAATGAGTCATCACGCCGATCCCCGAAGGATTGGGTAAAGGTGTGCCTATAGTACACGGGTACACCCGCATTTCGGGTTATTCCGTTTATCCACCCCTAAAATCCCTAAGGTGGATACTCGGAAACGTATGTCCGTGAATCCATCCTAGGATTAGTTGGATAAACGGAATTTATAGGCTTATAGTGGTACTACTGGTAAATTATAATTATTTTTGATTGTATGTGAGTCTAACAATACAGAGCTATGTCTGGAAGGGCCTGACCGAGCCATTGTAGCTTTCAGTTGACCTGTCCCGACAGACGGCATGCTTGCATTAGTCATCGTGTAGCTCAACCCTATTTTAGAGCTCAACGACCCGCAGCACAATTTTACCAGATCTGCAGGGCATTTACCATAGGCACTCAGGTAATGACATCATATGCCTAACCTTTTCCAACTCTGTTGGAAATTTGGGATCGGCTTCCAGTCTTACCGGGTGCAGCTGAATACCAGTATTTTACACTGAGCCTATCTGACGTCCACAACACAGTTACTGGGTAACACGATACCCCTTAGTAAGACTGGTTATCAGACTTTCGGGCTTTTGGGGGAGGCTTATGTCCAGCAATGGACGTCTTTAGGCTGAGCTGATGATAATGACACAAGTCGAGCACCCCAATTGTGTAAACAAATGAAAGAAAGTGTTTAGAGTATGCCACCGCGACGCGACTTGAGGAGCTACGGACGGCAACGACGTGCGCGTGTCGCTTGACGTATGTCACATCGCTTGAGGCCGTAAACGGGGTCTTACCTCTCTGTAATCAGCTTCACACATGACTGGGTTCCTCATCTCCACCTTCCTGGGTGGCATCTGGTCCTCGTTGTGCACCAGTTTGTACACCTCCGAATGCCTCAGGTGTTCTAACGAAACGGGAGGCTTTTCGTATTTCATGAAGTTTATCCTGAAATATTAGGGAACGTGTTAGTCTTTTGTTTTTTTAAATTGTGTGAAGGAATACCTGAGGGCCAATTCCCATAGTTTTAAGAACGTTCACATTCGCATGATACGACATACTACGACTTGAATGTGAACGTTTTTTAAGTACGAGAATTGACCTTCTTATCGCCGCCAGCACTCACTTCGCGAATTTGTTTTGTAATCATTCGTTGCACGAGCTTTCGTTAACGTCGATTTAGACCAAACGAGCGAATGCACATTCTATCCCCACTTCTCCAAATTCTCTTTGTGTAAACAGGGTCTCTCTACTAAGGGACTACTCACACTTATTCAGCTCCATTCGCGTTTCGTTGAACTATTTTGGTCACACTTATAAAGTTCTGCTTCTATCAGCTGCGTACAGCGTCGTTAGAATGAGAATAACTGTAATAATAAATAAAATCTATGCAGGAAATATTCAGGTCGCAACAACAACAAGGACTCGAGAACCACCCGTGTACAGCGCTGTTCCGCCGCGTTCGACGCTGAATGCAACGGAACAGCGCTGAACGCGGCAGAACAGCGCTGAACTCCATATAAAGCACTCGCATGATAATAACACATTAAAATTGGTCCTCATTTTATATTTGTTTGCCGCGATAGCTGAATGGATGCGTACGCTTCTCCATACAAAATCGTTGTTTTCTATGGGCATAAGCTGAATAGGGCTGAATAAGTGTGAGTAGTCCCTAAAACGTAAAGAATATCAACAGAAGAATGCTCGAGCTCTTGTTCTGGTTTTATGTTCGTTCGGTCTAAGCCCGATATACCTTTACACGATAAACATTCGAGTAGGAATATGAACCCGCCGTACTCGTGAACGCGTAACAAAACCTCGTGCAGGTTCCCGATTGAATGCTCGCGGTGTGTACGGTCCATTACGTGCTTCGTAGTATTTTTAAGTGGGTACCTAAAACACAGAGCTCGGAGACGCCTCGGCGGCCGCTGTTAGAGTCGGAACCATCAACACCTTACAAACCAAGTGTGTCAGTGGCGGGTACAATTCTGGCAAGTCCTGTGTCACTCGAAAGTTGAACTTGGCAGTAATTGCGCAAGCACGATTATTATTAGTAATGGCGTTCCTAGTCGCTGCTGGCGATTCCGTGCTCTGTGATTTATCTTAAAGGCAGGTCTACATCAGCGCCCGCGCAACGCACGCGCGAGCACGAATCGTGCACGCTACGCGTCTCGAATGGCTATGGACGTGTCACTTTCTAAGCTGGCAGGATCCTTGCATGCGAACCTTAACTTTGTTCGCGTGCAAGGATCCACACTTCCGCAATCGAAGCGCACGCGCACGAACGAACTGTTCGTGTTCGCGAGAGGACATTTAAGTTGCACGTGAACTACTCGCTACCCGCAAGCGAACACGTCCACAGGTGTCCATAGTATGTTCATAAGATGCACCCGAACCGCACTGTTCGTGCGCGCGCGCAGGTATGAACCCGCCTTTACAGACCCGAACTTACACGCTAACTTCATCAGAAAGGGGTCAGTAAAGGGGTGGAGGGGGATAAAAAATCAGAACATAATATGTAGAATAACTACTATTCAATAAATTAAGTATGTATGATTATGAAAAATAAAAAATAAATAATAATAAATAATAAATGAAACATACTGGTGACTGTGAATTAACATCTTGTGGTCAGCAATACAATACTTAGGCTATAGTTCGATCGAGACCGCTGTTCTGCGCCTTAGGAATGTTTGGCGAGGCCAGCAGCGTTGACGAATGAGCGGCGGGACGGGCGGCGTGACCGTTGACGAATGAGCGGCCTGTACTGGCCTTCCCGTCACGCCGCATATATACCTAAGGAACAGCGGTCTCGGTCAAACTATACCCTACATAGGCCTACTTAAATTGATTAATGTTCTGTACATATTAACTAAACAGCCGATTTATTCTGTAAAAAATATCACTGTGAAAATGTACCTATGTGAAGTGAGCTTAATAGTGTCAATCCTTAGTGGAATTACTGCCGCTTAACCTCACTTCACCTAAGTTTCAAGCTCACTTCACCTAAGTTTTCACGGTGGGATTTTTACAGAATAGCAATAAAGGGCTAAATACAGAATATTAGAAATCCATGTTTTGTAACAATGGGTCATGAGTTCATGACAAACAATAACATATTAATAAAAAAAATCAGTTGCATGAAGTTAACCTCGTAATTACGTTACCACTTTTGACAGGAGGGTTTTCATGAAAATTCACGCCAACAGGTGGCGCCACTTTGACAAGAGGTCGTCCATTTCGACAATGAATAATATAAAATTTATAATGACGTTCATCATTCAGTCACGACTAAAGAAGAGGTGTCGTGGGACACCAGCACCCCAATTGTGTAACACACTATTGATAGTGTGTTATGAAATCATTCAGATTGTGATTGATCGTAATCTGAATGATTTTGAAGGATATTGCTAACCCATTGCTTCCTAAATTCGAAAAATTTGTTTGCTCAAAAACGTAAATAACGCAATGAATGTTGTTGAACTGTCAACATTAAAGCCATTGCTGTGTGTGTGTGGACGTCAACGATAGTATCGTCACGTAAGAAAGTATAGAAGCGCTAGAAGCGCATCAGCTGTTGATAGTTCAGTCAATCAATCACAGCAGTTGATGAGAGCTTGAATTTTTTTAAGTTAATTTTCGTTCCATTTTTTTTTAATGCGTATCTTATTTTTTTGTTGAAATGGATATGTTTTTGTGTATGATGTGTACCTAAGTGTATTGGTGTCATTGTGTGAGCAATCATATTTTAATCAACATACAACCTGACACTGACCTGCAAATTGCAAAAACGTAAGAAAATTTGAATTTTGCGGGATATCCTTAGCGCATTCAAGAGGGATCTTTTACTAACATGAATTGGAGCGATTCAATGAAATAGATTGATTCGGAGTTCCATGATAAAAAAAACGATCTTTAAAAACTCTAAGATTTAAATCGTTAGGTTCGCCCTTCCGCGTCATAAGATAAGCGCGTTCCTGTTTCGTTTTGACACTTCTGACACACACAATAACGCAGTGACTTGACATGGAAACGCTAATAATAATGTTTCGGCTCACTCTTCTCGCGTGACTTAGTACAGTGAGGGCAAATCTAGCGATTTAAATCTTTAGTGTAACTCACTTCAACCAATTTGTCATAAGTATCGATCATAGTCTCTCGTAGTCTATGAAAGTCTACTAGGTGACAGTTCGACTCTCTGAAATTATTTGAAATTAGAAAAAAAAACGTTAAGCAAGTAATACATAATTATGCATGCCTGTAAGTCGCACAGAAGTAAGCAATTACCTTGCATGCCATTCACCAATCACAAGTTAACATCACGTTTGTAATCCCCGAAGGATTTGGCAGAGGTGTAGGTACCTATAGTACCCCCACATTTCGCCAGTTATGTTTAACTTCCATGTTATAGGGGCAAAGCCTATTGCCATTAACCGGGCACAAATCTAGACTGTGGGCTGCTACTCAGAAAATTCCTGATAGAAAAACCCAATATAACGTAGCCCTACCTGGAAATCGAACCCAGGACTTGTGCTAAGAAAAGTTGGTTAATTAAAGTTAATAATTTTTAAGGTACTACCTACAACATTCAAGAAACAAAAAGAAAAAAACTAAACTGTCTACATACCTATACTTCCTACAGTAAGACTTGGTATCACCCCATGGCCAGATTTCATTCCAATTGTCAATCTGCGGCGCGCACATGCAAACAAATAGAAAAACAGACACGTAAGCAAGCAAACTATCTAAAATAAGTATAGTCGTTTCAAATTACGAACGCGTCATGTGACTTATGTCATTGACAGGATGAGGGCTATAGTTTTTGTGCTTACTAGTTGGCGCCACTGGCGAGTAAGGTCCTGTCAGTACTTTTATTTGAAATTTTTAGGATTTATGTCCAAGTACTTATCCATAAGTTCATATACCTAATGTTTATTTCATTATCTCCATTTTATAACTTGAAATGTATAGGTAATGTTTCTATAATCGGCAAGCAAGCAAATAGCAGACAAATATTAATCTCCCTTTTAGTTCTATCAAATTAGGTCTAAAATTGTTACATAAAATCTTAATCATAATCTTTACAATAATCTAAAAAGCCCGCGAACAGTGAAGGTTCAGTCAAATTTGACATTTCTGGAAACCTTACTCTACACCAGCGCCTCTAGCGGCGGCGAATACAAGTGCGATAGCCCTCATTGCATTGATTGACGCGCACTCATGAAATGGAACAACTATACCGTGGACATATATACAGAAATTACCGTCAATGGAATGTGGATATTGGAACAGTAGTGAATATTGTGATTATTTTATCGTTAAGACCTTTCGCGCAGCCGTTAGTGACGCGCGACTTCTAGGCAACGCGCGTTACATGAACCGCGCTTATAAAAAACATCGGAACACTGTGGAGGCAACTCTGGCCTCTTTTTTAAAGTGCTCCTATTTCATAACTACGGATTTAAAAAATATAACTATACGTTGATAATTCAGTTTCGTTCAAAAATAGAGCATACTGTGCCTACAGAAGTGTTAAATTATAAAAGGTATTTATGATACTCTGAAGTACCTACAAAATACTCTATACATTTATTCAATAAATGATATAACACGATACATATACATGGACAATACAAATGTTCGTACACAACGGTATATATGACAATAAAACACACCTTCACATAGAACATTAATGTATAGGCTTCCTCATATTCGCTTTAGCACTTTAAAAAAATAAAACTTTGTGTTATTTTTGCCAGAAGATTGGTGGGAGCAATAATAGACTTTTCTCAAACATGCTTGGGAATTCGAGCATTATTTTGACAACCTTCTTTGAGATAAATCGAAATTGCTGTGCTGGTCAAAAACATGTGAATATGCGGCCGGCAATATTCTATGAAAATCCAAACAAATGAACTTTTTGGCGCGCGAGAAACTATCGCTGTCCGTCATTGATTCTGGAATTTATCATTCATTTACTCAGTTTGAATTTCCGCGCATTATTTGAGAAAAGTACTTTATAAGCCTTGGCCGCAACCAGGCATTGATGGAGGATGGACTCACGTATGAGTGCCATGGCTTCGCTTTGGCCCACATTTTCATGATAATCCATCAATGCCCGAGCTGCAGGCCGCGATAGTAATGTACTATTGACGTTTTATGATATTAAACTGTACGGTGCTAACCAATATTACTTTCCTCTATGGTGCTAACGCAATTACGAGGTCGAATACACCATACATAATATTAATTTTACCTATTAATTTTACCTTTTAAAACACTGGGGCAAAATCAATTAAAAGTAAAGAAATCAAGTAACATACGAGTATTTTTTTGATATTTCGTCACACACAGATTCAGTTGTAGCCATGTTTTAACAGCTTACCAAAGAAAAGTTTGCGCTTCGGAAATCGTCGTCTTTCTTCGGAAATACGAACGCGCCAATTTACTAGTTTAATAATATCTGGATTTTTTTGTGTAATATATAAAGAGATTTATGGTAGACGAATTAATTGTGCCATAGTACGTTAAAAATCACAATAATTACAACAATAAGTCTACAAATATCAAACGGACAAAGACGTGGACATATACAATTCTATCTAACATACGTAGGTACATATGATATACATTTACATATTTATACACCAGCATAATAGGTATTATTTTTATGCTTAGGTGGTAAAAGTGGGGTAAGTTCGGCGCTGGGATAATACCGTACGCAGCGCAGAACACATTATTAATTAAGATAGTTAATTGATTCAGGCGTGACTTGACGGAAATCTATTATAAAATACAATAGACGTAGACGCAATATTGTCAGTATTAACAAATATTGCCTCGTTGGTCTCTAGTGGTCGCAAGCACTATTGCTGTGCATTCGGGCCTGGGTTCGAATACGGGCAAAGTGTGGCTTGGTTTTTCAACTGGATTTTTTTAGTAGCAGCCCGGTGTCTAGATTTGTTCCCGGTTTATGACAATAGGGTCGCCCCCTACTACATGGAATTTAAAAATATCTGGCGAAATGTGGGTGTCCCTACAACAGGAGTTCACAACAGTTACCCCTTTGCCTATCCCCTTCGGGGAATACAGGCATGATGTTACGTTAGATAATGTTAAAATATTGCCAAGTAAGCCGGGAATATGTGTTCTTTTTGAATTTGATTCGTACGGTCTTATCCCAGGTCCGAACATACCCCAAATAACAACGATTTTGATGAAAATTAAGCTACTTACCCATCTAAAGATCTTGAAATCTAATAACTATAGTTATACCTACCTACTTAATAACAATGTATTGCTGACCACAATATAATAATGACTAGCCCACAGTTTCTGAAACAGTAGTTACCTAAATCAATTGAACAGGCATGTTGAACCGGAGATGAATCAAAATAATAACAAGTAAATAATAGGATCTTAAATCATGCAACATAAGGGTGAAATCACAGTAACACACATGAGTCATCATTTTTCTGTAGCCACTCTCTCTATCCACAACTTAGAGCAAGAAGTCTATCGATTTTGCCGTATTTTGAGTATTATTTCGATTAACTGTATATATACGTTATAATATAGCGATAACGAGTCACTTGTAAACTTAATCTGCCTAGGCTAGGGGTCAGCTTCCAGTCTAACCGAATGCACCTGAATAACAGTATTTTACTTGAAGCGACTGCCTATCTGACCTCGACAACTCAGTTAGGTACTAGGAAACACGCTACCCCTTAGTAAGCCTGGATCACACTAGTTTGACAGTCACTTGTAAAGCAGTGCTATTCTGTAACCATGTCACCGTGAAAACTTAGGTGAAGTGAGCTGTCAGTCCACCCGATGTTTGGAATAGACACTATTTGCAGCTCACTTCACGCTCACTTCACTTAAGTTTTCACGGTGAGATTTTAACAGAATAGACCGGTTGCTGGCAGCCATTTTGTTTGAACCCAGTTTTTAGCTCAAAACTGTGGTCAGACAAAAAGTTTGCACACGCGAAAGAGATAGAAATAACAATATTTCTATCTCGTTTATTGTTACTAAGTACTGCATCTTTTAAGATTACTTAATAAAGTAAAAATCTTGCCGTGAAATCTTATGTGAAGTCAATAGTGTCAATCTCTAGCGTCACGTGGAATGACAGCTCACTTCTCTTTATTTTTCACGGAGAGATTTTTACAGAATAACACTGCTGATCTCACAACTTTAAATATTGAGCGACTTGTCTACTGATATACGCTGTCAATGCGAATGAGTGGGAATGACGTCTCTAAGTGACCTAGAGCGATAGAAATATTTCGCGCTTTATTCATTAAGTTCTCTGCAAGTGCTGTTAAGTCACGTACTTGCTTACAATACCTATATTGTGCCTTTTTTTGTGTATCTTTTAGTGAGTAATTTATAAGTACCTCAAGAAAAATGCTGATCCATCCCTGTTAGTGTTATTTGATCTTTCAACACAATATTTACTAAGCGACTCTAGTTATTTGCGACATTTTTCACCTTCGCAATGTCTTTAGCAACGTTGCCAGACATTATTTGCCTCATTGACGCGCCGGCGACGTTGCCAACCATTGCGAAATGAAGAAGACCTTGCCAAATAATCTTCATTGTTTTAGTAGTAGAAAAACTATTTAGATATATATTACTAACTGGCTTTTCTCCGCTAGTCAACCTAGCTTTACCACATCAATAACCATTAAATTTAAACGTCTTTTCAAACTATGCCAAGAATCATAGAGAAAAGTGTTGACTTATTTATCAGTCGCTTAGAAAATAACATGTTTTAAATAATACAAGACCCTCAAACCTTTCTGTGAAATGACAGATTGAAAAAAATACGTACTTATTCAGTAGGCTGCACTAGTCGGTAATAATCTCACCGTGAAAATTAGGTGAAGTGAGGTTGAAGTGAGCTGTCAATAGCGTCAATCTCACTTAACCTAAGTTTTCACGGTGAGATTTTAACAGAAGAGACTTAGTCATTAAACCCTGGGCCTTGTTTGGGGACACCTGCATCAAAATTTCAACTTATAAGTATTTGAGATTGAAGGAGCAACTGAGATTCATACTTCGGATAGACAATTCTTCATTTCACAGAAAAAATTGATGAGCCTAAAAGTGAAAAAAAAAATGTAATGATAATGTCAAACCTGGTGTCATGAACTCGATCGCTTTGGAACCTAAAATGATACACAACATGTTTATAAATGATACAAAAATAAAATCCTCTTAGCTCTAGAGGACGGTATACACACGCTAGTAAACTGTGCGAGTAGCTTGCATGCCATCCAGCCGGCTTCTAATCTAACCCGATGCAGCTGACAAAGATCGACAGCCTATCTGACCTCCACAACCCAGTAACTAGGTAATACGATAACCCTTTGTAAGACTGGTTGTCAGACTTTCGGGTTTCCCACTACTACGTAACGACTGTGAAAGATCAGGTAGCATGCCCTTGCGACATTATTTATGCATTCAAGTTACTTGGTGCAAGTTACTATTGCCTGTGTATTCCTAGCTTAAAGGTCGGCTATAGGAAATCGTGTTATAAGTTTTGGATAAGTTTATATGTATAGAAAACAAAAAAAACTGGTTTTCTGAGGCCGTCCGCTGCGTTAAGAGGGTGCACGGAGCGGGAGCCCGCGCGGCATGCTGTTTTCTATGGGCGATGGGAGACCCGCCTCACGTAGCTGCTCTAAGGATGATAATAGAAAACAGCATGCCGCGCGGGCGCCCGCGCAGTGCACCCGCTTAACGGAGCGTATGGCGTGAAGAGTTTCACCAGTCAGTGAACAAATCGGATTGAGGATAAACATAAAAAAATATGTGGGTTCACTGTTCTTTGTTACCTTTATTTAAGTTAAGCTATATTATTTTAATACTTCAGTGCTTTTTGCACGTTTTTTGTGTTTTTTTTGTTTGTAACTATTATGTTTATCTTTAATTTTTTCGCTGACTAGTGAAACTTTTCCTGTAGCCAGATGTTTTATTTTCATACCACTACTTTGAGTTTTCTATTTAAACTTATCAAAACCCATAACACGACTTCGTATAGCCATAGCCATAACCTTTAATTAATCAAATTAAAAATATTAAAAACATCCGAGATAATGCTTAAAAGATCTCTTTGAACAGGGACCGAAACCGGTATAACCAATACGGGTATTTTTCAGTCATAAAATTTATACCTGTTACCGAATTAAAAATTACCTCTATCTTACACGTGCCGTCGGCATTAGTCAAAGGCCGCGCATCGCCTGTGTGTGTAACCGGTATTAAAACGGTAACCTAAAAGAGGTAACTTATTTCTTCTTCTTGGGTTACCCAGATAGCGGTAACCTTAGTCGTAGAAGTAATCAAAATTCTTCGATACCTGTACCGTAATTTATAAAGGTTTTCGGTCTCTGTTTAAAATGCCAAATTCATGAATGTATGAATTTCTTTTCTACATGAGATCGATCAATTTTTAGGCGCAGAGCTGCGATTGGGGCCTCGATAATGAATAAAAACTTAACAATAACCAACATTATAAACTATAGGTACCCAATGGCCTTTCCCTTGATCACTTCAGACTGTTTCTCGAACATTTCCTTGATCATCTGCTCGTCGTACACGTCTTGTTGTTGCCTCCACCTGCGCCCTCCAGGAAGGACAACAGCCCTGGCCTCATCAGGGTCCAGGGGTCCAAACATCCTCTGCGGTTTGGCGACGGCGACCCGGGGCGTTGGGTGATGTTGAAGTAAACGCGATTCGTGTTCTATTCTTTCCTGCTCCTAGATTTTTGTGGATGTATTTTACGTAAAGGTTAGGTTTTGAGAGGATTAGGTACCTACTCATGTGACAGTGATGAAAATATTGTTTTACGCCTGTTTTAAATTGTAATTAGAAACGTATAAAAGCTTAATACAATTTTTATTAAAGCGAGAAAATAAAATAAAAAATGCACGCAAAAATTGGCTTATTCCACTAATCCCCCCTGAGAGAATCCCCCTCAGGGGGGAAAACTGGATACGCAAAAATTGTGTTTAGAACGTGGAGGTATGAATCAAATATAGTGGAAGAAGTCGCACATTTTGTGCGTAAACTTAAAACAATAGAGGATCAAAGTAAATTAGCTGGAGAAACTTCTAAGACATGACGGTTATCGTGCTAATCATCATCATCTGTCCTCCTTTTCCTTTTAAAAGAAAGGAAAGAGAAGAAATTTGTTTTTTCGGCACAAACATAAAATACACACTTTTAACAATATTGGGGTCGGCTTCCAACCCAACCAGATGTTGCTGAATAACAGCTTAGTATTATACACGGAGCAACTGCCTGATCTCCACAACTCAGTTAATAGTTAAAACGATACCCGTTGGTAAGACTGGTTGTCAGACTTTCGTGCTTCTGACTACCCGTAACGACAATCAAAGATGTCCAAATGACAGCCGAGAAATCAGTTCATTTTTTATATTTTTACTCTCAAGTACTGTCAAGCATTCTACACTACAAAATTCATACAGTTTTTTTTTACTATCAACTAGCTTACGTCACATCAATACCCATCGTGTCTGCTAAGTTTCAACAAGAATGCTCAAAGCTGACTATTAGTAACTCTTCATTATTTTGAAAGCATTACGTAGCTTCTTTTATAATTCCGAGTCTGAGGAAAAATATACTATATCTACTGCTAGCAGCCTAATACGTTGCTAATACTGCTATGACACAGGTCTCCTCTGTGAAGGAGAGCAGGCCTTAGGCCTTGTACACAAAACTGCGTTGCGACGTCGCGTCGCCAAAATCTATGACGGCCCCTAAGATTTTCGAAATTCCCAAAGCTTCTGCGTTGCGAATTCGCGCCGATTCGCAGTTTTGTGTATATCCACCACGCGGGCCGAGTGAGGGTTGGTAGATGTCACTAGTCTTCGAAATTTTGGTTCTAGAACATGTGCCGGTTTCCTCACGATGCCGATGTCCCAGTATTGGGTACATAATAATTATTATACTGATTATGTTAAGATGATTATTTAAAAAAAATACACCAACCTTCCTCTGTTTTTCGTTTCTATATTCTTCCTCCGTCATGAGAGGTGTCATTCTCATGTTCTCCTGTTCCTGCTGCTGCCCCATCTCCATTTGTTCATGAACTTCTTCTATCGTAACCTTATTAGCTTCGTTCTTCTGTGCTTCTTGTTGCGCTGCTTCTGTAGCTTCATTTACTTCTTGTATGGTTGGCATTTCTTCCTGGGCTGGAGATTAAATAAAAGCAATTTTACTGTAATTTATAAAATGGGATATCGGAATCACATTTACAGGTATGTCATAAAAAAAAGACAGATGGAGTCGACATTTCCTTTATGAGAAGAAATCGCGAAACAAACTCAGGGGTCAAAGTCTATTTTAAAGTCCAGACATAATCTTGGTCAGATCATGTGAAGACTACGCAAGAGTAAGTTATCTGAGATGGTCCTTTGAGCACAAACCGAAACACATAGATTTGAGTGGACCTGTCCAGTCTAAGCGACGCTTCACTCCTTCTCGAGCTGTCAATCCAGGGATTGACACTATTGACAGCTCACTTCAACTAGTTTTCACGGTGAGCTATATAGAGAATAGACCGGTTCGTGTTATGTAAGCTTAATTAAATAAGAAGGGAAACGAAACAAACCTTCTTGCTGGTAGCTCTCTTGCGGCACTTGCTCGTGAGACTCCTGAAAATAAAATGATAGATAGGTAGTTATGCGTAGCCAACCGGAGAAGGGCGGACAACGCACTTTTCCAGCCCCCCTAAATAGCTCCAGGGGCGTTGGAACCGGGAACGTCCGTCACCTCCCATACATCAGGACCCGAGGTGACGGCGCGTAGTGTTCCACGCACGCCCCCCTCTTATACGTCGCCACTCCTCTCCCCGACCCGAGGACGCCCGCTTATGCGGGCCGGCACCAGTCGGGGGTTGCGGAAGCTTCGTACGTTCCCGCGACCCCCGGCTTAGGTGTGGGATGGAACACCGGGGTGGTTTTTAGTCAGTAAGAGTCTGAACCCCGGAACAAAAAAAAAGGAACTGTGTGACCAACCGCTACATCCAAGTTGGTCGCAGTGACCTACTTGGCTAATTAGTATTTATAGTACCTACACCGATAAGGGAATTATTTGAGGCTCACAAAAAGAGCCACAATTATTATATAAAAGTGTTCATGGGTTTGATTGAATACATGCCCAAATAAAATACCTGATGAGTCATCTTGCTGAGTTGCTGCGTGACTAGCTCGAGCGACTGCTGGATGACCTCTGGGATCTGCGCCAGCGCGGCCAGCTGCGCGCGCATCTGAGCCAGCTGCTGCTCCAGGCTGGCGTTAGGATCTGGAAAGAAACATCAATAAAATATTTTGAAATTGCCTAAAATTAATCTATTTTGTAATCATATTAATACGAAATAGGCAAGTACTGCCATGTTTGTAACAGCTCTGTATTCAATCTCATCAACACGTCTTTGTAGTTCCGAAAATGACGAGACGATGGCACCATGCTAGTTCATACTACCTAAAGTTGGATGTTCCCTTTAATACATCAAAAGGTTGTCTGTATTACTTTTAGCGATAAAACCGCCCATTGTGTCACCCTATGTAAAATTTCTACATTATTTCTGTAATGTAAGGTGTACGTATGAGTATTCTAATCTTTTCTATGATTTCCGATGCGGATGTCTTTCTTTGGAAAGTTATAGTTGCTTGTTCACTTCGGTGCAGATTCATGATCATATACCTAGCATGATCATATTCCAACTATGTTGGGGTCGGTTTACAGTCTAGCCGGATGCAGCTGAATGTTAGTATTTTACATGGAGCCACTGCCTATCTGACCTAAACCCAGTTACTGGGTAACACGTAGGTAACTCCTTGGTAACAGTGGTTGTCAGTCTTTCGGGCTTCTGATGACCCGTAACGACAGTCAAAATCTACGAATGATAGCCGGCGCCAACGGTATGGAATGGATGGACTGTTACTTTCCCTCGACCTGTGCGGCTGTTGTTAAACAAAAAAGATTCTTAGTTAATTTATTTTGTACTCACCAACCATCTTCTGTACGCTCTTTACTAACTGCTCAGCCATGTTATTCTCCAAATCTTCTTCCGTTTCTTGTTTCTCCTCTTCTTGCACTACTTCTTGTTCTTCTTCACCTTCTGGTATGGGTTCAGCTTCTAGTGCCTGCTCTTCTGTTACTGGTGGAGGCGTAGGTTCTATTGGTGGCGGTAAAGGTATACCTAAGGAAGAACAAATTGTTTAATAAGTATGACTATAATTTTTTGAAGCGTTTCGAATACTTCATTGCCTCTGGCTTATAGTGCCGGATTGGTTCCTTGCCTAGGCATTTCCCAATTATATTGCGGTCGGCTTAACCCAGTCGTATCGTCTTATATGTATACATATATATTACATGAAGCGACTGCCTATCTGACCTCCACAACCAAGACTACCGCGCTTCTGACTACCCGTAAGACTACTCTCGAAGGAACGGGGATGTGCTTTCTGAGGTACGGAGGCGTCACTAATATAACATAAATTGTATTGCTTCATACACTTTTAAATTGTAGACGTGGTTTTCACGGTATGTTGTCCAACTCAAGTTTTGAGTATGAATGAGAAGGGATTTATAGAGTAGAGGAAGACCAAAGAAAGGATGGACGAACTGTGTAAAAGATGAAATGGCTAAAAAGGGGGTGACGACCGAGATGGTGACGGTTAGAGAACTACGGAAGAAGAAGACATGAATGTTGCGCCGACCGCAAATAAATTGTGATATAGGCTAACCCACCGGTATCTTCAAGATCAGGAACCTCGCTCTCCTTCAATGGGTCAACGGCTTCCAAGAACTCGGGTACCTCAGGTATAAGTATAGGTTCTTCAGGTTCCACTGGTGGTAGTGAAGATTCTATCACAGCCCTCTCTTCCCAAGGTAAGGGACCTGTCTCGAAGTCCTGTGGAGAAGTGATGGAGAATGTGATGGTGGAGAATATACAGTTGACCTAATGTAAAACTCAAGATGGGAAACGTTTTGAAGTATATTTTTACAAAGATGTTAATTTAGTTCGAAGCCTCACAGAAGGTTCGCTTAGTGCTTCCTGAGTGTTAGGTGACATGCTCTAGCGAACCATTTCATGGCTTCACTATTGCAGAGGCCACATTGATGCTTGGTATCACGCTGCATGACTATTATTTGGCACTCGTCTTGTTCGAGCTAATCTACTCACCAAGCGTGACACCAAGTAAAGCTTGTACCTATGTGGCTTTGGCTATCAATATTGATTCCAAATCAAAATCTACATTGCTGACAAGTGATGGCGTATTATTTATTAAGCAAAATTGCTATTTTTGTAGTCGATTGATGTACCTAGTTTAAAAAATAGCAATTTTGCCTGTAAAGTCGTTTAGAATGACGATTTGACCAATAATATAATAATGTTAGACATAAAAAGATCATCAATGTGTCTTGGACAATCACAAATGCTATAAACAAGTATTTTGAATCATAAATAAATAAAATTGATGACAAATAAATGAATATTTTTCAATGCCGAAGTGAATAATGACTTTGATATTTTAAATTGTTTCAAAATAACAACGCTCATGAATATTTGGCCAAAATATATACAGAAAATAAATCCCTGAGACTATAACTGAAAATATTCATTTATTTATTTTCCCAATAAAATCATCAACATCAACTTAAATTATATTAAACTTAAAAGCAGTAAATAAAATAAATTATAATCGACAGAAAAGTCCAAGATTTTAAAAAGATTCATAAAGTTAAAATATATTTAACATTTCAGTAGTAGAAAAACATTCCCAATAAAACATTGATTATAAAATAATAATTTAAAAGCAAATAAACAATCCTGAGTTAAATTCAAATAAATTGTGCATCAGAAAAATAACTAAGTAATTCATAAAGTGAACAAAATGGTGATGCTATACCTCTGGCTTATAGTCAGGTGCGACTTTAGGCTTGGCTTGTTTCACTATTTTCACTTTATAAGGTTCCTGAAAATAAAAACAATCATTAGAATACCTAAACCACTAAGCTTTGATCAAAAGAGAGAAATCAAGATTCTTAAGGCAACTAACTGAGTTTGGATATAACGAAAGCCTTTTATCAGTTTCCTATAAATTCATAGACGATGCAGTCATACCACATAATAAGAATAATGTAAAAATTGAGGACAGCTATTCTACTTAAACTAGAAAATAATTATACCCATGTAAGAAATATAATAACGAAGATAATTAAGCCAATTAAGAAGTAGACGGCACTCATAACTAAAAACCTATTTAAAATTCGCAAATTCGAAATGAAAAAACTCACTATTTAGAAATCTATGTCGATATCGACCACCCGCTAGACAAACCGAACAAAAACTGAATATTACATTTCCATCTTTGCCAGTAGTCTTTCATTGAATTTATGCCAGAAATTCTGAATGTCAAATCGGAAGAAATATATCGATTGTCAATAAGGAAGCTGGTATAAATAGATTTGTAAGTTCTGCAGTACTTGGCCGTGATATGGATGAAAATATCGATTATGTGACGGATGAAATAGCTCAGCCTTTTAAACTATCAAATAAATTACAGTTATTTTACATGCTCTGACAGCAGCAACCCAAAAGCAATCTTATTGTTACGATAATAAAGATCACTGTAATTTTGACAGACTTGTCAGTGGCAGCAGCCCAGCCGCAACCTTATTGTTACGAGATCAAGATCACTGTGATTTGGACCGTGATGCAAAATCGAAGGTAAAATAAATGAAAGGACTATAGATTAAAGCCATGTGCTGTCATTTAAAAACGTTCTAGCTAATAACGATATATGTGCTTTGTCCTACAATGTTTTGGATGCTTTGTTAGTTCCGCTTTGCATATATTATAATACCTTCCCTACTGACTAAAGACGAGTCAGTTCAGAGATTTTTGCATTCATTATTAAAGGAATGGACCGTTGATGAATGCATGAGTGAGTAAAAGAGCTGATTGCTAAGGTAAAAGTGAGACAGATGACATGGAAGATATAAAAAAGGTAGGTAGAATGTTAGTTGCTTATGAACGACAAACCGAAAAACGTGAAGAAGGAATTTTTACCTACACCTAATGTTGTTTTATGTTTTACCAGAATACAAACTCATTCCCTGAACATTCGTGGGTGTGCGCACGACAATTATCCAAAGTTTCATTAATGGTTTTGGAACGCATACGGGGAAACCGTATGCGTTCCACAATGATGTATTTTTAAATACAGAAAGAAAGAAAATATATTTATTTTTAAACATGACGCAAAGAAGGAAGAAAAGAAGATATTTTTATTCAGTTGATTAGTAAACTCACCACAAATTCTTCATCTTCAGTCCACCCTTGATACCCGAACTTCGCTTTCGGCACCGCTCTCTTCGGCTTCTGCAGGAAAGTCGTCCACTTCTTCTCTTCTTTCTTACGCTCTTCCTCTTTTTGCCTTAACATTTCTTCGTTTAGTGCTTTAATGACTTCTGAATCCTTAAGGCAACCAATTGACGGTTTGATCGGCAGTGATTCTGCAGTTGGATCGTCGGTGCGATGCATATGTGAGTTCAACACCCTCGCTAGGCTAATTTAATGGGAAATATGTCTGTATTAGAGTTCTGTTTTGGTAGTTTGGTGATGAACACATCATCATTATTCTAATAATTTTAAACGTGACGATATTATCGTGGATATATCCACGTCCATGTCACGGCAGCACGATAAAACAGGGAAGTCAAATGTATAGAAATGATTATATGAAGACGTTTTTAAATTTCCGTTCACGATAACGTTATAACATACACGTATTTTCATACGTTTTATGGACGTGGATGTCCACGATAAGATCATCATGGTAGAAATTATAAAAGCACATAATATGCTGCGGTCGACTTCCAGTCTAACCGTATAAATTCAGACCAATATTTTTTATGGAGCGACTGGTTATCAGACTTCCACAACCTAGTTACTGGGTATCACTATACTTTTTGATAAGTCTGGCTGTTAGACTTTCGGGCTTCTGGCTACCCGTAGTGACAGTCGAGTACTGTATCTTAATGTAAGTAATGATATAAGTTCCGATTACCCCATGACGTGTGCCTCTCTTAACATATCGTCTTCTCCTGATATTATTGGTTTTATCTCTTCTTCCGGAATGCCAGGTTTACCAAGCAGTTCTGCAGAAAAAGAATTAAAGGTTTTTATTTTTACAAAAAAAATTATCATAAGTAATTTATTAAATTAGGCTGCAAATCAGTAAGCTGAGTGACTCAGCGTCCAGCGCTCGGCGTGACATAACGTCGTGTTCGGGTTCCTGACATAAGTCAGTCGTCATCCTGAGGATGTGTCGTTGAGAGGTGAAACACGTGTCGATTTCTTACCGGGTTTTTTAAGACTCTTTATCTATATTTAGTAACCCATTCCGCTTAGCTATTCCTGGTTAAGCGGAATCGGTTACTTTATAATCTACGTCTATTGTATTTTATAATGGATTTCCGCCATGTCACGCCTGAATCAATTAACTACCTGGACTTATCTATATCTATACTTATAATAAATCTGTAGAAGTGAAAATTCTGTACATTGAAAATATAAAAAAAATAAATGGCAGGGGGTGTTACTAGACCGACACCGAACCCAAAAGTGTGATTAAATTTTTTTTTGTCTGTCTGTCTGTCTGTCTGTCTGTCTGTTTGTTCAGGTATCACGCAAAAACTACCGGTTCGATTACGATGAAACTTGGTATAATTATTCTTTAATATCCTGGGCACCACACTGGGTACTTTTTATCCCGGAAAAGTATCCTACCCTACGGTTAGGGGGTGTCAAAGTTTGTATGGAAGAATTTTAACGCGCTGTCCGATTAACTCGAAACTCAATATTTATACTTAAACCCAAAAATTAAGAATAACGTGTAACAGGATTTTTCGAAATTCAACCCCTAAGGGGGTAAAATAAGGGATGAAAGTTTGTATGAAAAATCTTATTCCTTGAGGTAATAAACATGAAACTTCGCACGAATAGTTATCTAAATAAATTATAAAGTTTGTAGTTTTTTGTTTTTCTAAATTACCCCCTAAAGGGGGATTGGGGGGTGTCAGTGTTTGTATGGAAGAATTTTAACGCGCTGTCCGATTAACTCGAAACTCAATATTTATACTTAAAACCCATGGGGATGTATGGGGTAATTTCCGACACTCACGCGGGCGAAGCCGCGGGCAGCAGCTAGTAGTTAATATAATTCTGAAATGGCCAACCCGTCTTCAGCGAGCGTGGTGATTAATGCTCCGAAGAGGCCTTTGCCCTGCAGTGGGACAATAATAGGCTGGTACTATTAAATATAAGATTAATCAGAACGAATACTTACTGGCAATTTCAGGGTCCATCACAGGCTCTTCCAGGCCATCTACAATTCCTCGTGTAGTGCCGATTTGTTCTCCTGTGTCTGTCAAGTATGGAGATAGTCGTGGATCTCGGGTGACAGTAGGGGGCTCCTACAAGCAAAGAGCATGTGTAAGCTGTAAAATATTCTACACAAACTCCACAACATCTCGTATGTCTTTTCGGCCATCTCGTTTTTCTAAAATGACAAAGATATTTGTTGAATTTGAACTGAATTATACTCACTTGAATATATACATTACTTGTATCGTAATACTGTCCATCACCACCACGTTTCTGTATATTCTCCGGGTCAAATACTACAGGTCTGAACCCAAGCAGAGCATCAGGTTTTTCTTCCTTTGTCTCCACTTGGTCTATTCTTGCTGGTTCTGGCTTTACTTCTACAGGCATTTCAGGAATAACTGCTTTAGGAGGTGGTGACCTTGGTCTTGGTTTCACATCGGGTTGTGATACATAAGGCATGTCTTCTGGTAAAGTTTCTTTTCGCTCAGCAACAACAATTGTGTCTCCTGCATTTTCGACTTCAACAATTTTTACCTCACTTTCAAATTTTACTGTCTTTTCTTTATGTTTTGATTCCTGTTCAATTATTGGTCCAAGTTCATGCTTGACCTCAATTTCTATACTTGCTTTTCTAGATTCTTTTTCTTCCACTTCAGTAACAATCCCTGTGTTTTCAGACTCTTCTAAGTTTGTGTTATTTGTTTCACCATTTTCAAGAGACGCTAGAGCATTACATTTTTCTATAATTTCTTCAATTTTCGTATCAATTTCTTCAAAACCATTTTGTATTGAACCTTTTCTGACCTCTCTAGTTATCTTCTCTTCTCTAAATTCCTGTATTTTTACTTCTTTCTTTGTGTCTATTCCTACTTCTTCTTTATATTCTTCTATACTCTTAATAGTTTCATCTATCGCTGACGCTAGTAGTGTTGATTTTCTCTCGATTTCTCTGATCTCCTCCTGATTATATTGAATCGATTAATACTTATTTAGATAAGAAATTGAATCACGCAGTAATGGTTTAAAAAATCTGATGAAACGGGCACTGTGACTGCATGTTTGTATGATTGTATGTGTATAGTCGCTTTAGAGCTCATTCTTATTCATGGAAAACAGCCGATTTATTCTGTTATCTCACCGTGAGAAGTTTGTTGAAGTGAGCTGTCATTCCACCTGATGCTAGGAATTGACACTTTTGACACCTCACTTCACCTAAGTTTTCACGGTGAAATTTTTACAGAATACATCGGGTATTTGTTTGTTATGGATGCATATTTCTAGAAATACGAAAGAATGAACCAACCAAAAACCATGGCCTTTATCGAATGCTGTGAAATGTAAAAAAATAAACATAATTATCATTAATATCTTATTGCTTTTAGGATGATCTGGACTGCTTAAAGGAATGGCATGCAATCGCAGTAGACCGGGAAAAATGGAAAGAGGGAAGGGATGCCTTTGCTTTACAGTACGACAATGAAGGTTTATAAATATTAATAAAAAAAAAATCTCTTTGACATATCTCGGGACGCTGGGGTTCCGTATCTTTACGAAAGCGTACGAGGGGCCGAAACAAACTCGCGAAGGCCCGTTCAACGTTTTTTATTAAATGAGGCACCGACCGGCGATTATGCCTGTATGCACTATACAAGTACCAAGGACATCCCCCGGTTGGTGTAGGACGATAGCAGAAATTAAAAAAAAAAAAAATAGTGGTCTATGGGTTTGGGTGAACTGGTTACCTAGAACTATGGAAGGACTATGGCTCCTGCCTGATCAATGTTTTATTTAAATACACGGATAACATGGCAGGAGGTGCTTTGCACACTCAATCTTTCTTTCTTTCAATCATGGGCCCCCGAAAACTATCGCTAGCACATGGTGCAACAAGGGGGCAACATATCCTGAGGTGTTTGAGGAGTGGAGAGATTAATGTTAATTCGGCAATCAACAGTTTTTGCGGCAGACGCTAATGATATAATGTTTCTTACAATGTTACTCAACATATTCTCATCATAAATACCTTCGAATATTCTGGTTTATCAGCACCGCCAAACAATCCCGGTTTTCTATAAACCGGGAACCGAACCCTACCCGCACCGCCCTTTAAACCGGGCTTACTATAAACCGGTCTAACTTTACCCGCACCACCGTTTAACACAGGTTTTGTATAGACTGGAGTCTGAGGCTGTTCTGTAGTCGGAGTGGGTAAAGGAGGATCGTATAGTACGCTTTCGAAAGTCGTTTCAATGTGAGGAACTAGATGCTTTTTGACTATATGTGGGTCTTCGTCTTCGGGACTTAGAGTACCATCTCTTGGTACTGGAGTACCACTTCTACTTTTAGGTAACGGCATAGATAATTTGAACATATATTCGTCGGTTAAAGGTGTAGGAGGGACTGTGGATGGCGTGGGAGTATTAATAGTGCTAGGAGGACTTGAAAGCTGCCTTTCCAAATCGGTCTTTAGAGATAACTTACTATCTTGGGATTTAGCTATAATTGATGATCCTTGGAGTTGAGCTTCGGATGATTTACTTAATGACTCAACTTGATGTGATACAGCCATTTCTTTTTTAACCGAAGATGCTGCGTTCTGCGAAGATACTTGGCTAGTTTGAGAGACATCGGCTATAGATTCTCTCTTTGTTATTTGAGAGGAGATATCTACTACTGAATCTCTTTTTGCTTGAGATGTAGCACCAATATCTGAAGTGACAGACATGTGGCTAGCTTGCGATAGATCTACGATTGAGTCTTTCTTTGCTTCGGACTGACCAATTTGAGTACTAACGTAGGATTTCTCCGACAATTCTTTTGACGCGTCAATTGTGACTTGGTCTCCAACTTGAACTTTGCTAACAGCAGTTTTAGAAATTAATTCCGATATATCCTCAACTTCAATGATTTCGGGTGATAAGTTAGCGTCGATTTCAACTCTTTTTACTATTTTTAGGGCAGCAGACTCTTCGTGAACGGGCTTCTGTTCTTTGGGTTTTATCTTTATAGTTTTTGTTATTTCTACTACTTCTATTGGCTTTGGTTCGATGACTTCAGGTTTAGTTTCGAGAACTTTTTCTACAGCTCTCTCTTCTTCTACAATGGCAACGGTTTCTTTTTTAGTTTCAAAATCGGTAAACTCACTCTTTGATTCTTGCACGCGTACTTCTGCCGATTCCGCAACATAAAGCGATTCATTGATATCCATAGCAACTTTTTCAAGTTTTTCAATTTTCTTTTCTTTAATTTCTATAATAGGCTCCACAATCTCCTTTATTTCTTGGACCACAACGTCTTGAATATCAGTAGATTGTATTGCAGTTTCTTTTTTTAATTCTTCTTGTACTAATGCTTTAGTGTCATGCAACACCTCTTCAATCTTTTGTACAGTAGCAGCGCTTTCAGCTGTAACTGTGGCTAGTTTGTGAGTCTCTTCAACAATCTTAGCGGTTTCTAATTCTTTGATAGCGCTTTCAATCGCTACGTTTTCAGCGCTTATTGTTTCTATAGTTTCCACTGCTGTGTTGATTTCTTCAGCACTTTCTACTGAAGATGTTTCGGATAAATCAGCTACATATTCTTCAAATATGGCATCCTTATTAGTATAGACATGTGACTCTACTATAGCTATATAAGTTTGCTTTGGTGTTTTAGGCTTTTTGTATTTAGTTTCTGGTTTTGTTTCAACGAAACTCTTCTTTTCCATAGTTTCTGAGGAAGAGAACTCTCTTTTAGACATTTCACTTCTTTCCATCGAAGTTCTTCGGCTGTCTACTTTGTCTAACCATTCTAATGGATCATTCTCTTTCATAACTTCTTCTTCGATCTTGCTTCTGCTTCTGGATCTTCTCCTAACATCTTCCACCGCAACAGTTTCGAACTCTGATATGACAGCGTCCAGCTTTTGAGTCATATCAGGTGTAAGTCTCTTGTCTGAACGTTGAGCCATCTGGGCTCCTGTTACCGCCTTTTCAATCTTTTGTTCTTGTTTTGCCTCGAACTTTTCAACTTTTACTTCCTGTTTCACTTCTTTTACAGGTCTTACTACTTCTCTCTTTTCCGTCTCTTGGACGAACTTAACTTTCATATCTTTTTCAGTTTTTTGAGAAACTGATTTCACTTCTTGTCTCTTTTCTACTGGAACAGGAGTTACAAGTTGCCTTCTTTCCTGTTTGCTCTCTGCTACTTTCATTGTTGCTTCTTGTCTCTTTTCTACCTTCTCAATTACTTCTTGTGAACTCTTTCTCACCTTCGAGTCTCCGCTTTCATGCGTACGAGTTTCACTCACAGAAGACCGTTCTAATCGGTTGAAGGCAGGTTGACTTAGTAGGAATCTAGATAAAGCTACCATCACATCAGTGAGATGTAAGAAAAAGGTTCTTAAAAGCAGGTCGTAATGGTAGGAAGAATGTACTGAGCCTCGAATATTAGGAATAGTTTGTAAGCCCATAGTGTAAGTTCTCTGCTCAGCAGAACTTTTTTCACCTTTAACGCTAGAAGCTGCAATTTTCGCAGCCTTTCTGAATTTGGCTAAAGATTCTCGTCTTCTTGATTGTTCTCTAATTTTTTCTTGTTCATATTCTTCTGAAATGACAGATCTGTGTATGTCTTCACCATCTTTGGTAACCTTTTCCGATATTTCAGATTCTTTGAATTTTTTTCTTTCTATTTTCTGTGAACCATCTTCTTGTGTTTCAATTCTTTCTTCTCTACTCATTTTTCTTTCAGAATATTCTTTGCTTTCAGTTTTATCAATGACTTCTGATGATTCTTGTGTTTTTTCAGACTTTACTGATTTTTGTTTCTGTTCAGATTCTGACTTTTGTTGGACTTCAGAAGAACTCATCTCTTCATCGATCTCTTTTTTTATCTCCTGCGCCACAGATACAGCTCGCTCAATACTTTCTTCAACAATTTTCATTGCGGTTTCTTCTATTTTCTCCAAGTCCATCTCTTGCCTCATCTTCTCAATATATTGTAATTCTTCTCTTATCGATTCTTCCTCTACTTCTTCCCTAAGCATTTCCTTTCTTTCCATAGATTTACTGTCCTTTCTCATACTCTCTTCATGTTTTGTAACTTCTTCACTAATTCTCACTCCTTTCTTTTTCTCTTTGGATAAGGCTTCTCCAGTCACAGAATCAACAAGTTTAGTTTCTTTTGTAACATCAACTACTTCTAAATGTTTACTCAAACTCTTAACTTGTTTTTCATACTTAAGTAACTTCTCAGTGACTTCAACATTCTGCTTTAATCTGGTTCCATCTGGATCATACTGCTCGGAAATAGGCAACTTATACTTACTTTCACCCAAGTCATTACCAAACGCGTTAATAAGATAATCGGGATCATTATCGATAGGAGACTTTCCGAATTCATCTCGGTAATTAGGATTAAGGATAATTGGGTCTTCTAGAGGAGGGACTTCGACTATAGGTTCAGTTGAAAAAGGTCGGTAGGGTTTCGTTGGAGTCACAAAAGGGGAGGCAGTTAGAGATCTCGATTCTGTTAATCCTGGAGAACTGCCGAAGTCTATCAGGTGGCTGCCAATGTCCGAGGGTTCTACAAATTGTTGTATTTGAAAGACTACCTCAGTCGGTTCCGATTGTCGGCCTAAAATTTCCTCGTAATCGTAACAAAGGGGCTCTGTGTCGTCCAGAACCGGGTCGTAGAGACCGCTGGAACAAAGGAAAAGGATGGTTTAACTAATATTATAATAATTAATCATATTAATATCTATTATAATAACACGTACATTGTAAACTTAAGGAAATTAATTTTATTGTTAAGAACATTCACTACGAACCTAGAAATGGTCCGTACAACGTAAAAGGTCCTTTTGGCACGTGGACAAAATTGGAACTAACGCGCGCCGCCAACATGGCGGCATCTTGCAATACAATTTCTGTGACAATTTTTTAAATGAGTACCAACATCGCCCCCCTGTCAATGTCATTCAGGCGCCAAAAGAATCTTTTAATACCTACTCTATATTCAAATCACAACTGCCATTCTTTGACAGTTGTATGAAATGACTCTAACACGGTAAATATTGACATCATATTAGGTACTTATTCTGCCTAACCTTTTCCCAATCATGTTGGGGTCGGCTTCCAGTCTAACCGGATGCAGCTGAATACCAGTAGGTATTTTACATGGAGCGACTGCCTATCTGACCTCCACAACCCAGTAACTGGCTAATACTATACCCCTTGGTAAGACTGTATAACGGACGGTAAATATTGACATAGGGTGTCAATTTGCTTACTTAACAATAAACCCTGACTCATCATTTAAACAGCCCATTTGCTAAAACAACTCAGTGAATCGTTCGGAAGCTTATGAATGTGTAATAAATGTCACCGCAAAATCTTCAAGGTGGAGACGACAATACGGCAATAAATAAAATACAGTATTTTGAATTTATTAAATAACTGACATCGAATTTGAAAAAGTAATTTTTTCAAACAAACTAAATAGTAGTGATGGACCGACTATGGGTTTTGCCGATTTTCTAGCTAAATTGACTAAAATATTGGATATCTTTGGTTGAATTTTAGTATTCAACGGAACTAGAACGTCATTAGTTATACGAAATTTATTTTTTTGTCATATTATCGTCTTCACCTTGTAGACAAAAATGGAAAAGAATATTGGCTACGTCTAACCCACCCTTGACATAATTTTAGAGGGTGATTAAATACTTATGTGGTTCAAGGTAATTGACAATACCCGGTCCCTTCTGTAAAAGTCTCACAATGAAAACTTAGGTTCATTCATGCCACCTAGGTGACAAGTCTACTAATTTACAAACGTTACAATGATCTCTCCATTGTGAGTTTTTGACAGATTTGCCATACAAAAACTGTCAAACACTCAAATTAAACGAGTTTTAAGTAATGCTTGACTTTTGAGTGAGGTTCTGTAATACGGGCCTTAGGCCCCTGATGCATTAACACGATTGACAGCTCACTTCACCTACATTTTCACGGTGATGTTTTTGACAGAATAGATTGGCTGTATTATAGTTTTTTGACAAGTTTGACAGATTGTGACATAATTTTTCAAATCCGACGGGTAGTTCCGGAAATTACCCCCTACATACAAACAACCAAACAAACAAATATTACCTCTTTTTATTATTAGTAGGAATATTTGCATTAATGCATCATTTGTATGTGTAGTAACAAGATTGGCATTTATGAAGATAATGAAAATACTAACACTCTCATAATCATATCTGTAATATCTTGTGATCACTATCGCCAACAACTTCACTTCACTCACACTTTCTCCGCTCATTTTTATTTAAATTTAAAAAAAAATCGCTGACTGACAGCTACAAGATCAAAAAGAGAATGGTTATCAAACAAATAGTACAACGATAATTGCAGAAGATTGGCTAATAGTGTATTTAAAAATAAACTTCAAATGACTTTGAAAGTTAAAAACTATAAATATCTGAGAGCGATTGAATTTGTTTTTGTTATTTTTTATTATTAATTATTATGTCGTTTATTAATTTTCTTCTTTGTGAGATACCTACGTTTTTAAATATTTCTTAAAATAAAAAGATAGATAACATTTAAAATTAAAAAAAAAAAATTGGCCCACCAGTGTCAGGAGCAGAGTCCAAGCTACCGGTGGTTAGGGCTCCAGAGACAGGAACCTCCTCAAAATGCGAGGAGGTTAATTATAATGATTAATACACCATTAACCCACCTGATCTTATCCCTTCGGGGAATATAAGGGTGATGATTTATGTAAAGTTTCATTTTAAATGGAAAATCGGAAGAGTGTTATTATACCTATTTTATTATTATACCTATTTCAAAGCTCAGTAAGTTCCTGTGGAGAAGAACAGGCAAGAAACTCCATGAACAAGCTTTTAAAGTTACTTAGTTAGTTTTTAATCCTCTATAAAAGAAAAAGAACCAGGTTTTAATAATTGATTACAATCCAGCCGTTAATATTATTAAGAAATTGTTATCTAACTTAATATTTTACGTGATAATTATTATAAAACTTAGTGATTGTACTTTACACAAGTCCGTTCCGCTTTCTTATAAACTTTGTTCATGTGTAATATAAAGTGTGTCACTATTATTTCTACACTGTTTACACTACGATATAGTAAGATGTCACAAAATACTTACTGGTCCTTATAGAGCAAGTAGAACCTCATTTTTTACAAAAAAAAAAACTATCTAACTAAATCGATCGTTTTCGCGCCGTTCTCAACTGTCAAATGAAAAATCAAAAGCCAAATACAGATTACAAACGTGTTTATAAGCGCGGCAAGTAATGTTAAAGGACAAATGGCTATTTTTATGTGACATTAATTACTAATTTGGTATCGGCTGTCAATACAAGTTTAATTAGAATTGGCAAAGTATTGTGCAGAGAATGGTAGAGCGATAGTTTAAGTTCTTTTTGTATTGTTTTTTTTATGTTTTTATTACGGACGGATTTAACGAGCACGTCTTTTTACATCGTTCTCACGTATGAATAAAATAAAGTAACCAATATTTTATAACAATATTTTGATCAAGAGTGTCCGTGGAGTTTCTTGCCCGTTCTTCTCCATAGGAACCTACTACTCTTTGGAATGGGCAAATAGCTTCATCGTTCTGACTGACCGACCGAAAGTGACTGTAAATGGTTTAATTGAAATAAATGCTTTGAATTTTGAGTTTTTTTTTTTTTAGTTTTATGTGAACGTTCACCACTTTCTTTGGAAACCAAACCTTATCCAGAATCAAAATATTTTATTTCGCATTTAACCTACATGGGCACTTCGTCAAACTCAAACTCAAACTCAAACTCAAAGCATTTATTTCAATTAAACCATTTACAGGCACTTTTGAATTGTCAAGGAGTCGGTCAGTCAGAAAATATGAAGCTAGTTGCCCATTCCAAAGCGTAGTAGGTACCTATGGAGAAGAACGGGCAAGAAACTCCACGGACACTCTTTTAAATCAAAAAATTGTTACAAAAATTGGTTACATCATTCATGTTGAAATTACTTATACATGTGAGAACAATGTAGAAAGACGTGCATGATAAAAGCGTCCGTTGATATAAATTATAAAAATAAAAATAAACAATTCAAAAATTAAAAATAAGCCATGGCAGCCAAGAGATGACCAGCCCCAACTGACGGCGCCCGTTCACGAACATGACGCATGGATTAGCACCATTCAGCTCAACCATTTTGAAGGGAGCTAAATGATCCAACACACACGCCACCATCAGCGAGACATCTGAGTGAGCATGACATACTCACAGCCGCCAGGGCACATTCAAGTCAATGAAAGACATAATATTACCCGGTAAATGGTAGCTCTATAGTACATAGTACTCACACATGTGCTATGCAGTTATATAATGCAAAGGAAATTGAGTTTATACAATGCAAAGATGTTCTTACAATCTTCAGCAGCTCCAACAGACTTTTCAAATGTTAATCAATTAGTTGTGGTTGTGGAGCAGGACTAGCATTGGCCCAAGCATTTTTATCAGTGATGTAATCCCCCAACTTATAATATGCCTGCCTGCATAGTGTGCGTTTTATACATGTTTTGAATTTCGTCTCATTCAGTTGAAGTATGTGGGGAGGAATTTTATTGTAACACTAGCTGCTGCCCGCGGCTTCGCCCGCGTGAGTGTCGGAAATTACCCCATACATCCCCATGGGTTTTAAGTATAAATATCGAGTTAATCGGACACCGCGTTAAAATTCTTCCATACAAACACTGACACCCCCCAACCCCCCTTTGGGGGGTAATTTAGAAAAACAAAAACTACAAACTTTATAATTTATTTAGATAACTATTCGTGCAAAGTTTCATGTTTATTACCTCAAGGAATAAGGTTTTTCATACAAACTTTCACCCCTTATTTTACCCCCTTAGGGGTTGAATTTCGAAAAATCCTGATACACGTTATTCTTAATTTTTGGGTTTAAGTATAAATATTGAGTTTCGAGTTAATCGGACAGCGCGTTAAAATTCTTCCATACAAACTTTGACACCCCCCAACCGTAGGATAGGATACTTTTCCGGGATAAAAAGTACCCAGTGTGGTGCCCAGGATATTAAAGAATAATTATACCAAGTTTCATCGTAATCGAACCGGTAGTTTTTGCGTGATGCCTGAACAAACAGACAGACAAACAGACAGACAGACAGACAGACAGACAGACAGACAGACAAAATTTTTTTTAATCACATTTTTGGATTCGGTGTCGGTCTAGTAACACCCCCTGCCATTTTTTTTTTTGATATTTTCAATGTACAGAATTTTCACTTCTACAGATTTATTATAAGTATAGATTTTAAACAGTACCCCATGAAAGATGAGTCTACTTTAGCCAGTCTGAAACCTGGTTGAACTAATAGGTCCCTATTTCTTGTACTATAATTATGTCTATCACCTCTTTTACTAAAAAGATGTAATTTTTTTCTAACATACATGATGTTTTCATAGATATATTGTCAAGGTACCGTCATGATGTTAATATCTTTAAACAGTTCCCTTAGAGAATCGCGCCTGCGGAGATGATATATGGCTCTGATAGCTCTTTTCTGCAGAATAAAAATAGACTCGATGTCTGCAGCCCGTCCCCACAGTAAAATACCGTAAGACATGATACTATGAAAGTAACTAAAATAGACCAGTCTCGCGGTATCTACATCAGTAAATTGACGGATTTTTCTGACAGCATATGCTGCTGAACTTAGCCGTCCTGCAAGAGATGTTAAATGAGGACCCCATTGTAGCCTTGAGTCGAGCGTGATCCCCAGGAAAACGGTTTTATCGACGAAATCTAGTTTCTCTTGATTCAATACTATCTCGCAATCATTACTTTTTACATTTGGTAAAGAAAATTTTATGCACTTAGTTTTTTTTCCATCTAGGTCTAGTCAGAAGCTAGGTGCACGGTTCCAATTGGTCGTTTCCTATGGTGAAGAGCCGGCAAGAAACTCCACGGTTACTCTTTTATATAAATAAATGGGTTTTACAATGTTTAAAAAAAAATACAGTGTGAATACCTGTATCAAAAATCAAAATCAAAATATTTTATTTCACATAAACCTACATGGGCACTTATGAAACGTCAGAATCTAGGTGCACGGTTCCAATTGGTCGTTTCCTATGGAGAAGAGCCGGCAAGAAACTCCACGGTTACTCTTTTAAAAATAAATGGGTTTTACAATGCTTTAAAAAATGTACAGTTTGAATAGGTATGCGAGGACAGCGTAGGCCTGTCAACAAGATACTTAAAAAAATAGAAAATAGTTTGCAAATCGACAGTCTGTTGTGCCTACAACGTTCTCACATTCACAAAATATAAAGGAATCTGTATAAAGGTCTGTCGGCACGGTTGGCGCAGTGATTAAGCGATTGACTGCTGCGCTGCGTGTCGCGGGTTTGATTCCCGCACGGAACAAATATTGGTGTGACTTACAAATAGTTGTTCCGGGTCTGGCTGTTTGTGTATGTGAGTTTAAATATTTGTAAACGCACCCACAATACAGGAGAAATTCCTAGTATGGGGCAACGTTAAAAAAAAAAAAACGATAAATAAAAATTAAGAATAAAAACCTATTTATACCAAATTACATTTTTACTACAACTTTAACCAATCTGAATGGAATACCCTGTATTCCACAAAAGCCTCTAATAAATAGTTCAAATTAGAATTGTAGGTAGGTATTAATGAAAATATATGTCAAATTTGTAAACAAAAAAAAATCCAACGTAGCAATCATATTTAGGCTGCATTCATTCAGCTATTGATACCCAGTAACTGGTTTGTGGAGGTCAGATAGGCAGCCGCTCCGTGTAAAATACTGGTATTCAGCTGCATCCTGTTAGACTGGAAGTCGAACCTAACCTAAAAGTGTCTGTAATTGGTTTAATTGTTTTTAGAATGTATGGGCGTTATACTAATGCGGGGTAACGGGATCGCCTTTCGTTAGTTGACAGTATACTAGGTTTTGTTTATCACCGGTAGCAGGTACCATACCATAGACTAAGGGCGTATTCGACCTAACAGGAATAAATTTTATCGCGGAATAACCTTTCTCTTCCGAATAAAATGTTTGACAGTTTCTCCATACGAAAACTGTCCTAAGTAGGTAAATCTTATTCCGCGGAGAAAATTTATTCCTGTTTGGTCGAATCCGCCATATGAGAGTTAGTTAGTCTCATGAAAGTGACCATACTCTCTATTATAGAAAGAGACAAAGCGACTATGCGGCCAATACCTGTAGTACTGCTAAAGAGACAACTACTGGCCGCAAATTTGCTTTGTCTCTCGTACTTTTCTCACTACACAACTAAATATGGAACGCTCAGTCCATTCTCTATGTCTATGGTATCTATTGATAAAAATAGCTAAAAACGTCTTGTCGGCCTTGACAATAACTTTGTCGATACAATTATAGATTGGTATGATTTTAATTACATAATATAACATAACCATAGGCAGAGGTGTACAACAGCACGCCCGCGGGCGCCTGCTTCGTGCACCCGCGTAACGCAGCGGACGGCCTAAGTAATTCAAATAACTGAAAGCCTCATACGGAGTCATTGGTACTCATCATCATGTATGACTTTTACCACAGGACCAATTATTAAATCTCTGGTATTTTTCTTGCGATCGCGCCTCCTCGTTTCAGTAAAATGATGGAATTTGTATTGATCTAAACAGCGAAATATTTGACAGCTATTTGCGACGTTGCCAACTTTCGGAATGTATGCTTACTACTTAAATTTCGTTACATATGGAGACCCCTCCGTGTCTCATGTCCAGGGACCGTACCACCCCGGTTAAGAGTTAAGCTTTTCGAATGGGTAAGCCGTTTATGAGGTTACCTTTATCATGATGTAACATGTCAGGCTGAGTCATTTGTAGATCTTTGACAGTCGTTAAACCAGTCTTACCAAAGGGGGATCCTGTTACCCAGTAACTGGCTTGTGGAGTTCAGATAGGCAGTCGATCTATGTAAAATACTAGTATTCAGCTGCATCCGGTTAGACTGGAAACCAACCCAGACATAGTTGGGAAAAGGCGGGCAGATTGATTGTTTGATTGAGTGTTTTTAATAGATTACGTCTTACCGCAGCACTCCAACAGTAAGACTGTGACCAGACTCCTCAACTCTTCGAGTGGCGACGGCCACGGACATATCGATCGCTTCTTCTCCATTGATAGTCAGAATGTTGTCTCCATTCAGCAGACCAGCTCGCTTCGCTGGGGAGTCCGCTTCGATCTGAAAATGAGGATACACGTTGACAACTTTGAAATGTAGACGGTGGACTCGGGGACGTCCACCGCCCGTCCCGCCTCCAGCCGGGGATCGTGGCAGACGCACAAGATCTCATGACCCCCGGTCCAAGTGTGACAAAGGAACACCGGGGTGGTTTTTAGTCAGTAAGAGTCCGACGGGGACATCCACGAGGAATTTCCACCCCGGAAAAACAAAAAAAAGGGTGAACCTATAGTACACCCACACTTCGCCAGTTATGTTTAAGTCCCATGTAATAGGGGGCGAGCCTACAGCCATCCACCGCGCATTCCGCGATAAATTCCATATAAAAAAACCCAATAACACTTAGCTTGACCTGGGAATCGAACCCAGGAACTCATGCTCAGCAGTAGCGCTTTTGACCACTACTTCAACGAGATAGGAATTTAAAATACTTTTCATCCCACCATCTCGGAAAGAGTATTTTTAATCTTCAATATCTGAGTGGAAAAGCCGTTTTTATTCTCTAGAGGATAAAGTAAATTGAATTTAGAACATCGTGTGCACTAAGTTTGTGAATTAAAAAAAACATTAAACCTATTTACTGCTACCTCTATGGTGCCGAATATATCATACAACTTTTTTTTAATTTGTTAAAAACTCAGACTCGGAACCTTCTTGGTGTTCTTTTTTCAATTTGCTTTGTACGCGGTTCTTTACGCGGCATTTTTTCACGTCATTGTTAAACCTTATATTAAAAACAAGAAACTTGAAAACAAGTGAAAAAACTAAAATGAGTGATTCTAGCGACGAGGAAGTTTGCTTGACGCCAACAGAATTAACTGAAACTGTTAATAATGCGCAAATGAGCTTTCTCCCTCAACAATCACGCGAGAAGTATTTAAAACAGTACGATATGTTCAACACGTGGCGACTAGCAAAAGGAGCCAAAACTTTCTCAGAAAACGTTTTGCTGGCATATTTTATAGAATTATCCGAGAACAAGAAAGCAAGCACTCTATGGAGTACGTATTCGATGCTAAAAGCAACAATAAAGATGAAAAAAGACAAACATATCGATACCTATCCTAAATTAGTGGCATTTTTAAAAAGAGCCTCATCTGGTCATCAACCAAAAAAATCGAAGGTTTTCACAGTATCTGATATTGAAAAGTTTCTTAACGAAGCACCCGATTCCGTATATTTGGCGGCAAAAGTAAGTCAGTTGCACATTCAGTATCTACTTAAGTATATTAATCTCAATTAAATAGTATACTTAGTAGATGTTGATAGGCATAATTATGCGTTCATATCAATTTTATTCATTTATCTACTACAATACTCTTTACGTTACAGGTTGTTCTTATTATTGGAATAAACGGAGCATGTCGAACTAATGAACTAACACAACTTAATGTCAAAAACATTGAGAAACATTCAGATGACTTACTATTAATTAATTTACCTAATACAAAGACAAAAAGAGACCGCAACTTCGTCATTCGCAAGGAATACGTAACGATTGTTGAGAAATATCAAGCCTTACGCCCGCCTAACACTCCAATCAATCGATTTTTTCTACAGTATCGCAATGGAAAGTGTGTTAGACAGCCTATGGGTACTAATAAAATTGGCAGTATCCCACGAGAAATAGCAACATTTCTTGAACTTCCAGAACCCCTGTTGTACACGGGTCATTGTTTCCGACGAACTTCAGCCACACTTTTGGCTGATTCCGGAGCTGATCTCCTGTCCCTTAAGCGCCACGGAGGCTGGAAGTCCAATGCAGTTGTAGAGGGATACATAGAGGATTCCATCCAAAATAAGTCTAAAATATGTGAAGGCATCGTAGGAGCCATTACACTGAAAGAGCCTCAATCGGATCCTTGGACTGGCCCTTCTACATCAAAAATAAGCCGTTATGAAACACCTAACCATCTCCCTCTCTCTCCAACATTCACGCCAAGGGAATCCGATGAATCGGTACAACTATTAAGTATGACAGATAGTTTACCGAAAAACAGTACACAAGTGACTAACACCAATATTACAGTACCAAACAAAAATATTACACTCAATTTAAATAACTGTAGCAACGTTACTTTAAAATTTTCTTAATTATACCTTAGTAATATTTTGTTATAATTTAAAGATTATTCTATATTACTTACCTGTCATAATGTAGTAATTAATACCTAAACTGAAATAAAAGTGTACCTATCTTGTGATTGTAAACGTTTTTTTTTTTTGCATTTAGTCATTTCCTCGCTGAGGTGGAATGAAAAGTTACGTGTTGCACTCGAGTGCAAAGATTTTTCACCTCGTGCTCTTTTGATTCCCTCGCTAACGCTCAGGATTCTAATTTTGAATCACTCGCTACGCTCGTGATTAAATTTTAGAATCCTTCGCTTGCTCGGTCATCAAAATTGAACACGCGGTTAAAAAGCAACTTTGCACTCTTGTATAACAAATAACTATTATCGTTAATCAGATACCTGCTAAATTGTATCATTAGTAATATTGAACGGTTACGAAATGGAGCACAAGGGCGCGAGGCGAGCTGCCAACAAATAGTATATCGACAGTGCGCGATTTATTTCAGTACCAATGTCAATTGATGTAAGTGACAGCTGATTTGGTTTGGTGTAAGTAATATATTTTTTGTTTTTAACCAACTTAAAAAAAAACAACCACAAGTGCACGGCAAACCACGCACTATGAAGGGTTCCGTAGCTGGAATGAATTTATCCCAAGAACAAACTTAACATTGTAGTTGAAAAACATGTTCTCCCATACGAATTGTATGGGAGATCATGTTTTTGCAACTGCAAATATAAGTTGGTCGATAATTACTCGATAACTTAAAGAGTTTACTTGGCTGTGATAGTTTTCCTTTTAATTTCGTTATATACAGGGTGGATTTTTGAGATGGGGCAGCACCTACCTTACCAGCCAGCCATACCGTACCAGCTACCTTAACCGTTGTAGCTACAGGAAAATGGTCTTAGGAGACTGTCCTTAACTTTTTAAGAAATTTTCATCTGCATTCACAGATTTTGAAAAAAATGTACAGTCTGCAGGAAAATGGGCAATTTTTTTATGCCTATCGATCCTTTTTCATAATAATTATAAGGATCAAAAACCTCTATTGAACCAACTCAGGTTTGAGTACTAGAAAAGTCAGAAATCGCAAAAAAAAATTCCCGGGATCCCAGGGCTATCTCGGGATTAGACTGCGATTTATAAAAAAAAACCTTGAGTAGTTTCTTCAAAAATGTTTTTAAAATTGTTGCACACTACACAAATCTAGTACCTACGAGAAGAAAAAAAACAACATAATAAAACCATACTTTTGTAAGAAATAAAAAAGAAAAACAAAAAAACTTATTTAGAATTTCGAAAATACAATCGCGGAAATACCAAAGCATCCAATGTTTGACTTCCAAAAGAGGAAGTCCCTTCTAAGTTCTACGACTAATTTATTATTGGGGCTGTACCTGTGTAGTACGTATCGTATGGCGTATCTAAGGGTTGTTTTCTTGAAAATAATAATAGCGAAATTTTCTGAACTTGTCAGCATATCCCAGTTTTAATTTTTTTTTATGATAGGTGGATCCCTTCGCTTTACCTCATTTGACTTTGGACCACTACGTTTGAAGTCCAGGTCTCCTCACGATGATTTTCTTCCCCAATGTCATTAATTTCCAAGAAGTACAAATGAATTGGAAAAGTCACATTGGTATTAGCCCGGATTTGAGCCCACAACCTCGTGCATGAGAGGCGAGGTCTTACCACTGAGCTAGCACGTTTTTTTTTTGGATAAATTAATAAACTAGGTACATTATTAGTTACCTTCTCAATAGTTAAAGGCATATCGTCGTCAACTCCGCCGAGGATCTGGAATCCCCATGGCTCATCCACATCGCGAGATAAACGAACATCTAGCGCCATCTATGGGTTAAGAGAAAAAGTATTGTTAATATTATTTAGTTATACACACTATTATAACAGTTCATTAGTTGATCAGTGTGTTAAAAAAATGAGTTGAATTTTTTGGGTCCACGACCTTTTAACACGAAACTTATAACACCCCTTTCCGTCGGGGTTACCCTACGGAAAAAGAGGGGTGTTATAAGTTTACCATGTGTATCTATCTGTCGAGAGTGTTGAGATTGTTTACTAATAAACAATCTCACAACACTCTCGACAGATAGTCCCGGCGGCGGCGTCGCGTCGCGCCAGTCTGCATGAGGCTTGACTCAAACTCAAAGCATTTTTATTTAAATCAAAGGCTCGCGCATACTGGCGTGACACCGGTAATTCTTCTACCGTGAAGTTTTCATAGAAATAATTGTATTTTAAAGTCTCGTAGCGCCTGTTTGTAGGCGCCTTAATCCAATTATAGGTACTTTTGAATTGTCAAGGGGTCTGGCAATCAGAAACATGAAAGAATTGCCAATTCCAAAGCGTACTAATTATGATAAAACTCCATTTATTCACAAACTAGGTAAAAAAGTTATTATTGAGCAAATATTACACGAATACTTAAATGATAAATACTTGAAACTCGTAAAATAATATTATTCTAATAATGTTAATGTCCATGTTTTAGAATAACTTAGATTATAAGATACTTCAATAATAAATCCTCTGCACATATCTTACTGTTGCTGTGCCCGACAGGGTCCACGATTGTTTCCAAAAAAATGTTTACCACCTAAGCCTACAATTATGGAACGCAATAAAGAATTGAATATTGAGAATAACGGGCAAGAAACTCAAACAGACACCCATTACGTGGAGTTAGATGCCTGAAAAATGACCTTGAAACGTGCAATGGGCTGAAGATTATCAGGAATTAAAGAAAATGTCTAATTACCTTCACATAAGTGTTCACTAGTGTACTGAGCCACGGTTAAAATTTAACTAACTGATTGTTTTGGCAAGGGTACCCGTTGACACCAATTTTTCTAGATACTCTGTACTAGAGACCTACATTTCACTGGCTCGTCAGAGACTCTAGAATTAAATTGTTTGTACATACGCTTAGATTGCTTCATTGTAAAAGTAATTTCTTAGTAACAGAGTCTGGAAATACAAAAAATAAAAGTAATAAAAACTAAAACCCAATTAAGGCAAAAAAAGTCAACAAACTAACAATACCACGGCACCATTAAAAAAACTTTTTTTTTAGTTCGTGACTTTTTGTCCTCTAGAGGGCGCCATATTCAATTTAATGTGACGTCACATGGCCTATAGCTAGCGGACGACCGAGACGCTTCCAACGATACCCCATTTGTCAAGTTATGATGAGGAGTTTAGAAGTTATGAGGGAACAAATGCACAAACATACATACCGGTCAAAATCATAACCCTCCTTTAAGCTTCGCCGTAGTCGGGTAAAAATAACATAACAATACGCCTTTATTCCCCGACTGGTTAGGCAGAGGTGCACTCACATTTCGCCGCAGTTATTGTTATTTAAGCCCCATGTAATAGGGGGCGAGCCTAATCAACCGGGCACAAATCCAGACTACTACTGAGAAATTCCAGATGGAAAAAAACAATAACACTTTGCCTCACCGGGAATCAAACCCAGAACCTAATGCTAAGCAGTAGCGCTTGCGACCACTAGACTAAGGAGGCAGTCGAGCTCAAGGGAGTCTGGATTTATGCGCAGCTTATGCCAATATGATGAGCAGTTCATGGCTCAGTGGTAACGGCTCGGCTTACGTGTCGTAGGTCGTTCAAAACCATGCGGGTATTTTATTTCGTGTAATTTATATCCCACCAAAATAGATCCATGTAGAGCCAAGCTTCTAACTCTACACGCCCGTAACTGTACAAGCTCTAACTTCACAAGCTCTACACCTTAGTCAAAAGATGTGGCTTGGTTATTTCATTACTACAAGAACCTTACACCCATGTGAATGTAGCGAAATGGCCTTTTCCCAATTATGTTGGGGTCGGCTTCCAGTCTAACCGGATGCAGCTGAATACCAGTATTTTACATGGAACGACTGCCTATCTGACCTCCACAACCCAGTAACTGGGTAATACGATACCGCTTGGTAAGACTGGTTGTCAGACTTTCGGGCTTCTGACGACTCGTAACGACTGTCAAAGATCCACGAATGACAGCCGGGACCAACGGCTTAACGCGCTTTCCGAAGCACGGAAGAGGCTCGGTATGTAAAGATGGTCACCCATCCACGGACCAAACCCGGCAAGCGCAGTTTAACCTGATGGATCGACACGTGCGGCTCAACACCTCACAAGCACAAGCAAGCTCTACACCTTAGTCAAAATATTATGTGGCTTGGTGATGTTCTTCAGAAAGGTCAAGTGCGTAGTACTCGCAACCGTCGTGCGTGTATGACCATGTATTAACGTAGACAAAGAAAAGGAGTTTGTAAGGAACGTAGCAGGTGGCGTTCTGTAGTTTCTGACTACCCCCATGGGAAGAAGGCGTGAATGTAATGAATGAATGTTTTTTTTTCATTTTAATTTTTAAATCGGGATGGCTCGATCCTTTCTCAATCACGTTGGCATCCGAAGCTTTTCATCCAATATCATTATCAAAATACACAGAAAAATACTTAGAAGGAAACAAATAATGCGTTTAATGATAATAATAATGTTATTTTCACTAATCTTCTTAGTGTCTGGCAAAACTAATGTGAAGACTTTAACAGAGTCTATGGGACAAGAAATTATTGAAATAGGAACTCCTATTAAAGGTAGCATTTTTACATTAATTCGTTTGAAATATATACAGGGTGGCAGAGCCATCGACGTGAAATGGCTACCACGTATTCAGTACATCATTCTGAGCCCCGCTACATAGAAATTTTTCATCGGTTATTAAAACAAAAATCTGCAGCAGTGGCGTAGCTAGGCATGGGCTAAATGGGCCCCCGCCCACGGCCTCGAACTTAAAGGGGCCTTGCGAGGCCACTTTAAATGCGATGCCACCAGACTTTACCACGGATGACTAATTAATTTAAAAAATTAAATCACGCAAGTTACAAAATATAACTTTTTTCAAATCTATATGCTTTTCAATATTCTCCCACCGCGCATTTACATTTTTTCACTGTCATGAATAGGTACGTGTCAAGGCATTTTTGGTAGGATAGATCTATTGGGTAGATCTTGGGAACGAAAGAAAAGGGGCCTCGGTGATGCGACTTCACCCACGTCTATATTAGTCCACGCTACGCGTCTGATCTGCAGTTTCCTACAATAGTGCAATACCTACACGGTCAAAATGTAAACAGCAGATTGTTTTTTCAATAACCGATGAAAAATTTATATATAGGGGCTCAGAATGATGCACTGAATACGTGGTAACCGTTTTCGCGTCGGTGTCCCTGCCACCCTGTATTTTGGAAGCTTCCTCGCCTCTTCCCGTCGCGTATTCCTCAGAGCTTAAAGACTATAAGTTCTTCAATCATTGTGTCCTGCCTATTATGACTTATGGAGCTGAAACGTGGACAATCACGGTACGGCTGGTTCATAAATTCAAATCACTTAGCGAGATATGGAAAGGACTATGCTTCTGAGTGAGTGTAGTCTCTCTGATGGATCGAATCCGGAACGAGATGACCCGACAGACAACCGAAGTTGTCGACATAGCTAACAAAATAAGCAAGCTGGAGTGGCGATGGGCCGGCCATGTTAGCCGTAGAACGAATGACTGTTAGGATAGATGTGCTCTTGAGTGGAGACCGTGAATCGGCAAACGTAAGGTAGACGCCCTCAGGTTAGTTGGAGCGACGATCTCCTGGCAAGAAACTCCACGGATACTCTTTTAAATCAAAATATGTTACAAAATGTTATATGTTATGTTATGTTATTTGTTACATCATTCATGTTGAAATTATACATGTGAGAGCAATGTAAAAAGACGTGCACGTTACAAAAGATCCGTAATAAAAACAATTCAAAAAAATTAAAAGAAGCCGTGGCAGCTAAGAGATGACCAGTCCCTACTGACGGCGCCCGTTCACGAACATGACGCATGGATCACCACCATTTAGCTCAACCATTTTGAAGGGAACTTAACGATCCAACTCACACGCCACCACCAGCGAGACATTTAGACCGATGACCTTGTGAAGTGAGAAGCACAGAACTGGAGGAAGGGGCGAAGCTTGGGGAAGCCTATCTCCAGCAGGGGACGTCTAAAGGCTGAAATGGTGATGATGATGATACCCAGGTCACCGCGGAATCGCGCGTTTTGCTGCAGAATTTTTGTTTACGTAGAATTTTAACTTTCAGAACTTCCGATGGGGTTAGAAGAGGAACCTTCAGCAGAAGACGATGATGATAGAAAGGTTTCATTGAAGACGACTGGCAACACTCCGGTACATGCCACCAAGAAAGAGGCCAAGAAGACAACTACTGTTAGTATTTATCATATTATTCCAACTATGAATGTATACGTATATTATGTTCGCACGGGTCGATCTATCAGATTAAGCTACGCTTACCGGGGTTAGTCCGTGGATGGGTGGCCGTGTGGGTGCGTGGGTGGGTGCTGGGTAGTCCGAGACTCCTCCGTGCCTAGGAAAACCGTTGGTCCCGGCTGTCATTCGTGGATCTTTGACAGTCGTTACGGTCTTCAGAAGCCCGGTAAAGGTGAGTTGTAAAGGTCAGATAGGCAGTCGCTCCATGTAAAATACTGATATTCAGCTGCATCCGGTTAGAGTGGAAGCCGACCCCAAGATAGTTGAGAAAAGGCTAGGCAGATAGTTCAATAATATTTTGGGGAAAGCAAAATGGGAATTACCTAGTAGCGGTTCGATTAAAAATACATGCCTTTTATCAAAACTAAAAAGACGATGATCATAATCTGACATGATAATATATTGGTGCCTATTCCCTTATTCACAAACTAAACTAAATTTAAGTTCAGTGCATCTTTTTTTTCTTTCTATTTCATTAAAAGGACAGAAGATATATTTTAGTTTAGTCCTGTCAAATTAATCAGCGCTTGTCGTTAATTGACGTAATTTTAGTAGGCAAGTTTTTAATCACGTCTGGAGTAGTGACAGATTTGACAGGACTAAACTAAAATGTATCTTCTGCCCTTGTCTTAATGAAATAGAAAGAAAAAGATGCACTGAACTTAAATTTAGTTTAGTTTCTGAACAAGGGAATTGGCACTATTAAGTATTTACAACAGTAATAGAAGAATGAATATGGAATGTGTTTTCTTTGTAACCCACCCCAGAAGGATCTGTTAAAGTCAGAAGGGCACAAATGACATGATGATTGTATTTTTTCAGCTGGCAACTGTTAAAGACGATGTTAAAGACGTCGAAACAACAGAAGGATTGAACCAAGACGAGGAAGAAGCCAGGATAGAGAAGGAATTGGCAGAGATATACAAAGATACTGCTGGTGAGTACAACATTTAGCTGTAATATGTGCACGGAACTGCATGCCACATTTACTCCGTTTGCCTGACACATGATATTCGTTAAGCGCAGGCCACACTGACGAGAAGAAGCTAAGTTCGTTTAGTTTCGTTCATGTAGTGTTACGGCACCGCTGCCGGGTGGGCCCCAGTGGGACTTACTGTGGCCATGCCGTTGTGCTAGCCTGTGCTCTTCGCGCCGTCAGGGACGCCACGAGTTTGAAAAAAGAAGATTTTTCGTCAGACATCGCACATCGCATGGCGGACGTATCGCCTAAACAGATTTATTAAATACCAGGCCTCTTTTTCTTGGTAGTAAATTATGAAATAACTTCTCCCGCTCTGGGCGGAGCGGGAGGGGACTAAAACCCACCCGTGTTCCTTCAGTTGCCTGTGTGTTGCCAGGGGCCGCGGTATCCCTTTCGGACTTTCCCGCAACCCCGGCAGGCATCGGCCCTAGCGGCCATTATTCCCGAAGGCTTTATACGCAGCGGCAACAGCCCAAAGTAATAAAAAATTGAAAAAAAAAATCCATTGCAATAAGGGACTTGACTACAAGACCAATGAGGCCTCATTGGTCTCGTAGTGAGGTCCTGGGTTCGATTTCCAGGTCAGGCAAGGTGTTACTTGTACTGGGTTTTTCAATCTGGAATTTCTCAGTATCAGCCCGCAGTCTGGATTTATGAGTGGTTGGTGTGGTTGGCAATAGGCTCGCCCCTTTTACATGGGACTTAAACATAACTGGCGAAATGTGGAAGTAGTATAGCTAAAACGAATGATTTATTTGATTCAGACTACAAGACAGACACTTTAGAAGAAAAGGAGGTGGCAAAGGAACCTCCAACTACAGTCGAGCAGGTTACAGAAGAAGATACATCGGCAGATGAGTCTGACAAGCCAATAGGAAGACAGAGGAACAAGTGAGTTAATATCTATGTCTGACAGAAATAAAGAAAGTAAAATAGGGATTTGTCATAGAAACACGTGCATGCAACAAGATAAAAGTAATCAGCAATACTACGGAAGTTTCAAATTCCTAACTTATTTAGATGTTTCGATAGAATTCGTACAATAAAAAATAGACAAAAGCTACATTTTGTACTCTACTGGATGAGTTCTAGACAATGACAGGACGTGCCAGAGTAAGCGTTTTTTATTCACATTCACAGCTTCAAATTTCAACCTGACTCTACTGACAAAGCAAGCGTGGAGAAGTTCCGGACATCGGTTGACGAGATCAGCTGCAACAACAGGCAGAAACTTAAGGGGAGTCCATTAATCACTGTGAGTATTCCCTTCTTGATCTTCCTACATTTTAATATATTGCTTCCTGCCTGCCTGAACGAGTCTCAAAAGTCCACACTCACAGTTTGCCAAAGGGAGATAGCTTAGCGCAGGTATTGGGGAGGAACAGGCCCGCAGTCGCGGGCCGGCACCAGTCGGGGGTTGCGGAAGATTCGTAGTTCCCGCGACCCCCGGCGTAGGTGTGATATGGAACACCGGGGTGGTTTTTGTAAGAGTCTGACAGACCCCTCCGCCCGCCACAGGGAGACATCCATGAGGATTTTCCACCCCGGAACCAAGAAAAAAAAAAGAAGGTATTGGGTATTTAAACTCAATAACTGTAATACCACGACAAGCGCCCAAAACAGGAATCGCCGAAGTGGGCTAAAATTCAGCCAGGCTAAAGTGGGATTAGGTGGGTCATGTACGCAGGATGCATTTGGACAGATGGGCAAGAGTGGTCACGCAGTGGGAGCCAGAAGACGGGCGCCGAGGGAGGCTTTGGAAACGCTAGCGTGATAAATTCGAGGCGTCTATGGGAGATTGTTCAAGCAGGCAATACATAGGGAAGAGTGGTATACTGTGGTGGTGGAATACTGTGGGGGAGATCTTTGCCATGCAGTGCGAGTGAGTGAGAAAAAAATTGCTTGGTGCACCCACAATTAACACCAAAACGTGCAGCAAGCCAACAATATAACGTTTCACTAAAAAAATCATGAGAAATAAAAATATTTCAGAGATGCTAGAGATACAATTTTTTTTTTGATTAACTCTACCCATTGCTACAGTAGACCTCGTAATTTCTTTGCCACTATAAGAAAGAAAGCAAGAAAATATCTTTAATGGGACTCGCACAGGAAGATCATAAAGTAAAAAAACATAATTAAGGATTTTAAAAAACGGAAGACTTGTACGAGGCCTAAAGTCTCCGATCTCGGCATAATGCTGTGACATTTAAAAATAAGTGTCGCAGCGCTGGTATTCAATTCTGGTTTGGTTTATTGGTTTTCTTTTTTTTTTCTGATATGGTTGAATGTCACTTGCACGTCCTAAAACCACAAGGTCTATTTGTCAATGTACCAGTTAGATAGTCTCAACCTAAAGAAGGCCCGCGGAAAATTGTGGAGGCACATTATTTTTAATGCAATGATGCAACGACATAGACACTAGCGCCTCGTCAATTGGAGTGCAGTGGTGGCACGGACTCCATTGTAGTTTATATTTAAAGAAAAATGTTGTCAAGTAAGGAACCGAGGTTACGAGGTCGACTGGACCATAAAAATCGGAGGGAATTTGAGTTGATTCCTTTCCCGACTCAAGCAAGTACTTTGTGTTCACTTGCGATTTGAATGTACAATCACCCGTTTTCATTTAGGTCACAGGTACAATACGGCCGATGAATCATGGTCAGTCCGAACTTTGCGCTGCTGCTGGCTGCGCAATAAATTTTTTAGGAACCAAATGGTGATATGAGGCGAGTGAGAGTGAGGGAACATGCGCGAATGTTCCGAGAGAATATGTTAAGACCGGCGTGATTCATCGGCCGTATTGTAAATAAAAACTCAGCTTTATAATAAATAGAATAAAGCAATGTTTAATGTGCCAAACATTTTCTTTTTGCAGCCACCAACACCCCAACAAACTGCTTCAAAAGACGCATTCCGCACGGCCAGCAATGGGATAATACTGATAACAGCCGTGCTATCTTATGTTTTCATATGTACCTAAATAACAATAACAATTAATTGATATGGGAAACTCAGTTATCTCACTCATTCTTAAAAATAATTGTGGTTCTATGAAAAATCAAGTGGGTTCCACAAGGGTGTATGTTAGGACCAAATGTAATTTGGTTGAGGTTTTCAAAATTGATGGCTACGACTCAGTTCAAATTGTTTGCTTAAAAATAGATAAATAAACAGCAAGATAGAGTGGAAGCCCAGTGGTAACAGCCCCGACTATCGGGTTCCAACCCAATCAAGCGCTTTACTTAGTGTAATTTATTTACACTGCTTTTAAAACGATGTAAGTACGAAAAAGCCTTGATTAATGTGACATTTATTATCTCTACGTGGATCTTGAATATTTTTTTTTTTTTATAGATTAGTGAGTTAGCTGATTTCAACACAGCTTTAAATATTTAAAGGAAAATACTTTATAAATTATATGTATGTAAAAATTATGTGTATAGTAAATTTCAAATTGGTTGTTGTTTAATAAAAGATTATTGATTTGGTAAATCGGTTTTATTGTGTAATGTTACAGTCATTATCTTCTGTTTTATAAAACCCCGCGTCCTAACCAAAAAGATCGGCGGCAATTGGTTCCAACGTCACTTTTTGAAAAACTGGAAGAGCGCAGCGATCACATGTTCGGATTTGCCGAAAAAAATTAACGCGACGGTGGCGTGTTCGCGCGACGATCGCTTTGGTTAGGACGCGGCTTACCTCTTCGAGAAAAACAGGTGTGATGCTTAATTTTTTGACAGCGTTAAGCCATATTATAATTTCGAATTAACTATTCAATAATCTTGCCGCATCACCAGATAAGGCTGGGAACACATCTGAGTGAAAAGACGCAGCGGAATTTCGCGCAATCTTTTTTTTTATTATTATATTATTTGTGTTGATTTTATTTGATTTTGTTCAATTTTATTTAATACCTATGATTTTAATTGATGTTGTTTGATAGATTTTATTTATTCATTTAATTTTATTTATTCATTTAATAAGCTAATAAGCTAGTGCGCCTCACCATCGACGATTGCATCACTGCTTACCATCAGGTGGGATCGCAGTCAAGCGCTAGTTTATAGCTATAAAAAAAAAAAAAAAAAAAAAAATATTTGATCTTTTTAACAATGGTTGTAAGTTACCTGGCTTTTTTTAAATATCCACTTCGCGTCTCTAGTCTGCGATTGGTCGCATCTTGTCCGGACGCTGTAAACGCACCGTTTGGACGTTTGTCCAACGCAGCCATCACCGGAACGTCATCGTCACCGGGAAACGAGATGACGTAACGTCCCGGTGACGACGATCGTGTGTGGACCGCGACCGAACTCGGCATGATACATAGCGGTCGCGAAGAACTACTCGAAACTTCGGCGGCGAGGATGGTGGACACTCGGCCATAGTAAATATCTGTATCGCTACTTCGGCGCCGTCATCTCATTCTCGGTGACGATGGCGATGGACAATAGTTATTTGTTATACAAGAGTGCAAAGTTGCTTTTTAACCGCGTGTTCAATTTTGATGACCGAGCAAGCGAAGGATTCTAAAATTTAATCACGAGCGTAGCGAGTGATTCAAAATTAGAATCCTGAGCGTTAGCGAGGGAATCAAAAGAGCACGAGGTGAAAAATCTTTGCACTCGAGTGCAACACGTAACTTTTCATTCCACCTCAGCGAGGAAATGACTAAATGCAAAAAAAAAAACGTTTACAATCACAAGATAGGTACACTTCTATTTCAGTTTAGGTATTAATTACTACATTATGACAGGTAAGTAATATAGAATAATCTTTAAATTATAACAAAATATTACTAAGGTATAATTAAGAAAATTTTAAAGTAACGTTGCTACAGTTATTTAAATTGAGTGTAATATTTTTGTTTGGTACTGTAATATTGGTGTTAGTCACTTGTGTACTGTTTTTCGGTAAACTATCTGTCATACTTAATAGTTGTACCGATTCATCGGATTCCCTTGGCGTGAATGTTGGAGAGAGAGGGAGATGGTTAGGTGTTTCATAACGGCTTATTTTTGATGTAGAAGGGCCAGTCCAAGGATCCGATTGAGGCTCTTTCAGTGTAATGGCTCCTACGATGCCTTCACATATTTTAGACTTATTTTGGATGGAATCCTCTATGTATCCCTCTACAACTGCATTGGACTTCCAGCCTCCGTGGCGCTTAAGGGACAGGAGATCAGCTCCGGAATCAGCCAAAAGTGTGGCTGAAGTTCGTCGGAAACAATGACCCGTGTACAACAGGGGTTCTGGAAGTTCAAGAAATGTTGCTATTTCTCGTGGGATACTGCCAATTTTATTAGTACCCATAGGCTGTCTAACACACTTTCCATTGCGATACTGTAGAAAAAATCGATTGATTGGAGTGTTAGGCGGGCGTAAGGCTTGATATTTCTCAACAATCGTTACGTATTCCTTGCGAATGACGAAGTTGCGGTCTCTTTTTGTCTTTGTATTAGGTAAATTAATTAATAGTAAGTCATCTGAATGTTTCTCAATGTTTTTGACATTAAGTTGTGTTAGTTCATTAGTTCGACATGCTCCGTTTATTCCAATAATAAGAACAACCTGTAACGTAAAGAGTATTGTAGTAGATAAATGAATAAAATTGATATGAACGCATAATTATGCCTATCAACATCTACTAAGTATACTATTTAATTGAGATTAATATACTTAAGTAGATACTGAATGTGCAACTGACTTACTTTTGCCGCCAAATATACGGAATCGGGTGCTTCGTTAAGAAACTTTTCAATATCAGATACTGTGAAAACCTTCGATTTTTTTGGTTGATGACCAGATGAGGCTCTTTTTAAAAATGCCACTAATTTAGGATAGGTATCGATATGTTTGTCTTTTTTCATCTTTATTGTTGCTTTTAGCATCGAATACGTACTCCATAGAGTGCTTGCTTTCTTGTTCTCGGATAATTCTATAAAATATGCCAGCAAAACGTTTTCTGAGAAAGTTTTGGCTCCTTTTGCTAGTCGCCACGTGTTGAACATATCGTACTGTTTTAAATACTTCTCGCGTGATTGTTGAGGGAGAAAGCTCATTTGCGCATTATTAACAGTTTCAGTTAATTCTGTTGGCGTCAAGCAAACTTCCTCGTCGCTAGAATCACTCATTTTAGTTTTTTCACTTGTTTTCAAGTTTCTTGTTTTTAATATAAGGTTTAACAATGACGTGAAAAAATGCCGCGTAAAGAACCGCGTACAAAGCAAATTGAAAAAAGAACACCAAGAAGGTTCCGAGTCTGAGTTTTTAACAAATTAAAAAAAAGTTGTATGATATATTCGGCACCATAGAGGTAGCAGTAAATAGGTTTAATGTTTTTTTTAATTCACAAACTTAGTGCACACGATGTTCTAAATTCAATTTACTTTATCCTCTAGAGAATAAAAACGGCTTTTCCACTCAGATATTGAAGATTAAAATAGTTATTTGTTATACAAGAGTGCAAAGTTGCTTTTTAACCGCGTGTTCAATTTTGATGACCGAGCAAGCGAAGGATTCTAAAATTTAATCACGAGCGTAGCGAGTGATTCAAAATTAGAATCCTGAGCGTTAGCGAGGGAATCAAAAGAGCACGAGGTGAAAAATCTTTGCACTCGAGTGCAACACGTAACTTTTCATTCCACCTCAGCGAGGAAATGACTAAATGCAAAAAAAAAAACGTTTACAATCACAAGATAGGTACACTTTTATTTCAGTTTAGGTATTAATTACTACATTATGACAGGTAAGTAATATAGAATAATCTTTAAATTATAACAAAATATTACTAAGGTATAATTAAGAAAATTTTAAAGTAACGTTGCTACAGTTATTTAAATTGAGTGTAATATTTTTGTTTGGTACTGTAATATTGGTGTTAGTCACTTGTGTACTGTTTTTCGGTAAACTATCTGTCATACTTAATAGTTGTACCGATTCATCGGATTCCCTTGGCGTGAATGTTGGAGAGAGAGGGAGATGGTTAGGTGTTTCATAACGGCTTATTTTTGATGTAGAAGGGCCAGTCCAAGGATCCGATTGAGGCTCTTTCAGTGTAATGGCTCCTACGATGCCTTCACATATTTTAGACTTATTTTGGATGGAATCCTCTATGTATCCCTCTACAACTGCATTGGACTTCCAGCCTCCGTGGCGCTTAAGGGACAGGAGATCAGCTCCGGAATCAGCCAAAAGTGTGGCTGAAGTTCGTCGGAAACAATGACCCGTGTACAACAGGGGTTCTGGAAGTTCAAGAAATGTTGCTATTTCTCGTGGGATACTGCCAATTTTATTAGTACCCATAGGCTGTCTAACACACTTTCCATTGCGATACTGTAGAAAAAATCGATTGATTGGAGTGTTAGGCGGGCGTAAGGCTTGATATTTCTCAACAATCGTTACGTATTCCTTGCGAATGACGAAGTTGCGGTCTCTTTTTGTCTTTGTATTAGGTAAATTAATTAATAGTAAGTCATCTGAATGTTTCTCAATGTTTTTGACATTAAGTTGTGTTAGTTCATTAGTTCGACATGCTCCGTTTATTCCAATAATAAGAACAACCTGTAACGTAAAGAGTATTGTAGTAGATAAATGAATAAAATTGATATGAACGCATAATTATGCCTATCAACATCTACTAAGTATACTATTTAATTGAGATTAATATACTTAAGTAGATACTGAATGTGCAACTGACTTACTTTTGCCGCCAAATATACGGAATCGGGTGCTTCGTTAAGAAACTTTTCAATATCAGATACTGTGAAAACCTTCGATTTTTTTGGTTGATGACCAGATGAGGCTCTTTTTAAAAATGCCACTAATTTAGGATAGGTATCGATATGTTTGTCTTTTTTCATCTTTATTGTTGCTTTTAGCATCGAATACGTACTCCATAGAGTGCTTGCTTTCTTGTTCTCGGATAATTCTATAAAATATGCCAGCAAAACGTTTTCTGAGAAAGTTTTGGCTCCTTTTGCTAGTCGCCACGTGTTGAACATATCGTACTGTTTTAAATACTTCTCGCGTGATTGTTGAGGGAGAAAGCTCATTTGCGCATTATTAACAGTTTCAGTTAATTCTGTTGGCGTCAAGCAAACTTCCTCGTCGCTAGAATCACTCATTTTAGTTTTTTCACTTGTTTTCAAGTTTCTTGTTTTTAATATAAGGTTTAACAATGACGTGAAAAAATGCCGCGTAAAGAACCGCGTACAAAGCAAATTGAAAAAAGAACACCAAGAAGGTTCCGAGTCTGAGTTTTTAACAAATTAAAAAAAAGTTGTATGATATATTCGGCACCATAGAGGTAGCAGTAAATAGGTTTAATGTTTTTTTTAATTCACAAACTTAGTGCACACGATGTTCTAAATTCAATTTACTTTATCCTCTAGAGAATAAAAACGGCTTTTCCACTCAGATATTGAAGATTAAAAATACTCTTTCCGAGATGGTGGGATGAAAATGCCTTTAGAGAAGCAGAAATATTGTCGCAAGAAAAACGCACGCGGAATTTCCGTCGGCAGTATATAGGTACCCTAAGAAAGCATCTATTGTTATCAAAATTATCATAATCATATCGTTATCTAACCGTGAGTCACTAGATACAGAGATAACTTATCTTTCATACCGCTTCGTACACAAAAATAAAATCATTATTGTATTGATCCTCGAGCCAAGTGCAGTGTATCAAAATGGACCATCCGGCGTTTGCTGATGCAGGGGGTAATCCCGGTATTGAGATTTGGACTATTGAGGTTAGTTAATACTGGATTTGATGTCATGCAGAGGTAAAACATTTTTTTTTTTTAAATTTATTAATGTTTTTTTTGGAACGAAGTTTCTTGTCGCACGTTAAACTCTGCACACTTGGCGAATGAGAACTACACCGAAAAAAGTGATACCTAAATTTCGAACACACGACACTTTTGCACACATACTCACAGATACTATAGTACCTATGTGTGTTGTTTAATATTACTAAAATGAAATGAACTTTTTAATTGTTTTTATAATAATTAATAAAATAAATTGTAATTTTTTATAATTAAAAAAATGATTACAATTTTATTACCGTTCCTCAAAGTTTATGTAATTATATTTTTTCATTTAGTTAGGTACTCTGAAACGTTATTTTTTTTTCATTGTGCCTGTTGTTAGCGAAAGGAACTTCGTTTCCAAGACACCTCTATTTTTTTATTTAATGTGTATTTTGTAAATTAATCAAGTATAATAATGTAGTTATTAAGTTTAAAGATAGTTAATTGATTCACGCTTGACTTGGCGGAAATCCATTACAAAATACAATAGACGTATACCCCATTTACTTTAGCTTTAGACAAATAACGGCTACATAACGACAGTTATTATGCAATATTATTGAAATGACTGCACTTTAGAACTATATTTTTAATGTAAATGGTTAATAGATAACATTGCATTGCACTTATAGTGAAATAACGGACTTTATAATACGTTTATATCGAAATAACGAAAGGATGATAACCGTTATTTTTCTAATGTTATTAAAAATAGAGTATAGATATATTTAGTAAGCTATGCCGCTTAACTACTCCGCTTCTCAGCGTCCAGCGCGCCGAGCGCCTCGGCGTGTTAACAAGTCAATCGTCATCTTGAGGATCCCTCGTTGAGAGGTGAAACACGTGTCGATTTCTTACAGGGTTTTTTAAGACTCTTTAAGAATAGTTACTAAATATATCTACAGCTATTGTATTTTATTAAGTTTAAGTAATTTTACACTGTGTACCTATTAATTTTTACCCGCTACGATGAAGCAATGTTAGGCATTTTTTCTTAACTAAACAACTACCAATCTCATAACTTCTCAAATGAACCATTTTTTTCAGCAATTCGAGCCAGTACAAATTGACTCAAAGAAGTATGGAAAATTCTATAACGGAGACTCCTACATTGTTTTAAAGGTAAATGACGTTGTTTCCTTGGATTATTTATTTGTCTAGATAATGTCGTGCTGCAAAATAACTAAAACAAACAAGCCAACTTTGTTATAAATGCTGGTGTGCGTGACAGCTATGTCGTTGTTCGGATGTCCGACCAACGACGGGAATGAAGGGATTGATCGGAGTCAGAACCGCAGGAGCTCGTGGCTAAGTAATAACAGCCGTACGGGTCGATCCATCAGGTTAAACTACGCTTGCCGGGTTTGGTCCATGGATGGGTGACCTTTGGTGAAATGTGGGTATACTAGAGGGGATTCATGCGTGATGTTACGTTATATTTCTAGACTACAGGCCAAAGCAACTCCTCCCTCAACCATGATGCCCACTTCTGGATCGGCAGCAAGACCACCCAAGACAAGAAGGGTTCTGCTGCCATCTGGACCGTGACCCTCGACGATATGCTGGGAGGCAAAGCTGTTCATCATAGGGAGGTGCAAGGACATGAGTCCAGCAAGTTCCTGGGGTATTTCAAGCCTGGTAAGTTTGCCTACCACTGTCATCATCAAAATGCGTCTGCTCCATAAAGAACAGAGGTCATGACCTCTGTTCTAACTCCAAAAAAAAAGAAACTTTTTTTGTTTCTTCATGTTTTTATCGATACCCTCCACGTCTGAAGAGTTTCACTAGCTAATTTAATTTGACCCTGTTTGTACATTTTTGTATAATTTGTCTAATTAGATACGGTTAAATATGCCCAAATATTCAAAATGGGTCTAGATTTTAGTTAAAGTATGCAATAACGTAAAAAAAATGTTTTAGGTTTGGTAATGTAAATTACTCTACACATTATTGTATAGAATCAAGTTCTTCTAACTGATCAGACAGCTGTGCTGCTGGGGAGTTTGTTGCGTCACTTCTTCTTCCCAGCTAAAGCACTAGGAAGTGGTGAAGGGCGCGCGTGCCGGGGGACTGTCTTATGTTATTTTGATGTTCTTAATGCTGATTCTCAGCCCAGTTTGAATAAATTAATTTAGATTTGAATAAAATTGCTACAATTTGCAAATGCATTTGAATAAAATTTGTTCTGCACTAATGACTAACAAATCCTATTCTCTAGCCATTACGTACATGGAAGGCGGGAACGAGTCAGGCTTCACGGAGGTGGAGACCAACGCGGGCGCTGAGAAGAGGCTACTCAAACTCTCCGGTTGTGACAACATGAGGATTGAGGAGGTATCGTACCGTACGGGTCTACCCTTTATAGCAGATTTTTTTATGTCATAATATTATTTTGCATAACAGCGGATAGCAAAAACTTCATTTCGCAAATAATCGTTTGGTTGACACTCATTCAAAAGTCATAATTTTGTAAGTCAAGATTATGCCAAGTGTGATAAGCCAAATAAATACGTACATACATATGTAAACATACAGAGAGTGACAATTTGTCTCCCCGATATTATGTAAAAAAAAAACTGGGCCATACCTGGGAATATTTGGTGACGAAGTTATTGACGTCTTTGATTAGTCGTAACTAATCATTATTTGTGTAGATAACATTGATTACTCTTTTCATTATTATCAAAGAAAATCTGCAATCAGTGTTCAAATTGTTCATGGCTACTAATAAAAACCTATTAATTTAAATCATTATGAGATTTTAATTATTGTATCCAGATTTTTTTTATTTATCTAGTTCAAAAAGAAGTCGGTATAAGTTAACTTTATCTACTTAACTTGACGAATGTTAAGTACAGCCAATTTAATGATGCAAAAATCTCACCATGGAGACTTAGAGACTAGTTATAACGAGCACCCGATGCGACCGCTCAGAACGCTGCGTTTTGGGCGCGCGGTTTCGGCGCGTTGGACACTCGTCAAACGCAACAAGATTTCCACATTTTATTGTAACTTTTAAACCGTCAACATGCTCAGTATATGTATAACTGTGTTACTTTTAAGTTAATTACTGATGGAGAGAAAACGACATGGAAAAACAGTATTAAAGGAACTTGCATCCAAACGCCGAGGGCCCACGCAATACGCGCGTTCGACGCGCTTATGACGCGCGCTCTTGGAAGGCAGCGCTTGATGTAATTCGTTACAATATAAAATAATACAATTTTATTGAGCGCCCAATATGCAGCGTACAAGACGCACGCCTCGGGCGCCTGTTATAGGTAACTCAGACGTTAGGCGAAGAGAGCTGTTATTAGTTCCAACGTTTAGCGTATGATTGAATAACAGCATTAACAGCACACGTCAAGCTCCTAAGTTTTCACCGTGAGATTTTTACAGTATAGACAGACAGATGTATGACCGTAAACGAAGCTAAAGGAGTATGTGATCGTAGCAGTTGTTTGCTGTTGTAGCGTTCAGTTGTTTCTGCTGGTGCTGAGTTTATAAAAAGTATAAAAACTAAAACTCCGGAGTCACACGTGTTAGGGGATAAATCGAATAGATTACGTGTGACTCCGGATTTTTAATTTGTCTGTGTGAGATGACTTGTTTAAACCTTTTTAGTTGACTTTTTTGCCGTAGTTGGGTTTTAGTTTTTATACTTTTATTTTTATTTAAATTATTTTGGGGTAATATTATATATATTTTTGAAATGTGCTAATTAAGCCCTTTCATTTGATACCCAACATGGCACCATAAAAAAAACTTTTTTTTTTAGTTCATGACTTTTTGTCATCTAGAGGGCGCCATATTCAATTTAATGTGACGTCACATATCCTATAACCAGCGGACGACCGAGACGCTTCCAACGATACCCCATTTGTCAAATTATCATGAGTAGTTTAGAAGTTATGAGGGAACAAATGAACATACATACATACATACATACTTACATACATACATACATACATACCGGTCAAAAACATAACCCTCCTTTTTGCTTCGCCGTAGTCGGGTAAAAACGAACTCTTCTTCCTGCTTTCAGGTGGAAGCCGACGCATCCTCTCTGACGACAGACCACTGCTTCATTCTGGAAGTGGACCATGACATCTTCGTGTTAATGCCAGAAGGAGCTAAGGCTACCCAGAAAAGGAAGATCATCAGCGTTGCCAACCAGTTGAGAGATGACAATCATAATGGTCGGGCTACCATCGAGATCATTGGTAAGTATCGTACGTGTGGCGGCATCTACAACGCCACATGCGAACTACGCATCAAAGACCTGATGTCACACAAATCCTGCATCGCGCAGTTAGAGTTTACCGCGCGATCCTCATATACAGAGACGCACCGACATCAATCCTTGGGCAATTGCCCGCCAGACACAACACCCGTCTGGTCGGAGGATCCTCCCTTTTCTATAGAGGATGAGTGAACTTTACACCCTGTTCCTCATACCTCTAAATATGTAAAATACATTCAGCTGAATCTGGTTAGACTGGAAGACGAGGCCAACGTAGTTGAGAAAAGGCTACGCAGTTTATGATAATGGCAAGCATCGTGGAGCTTTCGATCCCAGCTGTCATTCGTAGATCTTTGAATGTCGTAACAGGTCATTTAGGAGTCTAAAAATCTGACTAGGTACCATGTCTTACCCGTATCATGTTACCCAGCTGCTGGGTTGTGGAGGTCAGATAGGCAGTCGCTCTATTTAAAATACTGGTATTCAGCTGCATTCAGTTAGATTGGAAGCCGAACCCAACATAGGCTAGGCGGATGGGTAGGTATCCTAAGAAATGCGCCACTACGCACTGTGCAGTAAACAAAAATTAAAAAATTAAATGACCCCCGACACGATTCCAGGTGATGCTGCAGTCTCGGTTCAAGGTTACTATGTTCTTCTAATATCATTGAAGTAACATAATACTAAATGCATTTACGTTTACGTTGTTGATAATATTTTTTTTTCAAACTTATAAAGCAATGGAAACAGATTGCTAATCAATCTGTTTCAAACCGGTCCATTTTGTAATAGTTCGTGTATAACGCATAGAGTGCTGCATGATGGCAATCTGTTTCAAATTTGGCAATTTGGCAGACAATCTTTACAGTACCTACTGCAGTTTTTATCAAGGCCACGCGGACTTTTTATTTACGTATTATCAAATCCTTATTGCAGCCGGCAAACATGACTTACAATACAATCAAAATGATAACTCTAATCGATTACATTTATTTAAATTATGCATCGCCTAAAGTCTGATAACGATATAAAATTACCTAAAAATAAAAATAATCCTTATCTTTTCCCTGAAGAAGTGTATAGGACTGTTATCAGCTTATATTGAGGAAAATCAGTTTGCAGGTGATATCGGCAGCTTGTCCATGTGACATCCGTGATGTTTCATGTTTTAATCTACATGATATCTGCAATGCATCAACGTTTTTTGCACGACGTGACCCGATACGTGTGGCGAAGCGGCACACGCACATAAGTAAAACTTGTCCAAAAAAAAAACATGCGCTTCGGTAATCATCGGGAATACGAACGCGCGATGATGAGATCTAATATAAAGCTGTAACCAAAACAACCATTGTGAGTAATATAATCAGCTAAAATATGGATTTAAGTTTAAGCTGATTACATCACAACACTGGCTCATCACCACACCAAGCCTCCTGTGCAGGCACCACCTCGCTGTCAACTGTTTCCCTTTTCCCGCCATTCGTGGTGAACTGACAGTTGACATTAGTGACAGCGACCTCACTGCTGACGTGGATGAGATAGTGTTTACATATCTATTAAATACTCTACAGATGTCTATTGTTACAGATGAGTATTCATCCGACGAAGACTATGGCCTGTTCTTCGAAGCTCTTGGTTCAGGATCCAAAGATGAGCTCGCCAGCGACGATTCTGGATCTGTAAGTATCAAGAACATTTTTCAGTAGTAGCTCTGGATTTGTGCCCGGATGTGTAATTCTATAGCCGCTATTTTAACAAAAATAATAAAAATAAAATATAGTTGGGGATCCCCATACAAGAACTGTCTTTTCGGCGATTTTTGCTGAATATTTTACAAGGATAGGATACATAGGATAGGACATGGCTGATTTTTTTGGTTAATTTTGAAAGATTTTTTTATAACTTTTTGTCCTCATGAGTTTTATGATTTTCCCCCAGAGTTATTACCGTGAAGACATTTCCGCTGTGTACCTGTACCGAGTCGTCGTGGACGACGAGCTCGACCTCATCTCACTCAACAAGCCATACAAACAGAAGCATCTGTCTTCCGATGTAAGTAACTATTTTAACATTTGAATAGGCAGGCCTACTCCAGGCTAAAGTTCGGCCATGATGGCCAATCTTAGCGGAGTCTAGGTCATACGACTATTCGCGCCAATTACAATTAACATCTCCATACAAGTAGGTATCTAATTGCGTAATACATTTTCGTTAACGACCGCCAACAACATCCATTGCGTTATTTACGTTGTTGTGGAGATATTTTTTCGAACTTATGAAGCAATGGATTAGAAATCTTTTTAGATTGTCATTGATCGTGTATTATGCAATAATGGTGCAGGTTAGTTAACACAATCAGAGTGAGCGAAGTCTGTCCCAGCCACCTTTTTAAGGTCATCGGTCGATCTAGCTCGGGGGCAGAAAAGTTCACATACTACCTAGTCCATTAAACATTTTCTTTGAATTCGCAGGAGGTCTACATTCTGGACACTCCTTGCTCAGGAGTGTACGTGTGGATGGGATCCGGGGTCAGCGCTGACGTCAGAAAGGCCTACCATGACATTTCCAACAAATACTTCGAGGCGAAGAACTATCCTTCATGGGTAAGTACCATCGTACAGTTATCCCAAGAAAAGTATGCGCTTCGAGATACATCGTCTATGTTCGGAAATACGAACGCGCGATAATGAGATCGCTGTTAAGTGTGTGTTTTTTTTTTTTTTTTTGTGCTACTAGTTTTTCATAGTTTTTAATAGAATTGTGAGTTAATTTTAAGACCGCGCTATCGCGTTACGTATACACCTGTAATGCTAGTTGTAAGGGGAATTAAATAGGACGCAGGCCGAGCAAATACACGATCTCATTCGCGCGATGATCACATACTCGGGCGATGATCGCTTTTGATTACGAGGCGGTCTTACATTTATGATCTTCATGTCCGTATATTTTTTTACTTTTCAGGTAAATGTCACTAAAGTATCGGAAGGCTCTGAGAGTTCCACCTTCAAGCAATACTTCACCAATTGGGAATCCATCTCCTCCAACTCGAAGTTGGTTACAGATTCCGGTAGGTACCATATTTTGAGGGTTGAGGGGTTCGTGGTTATAATACCAGCCACACGGGTCGATGGTAGGTTAAGCTATGCTTGCCAAGGTCGGTTCGTGGATGGGTGACTATCCATTACACATCGAGATACCTCCGTACCGTCACCCGTTTGGTTGATAACGACCGAGCCTACAGTAATTGCATAATGATGTGTAACATCTGGGGCCTAACCGCCTAAGTCTACTAATTTATAAACGTTACAATGCAGCGCTACTGCTGAGCATGAAGTCCTGGGGTCAATTCCCAGGTCGGGCAAAATGCTATTTTCCATTCGGAATTTCTCAGTACCAGCCCGGAGTCTGGATTTGAATCAGGTTGATGGCAATAGGCTCGCCCCCTATTACATGGGACTTAAACATAACTGGCGAAATGTGGGTACCTACTATGGGTAATTGGGTACTCCTCTGCCTAACCCTTCAGGGAAACAAGCCGTGATGTTATAATCTGATACGTCACAGATGCTGGTTACTACTCCGAGGATGCTGAGCATTCAGCACAAGCAGCCAAGCAGATCGGCAAGAGTGCAGCCGCCAGGGGATACATGCCAGACCAGGGTGAAGGCAGCCTTACTGTCACCAGGTAAAGTTCTAATTTGAACCTTCCACGCACATGGAATATGGTCGCAATTCCACTGCTACGTAGCATGTGGATAAAGAGGTTAACACTATAGAGGTATGAGGCACTCATCCTCCATAGAAAAGGAAGTATCGTCCGACCAGACGGGTGTTTTGTCTGGTGGGCTACGGCCCGACAGTTGATATCGGGATGTTGTATATACCTATGCTATACCTATGCTAGTCGCGCGGTTAACTTTGCTTGCGCGATTTATAACTTTCGCTTGCGCTCCTAAAAATATTATTGAACACTCTAACTAATATATAGATTGCCACTTAATTTTCGCTTGCGCCTCTTTTTGTGAACCTTAAATATTTCTATTTTGGGGTCCTAAAAATACTAAATAGCAAGTAACTGCGACCACTTTGGATGTAGCGGTCAGTCACTGTTCGAAAAATGCCAGAATATTAAAAAGAGGCTCAATTATTTAAAATAAGTATGCTTCATTAGAAGCGCAAAAAGTTTTTCGAGCTTCATTCATTTAAAAAAGTGTCCATCTTTAGAACTAAAATCATTTTTTAGAGGATCTTTTAAATATTTCCCCTTTTTTTTACCCTATCACCGCCAAAGCTTTTTAAAATCTGCTCAAATAGAACTTCTTCTCAGGATATCATCAGGAGATCAGGAAGATGTGACAGAGGAGTTCGCGTCAGGAGTGTCAGTGTTGTACCAGAGTGACGTATACGTCGTCAAGTACGAGTACACTGACGCCAACGGAGCTGACGCTTTCATTGTCTATTACTGGATTGTAAGTATAATTATTTGTACAATAGACGTAGATATATTTGGTAACCAATTCCGCTGAACTATTCCTAAAGAGTCATAAAAAAACTTGCAAGAAATCGACACGTGTTTCACCTCTCAACAAGGCAACCGCGGTGCCGGGCGCTCGGCGTGGTAACACGTCGTGTTCGGGTTCACGACAAGTCAATCGTCAGGGTTAAAGAGTCATAAAAAAACTTGTAAGAAATCGACACATGTTTCGCCTCTCAACGAGGTAACAGCTTTAGCTAATCATGGGGTTTGTTCGCAGGGTTCGGAAGCGAGTGCTGATGACAAGACAGCAGCATTGGAGCTGGTGTCACAGATTGAGGAGGAACTCGAAGGTGCTCCGACCGTCGTAAAGGTTCCTCAAGGAAAGGAGAACAAGCATTTCCTGACCATCTTCAAAGGTAAGGCTGGTTCTCATTTGATGATAGGTACTTAAGGGCCTATAAGTCGTCAAATTGCTTAGCAAGATCCGCCGTTATATCGAAACTACTGCAGCATTACTTTCGAAATAAATTCATGTTTGATCATTAATGTTAGCGACTATGTTAGCCGAAAACACGATTTCATTTTTCTCGATAGAAAAAAAATCCAAGGTTACCTCCAAACCGAACAATAAACCGCTGCTATTCAAAAAATACTTCAAAATAAGATCATGAAACTTGGCTCACTAACTGAACTAACTATAAAGCAGCGACAATGTTTGTTTTTCCATTATTTTCACCGTAAAAAGCAATTACGTAAACTTTTGCCGATTTGGAGCCGCCTCCGTCTCGCTCGCACTCAGTCCGCGAGTAGTATGGTGCGAGCGAGATAAAAATCTGAGGTTGTGTGGGCTCTTAATGATACGTAAATAAGTATATATTTCTGTTTCAGGCAATCTTGCGATTATGTTTGGAGGCAAAGACAAACCTGACAACTCTAAAGGATCCTATGATGATGACAACATTCGTCTATTCAGAGTAAGTACCTACCTAGCTGGCCCGAACAGCGTGCAATGTCTGCGCGCGGCTAAAATCGCAACTAATCGTAGGGCTCCGTTTTGTCGTTTATGGATTAAGTACAGAATTATTTAATTAATATAAGATTTAATATACGTAGATTTAATATTTGAAATATAGAATTAAGCTCGCCAGCGCCACCACTCTATATCCGATTTCCTTATTGCTATTGATGGCATGTAGGTATTTAATCAAACCTCTAATAATTCCCACTTTGCGCGCCAAAATATATTATAGAACACTCTTATAAAATGATTGCACCTCTTTTTGTGAACCACAAATAATTTATATTTTGGCGTCCTAAAAATAGGTACTTAATTTAAGAATAAGAATTAGAGAAACATAAATTGCCAACTAATTCCGCCCAACTTGGATGTAGCGGTCGGTCACAAATCTTATCTAACCAAAACCATTTGGTCAACCCTAGCTTGTTTACTGCAACCAACTGTAGGTAACAAAAGGCCAGAAACTTAAAAAGAAGGCTCAATTATTAAAAAAGTGTCCATCATTAGAGGGTCAAAAAGTTTTTTTAGTGGATCAGTTAAATATTTGCCTAAAATTATGATTATATTGTTTCCTTTTCAAGGTGGAAGGCACGGAACTGGGAGTGGACATGAGGGCTATCCAGGTCGTGGAGACAACTGACAGCCTGGAGGACGATGACGTGTATGTGCTGGAGACTAAGGACACTATTTATGTTTGGATTGGCAAGGTAAGACCACTGCCTTTATGCCTGGGGTCTTTTATGTAGATTTAAGTTCTGTTTACGTATTTTTTAACCGACTTCCAAAAAGGAGGAGGTTATATGTTCGTAGCGTATGTATGTTTTTTTTTTGTGTATGTCCGTCGATATTTTCGTCAATTGTGGACGGATTTTGAAAATTCTTTTTTTGTTTAAAAGGGTATGCTCTCAAGGTGGTCCCATATAAATTTTATTAACTTAGCTTGAGTACTTTTTGAGTTAGCTTCATTAATACGTATTTTTCCCACTTAGCCTATATGGACGATCTTTTAACATTTTCCTGTCACTGTTATTTACATAGCAGGTCGTGAGATTCGAACTAGTAGGGAGTAGGTACCACAACTAAAAAGTGAAAAAAAAAAACTTTTTACAAAAAAAACCAACCGACTTCCAAAAAAACACTAGAAAGTGAAAAATAACTTTAATTTCGGAAGTCGGTGTCTTTGGTTTTGAATTTTCGTTTAAGCCACCGACTTCCGAAATTAAAGTTATTTTTCTTGAGTTTGAATTTGAGTAGGTATTTGTTCTTGATGTATATTGGCGTGTGCTAGCTGACATATATGGCTAATATTAAATGTAGGTATGTTTTGTGTTTCGTAAGGTAAATGATTTTGCATACTATTGATTGTATAGAATCAATCTTTTTTTTTCTAACTGAAACGACAGCTGTGCTGTTGGGTAGTTTGTTGCGCCACTTCTTGTTCCCAGCCACACCACTAGGAAGTGGTGAAGGGCGCGCGTGCCTGGGGACTGTCTTATGAAATTTTGACGTTCAAAAAGTCCTGATTCTCAGCCTAGTTGGAATAAATGAATTTTGATTGATTGATTGAAACCCTAATGTGGGATTAAAGAACTTTATCTACACTCATGCTATAAATATCCTCTATAAAAGTTTCTGAAACAGTTAGCTTATTGCCAACATTAAAACGACCAGTGTCATAGTAACCATTATATCATCCAAACGAGTGTTATAATGTTGTACTAAATTTCATAATGCAACTCGTTTGCTCCTTCGATTCCTTGCGGTCAGCGGGTGCAGACAATTTTTATATAAAGGTATTAGGATTGGGATTGGGACAGGATTTATGTGACGTCAGCTATTATGCGTAGTTCGCATGTGGCGATGTAGACGCCGCCACAGAGACATTAATTATTAGGCATATTGTGTTAGGCACTTTGCTCGAACCGGGAATCGAACAAAGGACCTTAACCTTTGTTCGATTCCCGGTTCGATGAAAGTGTTATTGAGTTTTCCGATCTGGAAATCATTAATTGTTTTTTCTTTTTACTCTCAGGAATCAAATGATACAGAGAAGGAGGCTGTGGCTAGCTTTGTTGAGAAGGTGGTGAAGGATAAAGAGATCAGCACCATTGAGCAGGGAGACGAGCCTGACGAGTTTTGGGAGGCTTTAGGTAGGTGGCAGAGATTGTAGTACTTCATTATCATCAGCATTATCCCGCCCCTAACCCAATGTATTAGTGGATTGCTAATCTATTGCTTCATAAGTTCGAAAAAAAAATCTGCTCAACAACGTAAATAACGCAATGAATGTTGTTGAACTGTCAAAATAAAACAGATTAGGTACTCTTAATCGTTTACGAAAATGTGTTACGCAATTAGGTAGCTGTTTCTTGTACATAAACTATGAAAAACGTGTTTAAGGCACCGTTCACTGGTTCCGGATTTTTTACTTAAAATTGATTGACAATAGCCGTTCTATGTTAAATACTGGTAGGTATTCAGCTGCATCCGGTTAAACGGGAAGCCGACTCCAAATTAGTTGGGAAATGGATACGCAGATTGATTTGATACTTACAACAAATTCGTTCCAGGTGGAGCCCCAGAGGAGAAGGAGGACCCCTCGGGCTGGAGGAACGCAGTGAACCGGAAGATCAACACTCCCCGTACCCTGACTGCTGTCACCGTCAGCGTCACCAAAAAGATCAAGTTTGAAGACCTGGATACGGAGTATACGCAGCAGGTAAATGACTTTTTTTTAAACTATTACGGGGAAGCTCTTGGCCTGAATCTCACCTGATGGTAACTGATGATCTGGCCGAAGCTGAAAGCGAACTTCACCCGAAATCCTCAACCGCAGAGGAACTGGCTATCGTACCACTTACCTACTGCCGAAACACAACATGCTGTTAACATTGTTGTTATGGCGACAGACTTAGATAAGATGGTGCATGGTAGCTAGCCAGGCAGACTTACAGCAAGCCCTACCACCACCCAAACAGAAAAGAAAATTTTACCCCCACTGGGAACCGAACCCGGGACCTCTGGGTCTGTGACCAGTAGACCACAGAGGCGGTTAAAACCCTCAAAATTCAAAATATTTTAACCTACATGGGCACTAAAAAGCGTTTTCATATAATCCTTGCTTTACTTTACGCGTCGTATTCGTATCAGATGCGGCCTAGTCCAGAAAAATATCTATAGTGCGCATACCTGAATTGCTGCAGTGCTATTCTGTATTGGCAGCTCACTTCACGCTCACTTCACTTAAGTTTTCACGGTGAGATTTTGACAGAAAAGACCGGCTGTAGTAAATACGTCTCATGTCTACTTTTAATGAGGTCGGGCGATTCTAACAATTTAAATCTTTGATCAAAATACATTTTTAATTTAAGAACGAAAGAAAAGTATTTTATTTGGGACAAGCACAGGAAATACAAACAAACAACAACAATACCACAACTAAAAACACACAATACACATCACATCAACACACATTACACATTACAATATACAATTTGACAGAGATCCTCCTAGTGCTGTAGCCAGGATCGTCTCAGCATTAGGGTCAGGCCCACTGGTCTCAAATTGGTTGTGTTTACAGGACTTGTCTGATGATGGTATCTACGTCTTGGACACTGGAGAAGAGCTGTACGTGTGGCAAGGCAAGAACATCCCTGAGCGTGTCAAGATGGCAAAGAGCGACATTGTCAAGGTAAGTTAAAAAAACAAAAACTAAATTGAATATAAATATCACCGTAAGACTATGAGGGATTAGATCCAGTATTGTTTGGCGGTAAAAGAAGTCAAAATCGTTTTGAAACAAATTGCTAATCCATTGCTTCTTATCTTAGAAAAAAAATCTGCTCAACAACATGAATAACGCATTGAATGTTGTTAAACTGTCAAAATTACAGATTAGAATGTTTTTCGCAATAAGATAGCTGGTAGGGGTTGGGTCCCCAATTATAACGCTAGGTACCAGTCTTGTTAAAAAGTAATGCGTATTTTTCGAGAAATTAATAAAAAATATTTCTAAACTCAAATCAAATAAAAAGCGAAAACGAAACGTTGAAATGGCACCGAATTCTGTCCCGTTGCGTAAAATCGAACGGGTCGAATCATTGAAACGGAACGTAAAAAAATATGCAATAATGTAAAGGGCGACCCCATTGCCATCAACCGGGCACACATCCAGATTCCGGGCTGCTACTGAGAAATTCTACACAAACACTTTGCCCGACCCGGCAATCGAACCCAGGGACCTCACGGTCAGCAATAGCGCTTGCGACTACCTACTAGACAGTTCGCTTTATTATTTCCTAGCTTCTGCCCGTGACTTCGTCCTCGTGAAATTTCGTCCCCCGGCCCACCGCATCGCATCCCATCGCCCGCCCGCGTTATTACTTCGTTTTCACGTAGCGTTGTTTTTGACTTTTTTTCGTTTAGCTCGGCTCCTAAGAGCCGTAGCGTGAAGAGCGTAGTGTCCTCAAGAATTGGGCTCTCAAATGCAAAAATAATTTTTCAAATCCCACTGGTAGTTCCGGAGTGATACGCGGTCAAATAAACAGACAAACAGACAAAAATTCTAAAAACTGTTGGAACGTGTTCTGTAAATCGATTCTAAGTATCCCCAGCCAACTTTTTTTCGAATATCTTCCATGTACAGACTTTCGTTATTCATCAACATTCTCCTACCCTTATCCCAATTTACTTGTGGTCGGCGCAACATGTCTTTTTCTTCCATACTTCTCTGTTAGTCATCATCTCGGTAGTCTCACCCCCTTTCTAGCCATATCATCTTTCACACAGTCCATCCATCGTTTCTTTGGTCTTCCCCTAGTCTTATAGCCATCGACATTCATACTAAAAACTTTCCTCACGACATTTTCCTCATTCCTCCGCATCACATACCATGCCAACCGATTTACGTATAACGCCGCCGCATAAGAAATGAGTACATAAGAGGAAGTCTGAAAGTGGCACCGGTGACTGAAAAGTTGTAGGTTCGTTATTATTTATCAAAATTGTTTTTTTACAGGAATACATTGAAGATGACGGTCTGGATCGTACAGTGGACACAGCTCTTGTGGTGTTCGTCAAACAGGGCGAGGAACCCAGTGTCTTCAAGAAACTGTTCCCTGAATGGGACAGCGACATGTGGGCTGTAAGTATAAGGTCATCGAGACCGAGACCCCTCCGTGCCTCGGAAAGCACGTTAATTAAGTCGTTGGTCCCGGCTGTCATTCGTAGATCTTTGCCAGTCGTTACGGGTAGACAAGATGAACCTGCCGCTGGCGAAGCGCAGTGCGACGCATTTCCCTGCCAAACCAATTTCAACTCTGCTACAGTAGCCATAAAGTTAAAAATAAATCAGTTCCTCCTTTGATGCTCTCTAGGACTAATGGATTTTAAACTTTATTTCAACTGTGGAAAGGTTGATATTTGTCTGGCAGTGAAAACCGCGTAAAGGCGCAATTCGATTGTTTATCTATTCTATATATCCTGCTGGGTAGTTTGTTGCGCCACTTCTTGTTCTCAGCTAAAGCACTAGGAAGTGGTGAAGGGCGCGCGTGCCGGGGGACTGTCTTATGTTATTTTGTAGTTCGAAAAGTGCTGATTCTCGGCCCGGTTTGAATAAATAACTTTTGATTTTGAATTTGTTTATTTTTCCTTACAGAACCAGACGTCTTATGAAGATATCAAAAACGAGACGAAGGAGAAGAATTCTAAGTAAAAATAAAATAAAACATAAATATTTATAATTTATTTTATACATTTTTATTATTCACATTATTTTACCTATGTAATTACCTATTTTACACTTTGCAAATATAAACTATTTATAATTATTTATACATGATTTTTATTTATTTAGGACCTCAACTGCCAATTTTTTTTTTCAGGATGTTTATTTTACATAATGACACCATTATGTAAAACACATCCTGAAAAAAAAAATTGTATGCAGACTGGGAGCGCCTTATAAAAATTAATCAAATAATTTTTTATTGTATTGTAATCTCCACCTTGTTTAATGGGTAGTGTTTTTGGATTCATGAGGCTACAACTATTGAATTAAAATTAATACGTTTTGTTGAGAAACTTCCTCCATAAAATCCTTGCAACATACAACGTTTTAAATGTAATAATTACGGAACTTCCTTTCCGTGTATATGTCAAAAGTTAAATAAATGGTTGGAAATAGTAGAAAAAACCGGCCACGGACACGGACACGAAGGGTTCCGTACCACCATACAATATTTACCAAAAACCGCAAAGATAACATTGTATTTCATAATGATACTATGAGTTACAATGTAATTTTTTGCAGTTGGTAACGCACTAAGTCTGTAATTTTCTATAGAATCTAGCAATTATGCTGCAGCGATGCACTGATTTATGATCTGCACAAGATTCTTATTCTCTAATGCAGCTGCAATCCTCTCCTTATCCGCTAATTGTTTGTTCACCGCATGCTCCGACACATGGGAGCCTTCCGATACTTCCACTGTTACTTTGAAGCGGCTCGGCAGTGCGCGGAGAAGCTGCACGCGAATTGATAGGCCTGGAATGAGAAGAAAATGTCTTTAAGTTTCATAAATAATAATTGTCAAAAATAATAGGATTACAAAGTTGCTAATGCAGTTTGTATATCTAAAAATTGGGACTGAAATTGCGGTATATTTTCATTTTTCCTCGCCTTTATAGGGTTAACAGTAATTGTGTTCAAAATTTGAAGCTTGTGTCTGCTTGAAGTACCTTTGAATTTTGTTGATCGGTGAGCGAGTGTGTGATAAAATTAAGGAACTTGGACCTGCAATAGTTTTTAAACTAGTTTTGATTCGATGTAATTTGGGAATATACCTAGTTATATTATGCCCTCTTGATCACTGAAAATTCAGGCTTCAATCTTTACCCACAATGAAGTTACAAAGGTCTAAAATGTCCTCAATGGCTTCGAGAAAAGGATGGTACGGTTGTGACTTTGTTTGTTTATTTTTGCTCGACTTGGCGAATCATATTCATTCTTCAGATAGAAGTTATCTGACTGAAAAATCAGGCTCCACTGTACATTAGCACCTGCTAATCTGGAGCTTCATAATTTTATTGTGTATAGATGTCTTAATTTCGAAAGCTTTCCCAAAATTTTACACTGCGAAAACGCCTAGTTTTTGAGAAAAAAAATCCTAAAGTTTCAGAAAATTCAATTTATTTACGTAATTTAACCTAACCTTACCTGTCCGAGTCGGGGTGCCCCAAGTCTCGACACATCTCGAATTTATAAATAGGCAATGAGAACTTAGGCTGCAAGAGCGAGCGAAGCGAGCTCGGAATTTGGGGCACCCCGACCCGGACAGGTTAGGTTAGGGGGACCCATGTACAGTGGTTCCAAAAATCAGCAGTTAGTTATTAGAACTACGAAGGCTAGAACTTACCAATCAAAGTAGCCATGCTGCAGTGAGGAATCGTCGGTGTAAAGTTAACAAAGACAGTATTATCCTTATTATCCACTCTAATATTACTCTCTTCCACCACACGCAGCTCTTCTAGGGACAGAGGATGCTCAGGATCATTGATATTGCGAATTAGATCGAAAATTTCACGTTCGTCAAATAAATCTTCAACGTCTTCGTCGTAGTCAGCTGCAGTCTTTTCCCGCTCTGATTCTTTGTCGTATATGTTGGGATTTACGTTGTCGGCTACGGATTTCGTCATTTTTGTGTTGTTTTTTGAGTTTATGGTCGGTGGGTCGTCTTAGGGGTTTATTAGTAAATATAGTGAAAATACAGAAAATACAACAACGCACTATATAGCCACTATATGAACTATCTGTCAATGTCAACAAGAACAAGTTAGTCAAAACACAGTTAAAAATAAAGTACTGGTCTATGACATTGATATGTTCCTTCAAAAACCGCTGTTTGGACGAGGTTTATGTGGTTTGGACAGCTGTTTTGAAACATTCCTTTTCGCAAACCCGTAATGTTTTTACTTGCTGCAAGCTACAGGAAACATAAATAAACTTTATTCTGAAATTGATCAAGCAATTTCATTGGGTAGAACATTGAAAAACTTGAAAACCCAAAATTACTTTTTTGTAAACACTAGCAACACTTTCTGAACGAAAACTCAACTGACATTCTTAACGTTCCAAAATTTGATCCTTAACTTTTGGCAGTTTCGAACATTAAACTATTGCCTTATTCTTTTATTCTACAAGCAGATTCAATACGCTGTCTCTCTCCACCTAAAGTAGGTTACAACAGCTGAAACGCGCTGCTTGACAGCACAATCAAGATCAATAATTCAACCAGAGGATTTCCTTTCCGTGTTTTTCAAACAAAATAATTTGTGAGGGGCGTATCACATCCTACAGAAGTTCAGAGAAACACAGGACATGTAAGTTAACACATTTAATATGGCTATAACACCTCAACATTCGTATAGACACCCCCTTTTCTATTTAGAAAGTGGTTTTATCTAAAAATGTTTACAAGTATTTGTTTTTGGATTAGAATTCGTCATTGTGGTAATAAATCGCGTAGAATAGTGTTTGATAAACGGCTATATAAATATGTAAAGATGGTGAAAGTATGTAAGATATGTTTAAAGTACTATTTCGTTAGTTTTTCTATGACAACTTGTAAGGGTGGGTGTACTACTAGGGTAGTTTGTGACGTAATTCGCTGCAGGCTTTGAATTTAGAATTGACGACCTACCCTTTAGTTAATTTTTTAAATAAAGCTGTAATTGTAGGTAAGTACACATACATAAACTCATCTTCTTACCTTGGGGGTAGGCAGAAACATCAATATATAGTTTTGTGTTTCAGTAAAATTAGAAGAACAATCTAGTCATACAGACAAACACGAAAACCGACTAATTTATAATATGTATAGACATTGGTGTTTCCATAGAGAGCGTTTTTTGACACCGCAAAGTCAAACCGTGGTGATAATAAAATGCTCCTTCCTCAGCAGTATGGCATCAGACCCTTGGATCGTGCAGCCTCACGAGCATGCCAAGTTTACGGAGCACTTCCGTAACCTCGGGCCGGTTAATGGTCACCTCACCGGGGAGCAGGCGAAGCGGTTCATGTTACAGGTATGTAAATGAACTTACAGTTCAAGAAGTTATTTGGTAGGGATAACCACTTTTGGGACTAAGTACGGAAACCCAACCTCTAACATAGAACATAGTTACCTATTTGGTATAAAAGGGAAATATTCGACGGATCCTAAAAACATCTAATAATGGACACTTTTTAAAATTAATGAACCTCTAAAAACGTTTTGCACTTGTAATGATGCACACTTCTTTTAATAATTGAGCCTCTTTTTAACTTGGGCTTTTTACCACATTTTTGAATTAAATTTGGCACACATGTAGATCTGGCCCATCCTGGCCTGGCCTGGACTGACCTGGGTTAGGACATAGGATACTTTTTATCCCGGTATTGCATTCCCTTGGGATAATATCCAATCTTCACGGGGGGCGCAGCTGTGGGCAAAAGCTAATTTACAATAGATTACAAAATTACATGTAGTTACCATATTTTTTTTGCTTTTTCTTTTATTCTGTAAACAGGATACCGGAATCACGTTTACACGTCATATTAAAAATAAACTAGATGAGGCCGGCGTTTCCTATCTGACTACTCTGAGAAGAAAGGCCGAAACAAACTCAGAGGTCACAGTCTCTTTTAAAGTCCAGACATAATCATGCGCGGTGCCCACGTGATTGTAGCACGGCGCTACGGCGTAGCACAAGATGGCCTACGCCGTAGCAACATTGCCTAAAATCAATCGTCGAGCCGTTTCCCAACCATGTCGGGGTCGGGTTCCAGTCTAACCGAATGCAGCTGAATATCAGTATTTTACATGGAGCAGCTCCCTATCTGACCTCCACAACCCAGGTAACACGATACACCTTGGTAAGACTGGTTATGAAAGATTGGGTTTCTGGCAACCCGTAACGACTGTCAAAGATCTTTGAATGACAGCCGGGACCAACGGCTTAACGTGCTTTCCGAGGCACGGAGTGGTCTCGATATGTAATGGATGGTCACCCATCTACAAAAAACTAAAAAATGACTTCAATACCAACGTATAGCAGTTATTTTCCCGAAAACTGGTATTTGTTTACGTGTTTGGAAACGAAATTGCGAACTCAGTTTATATCGGATGTGAACACATCCTGTTCATTGTGTTTTCGAAGGAAACAATATACAGAACATGTCTCTAATTCTTAACATCCCACTCAAGAGAATGACGTCATCATTTCAATATACTACGAAAGTTACTACGGAGGGCCTCGCAGCTATATAATATCAGCCGCACTGGGGCCTAAGTCTACTAATTTATAAACGTTACAATGGTCTCTCAATGGTGATTTTTTTACAGATTTGCCGTACAAAGACTGTCAATTATAATAATTTATTATTAATATACTTAGGCCCCTGGTCGATCAAAGGTTAAGCTGTGTTTACCGCGGTCGCTTCGTAGATGGGTGACCATCCATTACATATCGAGACCACTCCGTGCCTCGGAAAGCACGTTAAGCCGTTAGTCCCGGCTGTCTTTCGTAGATCTTTGACCGTCGTTACGGGTCGTCAGAAACCCAAACTTTGATAACCAGTTTTACCAAGGGGTATCGTGTTACCCAGTAACTGGTTTGTGGAGGTCAGATAGGCAGTCGCTCCATGCAAAGTACTGGTGTTCAGCTGCATCCGGTTAGACTGGAAGCCGACCCCAATATAATTGGGAAAAGGCTAGGCAGATTGATTTTTGTGAATACTTCTTAACATCATATTGTTATTTTACAGTCTCAACTTCCGCCTCCGATTCTTGGACAAATCTGGTCCTTAGCTGACACCAACGCTGACGGCAAACTGGATCTCAGAGAATTCTCCATAGCTTGCAAGGTAAGTTACTTTCTAAATCTTCTTGTGCTCTTTTTAACCCCCTACGGAAAAAGAGAGGTGTTATAAGTTTAACGTGTGTATCTGTCTGTTCCCTCGTAGCTCCCAAACGGCTGAACCGATTTTGATTCTTTTTTTTGTTTGAAAGGTGTCTTGATCGAGAGTGCTCTTAGCTACAATTCAAGAAAATCGGTTCAGCCGTTTGAAGATTATCGGCTCTTTTCTATTTGATGAATGGATGTGCGCATCTTCCACAGGTCTGATCGATTCGAAATGTAGTGTTCTATTACTTCAATGATATTAGAAGAACATAGTAACCTTGAACCGATACTGCAGCATCACCTGGAAATGTCTTTGTCGGGGGTTATAATTTTTTTTAAATTTTAACTTGTATAATTTATTTAACACATAACATCACGCCCTGGTCTGGCATGTATCCCCTGGCGGCTGCACTCTTGCCGATCTGCTTGGCTGCTTGTGCTGAATGCTCAGCATCCTCGGAGTAGTAGCCAGCATCTGTGACGTATCAGATTGTTACATCACGCCTGTATTCCCCGAAGTGTTAGGCAGAGGCGTACCTCTAGTACACCCACATTTTGACAGTTATGTTTAAGTCATGTAATAGGGGGCGAGCCTATTGCCATCAACCGGGCACAAATCCAGACTCCGAGCTGCTACTGAGAAATTCCGGATGGGAAATCCTAATACTGCCCGATCCGCGGAGTAATTGCCAAAACACATAGTAGCAATGGGTTTAATTTTGACAATTCAACAACAAACATTGCGTTATATCCGTTAAGAGCAGACAAATTTTTCGAACATATGAAGCAATGGAATAGCAATATCCTTCAAAATCATTCAGATTGTGATTTAAAGTGTGTTAATCAATTAGGGGAATGGAACTGACCATGAGCTGGACATAGGATACTTTTTATCCCGATAGTAAGTTCCTTGGGATAATCCGACCTCCTCGCGAGAGAAGCCGCGGGCAGAAGCTAGTCGGTACCATCGCGGTACGCATATCTCACCACTTTGAAAAAAAAATCCTGTGCGCACGATGACCGCATCGGTTTACCGTGTCTTTTTTGTGTAGGCAACGGGTTACTATAGCGGCCTAGCGCTGCGCTGCAAGCAGGAATAGTCCTTACGGTTTCAGACATTTTTTTTTTTATCACAACGGTGAAGCTGAATCTCACCTGATGGTAAGTGATGATCAGGCCGAAGGTGGAAGCGAGCTTCACCCGGAATCCTCTACCACAGAGAAACTACATCTTACCTCTTACTGCCGGAACACAACAATGCTGGTAACATTGTTGTTATGGCGACAGACTTAGATAAGATGGTGGTAGCTAGCCAGGCGGAGATATGCGTGTCCGCGATAGTACTAAATAAACGATAGAGATACAATCTTGTTTCCAGATAATCAACTTGAAGCTCCACAATATAGAAGTACCGAAAACCTTGCCACCGTCACTTCTTGCCTCACTAAGCCCTACTGGTAAGTTTGAATATATAATCAAAATGATACTATGCTGAGATGTTTTGGTTGAGAGGATGAATGAAAGGCGACTAACAAAAGGAATTTACAAGGCAGATGTGAGTGGAAACGCCGGGAGGGGACGCCCTAGGAGGATATAGTGACCTTATTGGTGATGTTCTTCAGAAAGGTCAGGTGCATAGTACTCGCAACCGGCGTGCGTGTATGACCAGATGTATGAACGTTAACGAAGCAAAAGTCGTAATAGCGCACACTGCATTTATGTATGAAACAGAAGATAACCACCATTTTTTGTCTCCACAGCGACCCAAAAACCACAATTCGCGTCCCCCACCCCCACGCCAATTAAGCCACCGATACCACCCATGCCATCTCTACCACCGCAGTCACAGCAACCACTGATCGCCGGCCTATCGTCAACCACTAGCAACCAGTCGCTTCTGGGGGACCTAGTAGGTCCGCCTATGGCTAATCCACAACCGCCTATGATCCCACCTATTGCCGCTCCCGCAAAACCTATGGTACCTAATGTACCAGACCTAATATCTGGGGTAAAGCCAGGACAACCAATGGCTTCGCAATCCTTGGTAAACACGCAATCGATGATTGGTGGTCCACCGCCCATGGCGGCATCCCAACCATTAATAAGTTCTCAGCCAATGGTTGCGTCCCAACCGTTGATGAGTTCGCAGCCAATGGTTGCTGGGCAACCACAGCAGCCAATGTTACCTTCCCAGCCTTTAATGAATCCTTTAATAGGCCAGCAACCGCCTCTTATTCCGAACCTACCGATAGACCAGGCATTTTCAATGAACAACCAACCTTTAATTCAGTCTATGTTGCCCTCAAGTCAAAGTAGGTCCTTTGGATCGCCTCCTGAGGCTTCACAGACTTCGATAGGTTCTCAGCCTATTGCAGGCCAGTCCCCGTTGGGTTCCCAGCCTATGTCGGGGTCGCTAATAGGCTCTTTGATCAATAGTCCTCCGTCTGGGGTGAATACTGTGGGTAGTGTGGTCAGTCAACCGGTGACATCTACTCCTTTGATGAAGAGTGACAGTTTGTCTAAACCAGGTAAGATAAATTGATTATTTTCTATAGAAGGTGGAGATCACAATACGAAAATAAATGAAAACATTGACAATACTAAAGCATAAGAGTATTATGGAACTAGCAAATAAATCCAAACACTGAAATTAAAAAAGTGTTTTTTTTTTTCAAACAAACTAAATAATAGTGATGGGTCGACTATGGGTTTTGTCAATCTTTGACTAGCCATAGTGACTAAACGATTGAATATATTTGATTGAATTTTCGTATACAGACTGCAAACGTCATTAGATAATTATGAAGTTTAATTTACTGTAGTATTGTGGTCGCCACATTATATAAATATGTTAAAAAAATATATATTTTTTTTTAATATTGATTTTCGGTTTAACTGCTGTAGTTTCTTATTTTACTTGAAATATCAGTTTAAAAATCCGTTTTTTTTTTGTTTAAACTTCACAAGCGTAATGGTTATCAAAATATTAAAATAATTTAAAAAAAAAACTGAAACAGCGGTCGTTGGCCCTATTTTTTTTTGTTTCTCGTTTTATCGTTTCTTTAAAGATAGTCACTACTTCTGCGGAGTTTTGCTAGCTAATGTAATTTGACCCTGTGTTTCATAAAACTTTTCTTATAGGATCTTTGGTGACAAGTCCCACTGAGATGCCAATGGGGGTAATGAGTCCCCCAGCGATGGTGGAATGGGGCATACCACAACCACAGAAACTGAAGTAAGTTACCGAGTTGTAGTCCTACCGGTTTATCGCGCGGTAAACTCTAACTGCGCGATGCAGGATTTGTGTGACGTCAAATCTTTGCTGCGTAGTTCGCATGTGGCGTTGTAGATGCCGCTACAATAGTACTTACATATTTATTTTTATTACTTTTACTGTTTATTGCATTTTTACTTTTTTCTGTAATGTTAATTTTTTACTTGGAAAATTTAATAGTTTTTTTGAAACTATTTTTTCTCTCCCCCATCCTTATCCTGAGGGCACGGTTTTTCCCTACCATTACCCGCGCCACCTGGTCTACTCCCTGATATGCAATGGCCTCTATAGCCCCATGAAACATGAGAATTCAGCGGCTAGTGCAAATCTGGGGGTTCATTCGATTTATCGAGTCTGGTTAAACCACGCTGGGATCGGTGCAATTCATTCATTCATGGAATATTTAATAGTTTTTTTTTTTACTATTTTTTCTCTCCCCCACAGATACACACAACTGTTCAACGCCACAGACCGCGCAAAGACCGGCGCCGTGTCCGGAGCGCAGGCTAGATCCATCATGTTACAGTCACGGCTAGCGCAGCAAGCGTTAGCGCAGATCTGGGCTCTGGCGGATCTCGACTCCGACGGGAAGCTAGGTGAATATTACTGACACTGGCAATATAACCCCCGCGTGGCTATATTGCCAACACTGGCTAATATAGCCACGCAGGGGTTATATTGCCAACACTAGCTTATATAGCCACGCAGGTGTTGTATTGCCAACACTAGCTTATATAGCCACGCAGGGGTTATATTCCGAACACTGGCTAATATAGCCACGCGGGGGTAATATTGCCAACACTGGCTAATATAGCCACGCAGGGGTTATATTGCCAACACTAGCTTATATAGCCACGCAGGGGTTATATTCCAAACACTGGCTAATATAGCCACGCGGGGGTAATATTGCCAACACTGGCTAATATAGCCACGCAGAGGGATATATTGCCAACACTGGCCAATATTGCCACGCTGGGGTTATATTGCCAACACTGCCTACTATTGGTACTTTAGGATAATATTGCCACCCTAGGATAATATTATATTACCGATACTGGCTAATATAGTATCCCTTGTGTAATATCGCCACCCCAGGGGAAAAGACGGTGTATATTTTCCCTGGGGTAAGTAACCGCAGATCTCTGGCTCTGAGGCATCTAGACTTCGATGGGAAGAAATCATCTGCCTGCCTCTTCCCAACTATTTTGGGGTCAGCTTCCAGTCTAACCGGATGCCCTGCAGTGAGACCGCACTGCAGGGAAACAAACTCATAGTAGTAATAATTTTTCTCTTGACCCGCAGGATGTGAGGAGTTCGTCCTAGCTATGTATCTGTGTGAGAAGGCGACACAAGGCGAGCCAGTACCCGCTAAACTGCCCCTGGAATTGATACCACCTACATTCAGGTAGTTTTTTTGTTTGTTTCCTGTGATAATCTAGTTTTTCATGTCGTGATGGGCCAGTGGTTAAGACCTCGCCTTTCTGAAAAAACGGTTGTTTTTTTTTTGTAATAAAGTTTTTATTTAAAATAATTACAAATATGGAATTAAGGGCGAATTTCACCAATGAAACTGAACGCGATCAGCACTGGCAGCTCTTGAACGCGTTTTAGATGCGTTGATCGCGTTCAGTTTCATTGGTGAAATCCGGGCTAAGTAGTCAAATAAAAGCCCACTTCCTTTCCTATTGTTGCTGTACCCGACAGGGTCCACAATGATCATTGTTTAACCCCCGACGGAAAAAGAGGGGTGTTATAAGTTTAACGTGTGTATCTGTGTATCTCTCTGTTCCCTCGTAGCTCCCAAACGGCTGAACCGATTTTGATTATTATTTTTTTGTTGAAAGGTGTCTTGATCGAGAGTGTTCTTAGCTATAATTCAAGAAAATTCGTTGACCCGTTTGAAAATTATCGGCTCTTTTCTAGTTGATGATTGGATGTGCGCATCTTCCACAGGTCTGATTGATTCGAAATTTAGTATTCTGTTACTTCAATGATATTAGAAGAATATATAGTAACCTTGAACTGATACTGCAGCATCACCTGGAATTGTCTTTGTTTGTGTCGGGGGTTATTTAATTTTTTAATTTTAACTTGTGTTAAAACTTACCAGCTAAACCTAAGTTCACATGCGCCAGCATTAAATTATATTGAACATGCAGACACGAAAAACGACTTTAATTTATAATATGTATAGAGTTTACTTTTCTCTGCAGACGCGACTCAGTCTCCTCAAACACCAGCGCTAAGTCCTACGAAGAGAGGAGAAGGGAAAACATGGCGCGTGGTCAGGCGGAGCTGGAGCGCAGACGGTCGCAGCTCGCTGACGCGCAGCTCAAAGAGAAGGTAACGTTCAGCACGTTCATCATGACCACAATAAATACTGACCTGCAAATTGCAAAAAACGTCAGAAATTTTTTAATTTCGCGGGCTACCTTGGAGCATCCACCTTAAATATTTCCTTTAATTTTACGTATGTATTTATTCAGACCCGATTCATATTTACTCATGTAACTTTTTTCTTCAACGCTACCTAGGAGGCCGAGGTAAACCCTATTTACTAATACGACCCACTATTAGGGTCTAATTATAATCAGCTATCTAATTGCATAACACATTTTCGTAAAAGATTCAGACTAATCTGATTCATTTTGACAATTTAACAACATTCATTGCGTTATTTACATTGAGCAGATTTTTTTTGACGAACTTATGAAGCAATGGATTAGCAATCTGTTTCAAAACGATTCAGATTGTGATTGATCGTGTATTACGCAATTAAGGTGCTGACCGAAACTGGTATGATCAATACGGGTATTTTTCAATTACAACAATTATATATTTTACAGTTATTTTTAAAGGTTACCTTAAATTTAATACAACCAGTATTAATACCGGTTACCGAAATAAAAATTACCTCTATCTTTCACGTGCCGTCGGCGTTAGTCAAAGGGCGCGCATCGCCTGTGTGTGTGTAACCGGTATTAAAACGGTAACCTAAAAGAGGTAACATGTTTCTTCTTCTTGGTTACCCAGATAGTTAGTAGTTAGATTATCTGTTTGATAGCTAAACTTTCTACATTATTAATTTAAAATTGTTTTTTTTTTTTTTATCTAGCTGCCCGCCCCGGCTTCGCACGGGTAGCACTAAGTACTTTTCTACGGCGTACCTACCTACCTACCCTACCTACCCTACCTACCCTACCTACCCTAGCTACCCTACCTAAAAACCTTCTCCTGAGAATAAGGAACCTAACAAAAAAAGAATTATCCAATTTGGTCCAGCCGTTTTCATGTTATGTCGTGACAACGGAAAACGGGTTTCATTTTTATATATATAGATGAAGTATCACACTTGTTGATACCTTATTCACATTACAATCTAGCCTTATATTAGCTAATAAGTAATTTAAATATAACTTAAACTGCTAAGTAACTATAAAACTAAGAAATCGTCCAATAACGTCTTTCTTATTCACTATAAGTTAAGGGGAAGACACTTGATTCACGTGTTCTTTATAAAAGTCAGCACTTGCACTACTGTTTTTAAGTTCACTTACACTGCACTAAACTAACTCAAAAGGTTTTACCCTTTTTACTTTTGCTTAAATTGTTTATTAATATTGTTACAAATGTCTGCAGGCCGAAAGAGAGCGGAAAGAACGAGAAGAATCCGAAAAGAGGGAGAAGTTGCGTCTCGAATTACAGAAGAGAGAGCAGGAAGAGTTAATGAGAAAGCAGAAGGAAGAACAAGTAAGTCATTACGTCACATACTGACTATTGAACTACTATACAGACTGATTATTGAATAAAAATAAAATTTATAAAAACTCAAACCCAAAGACGACAAAAAGGCAACCAAAAAGGTCAATAAACAAGACATCATATCATCAAAAAATGTAAAAAGGTCCCCAAAAAAAATTAAATAATAATATAATCCGGAGTCACACGTAATCTGTTCGATTTACTTTTAACACGTGTGACTCCGGATTTTTAATTTATCTGTCTGGTTTTACTTTTATTTAAATTATTATGAGGATTTTTTTATATATTTTTTTTATATTTATTTGAAATGAGCCCTTTCATTCCAGCATTATTCATAATATATATATTTTTAGGAAAAACGAGAAGCCGCTCGCAAAGAAATGGAGAGACAGTGTCAACTTGAATGGGAGAAAAAGAGGTAAGTCACACTGCTGCCTACTTGCGACAAACGCATCTCTGTTGTTTGAGATGGTTCTTGGTTCCTTTCAATGGAACTATAGTGTGTTGCTCAACACAGTATATAAATCATACATTTCTAGATGTCAAGTGAATGCGCCGTCCTCTGTGTTGCACTGTTTTGCAAAGAGTGTCCGTGGAGTTTCTTGCCCGTTCTTCTCCATAGGTACCTACTACGCTTTGGAATGGGCAACTAGCTTCATATTTTCTGACTGACCGACTCCTTGACAATTCAAAAGTGCCTGTAAATGGTTTAATTGAAATAAATGCTTTGAGTTTTTTTGAGTTTTGCACCAATTTAGGCATGCAAAATTATATATATCATGTCATAAATTCCAACCATTATCATAAACTATTTCATAGATTCCAACTTATAAAATGTCATAAATTCCAATGAATATCTTATAAAATGTCATAAATTCCAATTAATACCTTATAAAATGTCATAAATTACAATTAGTACTCTATACAATGTCATCAAAATAATTTTAATAAATAAATAATAATCATTTTAAAAAAAAAACATAAATAAAAAAATCTAGTAATCTTTCCCTTTAAAATATTCCTTTAACAACAATATTTCATTCCAGGACTCGGGAACTCGAAGCCATGCGTACAGAAGAGCAGACCAAGGTATTCGCCCTCAAGTCCAAGAGTCAGAACATGACGGCCGAGCTCAGCTCCGTAGTGCTGCGCGCTGGGAACTTGGCCAAGGATATCCGCGAGACCAGGAGCAGCGTCGCAGCCGCCAAGTGTACCATTGACGGGATGAGGTACGTGGCGATATCACACCAACACCTTAAGGGCCTATAAGTCGTCAAATTGCGTAGCAAGATCCGCCGTTATGTCGAAACTGCTGCAGCATTAATTTTGAAATAAACATATGTTAAAGTTGAGGATTAATGTTAGCGACTATGTTAGCCGAAAACACGATTTCATAAAATTTTCTCGATAATAAAAAAATCCAAAGTTACCTCCAAACCGAACAATAAACCGCTGCTATTAAAAAAATACTTCAAATGAGATCATGAAACTTGGCACACTAACTGAACAACTAGAAATTACCATTATTTTCGCCGTAAAAATCAATTACCTAAACTTTTGCCGATTTGTTGCCGCCTCCGTCTCGCTCGCACTCGGTCCGCGAGTAGTATGGTGCGAGCGAGATAAAAACCTGAGGTTGGGTGGGCTCTTAATTGCGTAATACACAATCAATCACAATCTGAATCGTTTTGAAACAGATCGCTAATCCATTACTTCATACGTTCGAAAAAAAGATCTGCTCAACAATGTAAATAACGCAATGAAAGTTGTTGAACTGTCAAAATGAAACAGATTAGTCTTAACCTTTACGTTATTACGCAATTAGATAGCTGGGCGATAATAGAGGGGGATAGAGGAGGTGGACTATAATCTGTAATGCGGGTTGGCTGATGAAAACCCAGTAGCTGGGTAATACGATACCCCTCGGTATGTATGGTTGTCAGACTTTCGGGATTCTGACGACCCGTAAAAACTGTCAAAGATCCACGAATGACAGCCGGGACCAACGGCTTAACGTGCTTTCCGAGGCACGGAGGAGTCTCGATATGTAAAAATGGTCACCCATCCACGGACCAACCGCGGCAAGCGTAGCTTAACCTGATGGATTGACCCGTGCAGCTGTTACAAAAAAGAAAGATATAAACTAAAAAAAAAAATGTTTCTTTCAGATCTGACCGGGATGCCAGTATGTCTGAAATGCAGCAGCTGAAAGCAAGAGTAAAGGAACTCAACGCTAAACAAATATCTTTAAATAAAGAGAAGGCAGAGTTAGATGCTAAGGTAAATAACTATCCCAACTATTTATTTATTTATTCAATTTTCTTGCACAACATTACAGAATATTTTTCCAACGCATTGTACAGAATAATAAATTTACAAACTATTAAGTTACACACCATACCTACCACAGTAGGATAAAAGTAAAATAATAATATTAAAAAAACTATAGATGTATATCGAGGTCAGCTTCCAGTCTTACCGGATGAAACTGAATACCAGCACGCGTAGCATGACAACCATAGAAACAGGTTTTGTCTACGGAAGAATAGATAAAAAGACAGATTGTGATTGTTTATCTGTCGCGTACATTAAAAAATACATTCTATTTAATATTTATATGAAAACTCATAACTGTCGTGTTTAAAAAAAACAATTTTATTTGTTTTTTGAACAGGCTAAAGCTTCCGAAGGTGCGGGCGAAGACGGGAAACTGAATATGATGGAAATAACTCTAAAACAACTGCGTGATAAGGTAATACATTATTTCAACCAAACATACAGCGTGCATCAGAAATGTGTGGTCATATTTAAGGGTGTGATACAGAGGCCTTAGTGTAAGTTTGCAAGTGAGTAAACGTAACTATCGCGTTTGCGTTAAGATTTTTATTCTTACCTTTATATTCTTAGCATTATGATCTATCAGTCAAATCTTAACGCAAACGCGATAGTTACGTTTACTCACTCGCAAATTTACACTCAGGCCCCAGACTATGGAACTGAACTAGTTTCTTCATGGCACCAACATCGTTATCGCGAAAAAATTATCAGTCGTCGTATTTGGGTTGAGTAGGTATTGAAGTTTTGTATGGGATGGTTGACTTTGTTAAGACCATAGACTTCTTATTGGTTTTCCTGTAATCTATGAGTAAAGAACCATTCTCTGTATTATTATTTTTTTCAATTTTTTTGGCTCATTCGTTTCGGAGATAATGGATAAGGGGGGGGGGGGGGGGGTGATGGTTAATTTTCCTCTATTTTCTTAAATATCTTTATGAAGTAATAGCGCGGGCGGGCAATGGGATTCGACGCTGCGGAATTTTCACCGGGGCAGAAGCTAGTTTTTCATTAAAAATTCTTCCAACAGGTCGAAGCCGCAAAAGCGTTAGTTGACAGTAAGAAACAAGACCTGGAGACGAACACCGCCCAGTTATCAGAACTCAGCAACACAGTGACAGAACTTGGAGAAAAATGTTCCAGAGTGTGGAAACTGTATGAGGAGAAGAGGGAGGAGTATCTTAATAGGAGCTCAGCTCCCGCTGAGAGCGCTTGGAGCGGAGCAGGTGAGCTAGAAAAGCAAAAAAAAATGTTTGTAAAAAGTTGCCCGATAGTTGCCGGCCACTGTTGCCGGCAATATAAGGTGCTATAAAAATATCTGCCACGGCTTTAATGAGAGGTAGTATTGTGTTTAAAGATAACAATAGTGAAGAAATTTCGTACCCCGGCACAGTTAAATGAATTTGAGAAAATAAAGTAGTTAAATAAACATTGACTCTACTCTGCATAACGTGGTTCACAAATTACGCGCGAAGTGCACTTCGTCAATGAAAACAACTGCTATCTCTTTCCATCTGTTCTGTGAATGAAAACTGAAATCAGCTGACTAGTTCGACACTTGCAAATTTATACGTACAATTTTTTGTATGAAAAAAAATATGACACATGATCAATAATTTATCTTTACTATTGTAATCTATAAACACAATACTATCTCCCATTGCAGCCGTGGCAGATATTTTTATAGCACCTTATAGAGTGCTGGGCGAGTGTGGGATAATGTAAGCGAGATTTGTTTTTTTTTTTTGCGAAATTAGTTTTGAGAGAGAGAGAGAGAGAGAGAGTGCTTGGAGCGGAGTAGGTGAGCACGAAAGGCATTTTTTTTTTAGATAGTTGCCGACAACTGTTGCTGCCAACTGTGGGCAACAGAGTGCGGGAGATGTGTGATGATGTTAAGTGACCGAGAATTGTTTTTTTTTAGCAACATCGGTGCTACATTAGAGCCATAGTAGGGCAACTGCGTCTTGTTAGATTGTGGCCATTGGACACGACTTTTGACAAAACAAGTTGCGTTGTATGTGGAAACCGTTAAACATATTATATGAAATGCCAACTGTTATGTACAGAAGCGGACTGGGGACCGCCAGCGGACGAGGCGTGGGGCGAAGCTCCCGCCGCCGACGACGCCTGGGGCGACGCGCCCGCTACCACAGGTCAGTCAACAGACAGGGTGCAATCTATAGATATACTGATGTCCCGACAAGTTATATATAAGGTGCTATAAAAATATCTGCCACGGCTGCAATGGGAGATAGTATTGTGTTTATAGATTACAATAGTAAAGATAAATTATTGATCATGTGTCATATTTTTTTTCATACAAAAAATTGTACGTATAAATTTGCAAGTGTCGAACTAGTCAGCTGATTTCAGTTTTCATTCACAGAACAGATGGAAAGAGATAGCAGTTGTTTTCATTGACGAAGTGCACTTCGCGCGTAATTTGTGAACCACGTTATGCAGAGTAGAGTCAATGTTTATTTAACTACTTTATTTTCTCAAATTTATTTAACTGTGCCCCCGGCACAGTTAAATCAATTTACGAAATTTCTTCACTATTGTTATCTTTAAACACAATACTACCTCATTAAAGCCGTGGCAGATATTTTTATAGCACCTTATATGTCGGCGCGCGAGACGATGGTGTCAACTCACACCTCGCCTAGTTCTTATCAGCGTGAGACGAAGGTGTCAGTCACACCTCGGCTAGCTCTCAAGATTTCGATGGTCTTTGTTAGCCAGCAAAGCTTGTTGATATTAAATAATGAATAATTGTTTCCGATAAGAAAGGCGACGACGTAAATCTTATTGCGTCGAACGTGGCCAGGAGTCGGCTTGGTTTTCTCGTGGGAACGTTTTAAGATGATAAGAGTGATTCGGTGGAGCCTGGATCAGACAGTCACATTCAGACCACGAGATCGACTGAGCGTGACTTGTGGACTCGTTACGCCCTTCTAATTCATTTAGGAAAAGCGTAGATTTATAAGTTTTAAGTAGACTTCTAATTAGTGGGCAATATTGTTAAATAAGTTTGAGTAACTAGTGATTATGGTGATTATAGTAACGTCGCGCGTGTCCTTTGCCCACGAACTAGACAGACAGTTACACAATGAACAATTTAATTGATAATATCCATTCTGACAATGATTGTGAGCCCGTCGCTCCGTGTTAATTAACTTTAATATTTAATATTGTAGATTTAATATTTAAGTTGATGTTGGTGACATGAGAACATGTTGAATTGAACAAAATTATCATTTATTATAAATATCATCATTGACAGCCTTATTCCACCCAATGCTGAGCAATGGTCTGCTGCTTTTTATGCCATGCTTTCCTGAAAATTTAAATAACTTGATTACAAAATACAAAAAAAAATCTGCCTAGCTTTGGTCGGCTTCCTGTCTAACCGGACGCAGCACGGCTGAACCATGACCTGGATTAGGACATAGGATACTTTTTATCCCGATATTCCCACGGGATCGAGACTTATGCGGGTGAAACCGCGGGGCGCACCTAGTAAATACATAATTTTAAAATATTTCATACACATTATATGCGTTTCATTACTTTGGTACTATTTAACACGTAATGTTTGAGAAACTCCGCTAGTTTCTTTGATTTTTTCGTTTTTCTGCTATTGTTTCCTTATCTGCAGCTGATCTGAAGGCTGTATAGCTCACCAACTTTACGGACAACCCTCTCATGATCCTAATTTCGGCCAATGAATGATATGTAATTCACGATGATGATTGATGTAACAAATATTTTGTAACATATATTTTGATTTAAAAGAGTGTCCGTGGAGTTTCTTGCCCGTTCTCCTCCATAGGAACCTACTACGCTTTGGAATGGGCAACTAGCTTCATCTTTCTGACTGACCGTCCCCTTGATTTGAAAGTGCCTGTAATTGGTTTATTTGAAATAAATGGTTTGAGTTTGAGATTCATTGGTCAAACTAAATAGCCCAACTAGGGTAAGTAGACAAACTAGGGTTTATAAATAGATAAAATACTCTTGTTTGATTCCATCAAAATTATAGATAGGTATAAATGTAGAAATGCTACAAGGGGTGGTCAAAGATCAAAGATTTCAGATCGCTTGATCTGAAATCTTTGAAGGGTTCAATCAAAAGTCGTCATGTTATAGTAACGTCTAATGTTTTTTATACCTTATTTCTTTGTTCTCAAAGCCTTAATTGGATTAGCTTCATACGTGTGTTTATTACAGTGAACAAATTGTTTTAGTAATTAATTGGTTCGGTGTTAAATTCAACCTTATTTACTGTGAATTATGGATGTGATTTGTCTGGCTGCGTTCCTGATTTTAGGTAGGAAGATAAAGTATTTATATTTTTTTAAATAAAAGTAATAAAAACTAAAACCCAACGACAAAAAAAAGTCAATTAAAAAGGTATAAACAAGACATGATAGGCAGACAAATTAAAAATCCAGAGTCACCCATGTGCTTAATTTCATCCAAATCTGTTCAGCCGTTGCAGTGCGAATTTCACCAATGAAACTGAACGCGTCATTCATTTTTAACCCCCGACGGAAAAAGAGGGGTGTTATAAGTTTAACCTGTCTATCTGTCTGTTCCCTCGTAGCTCCCAAACGGCTGAACCGATTTAAATTGTTATTTATTTGTTTGAAAGGTGTCTTGATCGAGAGTGTTCTTAGCTGCAATTCCAGAAAATCGGTTCAGCCGTTAGAAGATTATCAGCTCTTTTCTAGATTGGATGTGCGCATCTTCCACAGGTCTGATCGATACGAAATGTAGTATTCTATTACTTCAATGATATTAGAAGAACATAGTAACCTTGAACTGCAGCATCACCTGGGATTGTGTCGGGGGTTATTGAAATGTTTAATTTTAACTTGTTATTTCGTATTTTGATGGCCATAAAACATACGTTCCACCAGCTATCAGCTATCCAATTGCGAAACACATTTTCTTACACTATTAAGACTAATCTGTTTCATTTTGACAGTTCAACAACATTCATTGCGTTGTTGCGCAGACTTTTTGTTCTAACTTATGAAGCAATGGATTAGCAATCAGTTACAAAACGATTAAGATTGTGATTGATCTTGTGTTACGCAATTAAGGTGCTGAGTGTAAATTGTCGGGTGGCGTATGGAAATGGCTAAGCAGATGATGATAAGCTTTAAAAAAAAAAACTCGTCTACAGCGACAGAAGTAGTGTCTACTGCCAGCGCTCCTAGATGGCGCTGCGTGTATGAGTTTACTGCCCGCACCACTGATGAGCTGAGCCTACAGCCAGGAGATTTGGTAAGAATTTATTTAGCATTAGGTTAGAAAAAAAAAAAGTTTGTGATTCTGTATGACTGATTTGAGGTTCTGTTTTTTGACATTTGTTCTTTTTTTTTTTAGTACAATAGTATGTAATAAAACTGGCCAAGTGCGAATCGGACTCGCACACTCGATTCTGTACCGTATTAAGCAAAATAATGCCGAAAAAAAACGTTTCTTGTATAGCGGCTCCGCTTTAATTATTAACTTTATTTAATTGTTATTATTTGTTGTTATAGCGATAATTAATAGATATAATTATACAATCTGTGAAAATTTCAACTATCTACCTATTACGGTTTAGCGGCTGTATCTGCTCGCTGACAGACAGTCGTTTGGCACCCGTCGGTTACGGAACCCAAAAACTAAAGCCATATTTAGAAGAAAAAAAATAGTTCTAGCAGAGGATTCACACCTGTTCAAACATGTGAATCCTGAGGGATGCGGGTCTAAATTCGGACGCGCCTATTGTGTCAACTAGCTTATAAGGAGGTCTTCTAACTGACGCGAATATAATATAGTCACGTGACTACCCAATCATTAGGACAATACGCGTGTATTATCCTAATGATTGGGTAGTCTTTTTCTTTACAGTACTTTAAAAATCAGCTCCCAATTCGAAGATTTTCATACAAATATAAAAAAAAGGTTAGGCACAGATATTGGTGCCGATTCCCTTGTTCACAAACTAAACTAAATTTAAGTTCAGTGCATCATTTTCTTTCTATTTATTTAAGAAAAGGACAGAAGATATATTTTAGTTTAGTCCTGTCAAATTATTCAGCGCCTGACGTAAATTGACGTAATTTTAGTAGACAAGTTTTTAATCACGTCTAAACTTGTATGGAGTAGTGACAGATTTGACAGGACTAAACTAAAATGTATCTTCTGTCCTTTTCTTAATGAAATAGAAAGAAACAGATGCACTGAACTTAAATTTAGTTTAGTTTGTGAACAAGGGAATCGGCACCATTGTAATTATTAAAGATATCGGTGTACAAATATTATTTTGGTACAAACATGCTGATTATAATAAATTATTAAACAATTATCACACAAGAACAATTTATTTCTTTTCTTGTAGGTAAGTGACGCACCGCCACCTCGAGGCGATGCAGAACCCGGCTGGAGATGGGGAACGGCCAGAGGTAAGCAGCACTATAGCAATATTATACTAACTACCACCAGTAGTGCGCCTTTTTCAAAGATTCCAATTGAAAAAAATCTTAATTAAAAAATGATAATTGAGAAATTATTCATATGCCAGTTGATTATCTGGCATATTATTATGAATAATTTCTCAATTATCTTTTTTTTTTGTTTTAATTTTTCATATGGTCTCATTCATACCCTAGAGTTATGGGATATAAAAAAACACGTTTTAAAAATATTGTTTTTTTATTTCTTGAATTTAATTTTTGTCTTACAATCATTTTGAACACTTTCTCTTCTTAGGCCAATCTGGCTGGTTCCCCGAATCCTACGTTGAGGACATCAACGCACCCGCCGCCTACGCAGAGGTCATTGACCCCATGGAGACCAAGACCCAGCTGGAAGGAATAGCGGAGGTGCCTGAAGCTGAACTGAACAATGATTTGGGTGCAGCAATGTCTTCTATGGGTAAGTTTAATTAAAAACAACAACAAAAAACATGGCCGTTATTGGCCATTGTCAGCCACTAGAGACCACTAGTGTCCATTGTCAGCCACGATAAACCACTTCAGTCCACCACTAGACGCTATTGTGAGCCACTAGAGGCCAGTGATAGCCACTTAAAGCCAGATACGACTAGTACAGGCTAATGTCAACCACTATAAGCCAATGCCAGCCCCTTAAGGCCAGCGTGCATGACTGTTGCTGACCACTAGTCGCCTTTATGTAGAGGTCAATGACCCCATGGAAACCAGGACCCAACTGGAAGGCATAGCAGAGGTGCCTGAAGGCGAGCTCAACTATGACTTGGGTGCAGCAATGTCTTCTATTGGTAAGTTTCATTTAAAAACAAAAATAAATCAGCCACTAGAGGTCATTGTCAGCCACTACAGGCCCTTTATAAGCCACAAGAGGCCATCGACAACCACTAGATGCCATCGACAATCACTAGAGGCCAATGTCAGCCGCAACAGACCATCGTCAGCCAGTACAGGCCATTGTTAGCCACTAAAGGCCATTGTCAGCCACTAAAAGCTATTGTCAGTCACTAACAGCCATTGTCAGCCACTAAAAGCCATGGTCAGTCACAACAGGCCATTGTCAGCCAGTAAGAGCCATTGTCAGTCACTAACAGCCATTGTCAGCCACTAAAAGCCATGGTCAGTCACTACAGGCCATTGCCAGCCACTTAAGGCCATCGACAGCCACTAGTGCTAATTTTCCGTTCCTCGTTACAGAGACCAAGACTGCCGGGCTGGAAGGCATAGAAGAGATGCCGGAAGCGGAAATGACGAATGACCTAGGAGGAGCCATGCCTGTTGTTGGTAAGTGGCATTTACACTGCATTAACTATGGAAAAAAAAACAAAACTGTACCTCAAGACCTATTCGACCCAAATGTATGGGACGGCTGATATTTTTTCGCGATTACGATGTCTACTAGTCCCATGAAAAAGGTAAGGTAAATATGATCACAGCTATCTGATGTAATTCAAAATTCGAATTTATAAAAAACATGTTTATCTTGATTTAAAAATCGAATTTATAAAACATGCAGGTGATTTAAAATTCGAATTTCGGGTAAGTATTCTAATAATCAAATCAAAGCACTGAATTTGTAAGAAGCAAATTGGCATCCACAGTTGCAATTCGTTTCTGATCCATTTGTTTACATTTTCATCAGATACTTTTAGGACAGACCAATTCATTGCCTGCTGCGGCCTCTTGAGCGCACCACATAAAAAAAAAAACATATGTTTTTAAAAGCTTTTATTTAACTTCACTTGTATGTATGTCCTGGAATATTGCAATCAATATTTCACCCACTTCCACTGAAGCTATCGGGCTGACATTTGGCATACGTGTTTGGTACTCGTGACATTGCATGATAAAAGCTTTTTATCCTTTTCAAATTTTAAAAGCTTTTATTTGATCTCTCTCTAGCCTCTCTCTCTCTTTGATCTCTCTGTCTAGCCTCTTTCGTAAACCCTAACATATAAAAAACACTACAATCACCATGTTACTCTCTTCTGTATAACAGAAGGCGGTGATTTCTACATCGCTGCTTACCCGTACTTATCGGCGGAACCCGGAGACCTTACCTTTGAAGCTGGCGAGAGGATCGAGGTCATCAGAAGAGATGGAGACTGGTGGACGGGCAGAATTGGCATCAGGTAAATTAGAGTTCTTTCTTAATAGTACCAGTCTATTAAAGTCCTACTGTTGGGCAAAGGCCTCTTTTGATACAGAGAAGGCACGGGCATTGATCACCATGCTTGCTCAAGATGGGTTGGTGATTTCAGACTTATATTATTTATAAGTCTAGGTTTCCTCACGATGTTTCCCTTCACCGATGTCTATTTCGCATAAGTATTCTTGAGTCATAAAAAACCCTGTAAGAAATCGACACGTGTTTTACCTCTCAATGAGGTATTCTTAGGATGGCGGATGGATACAGAATCTAGCGCTCGGCTTGGCAACACGTCGTGTTTGGGATCACGACATGTAAACAAACCAGTTCAATGCCAAATGACGTCACATCCTGACCACGACAGAAACGGACGTTTGAACTGTAGTAGAAAATTGATGGAATTTACTATTTTAGATATACAACAGAAGTTAATCGTCATCCTGAGGATGCCTCGTTGAGAGGTGAAATGAAAGGGTTTTTTATTACTTTTTAGGAATATTTAAGCGGAAAACGTTGCTAAATATAATTATCTACTACGTCTATTGTATTTTTCTTGTGTTATATCTTATCTATGCAGGCTAGATGATGAAATTTATTTGTCTCCCCTTGTTTTCAGAACCGGTATCTTCCCCTCAAACTACGTAACAAAAGACACGACGACCACAGCGGATGTGATAGCGACCATCCCCGAGGTGTCGTCGCCCGGCGCGGGCGCGCCTGGCGCGGGCGGTGCGGGCGCGGGCGACGCGCGGGACAGCGCGCCCGCCGCGCCCGCGCCCGCGCCGCCTGCCGCGCCATACTCGCCGCCTATACTGGTAAGATTTTTTTTTTAAACGTTTCTTCTTCTAAGGCACCTGTCCCACCTCTGCAATTAACTTTTTCAAAAAATACTTTTTATTTCCCTCCATTTTCTTGTCGCCGGGATAAGATTACGAGTAGATTTTAATCTAGAGTCCGATGGGAAACTAGGCGAGTATTGCCAACACTGGGTAGTATTGTTGTCAATGGTTAATATTGGCACCCTTGGGTAATATTGCCAACAATGTTTAATACTGAAACACTTTGGTAATATTGCCACCTTGGGTAATATTCTCAACAATGTTTAATACTGACACACTTTGGTAATATTGCCACCTTGGGTAATATTGCCAACACTGTTTAATACTGACACACTTTGGTAATATTGCCACCTTGGGTAATATTCTCAACAATGTTTAATACTGACACACTTTGGTAATATTGCCACCTTGGGTAATATTCCCAACAATGTTTAATACTGACACACTTTGGTAATATTGCCACCTTGGGTAATATTGCCAACAATGTTTAATACTGACACACTTTGGCAATATTGCCACCTTGGGTAATATTGCCAACAATGTTTAATACTGACACATTTTGATAATATCGCCACGCTTGGATAATATTACCAAAAATATGATATTGCTTATTGGTCATTTTAATGTTGGTAATAAGCTGTTTCAGAAACTTTTATAGAGGATTTATAGCATGGGTGTAGATAAACCTATTAATGAGTCTCGTCATTAATAATAAGTTTAAATACAGGACAAATCAGAAGCCGCTCAAATACTTTGAGAACGGAATATACAGAGCAATATTCTCGTGAACAGGAACAGAAGTCATCCACCCCCATATCGTCGGAGGTGGCGTCCATCATAGCCGGGGGCTCCGCCGCGGCCGGGGCGCCGCGCCCGGCCTCCGCCGCGCGCCGGGACTCCGGCCGGGACTCCGTCACCGGACGCCGCAAGAACGAGATCGCGCAGGCTATCGCCAACTATACTGCTACTAGGTAACATTATTTACTCACATTTTTTACAAAACTTCTTAAAAAAAAGGAGGTAATCAATTTGACACATACGTATATAATATTATTGGAACTGCAATATAATTCTCATATGATAATCTATTAGGGCTTCCAAACACATTTACAAAATTTTATAGGTGTATGTATGTTTGTCCACGCATTTCTCCGAAACTATTAATCAGATCGGGACAATTTTTAACAAGATAAAACTAGAACTAGATAAAAGGTCTATCTATCTATCTGTCTATGTAACGGCATCTTTCAATGTAATTTTCACCAACTCCATTTTATTGGCTTACGTTTTCTTCAATTTAGGGAACAGTGCAAGTTTCATCAGAAAAGAAAAGAAAAGAGTAATGTTTATTTGGACACAGTTCGTGAAACACATATACAAAAAACAATCATAAAAAAAGTGAAAATAATGTAACAATAGTGAGTGCCTCACGGCTGCGCCAAAAAGGTTCATTTCAGCATTAATGCCAGACAAATGCAGTCTGACGCTGGTTTTCTAATGAACCTTAAGGGACAAGTGACGGAAGTACAAACAGTTTCAACATACCTAATATATAATTAATATGCTTCTATAAAAATAAATATATAATCAAAACTATGTATCACATTATAATTACAAAAAACTAAGTAAACAACAAGAACCGTCCTAACAAAAACCTGTCCTTAGCGATAAGCGACTGCTAGATTGATCCGTGCACGGTGCACTCGCAATGCGCTGCATCATCAAAATCGGTTCAGTAGTTTTCAAGATATCGACTAATGCGTATAAGTGTGGCGACCTGGCTTATTGATACGAGCTACGTGTGGGGTTTTTATGAGAAAAAATCTCAAAACCTTGGTCAACCAAAACTAAAACAAAAAAAAAAACTTTTTTACAATATCCAAAAAAAAACACCAACAAGTGAAAAATAACTTTAATTCGGAAGTCCATGACATCGACTTCCATATTAAAATTATTTTCCAGTTTTTTTTTTAGTTTTCCCTCCAATTTCTGACAATTTAACTTTGGTTTAGGAAAAGTATTCAATTGCCCCATTATTCTGAAAGTTTTCCAAAATAATTTGGCCAATTTTTTTTCCTATTTTGAAAAAACTGTCACTCACATGATCACTATCAGCACGGACACTCATTCTGTCTACCTTTTTCCGGATGCAGCTGAATATCAGTATTTTACATGGAGCGACTGCCTATCTGACCTCCACGATAACCCTTGGTAAGACTGGTTGTCAGACTTTCGGGTTTCTGACGACTCGTAACGACTGTCAAAGATCCACGAATGGCAGCCGGGACCAACGGCTTAACGTGCTTTCCGAAGCACAGAGGACTCTCGGTATGTAAAGATGGTCACCCATCCACGGACCAACCCCGGCAAGCGCAGCATAACCTGATGGATCGACCCGTGCGGCTGGTATTACTTAGCCACGAGCTCCTCATCAGCACGGACACTCACAGGCTTAAATTAATATTCTCCCTCTCTGTCTCTCTCTTTCAGTTCAGAGCAGCTGTCTCTCTCTAAAGGCCAACTCCTCGTGGTGCGGAAGAAAGCGGACAGTGGTTGGTGGGAAGGCGAGTTGCAGGCCAAAGGCAGGAACAGACAAGTTGGCTGGTTCCCGGCCAGTTATGTGAAGGTAAACACTCAATCTACCTGCCTTTTCCCAGATATGTTGGAGTCGGCTTCCAGTCTAACCGAATGCAGCTGAATACCAGTATTTTACATGGCGCGATTGTCTATCGGACCTCCACAACCCAGTAAGGCCTAAGTTCACCAACATTTAAATCAACTGTTTAGATATTTAATCAGTTCTATATTTAAAATTTCCTCAGGAAATTTGACATAAACCAACTGTTTAATAACTAACCGGTGGTTGGAATGTTGGTGAACACATGCCTTACTGGGTAATACGATACCCCTTGGTAAGACTGGTTGTCAGACTTTCGGGGGTCTAACTCGTAACGACAGTCAAAGATCCACGCATGACGAAGCACGGAGCAGTCTTGGTATGTAAAGATGGTCACCCATTCACGGACCAGCTTGGTGATTGAATAAACAAAAACACGATTAATTTTTAAACCAATTTAATGTTTTTTTTTGTTTACCCAACTTTTTCTCAGATCCTACAGTCTTCAGGCCGGACATCCGGCAGAACTACCCCAGTGTTATCCAAGATGGATACTTTACCAGCTGAAACAGTTATCGATAAGGTAAAATAATAATATTAGTTATTAGCTGCCCGACCCGGTAGCACTAAGTACTTATCTACCTACCTACCTACCTACCCATACCCTACCTACTTACCCACATACCTACTCTACATAACTAAAAACCCATCCACCCCCTACCTACCTCTTACCTACTTACCCACCTTACCAATCTACCTACCCACCCTACCCACATACCCTACCTACCTACCCACCTACCCACCCTACCTACCTACCCTACCTACTAATAGTAATACCATCGTTTACAACATGTAATCAAAATTACTGAAAGCCTGTAGGTACCGCCTCGTTGGTCTAATGGTCGCGAGCGCTGCTGCTAAGCATAGGATCCTGGGTTCGATTCCCAGGTCGGGCAAAGTGTTGTTGTGTTTTTCCATCAGGAATTTCTCAATAGCAGTTTGGGTTTGTCTCCGGTTGATGGCAATAGGCTCGCCCCCTATTACATGGGACTTAAACATAGCTGGCGAAATGTGGGTACCTATACCTACTATGGGTACTCCTCTGCCTGACCCTTCGGGGAATACAGGCGTGATGTGATGTTATGATATAGTGATAAATATTAATATACAGGATGGCAGTGACATCGACGCACAACCTGTTACCATGGATACAGTGCATGATTCTGAACACTACTGCGTAGAAATTTTTCGTCGGTTATCAAAAAAAAAATCTGCTGTTTCATAGAAAACTGTTTATTATAATATTAATTATATAATATTAATAATTTAAATGTTGCATTACTGCTTGCTTTAACTAACGCTTTGCTTATTCAATAGAATGAATGTAATTTTATAATGTTTTGTTTTTATACTTTTATTGAATCAATTCAATAAATAAATGATGAATTTTTGACTCAAACTCTAAAGTATTTAATTCAAATAAACCAATTACAGGCACTTTTGAATTGTCAAGGGTCAGTCTGAAAGATGAAGCTAGTTGCCCATTCTAAAGCGTAGTAGGTTCCTATGGAGAAGAACGGGCAAATGTCGACTTAATTCTAATGTACACAAAGTCGATTTTAAAATGATATCAATCACAAAAAATTACATCAAAATATTTTGGTTTTAATCTGAACTTTGGCTGATGTGAATAAGGTTCAAAATAATAAAGCACGATTTTTAGACTAGTGTAGAAAAAAAAGGTGGTTATTCTTTGGCATTTATAGAGTGTATTATTTTGTATCACAATACAAAAATACAATCTTTGGAAAATTCTTCAAATTTGATTCTAGATATTTCACCCTATTCAATTATTTTTTTCACTCTTATTTCAACTCTTATATGTTAATTATTTCTGGTGGTGGAATTAAAATAGACAAAAAGATAGTTTTTTTTACGCTCATATTTTTTTAACGAGTTTTTTTTTCAAACTTGAATCATCGAGTTAGTTATTGTATTTTGAACAGTTATTATATACAGTATACAGTTCTTATTACAAAATTGACTTATGGCGAATTTCACCATTGAAACTGAACGCGATCAGCACATATAAACCGAGTTCAAGAGCTGTCAGTGTCAATATTCCAAAGAAAATAATGACACTGACAGCTCTTAAACGTGGTGTATGTGCTGATCGTGTTCAGTTTCATTGGTGAACTTCGCGCATAGACTCTGATCTGAACTCAGTTTTTGTATTAACAACCTTAAATTCGTCGGAATAAAATCCAAAATACAATAATCGGGTGGAAATTTTGAGCTTGAACTAGAGTTGTTTCGGCAGTTAAGTTAAATAAGACGTCTGGTGGGTGGTAAAATATTTAGGGCGAATTTCACCAATAAAACCTGAACGCGATCAGCACATAAACCACGTTTAAGAGCTGTCAGTGTCATTATTTCGTTTGAAATATTGACACTGACAGCTCTTGAACTCGGTTTGGTTGTGCTGATCGCGTTCAGTTTCATCGGTGAAATTCGTACTTAGTTAATTTACAATCATTTGGTGGTTGGTTTAACTTTTAAAAACTTAACTGACAGTTAAAAAAATAACTTCCAGGTAATCGCACTATACCCGTACACCGCACAAAACGCTGACGAACTAAGCTTTGAAAAAGATGACATTATTGCCGTCACAGATCGATCACAAGACCCCGCTTGGTGGCAAGGTAACTAACACGTAGACATAGAGAATAGACTTAATGCGTACCATGAACACCATAGAAATGGGTTTTGTCGACGGAAGAATGGACAAAGTTCTATTCTTCCGTCGACAAAACCCGTTTCTATGATAGTCATGCTACGCGTGCTTAGCATTCCGTATTCATTGAGAGAGAGACAAACCGAATGTGCGGCTAGTAGTCGTCTCTTTCTAAAATTCTGATTGGTCCACATCACTGGTTTGTATTCTGCGCTGCATGTTCAACTGTAAGTCAAAAGGGACAGGTGTTGCCTGCACAGTCGCTTTGTCTCTTTCTAGAGAGTGGTCAGTTTTCTGGGGCTAACGCTCAGTCCATACCATAGACATGGGAATGGACTGAGTGTTAGCCTCGCAAAAGTGACCACTCGCTAGAAAGACAAAGCGACTGTCTCTTTCTAGAGTGGTCAGTTTTCTGGGACTTCCGCTCAGTCCATAAAATAGACATAGGAATGGACTGAGCGTTAGCCTGACAAAAGTAACCACGCTCTAGAAAGAGAAAGCGACTGTGCGGTTAATAACTCGTTGTACTCATCATTATGAACAACTGATACTGAGGGAGGGACCAAACCTACTAACTTAATCGCAAAGTCATCACAACGACAAACAATGTCGAAAATGCAGTAGAAACTAATTGTATGACGATATTTGGCTATAAAAAGGTGATATTTGACTATAATATGATGATATTTGGATATAATTCGATGATATTAAGTTATAGTATGTATGATATTTGGCTATAATATGATGATATTTGGCTATAATATGATGATATTTGGATATAATTCGAAGATATTTAGCTATAATATGGATGATATTTGGCTATATTATGATGATATTTGGCTATAACATGATGATATTTGGCTATATTATGATGATATTTGGCTATAACATGATGATATTTGGCTATAATGTGATGATATTTGGCTATAATGTGATGATACTTGGCTGTCTCGTTGGTCTAGTGGTCGCAAACGCTACTGCTGAGCATGAGGTCCTGGCTTCGATTCCTGGGTCGGGGAAAGTGTTGTTGAGTATTTCCATCTGGAATTTTTCAGTATCAGTCTCCTCCCGTCTAGACTCGTCCCCTATTACATGGGACTGTAACATAACTGGCGAAATGTGGGTGTACTATAGGTACACCTCTGCCTAACTCTTCGGGGAATGCAGGCGTGATGTTATGTAGAAAATAATTAATTATTCAATTATTTCGTTTCAGGTGAACTTCGAGGGATGACGGGACTGTTCCCGAGCAACTATGTAACGAAATTAGTTAACTAAATGATGTTTAGTCACACTCAATCTTGCTTAGTTCGATATTTATCAACTTTAGTGTAGCTAAAACTAGTTTAATTTGACTAAATGGAAGTTTTTGGTGCTCTCACTCATCCTTGCAGTCCACTGCTAGACATAGTCCTCTCACAGGCTGCGCCACAACACCCTGTCCGCTGCCTCCGCATCCAGTCTGTTCCAGCCAACTTGTTAAGGTCGTCGGTCCATCTAGCTGGGGGGCGTCCCACACTACGCCTACCGATCCGCGGTCTCCACTCTAGGACTCGTCTGCTGCACCGGCCATGGGTCCTTCCACAAACCTGGCCAGCCCACTGCCACTTCAGCTTGCTTACTCTGCAAGCTATGTCGATAACTCACCAACCAATTTTAGTGAAACTAAATCTAGTTTTAGCTAACTAAATCTAAAACTATACTATTTTAGCGATAGTAGCTGTTTTTGAAGATTACTGTTTAATGAACAATGTTTATTAATAATATAGCTGATTAAAACGTAGAATGTAAACAATAACGACAGGTGTCGTGGGACACACGCATCCTAATTGCGTAATACACGATCAATCACAATCTGAATCGTTTTGAAACAGATTGCTAATCCATTGCTTCATAAGTTCGAAAAAAAATCTGCTCAACAATGTAAATAACGCAATGAATGTTGTTGAACTGTCAAAATGAAACAGATTAGACTTAATCGTTTACGAAAATGTGTTACGCAATTAGCAGGTTGAGGCGAAGTTCCTCTCGATTTTGCAGACTTGGCGAGGAATTACAGCGAAAAAAATGTAACATTTTGAACGCAAGCGACACAAAAAATGTGATCGTAGCAGGTGGCGTTCTGTAGTTTCTGCCTACCCCCATGGGGAGAAGGCGTGAGTTTATGCATGTATGTATTGACCGTCGCGACACTAGTGTCGTGACGGTCAAAATGTTACACTTTTTGTGTCGTGACGGTCAAAATGTAACACTTTTTCACTCTGGCTCTCAGGCGCCAAGTGTGCAGAGTATAACGTGCGATAACGAACTTCGCTAGAAAAAATCATTTTCTTCACTATTTTGTAGTAACTTAAAAGTATTATTCAAAAATCGCACCCTTAACCGCGTCCAATTTAAAAGAGATTGTCGCGTGAATGAGGAGCTCGTGGCTAAGTAATAACAGCCGCACGGCTCGATCCATCAGGTTAAGCTACGCTTGCCGGGGTTGGCCCGTGGATGGGTGACCATCTTTACATACCGAGACTCCTCCGTGCCCCGGAAAGCACGTTAAGCCGTTGGTCCCGACTGTCATTCGTGACAGTCGTCAGAAGCCCGCAAGTCTGACAACCAGTCTTGCCAAGGAGTATCGTGTTATTGGGACAATGGAGGTCAGATAGGCAGTCGCTCCATGTAAAACACTGGTATTCAGCTACATTCTGTTAGACTGGGAGCCAACCCCAACATAGTTGGGTAAAACCTAAGGAGCAACTCCACAGTCGGTTGCGTGCATATGTCAATTTAGCGCCCTCTGTCGGCGCGACAGGACATTCACGTTCTCCAAACAAAATGTTCGAACAATCGAGCAATCGCGCGACGATGGCTTTCAAATGGACGCGGAGTTATAACTTCCATAACGTATCATTATTGTTAAATATCCACTTGAATTATGTACAGTCAACTGCAAAAGTCGAATGATAATATTAATATTTAAAAAGAAGAGGGTTAGTCCTTATTACCACACGATAGAAGTGAGACCGAGGAGCCTCACAGGAAATTTGCATTAAAATCAGGGACCGAAACCGGTATGATCAATACAGGTATTTTTCGGTTTAACATTTATATTTTTTTAAAGGTTACCTTAAATTGAATACTAGCAGTATTGCTACCGGTTACCGAAATCAAAAATTACCTCTATCTTACATGTGCCGTCAGCATTAGTCAAAGGGCGCGCGTTACGTGTGTGTGTAACCGGTATTAAAACGGTAACCTAAAAGAGGTAACATGTTTCTTCTTCTTGGATTACCCAGATAGCGGTAACCTTAGTCGTAGAAGTAACCAAAATTCTTCGATACCTGTACCGTAATTTATAAAGGTTTTCGGTCCCTGATCATAATATCCCTTATAAAGCAATTTCATCGATGTTGTTAAATTAGACACCTATTATAGAGCATTTAAAATGAAGACCATGTTGAGAAGAAATAGAATGCCAATTTTATTTTGTATAATGACGTCACTGCCTCGTTGGTCTAGTGGTCGCAAGCGCTACTGCTGAGCATTAGGTCCTGGATTCGATTCCCAGGCCGGGCAGTGGTATTGGGTTTTTCTATCAGGAATTTCTCAGTAGCAGCGCGGAATGTAGATTTGCGCCCAGTTGATCGCAATAGGCTTGCCGCTCACGTTGTCGAGCAAGCGTTTTTTTTTTTTTTTCAAATATATGTAGCAATGGATTTACAAAGTTTCTTCAAAATCTTTCGACCTGTGATGGAAAGTCGGTGCGCTGTTCCTCAAGTTTTTTTCCTTTAGTTATTCCAGCACCTTTAGTCGTGTTTAATGCACCTTACACGGTTATAGTGGACATGTACCGCGCTGTACTAAAGCCATTAGAAACGTAAAGTGAGAGTCGTAAATCATTATGTCCTTAAAGATGCACAAACATGAGTTATTTGTCGATAAAATGTTAATGCGCACGCGCAACTGTCAATGAGCTTAAAATAAATCGTTTTCTCTTATCGATAATACACTCACCACAGTTACGCACAACACTAGCACTGGTTCATAAGGGTAGTAAGTGCGAGCGAGAGGTCCGATAAAAATGATTTATGACTCTAACTTAATGGCCCGATTTCACGCAGTCTCAAATTGAACGCGGAAAGGGAAATAGGCGTCCCTGTTTATGGCACAAACTGTAATACCAATTTGTGGGTACTTTTATTTTAAATGCTCTAAAATAAAACTATCATTTTGCCAGCATACTGTTGCCATCTCGAACTTAACTTTTAAAATGTTTTAAATAAATATTTAATTAAAATAATCATGTATAATCATGTAGTTGATTTTAGTAGGAATAAATGTTAAAACCTTTCGTTTTTGTTTTATTTCGTACCAGTGACCGCGCGCGTAGCATGATCACCGTAGAAACGGTGTTTGTCGACGGAAGAATAGACAGAATGACAGATAAACAATCACAATCTGTCATTTTGTCTATTCTCCCGTTGACAAAACCCGTTTCTATGGTAGTCATGCTACGCGTACAGGCGTAGTATTATATTATCTGTGCCCCAGGACGCGGCTCTTATGGTAAGGTTAGGAGGCTCCAGAGCTTTGTCTCTGTTTAAAGTTTCTAGTTCTATTTAAACCAAAATGCAAATCAACACGCTTCCTACCTCATTAAGTCAAATTATGATTTTAGAAGTGTAGAAGTTATGAGGGAACAGATGAACATATATACAAACAAACATACATTCATACCGGTCAAAATCATAACCCTCCTTTTTGCTTCGCCGTAGTCGGGTAAAAAAGAAACACAGTAAAACATTTTTTTCATTTTTTTTTTAAATAATTTTTCACTATTACTTAATCCAACAGTATATAAATAGTATTACTATATACTTTACTCCAAAAATCGACGCCTGATGTAAACACGACCTTATTACTAGGACATAAAGTTCAATTTTGACAGAAAAATATTTTTCGATTGAAAATGTTCTTGATTTTTTTCCGATAGGTTTTGTGTTGCCTTAGCCTGCGTTAGCCAGGACTTAGGCATAAAATTTAGCAAATTGTTGAGGAATATTTCCAAAATCATGCATGACAAAAAAAAAACAACTGTTACTAATAATTATTTGCATGTTATCAAAAAAAAACTGATAAAATTTGAAAGATTTGAACATACAGTCATTTCACACTTATTTTAACTCTGCCAGCAACACAAGCAACCACCTACCAGCCACCTTATTGCAAAGAGAATAAATAACACTTTGATGTTGACAGCGACGCAAAATCAGAGTTTAAGCAACTGTGGAACTACTGTACAAAATATTAATATAATTAGCCCATAATGTTCCCACTTTGGCCTGTCCAAAGGCATACAGAAAAGGCACGGGCATTGATCACCACGCTTGCTCGGGCTGACGCTTTCGGACTTTTACGTCAAAATTCAACTTTACATCAAAAAAGTCTTCCTGCAAAGTACATTGGAGTTTCACAAAAAAAAAACTAAAATTTATAGAAAGTATGAAAACAATAAGTTTTTGGATTTCAGGGAAAAACAATAAAATACATAATTCTGGAATTCTTATGTCTTGGTTAATTTTGACTGCAGTACATTCTGAGATACAAATGAAATAAAATATCGCGTGTTCAAAAGGCAAGATCAAATTTTAAAATTTAGATACAGAATTTTGTAACACCCTGTTTATTCTCATTTTAAAGTTAGACATTGCTTTCCAACCCATCCTGTACACTGATGGTAGTGTTGGTAAATTGATTGGTTGATTGTAAATTCTGCACACTTGGCGAAATAGAGCTACACACGTCTGTCAAAGTGTATTTTATTTTTCAAATGTAACATTTTGACGGACTTGCGTCTTGCGACACCTGACGTTTTTTATTACATTTGTATCAACAATTTCATTGAATTCGCTAAAACAACTGATTTCATTTGTTGGTATGATCATTACATACCTTATGATACAAGCAGACGTGTAGCTGCATTTCATAAAAAAATACTAAATAATTAGTAGTTTAAAAAATAAAATTAACTGTAGATTTTTACTGATCTACAGCATATTGGATACTCTAAAAATGTAGTTAAAAGCCTGAAAGTCTGACAACCAGTCTTACCACGTGGTATCTTGTTACCCAGTCATTGGGTCGTGGAGGTCAGATAGTCGCCGGTAACCGGTTTGTGGAGGTCAGTCGATTCATGTAAAATACTGGTATTGAGCTGCATCCGGTCAGGAAAAGTTGGGAAAACGCTAGGCAGGTTGGTTGATGTTATAAAATCAGTTGTTTCAACTCAACATGTGTATATGATTTGGTGGTGATATCAGTCAGGTCGGGACTGAATTTGTCTTGAGAAGACGCCATCTTGAATTTGTTAATATTAGATCCTTATTAAATGGGACTTAAAAATAACTGGCGAAATGAGCTGATCTCGCATTGTATAGGATTTCCGTATAATGAGAGGTCAGCTTATACTGGAAATGTATAGCTTGATGTGTAGCCGTGTGTACTATCGCGGGCACGCATATCTGAACACCGTAAGGACACGTATTCCTGCTTGCAGCGTTAGGCCGCTGTAGTTACGCTTACCACCAAAATAAAAGAGGCGATAAACAGATGTGGGGTGTGTGTGCATGGTGTTCAAGGGATTTTGTTTTCAAAGTGGTTAGATATGCATGACCGCGATAGTACCTATGGCGTGATGATGAGTTATAGACTATAGTATAACTACTAGACTGGTTCATAGCGAGCGTTTTCGCAAACGGAAACCATTAATATTCCAATTAAACCATTTACAGGCACTTTTGAACTGTCAAGGAGTTGATTAATTAGTGAGAAAGTTGAAGCTAGTTGCCCATTCCATAATGTAGAGTTTAAGGGGTATGAGGAACAGGGTGTAAAGTTCCCTCATCCCCCATAGAAAATGGAGGATCCTACGAGCAGACGGGTTTTATGTCTGGTTGGTTACTATCGGTAAACTTTGCTTGCGCGATGCAAGATTTTTGTCGCACAACTGTCGAATTGCAAGTGCAAGATAGAGCCAGCAACATTTAGAATTTTTGGTTCTAGCCGGTTTCCTCTCAATGCTTTCCTTCACCGTTTTGAGAGCAGTGGTGATGAAATAATTTACATAAAGTAAAGCACCAGTCTGGGTTCGAACCTAAGACCTACAACTGGTAAGTCTCGGCCGTTACCACTGGGCCATCACTGCTGTTTTTCCAGGTGTTTTTGTTCCCTAGTTGTTACAGTAGTCAAGTAGGCTCACTAAGCTCACTTTTCTTGTGCTCGCTTCATTCGCTCTTCACATGTGTAAGCACGCTCCGCTCACTCATGGGGTTGGTGAGCTCGCTTTGTCCTGTCAAATGTATGGACATAGTTGAACCACTGTAAGTAGTTACACTGTAGATGGAACATGTTCATGTGGCTATATGAAGTTCAGTCAATTCAAATTAATATCAACTTTACTAATATTTAAATTAAGTTGATATCACAATGATTAGTCCTAACATAATAAAACACGCTTATTATTGTTCCAATGCAGGGCAAAGGCCACTTCCCCGAGAGACTGCATGAAAATGTATCACCACGCTTGCTCAAGACAGGTTGGCGATTTTAGAATTAAATTAACTATAATACCAAAAGATTAGTACTGTAATTAAAATGAGACCTAAATAAATAATTATTGCAATTGAAAAGATCATACCAATAATAAAATTGTAGTGGAATTTATACTTTATCCATACGTATTATAGTTGCATTTCGAAATTACATAAATTTGAAACTAAATTGTGAATGCAGTTTAGATGTTTCAAGATGCGAATTTTTTAAGTGATTGCTAAATTAAAAGAAGCTTGTGTTGTAGCTTGTAACGCTCGTGGTAGGTCTACGTCTCATAGTGAACGTCTTACGACTGAAATGATGCAGCTGATTTTCAAGGTCGGGGCAAAGCTAGTATTACATAACTCAACATGGCGTCTCCTCAAGGGTTAATTAAAATAATCTACTGATGTTGGCTGGAGTTGGGCCCTGAGTGGTCACGGTGGTCACGCCAATGTCGCTCTACGAATTTCTTTATATAGTTGTATGGTTTTGAGTCTTTTTCGCCTATGACATTATCAACCTGGAAGAGAAAATAATATTTAGTTGAGTTTTATGTACAGAAACATGAAAGCGGCAAGTATTTAAGCATTTCAAAGCAAGAAACTGGAACAAAAATAATGGTTGCAAGCGAAGCAACACCTGGGAATCAAACCTCATACTCAGCAGACCATCAGGACTTGGGTTCGATTCCCAGGTTGGACAAAGTGTTGTTAGGTTTTACATAACAAATTGCTCAGTAGCAGCCCGGAGTCTGAATTTGTTCCCGGTTGATGGCAATAGGCCCCTATTACATGGGCTCTACCTGGCAATTACCTAAACATAACTGACAACATGTGGGTGTACTGCAGGTACACCTCTGCCTCGACTAATATGGCCAGGCCACTGCCACTTCAGCTTGCTTATTCTGTGAGCTATGTCAACAACTTTGGTTCTTTGGTCACCTCATTCTAGATTTGATCCCTCGGAGAGACTCCAAGTATAGCCCATTCCATAGCTCACTGAGCGACTTGAATTATTTGGGTTTATGGAAGTAATTGTTGCAATAAACTTAACGTACCTTATAAGGGGGTGTAATAATAACTTCATTATAAACTCTGATGTTCTGGCCGGCCCAGGACACGTCGTCAATGACCCGAGCGATTGCCATGAACAGCCTCTGACCCTCAGGGTCCAAGCATGCTGATAGGGCTGAAACCTAGAATGTGGTAAGGAGGAAATTAGGTGGGGTGGTATGTGAGAACTGTTATAATTATCTGCATAGTCTTTTGCAAACTATATTGAGGTTGCTTTCCAGCCAGTATTTTACATGGAGCAACTGCCTATCTGACCATCACAACCCAGGTACTGGGTAACATGATAGGATGGTTTAACGAAATGCTTCCTCGACCTGCAGCTTCCGTGGGAATCAGATGTATAGCACAATCAGAACTTTCTCTAACTTTCCCCTGGCTATCTTCTACAACTTACTATTTTGACTAGCTTATACAAGTTTTAGCCAAAATCAGTTCATATTGGAACCGGAAACTATCTTAGCTATACTCGAAAAGGAGGCCAAATTATATAAACAATTTCATCACCCATAACCACGTTTTATTAAAAAAACCGCGAAACTAAAAAGTTTGTGAAATACAGGATGTATACTCACTAATCTTCTCTTATTCTCTATTGAATTGCGAACTCGTGTGTTTAGTCTGTGCAGGTTTAAAGACTGTGGTGGTTCAGGAGCCGTGGTGACTTCCTTCTTGATTTGCACATCACTGACCAGCGATAGGTTTACGATATTCACGTCATGGCGTTTGGGATTGCCGCTGGAAGATGGACATTTGAGAATCAGCATCTTCGTTTGAGGATCGAAAGCTAGTACTTCGCCCTCGATATTTTCATTATAGCATGTCCGCGTTGCTACTATGCTGCCGATTGTGAAGCAGTCCGACACGACAGTGGACATTATACACCGCTTTTGTTGTTTACTCGGTGGAAATGAATTTCATGTAGCGTTTAAATTGTGTTCGATCGGTAAAATGTGAAAATTATGTTTTGTTACGATCAGAATACGAGGTCGTCCGCCATTGAAACTTTGACAGGTTTTGTTACAGATAATAAAAGATGAAAGTTTTGAAGTTTATGGTTTTGCGTTTCGTAACCAATAAGCGTTTCGTTTTTTCGATTTCTTGTAGGTTATCGCAAGTTATAACGCTTGAATTTTAGCGGTTAATTTACTCCAGGCTGACTTAATTTTTTCACACTGTAATTTAAAAAATTCAAACAGAAATTAACCAAAAAATATTTTCTGAGCTAAGATGGATACACCCGATGTTAGTTTTGATAAAACCATAGGTATGACCTATATGTCTGTGGTATGACCACATTCTTTCTTAAAGAACATGTTATGTCCTCAGCATTGTCTGCAAGCTAATACTTCCTCCAGACCCACTTGACTACACAAACTTTTACTACATAAAAAGTTTTTGCTACATCCACGTTCATAACATGCGTGTCAGTTTAAATGCTGACCGTTATAATAAACAGAGAAACTTGACGAGAAAGCATATTACTCTAATTTTAGCTGTTCCCTGCTTTTACCACAGCTTTTACTCATAATACCACCAGGCTACAACATCCATATCCATAATAACATTATAAAATGACGCAAAAGTAACTCTGTTTGGCCGTTACCTTTTAACGGGTTTTCCGGATCGCTGCAATTTTACCTGTTTCTGTAACGGTAAGCGCATAATTATGTTAATACGGGGCTATTTTACCCACACTGATCGGTATCGATTTGTCTTTACCGGGAACCCGCATCTTTAGGCAAGCACCCTTATCTCCTGAATTGATCGTGAAAGATACCGTAGCCTGGGACCAGGAGAAGGACATACTGGCAACTTTTCATCCTGGATATTTGTTTACAAATATGACGAAAAAAATACAAGCTGACGAACTGACGAGGTCGTGGCGTCTCACGTTGGTGTAAAATAATGAAATGCTGATGTTCTCCAGGTCAGGTGCCTAGTACTCGCAACTGGCGTGCCTGTAGGTATTTTGTTTCAGCAGTATCTCACCAGCAGTGTATCACCTATGAGAAGGCGTGAGTTTATGTAGGTAGGTATGTATGTAATAAAAATGCTTGCTTACCGTTGGGTCCATTTGAGTAAATTTTGTTATTGAATGGCCATTCCATCATCTTTGTAAGTAGGTAGGTACCAAAAACACAACCAAGAAGAAACAAAAAAGCAAAGCGGTGGGAAATATTTTAAGCAGGTCTTAGGAAGCTTGATGGCAGGAAGTGTATTTATATGTTTTTGGCGGCACACAACAGCTATAAAAATATAATAGGCTTATCGCAATTATGTTGCATACCGTGGTTGATAAAATCAATGCGTCTGCACGGCATTTTACGAGATGGGGATGGGGTGCTCCATATTTCTTTTGTAAAAAGATCTGATCACCTAAGATTTTGAAGAAACGACTGCCCTGACGTGGCTCTGACAGCGGTCAGATGGACTTGAGTACTTGTCACTTGACACTTGAACTTGTTGCCATTATAAAAAAATATTACCAAATAGTCTCGAGTTACAAAAAAAAGAGGAGTTTTCTAGAGAAAGGAGCCAATTTCGTTCATTTCACAGAGCATAGCCTAGGCGATCGCTAGGTGGTACTTACTTACTTTGTACGACACAATTATCGTATGTATAGAAACTGGCTTACTATTCTAATATTTATTTATTTATTTATTTAATAAAGAACACCAACAGCATAGGAGGTCCATCACAGAAATTGTAAATCCGTGCTCTGCAGTGCACCCTAATTGCTAACGTAGTTTCAACCACAATCCGAGGGTTTTAATATATATACTATAATATAGAAGTTTTGAAGGATATTTCTAATATAAACTTACATCGTGTAGTACCGTGTGTAATGGAGCATAAAAGGAACCTCAAGGAGAAAATGACTAGAAATAAAACAAGATTCTTAATAAAATGCATATCCTTATATTTTAAGCGCCTTAAGAATTAATGATTAAAATGACACAACATATATATTTACAATCTGTGATAGTAAATTAAAAACTTCGGGTCCCGAGCGCTATCCGAAGAAGCACGAGCGTTCCCGAACGTTTGCGACGATACACGAATATAGCCGAAAGCAAAAGCGATAGTTTTTTTTTTCTTAGCATTTTTTTTTCTAATTTACTATCACATTTTTTGTAGTGAATACGGATAAACAAAGCATTATGGTAAAAAGCTACGGTTTCCTAGAAGAGCGGTGGCCGCCACATAACGGTCGCGGTGACGGCTGACGTGAACATGATGGCAGCGGGGTTGACTTTACGGTGTCAAAGAACGCTCAACAACTTACTTTCATAAACAACGTTTCAGTGACGTTATTTGCCGATAAATTGCAGACGGTATGTGGCGGCCACCGCTCTTCTAGGAAACCGTAGCTAACTCATTTAAAGTAGGTATCTAAAAACAATGGTAAGAATTTCAATCGAAAGAAATAGAAAATATACTCCGTGACCTAAGTCAATCGAGCCTCCATGCATTTCCATGTAAGGTAGAGAGACCCGCAACATCAAAATAGTGTTCAGTCAAAAAGTTTTGATGAAGATTTGAAGGCGACATGCTGGCCATCGTTCCAAATTTGAATACACAACAACCATTTAAAAAGTTATAGAACATAATACAAAAACAAGCGTGGTGGCTCGATTTAAGAATCCGGGAGTGGATTTATGAAGAATTGGCAAGAAATTAAAATGAGAGAGGAATGACTTAGCCCAACAGTGGGACAGATTAGGCGGACAATAGGATGCAAAAGATGAAAACTAAATAAAATAACTTTTATCCATAACGCATCGCTCACCTATCCACCACAATTATCAAAGATAAAAAAACAATCTAGCCGATTCTTCTAATAACAGAAAAACATTACTACTTATACCTTTTTTAAACTAAAACTTTTGACATAAAAATATCCTACCAGTGCTGTCGTGTGGTAGAAAGTAATTTCGACTCATGGCAACACTGCCGCAGATAATAAATAAGTATTTTTTTTCAATCACAGAGACAATGACATGTGATTTTTTTTTAATGGCGAAGGTAATGATAAGTATTATGCTTATCTCATAATACTAAATAGAAAAAAAAAGAAAAATGAAATAGTTGTATTTGTAGATATTTTTGACGAAACCCGAATGCCGCGCGGGACGCGGTACGTCATGATGCTTAGGAAGGTACGTAACCATACATCTCCATAAAAGTTACGAGCGAATCCCGTCCCACATCCCGCTCTTTTAGATTCCAGAAATATATTTCGCATATCAATGCGTTTTAAAAATGTAAGAAATATCCAAGTAACTTATAAGTTCTCAGTGTGTAAACTTACTCCTATCACAGATTACTACAGATGGTTCACTCCACAAAATCATTTAAATAAAAACCCAATCTTGCTACGCACAATAAAGTGCAATTCAGATCGCACAGAGCTAATTACCTACAGTTATATTCACCTAGAAGTTGCCTCTCTTTCTATCGCGTAACTTTTATATCTTCTGACTACGTTACGCTCACTGAATTGGCCCGACAAGACGAGCCCGCCGCGTACTTGTAGCGCATCTGTAGTAATCTGTGCGTGTATTAACAAAACACTTATATTTCAATACAAAGTCGGTCAAAAACATCTACAAGTATGACTAAAAACTAGCTAAATGTAGTGTTCTTCTTACATACTACGATAATATAAAAAAATATTTATAGTTTTATAGTTACTATAGCGTTAGGTTTGTTATCAACGAGAGAAAGTAGGGTAGGCAGAGACGTAGCCGACAGGCGGCCCGCGATCAGCACCTTTTCACGAATTTCACCAATAAAAACTGAACGCGCTCAGCACTTCTAAGTGCGAATTTCACCAATAAAAACTGAACGCGCTCAGTACTTCTAAGTGCGAATTTCACCAATAAAAACTGAACGCGCTCAGCACTTCTAAGTGCGAATTTCACCAATAAAAACTGAACGCGATCAGCACTTCTAAAACGCGTTCAATAGCTGTCAGTGTCTAAAAATTGATATTGACACTGACAGCTATTGAACACATTGAACACGTTTCAGGGCGAATTTCACCAATGAAACTGAACGCTACGTTACGAACACTAATAGGTATATATAATATGGTATAGGTTCTTACATCAACGTGTGTGATGTATTATAACTCTTTCAAAAGCCGTTTAAATCTCTGCCTACCCCGAAATAGCATCAAAACTAACAAACCGAACGCGGAGAGTCGAAATGTAAGAAAAATACAAAAACTTGTCCCTAGTCACTACATATTAGTATTTTTTTTCTTTTTCCAACATACTTAGACAGTCTGGATACCTGTTAGTGCTAGATCATTTATGCTACCTAGTTTGAATACAATTTTTTTTTTCATTTTGAATGTACACCCATCATTTTTTAAGCCGCAATGATGGTAATTTAACCTGAATGTGACCTGTCCGCCCTTCTCTGGACAGACAGATCACTAAATATCTATTTTATTTTGTCTTGGAGTGCACACCCATCCGTTTCCAAACCTCGGTAAAGGTAGTTTAACCTCAGAGTAATCTCCTTAGTCTATCTACGTTTCTACTTTGAGAAATCACCAAATATACTATCTTTCATGTTAATTGCACACCCATCATTTTGTAAACCTCGAACGAAGATGGTAATTTATAAAGTATTGTGTTGCTCAATAACTAGGTTCTGTAAGTCAGATAGGCAGTCGCTCCATGTAACATAATGGTATTCAGCTGCATCCGGTTAGACTGGAATCTGACCCCAACAGGTTGGGAGAAGGCAGGCAGATGGAAGATGGTAACTTAAGTCTAGTCTTAAGCGTAATCTTAGTCTATCTGGCCCTCTAAATACACAGATCATATTTCGGGGTGTGCACACCCATCATTTTCCAAACCTCAGCGTCGGTAGCTTAACCTCAGTTGTAAAATCATCTAATACTAACAGTATTACATTTCTATAACTAGCACAAACAGTTTCTTATTGTGATGCGATTTTGAATAAGAATAGCCAATAACCTCTTTTGACTTTGCAATCGGGTAAAATATATTTGAGAAAATGTAAAAAAAACAAGTTTTTTAATGATATAATTATAAATGTTGATATGCATAGTGATATTTTGTAATTAGATAAAAAATATAATATGTTTATTTCATAGTGTCGACAAAACTGTTTGATTTGTCTGTCACAGGCTGTTACCTCCGAGACAATTTGCCATATTTTTATCTAGCATCTGCCACTGAGTCGACTACAAACTTCAAAAGATTTAACACAAATAAAAAAACTTGGCAATATTATTTTATACCCGACCGCGGTTAAGCCCATAAAAGAGGGTAATGTCTTTGCCTAAATGTTCGTCCATCTGTCAGTCACAGGCGACCATCTCGAAAACTTTGACACATGACAGTTAAGTAATATTTTTCTTGTAGTTCGCATCACAATAGGAGACTGTAAGAGTGTCCCTCGAACGTCGTTCAGTCTTGTCTTGTTTTAGTTCAGCACTATCAGTCTGGGCGGCAGCATGCCTCGCTTGCTCAGCCACATTCTGTAATAAAATATTATTAGTTAGTACGAGTATTAAAACGGCATTTATATATTCCCAGTTAGCCCGCAAAATTCATTTTTTTTTACGTTTTTTGCGTTTTGCAGGTCAGTTGGTCGGTCATATGATTCGTGAAACTGTCAAAAATTCAAAATTTACTCGGAAGAGAAGGATTCCGCGGATAAATTTTGAATTTTTGACAGTTTCTTCATACGAAAACTGTCAGAAGCAAATCTTATTCCGCGGATAAAATTTATTCCTGTTTGGTCGAATCCACCCTAAGTCCCATAGTCAATACGACCCCTATATCTCGTAGTTAGGGCATAGAACTTACCCAATGCCAGCGCCGAGCAGTAAGGACACCATGTTGGTGAGCAACACGGCCGCTATAGCTCCCCGACTGAACAGGCACGTGCGACGGACGGACAGACAGTGGCTCTGCGAATATAAACGCAAATATCAATAATGCGTGTAAGGAGCGGGTAACAAATGTATGGGGTCTGGGCCCACCCTTCAATAGTAACATTTGATATACCGTTGGATAGGGTTTTTTAAGCCGAACATTAGTTACTTATAAAACTATGGTCAAATGTTAGTACTTTCGGAGATATGACGTCTTAAAGTCGTCTCAGTCTAACATATTCTATATGGATAAGATCCTATTAAATATATTAGTAATACTAAGTTTATTTTACATAAAAATACCTATTTATTCATGAGTTTCTTGTTTCTATTGAGAGGTGGGCCCACCATTACTCATTGTCCTGTGAGACAGCGCTCCTTGATGGGCGCGTCCCTGGACTGGCTGGACGTACGACGCGTGGCGTGAGCTCACCACAGAACACGCAAGCTAACCACTCAAGGCCATTGTCATATATCTGTGTCGTATTGTTCGTCTAATCGTTGAGCTCCTTAAGTTCTGAGTGGAGCTGCAAGATTACTGACAAATGCGCGCAGGCTCACTCAATCTGTGTGGTTATATCCACAAAAGACTATTTTAGACACTAATCTACATGGTCTTCACATGATCTAACCAATAAAATGTCTGGACTTTAAAAGAGACTGTGACCTCTGAGTTTGTTTCGGCCTTTCTTCTCAGAGTAGTCAGATAGGAAACGCCGACCTCATCTATTTCTTAAAATATTATTGACGTGTAAATATGCTTGTACAAATCTATTTACAGAAAATAAAGTCATTTCATCATTAAGAGACTACTCACACTTATTCAGCTCTATTCAGCGTTTGCCCACCCATCAAGATTTTGTATGAGACGCGCGTTTCGCGCGTTTTCTATGGGCAAACGCTGAATAGAGTTTAAACGCTCTATTCGGTGAATGAGTACGTCAACTGTAAAGATTTCTGACATTTACTAATATTTAATGATTACTGACATTTTGCTATTATAATTTGACAAATGATTGACATTCCTTATATTATCTATGATTTGTGTTCCAATATTATTAGCTTCATTGATTTAATTATTTACTGTAATTTTGCATGCTAGTTTTAGCGAATTGTTTTAGAAACTATTAAAAAACCCGACCATCTGTAATGTACTACAATTCTTGCAAATAAATAAATTTCATTTCAATAAATTTCATTTCATTTCATTTCAGAGCTGAATAAGTGTGAGTAGTCCCTAAATAGTTGTATTCAGCTGCATCCGATTACACTGAAAGCCGAACTCAACATAGTTGCTAAAGCTAGGCGAATGATTATGATGGTGGTATAGTCTCATTCAAAAGTATCTGATAAAACTGTAAACAAACCCTGTTCAGATTGAATTCTTAAGGATGATTTCCACCAAACGGCGCGCATCACATCGGATCGGAATGGACACGAACGGGTGCGGCGACAAACGATTGCGTGCGGCAGCATGTCGACGCATACGATCGGCCCCGTACCGTCACTTGCGAACGTATCTGTTTCTGCGCCTAGTCTAATAGTTTCATTCCTATGGTGTTGCAGCTGAAAGGATCCGATCGGATATGACGACAGGCGAAGACAAACGATCGGGCGATCGCGCGTCGCAGCATACTTTCAGTTACGATCGCGAGTCGCATACGACTCCCGCGATCAAGCTGCTGTGCGCGGCTTGGTAATATAGACTTTAAATACTGTGTACACGATTTAAAATCGTTTAAAGCTTGTAAAATCCGTTCCGATCCGATGCGATACGAGCCGTTTGGTAGAAATCGACCTATAAGCGATCACTGGCTTAAAGGGAATTAGTATCACATTCATTATGTATTTAGAAAGTTTCAACTTTAGTTCTCACCACTTTTTCCAACAATTATTGTTTGAATAAGAATATTAAATTGTAATTCATCGACAAGAAATTAAGATTTAAAAAAATTTACTTCAGTTGACACATTAAAAACATAATAGAGGTCCTTTAAAATTAGAATTTATAAGTGGCACTACAGATTGGTATACACAGGCACGTTTTCTGTTGCATTTGTTTACATTATCATCAGATACTTTTGGGACAGCCCATAATGCTGTAGTATATTACCTGCTGCATGACAGGCGGCGCCAGCTGCTGCTCCAGCACTTCGATGGAGGAGGTGGCGGAGGGAGGCCCGCGAGCCGACGTGGGGTGCTTGAACCGCCAGTCCCTGGGGACGGAAGCGGAAGATTATTAAATATCTGATGCAATTTATAGTCGCTTTTCGTGTCTTATTGTTCGCATCGATCTGTTCGATTTATAATTTGGATATTTAATTTGTCTGTCTGTGATGACTTGTTTATAACTTTTTAGTTGGCGTTTTTTTCGTAGTTGGGTTTTAGTTTTATAACTTTTTTTAATCATTATTTTGGGGTTATATAATATCAATATTCAATTCAATATTACACTTTCAATTGATATTCTACATAACATCATTTTTATTTATTTATTACATTATAGTCTCTAGAGGGCGCAATATTCAATTTAATGTCGTCACAACGAGCGGACGATCAAGACACCTCATTTGTCAAATGATGGTAAGCATTTTAGAAGTTATGAGGGAACAGATGAACATACATACATACCTGTCAAAATCATAACCCTCCTTTATAAAATAGCTAAATCTGTCCAACCAACGGACAGCATTTCATTTTTATTAGTAAGTAGAGTACTTGTAGAAGATAAATGTTTTATTTGCAGTAATTCGATTATCTATCATTGTGTTAAGCCCATATTCAACGTTAATGTCTGTATTGTACTCAAATAAGCGTGCGAAATAAACCGTCTTATCGGCAGATTGAATATTTTTATACTGATACACGCAGTATAAGTATTTGAATGCATGTACACAGCACGCTTAGCATGATCACAACAGTAATGGGGTTTGTCGACGGAAGAATAGACAAAATGACAGATAAACAATCACAATCTATTATTCCATCCACAAAACCCGTAGAAAACCCGTTTCTATGGTCGTCATGCTACCATGCATGAAGTACGTGCGAAAAGAACATATTTCTACTCACTTGGGTGGAAGCTGGTCGGGTCTACTGCTCCACTCCCAGACCCAGTCGTTGGAGTCATCCTGAAACATTACACATTGCTCTTTAAATTAATGTTACAAGTTTTTTATCTCGATGCACTATAAGAGCTCCATTTTTTTCTAAGTAAGTTGGAAGAGGACTTGTTTTCAAATTTAAATCGATTTAATTCTGTTGCACATATTTTTTTTCAACCTTTACTGATCTGAAAATTGCAAAAAAAAACCTAAGATAATTGGAATGGGTTGGTGGCCCAACCAAAGTCGCACTGGCAGAAAATTATACACGACTTTATAGTGGGTATCTCACATCTCATCCGTCCCATCGGTTGTGCAACCAACGATACATTTTTTTAAGCAGTCGTGTTTGCGCCGCTACTACTAGCACTAGCAGGCGACTAGCAGTCGCGCTCGGAATATAGGGCATCCCTATATTCCGAGCGCGACTGCTAGTCACCGTCTGAGGTATGCTCGCGGTGAGACGGGGGATGGGCACCATTGACAACATTGTCAGACTGAGTTAGCTTGGCTTTTGTTTACCTCCCCCGTGTCTCCGCTCACTTTCCTTACCTCAGGCGGTGACTAGCAGTCGCGCGGTGACTAGGAGTCGCGCGGTGACTAGCAGTCGCGCGTGACTATAGTGAGTTAGTAAGATTCGTCCGATGGCAGAAATGACCTTGGACAGTACGGCTAGTAGTTATAATAATGAGATACTCACTCTCCAGCAATTAATGTAGACTCCCTTCAGCTCATCCTCAGTGGAAGGTTCTAGGTTCGGACTGTTGGGCGGAGACTTGGGACTGAAATAGAAGAAGAATGACTTTGTTAGTTTTTTTATAAAATATATTGTTGTTGCAGCAAAGCGACATAGCTTGCAGAGTAAGCAAACTGAAGTAGCAGTGGGCTGGCCATGTATTGTCGAAGGATCGCCGGTGGCGGAGACGAATTCTGTCGTGGAGACAGCGTATCAGCAAGCGTAGTGTCGATCGTTCCCCAGATAGGTGGATCGTTGACCTTAAGAAGGTGACTCCGGATTTTTTATTTGTCCGACTGTGATGTCTTGTTTATACCTTTTAAGCTGGCGTTTTTGTCGTAGTTGGATTTTAGTTTTTTATTACTTTTTTTTTGTTTTTATTAAAAAATATATATTATACCTAACTTATTTTTATTAAAATTATTTTGAGGTTACAAAATAAACATATTTGAAATGTGCTAATTAAGCCCTTTCATTTGATACCCAACATGGCACCATATTTTTACTGTCATATGAATGGGCTAGTATAAACCTGCCTTAGAACATCGATCACAAAGGTATCAGTCACACAGGTAACTATTAGATTCTATCCCCACAAATTGATGCTAATAAAACGACTCCAATAACCTGCTGCAGGCCACAAGCCCACATCTATCTATATTAATAAAAAGAAAAGTCCTGACTGACCGACTGACTCATCAACGCCCAGCCCAAACCCTTGGACTTAGAAGGCTGAATTTTTTCACAGAGGTTTTCTATATTACTTAATAAAAAGAAAAGTCCTGACTGACTGATTGACTCATCAACGTCTAGCCCAAACCCTTGGACCTAGAAAGCTGAAATGTTTCACAGAGGTTATCCTTTATAATGTTGACAAGGAATAAGGAACGATTTTTCGAAATTCGTTTCCGTGAGATATTTTCCGACATCCACGCGGGCAGAAACCGCAGGCAAAGGCTAGTTAGAAATACACGTGTCAATAACACAGAAACAAAACTTCTAGCATAAATTTTATTGATCTTGAAAAACGTCCTTGAGGTTAACAGAAAAACGTGTAATATCACTTAAAAGAGTCTTCACACGCCCCTCAAGATGTTAACACAAGAGTGTATTAATTACTTTTAATAAAGATACACTTTTAAAACAATTGTAGTTATTAAGATAACGACTTCTACACTCGAAAAATAAGAAGTACCTACTGTCCAAGTTACTATAATAATAATATCCCGACCTATTTCGGTCACATCTCATCGGAGATTAGCGGTACGCAGGAGATATACAGGGTTATTGGATGTCGGCAATCCATTAAGGGGATGTAGGACAGGTCATTTACAACCAAATGACCCCCATTGTCTTCTATGCAAATGTCAACAATTTTCGAGTAATTTTAAAATATAAAATGTCAAATTACTCGAAAACGGTTGACATTGTCATAGGGCGTTCGAATGCGCTAGTCAGGAACTAGCAGCGGATTTAAAAAAATATTTTTACATTTGTAGCCTCTTCTTCCATTTGTAGATTCTTTTTACATTTGTAAGTCTTGAGGAAGGTATAGGCTAGGTTTAAGGTTATAGGCTCAACATCAAGCTACGGCCCTTAAGAGCTGAGCAAAAATAAAAACAGTCAGAAAGAACGCTAAGTGAAAACGAAGTAAAAGCGTGGGCTGTCCATGCGATGCGACGCGGTGGTTCAGGGGCCGAGGCAGTTTTATAAATGTGGCTGTTATTGTAGTATAGGGTGGTGTCGCGAACAGAAGCTATAGTTTACAAATACAATCTTCTTTGGCCTAAAAAAAATCAAAGCTTCGGAAGGAGCGTATAGATACGGCCCCACTTAAGTTACAAAAACATAAATTAAAAGTAAAGCCGTTGAAATGCGTCTGGCGCCGACAGACCACACGTAACATGATACTGTAGTGAATAGTGATACAAGTGATACAGCTCTGTGCTCATCTGACTGTGGAAAATATTGTTTGAATGACAGGCTGTCACAAGCAGAAGGTGGAGGTATAAAGGTTTATATTCAGATTAGTTATTGGCAAAATCAATTAGAGAATGGCTATTTTTACTAGACTACGGCGAAGTAAAAAGGAGGGCGGGTTATGATTTTGACCGGTATGTATGTATGTATGTAGTAGTACGCATGTATGTTCATCTGTTCCCTCATAACTTCAAAACTATTCATCATAATTTGAAAAATGAGGTCATTTGTCAAATTATACATACCGGTAAAAATCATTAACCTCCTTTTTGCTTCGCCGTAATCGGGTAAAAAACTAAAACCCAATTACGACAAAACTAAAAAGGTATAAACAAGATATCACACACAAACAAATAAAAAATCCGGAGTCGCAGATTACTCTCTCTTATCTTAATCTTTTTAAATTTAAAGTGACGTCACTTAGCCTATAATCAGCGGACGACCAAGACGCTTCCCACGATACCCCATCTGTCAAATTATGATGAGTAGTTTAGAAGTTATCAGGGAACAGATGAACATACATACCACTCGGATAAAAATTAAATCAAATCAAATGAAAATAAATAAATCATCAAAATAATAAAATAAATACCTTCTTTCCTTCTTGTTTATCTTTGCTGAAGACTTTAATGTAACCCCGAAAACACCTAAGACTCCTGCTCTATGTATGTACTACTACAGACCATGTGTGGCTAGGATTATCGTTCACATGACATTCAGCTGGCATATTTCTCAATGGGAATCGATTAGTTAATTGGAGCATTCCCCGATAATAGACCAACGACTAGGTACCGGATACTGCAAATGGCCATATCCTAATGAAAACGACTTCTTTCGAATTTCGAAATTCAAAGTTGTATTGATGATTTTTATGACTATAATTCTATAAATAAATATCTGATACGGCCGCAAATCATATTTAGATCAACATACAACCTGATACTGACCTTCAAATTGCAAAAAACGTAAGAAAAATTGAATTTCGCGGGCTACGATGGAGCCTCCACCTTAACAAAAGCTGGTATCATTCAGTTCAAAGTTTTTAAGCTGAATCGTAACAGTCAATCAACTCAGCCTACCGCTGTCGGTCGGTCCATCTAGCTGGGGGGCGTCCCACACTACGCCTACCGATCCGCGGTCTCCACTCTAGGACTCGTCTGCTGCACCGGCCATGGGTCCTTCCACAAACCTGGCCAGCCCACTGCCACTTCAGCTTGCTTACACTGCAAGCTATATTGGTATTTTGGGTTCTTTTCCGAATAAATTCATTCCTGATTTTATCCTTCAAAGAAACTTTACATGGACCGACTGCCTATCTCCACAACCCAGTAACTGGGTAATACGATACCCCTTGGTAAGACTGGTTAACTTTCGGGCTTCTGACGACTCGTAACGACTGTCAAAGATCCACGAATGACAGCCGGGACCAACGGCTTAACGTGCTTTCCGAAGCATGGAGGAGTCCCAGTATGTAAAGATGGTTAACCATCCACGGACTAACCCCGGCAAGCGCAGCTTAACCTGATGGATCGAACCGTGCCGATACCTTATTACTTAGCCACGAGGTCCTCCTAGCCTATTTGCTTCCATTATAATTGAAAATTCATCGACGAAAATTAAGTTTATAAATTAACCTCAAATGAAAAACATGGTTTGTTTTGATTATTATTTGTACACTTAACAGATAATCAAAACAAAGCACTCAATTTGTAAGTGGCACTACAAATTGACATCCACGACCACAGATACATTTTCTGATCAATTTGTTTACATTTGTTCAGATATTTTTGGAACAAACTGTGCTGAACTAGCGATTTGAAGCGCAAAGTTAATTACTATTGTGCAGTGAGAAGCCATAATGAGGTGGCTTCATCGTTTGTGAAATGGCTGACGTGACTCAATACTCGTTATTTTGCGTGTTAGTATGCAAGCCGGGTTTCTGCAGAATTACATCAGCAGTTTTTTCTGTAATAGGATAGCAATGCATTGGTGTCTTAGCTTGTACTGACTGGACAGGTCCACTCAAATCTGTGTGGTTCTTTCCTTAAAAGACCATTTCAGATCTGCATGGTCCTCACACGATCTGACTCAAGATTATGCCTGGACTTTAAAATTAAGAAAGAAAGAAAGAAAATATATATAATTAACAGAGCCTTAACTAAAACGCACACAATTTTACATACAGCATTTAAAAAAAAAAGGATTAAAAAAATCAAATAAAAAGTGTAAAGTACAATGTAACTTATGTAACGTTCTGTAGTTTCTGCTTACCCCATGGGAAGCAGGCGTGAGTTTATGGTAGTATGTATATCCTATGACATCCTCAATTTCTCATGCCGAGCATGAGGTCCTGGGTTCAATTCCCAGGTCGGGCAAAGTGTTATCGGGTTTCTCTATCTGGAATTTCTCAGTATCAGCCCGGAGTATGGATTTGTGCCCGGTTGATGGCAATAGACTCGCCCCCTATTACATGGGACTTAAACATAACTGGCGAAATATGGGTGTGCGCCAAAGAAAGCTACATGCTTACATACATACATACTCCCGAAAAACATTACCCTCCTTCTGGGGCAGTCGGGTAAAAATAAATGTCGGTGAAAACGCGTATGATAGTTCTCGTCTCATATAAAGACGCGGGAAGTCGCAATCCGAATCTATTTATAGGCACAAACTAGTGTAGAAACTAGTTCGACCGCATTACATGTAGGTATCTTTCTAGACACATCGTATTGGAGAGAATCTGTTTATATGTCTAGTCAAGACCTTTCTCAAGTAGTCTGATCCAAATAATAGCACTATTTAAACAGTATTAAGCTCTGGGAGGGGACGCTCTCAGAGATGCACAGGTCGCGGCCCGCAGGCCGCATGCTGCCAGTGGCCCGCCAGCAAAAATATTCCTCGTACATTTGAAGGAAAAATATTGCTGAGGTTTACAAATAATATAAATTTGAATCGCGAGCGTTACTAAGTGCGCTCGCTGTGCGGTGCATGATGCGTACTCGCAAGATTGTAAGCACAATGCAGTGTCACTCTTCAAACTAGTATATTATTTTTTTACAATCACAATCGGACATTTTGTCAATTCTCCCGTCGTCAAAACCCTTCTATAGTAGTCATGCTACACGTACAGGCGTAGTATTATATTATCTGTGCCCCAGGACGCGGCTGTTATGGTAAGGTTAGGAGGCTCCAGAGCTTTGTCTCTGGGGCCTTACCACCGGCTTGGACCCTATTTCAGACATCAGCCAGGACACATATGAAGCAATGGACAATTTTTTTCAATGTTTTATTACTTTGTGCTGTTGAATATGATGTTTTTGGCTGATTTTGTAAATGTGTGTGTTTTTTAAAATGTGCGTTTATTTTGTGCAGAATAAACAATTTTTCTTTATTCATATTTTCTGTCGAAATCTATACTAATATAATAGAGGTAAAACTTGTGTGTTTGTATGTGGGGGGTAATCTTCGGAACTACTGGTGCGAATCCGAAAATGCTATCACTGTTAGAAAGCTACGCTGTTGCCGAGTGTCATATGTTTTATGTTCAGTGTAGGAAGATGTCGAGCTGGTTACCAACCTGCCTTTGACGCTGGACGCGCGCGAATGCCTCACGGAGGAGTCGCGGCTTTCCCTCTGGGCTTCCCGCAGAAGTCTGATGTACTCGTTCTCAACGGCGGCTAGTCCTCCGCCGGAGTTGAGTTCTACCCACGATTCTGAAAAGAAGAATGAAATGAGTATTTATTGAAGAATAACATGTTTAAACGTATTAGGGCATAAATCGACCAGATTAGGTACGTGTTTCACCGGATTTTTAATTTGTCTTTCTATGATGTCTTGTTTATACGTTTTTAGTTGGCGTTTTTGTCGTAGTTGGGTTTTAGTTTCATAACTTTTTTTTAAAGAAATTTTTCACTTTGTAGTGTTTTTTTTTTAAGTCTGTAGTTGTTTTTTGGTTGTAAAAAGTTTTTATTTTTGTCTTTTGAGTTGCGGTACCTGTATAACACAATTTCGAATACCTACCTGCTATGTAAATAACAGTGACAGGAACTTATTACAACATCCTCCACATAGGCTAAGTGGGAAAAATACGTATTATTGAAGCTAACTCAAAAACTACACAAGCTAAGTAAATAAAATTTATATGGGACCACCTCTGAAGTACGCCCTACCAAACCAAAAAAGAATCATCAAAATCAATTCATAATTGGCGGAGTAAACGTGTATAAAAAAATATTTTTAAAAAATGCTCCCGAATTGATAGCCTACTCCTTCTTGTAGACGGTTACTAATACTTTTATAACTACTGAGATCATTTCTTGATGTCTATTTAATTGAATACCTAAGATTAGACGGTACGATAAGTTAATTATATTATTATCTAAAGATGTCACCATTCTTGCGTCTGCCATTACCTGCAATATATAGGGTGGATTTTTGAGATGGGGCAGCAAGGGCAGCTACCTTAACCGTTGTAGCTATAAGAAAATGGTCTTAGGAGACTGTCCTTAACTTTATGAGAAAATTTGATCTGCATTCACAGATTTTGAAAAAAATGTACTGTCAGCAAGAAAATGGGCCACTTTCACAAAAACTTTTTTTGATGCCAATCGATCCTGTTTCTTATAAGGCTAAGAACTCACGGAGCGATTTTCGCCCGCGTCCGCTGCGGTTGCGAGCCCGCAGCTTCTGTAGAATGCAAATATTTATATAAAAAATTAAAGCACATTTCACGACGCGTTTTACGCCCGCGGTGTACGCGGTTGTATGCGGCTCCCGCTGTACCGGCGGGCAACTAGTAGAATAGCGCGGGCAGCGGTTACCCGCAGCCTCGGCGGGTGGCGCCCGCGCGCTTTGCGATCGGTTGGCGGGCGACCGCGGGGGCCGGTCTGGACCTCAACTGATCGTTAACCGCCCGTCTTGCAATCTTGCGATCATCGCCCGCCACGTTTGCGGGCGATGATCGCAACCGCGGCGGCCGCGTAACCGCGCGAATAACCGGTCTCGTGAGTTTTTAAATAAAACCGCAGATCCACGACCGCGGCGGTTGCGGGCGAAAATCGCTCCGTGAGTTCTTAGCCTAAGGATCAAAAACCTCTATTGGACGAACTGAGCTATTAGTACTAGAAAAGTCAGAAATCGCGAAAAACTTTTCCCATACATTTCGTAGACAATGACACGAGCCTTGATTTGCTAAATTATAGCATGGTTAGCTGGTTTTGAATATGTAAATCATTTTAACAGAGGTGTAATAAATAAAAATATATATAGGTATAGCCATTTTCCGAGTGAGAGATCACAGTCTGTCATTAGCAGCAGCACAATAATTACAATTAATTACAAGCACGCCAGTAACATCCGCTCATAACACAATGTTCGCACGCGATTTTTTTGTATTTTTGTTATTGCACACCTGTGTTAATAACTTGTTTGTACGTGGACACCGGATTGTATAGCCATTTTTTGTGCTTTCGGGTATTTTTTTATCATTCTGCCTAGCCTTTTCCCAATCATGTTGGGGTCGTCTTCCAGTCTAACCGGATACAGCTGAATACCAGTATTTTACATGGAGCGACCGCCTATCTGACCTCCACAACCCAGTAACTGGGTAATACGATACCCCTTGGTAAGACTGGTTGTCAGACTTTCGGGCTTCTGACGACTCGTAACGACTGTCAAAGATCCATTAATGACAGCCGGGACCAACGGCTTAACGTACTTTCCGAAGCACGGAGGAGTCTCGGTATGTAAAGATGGTCACCCATCCACGGACCAACCCCGGCAAGCGCAGCTTAACTTGATGGATCGACCCGTGCGGCTGTTATTACTTAGCCACGAGCTACTACTAACTACTAGCACTAGCACTGAGTAACATAAATTTATAAAGATATAACGCGGGCGAAGCCGCTGGCGTAAGTTAGCAGATTATACGGCCTATTACACATAATCAACGAACATATTGTCACAGCCCGGCCCACGTCTGCCACACGCGAGCCTAACCATGACGTGACCATATCAAAGTCTGCCCACTATCACAGGTCACACCATGTCAGCCTAGAGAAAGCCTTATCACCGCATTGTATTATTAGTAATAGCACTGATATCATCGTCATCGTTGACACTTGAACTAGAGGGTGTTATCTAAACAGATGCTGCTGAGTACTAGTATTCTATAACTATATGGAGAGATTGCCGTTTTATGAAAGCTAGGATAAAAGGCAGGCTTTGCAGTATAACAAGTTAAAATTAAAAATTTAAATAACCCCCCCGACACAATTCCAGGTGATGCTGCAGTATCGGTTCTAGGTTACTTTGTTCTTCTAATATCATTGAACTAACAGAATACTAAATTTCGAATCGATCAGACTTGTGGAAGATGCGCACATCCATTCATCAAATAGAAAAGAGCTGATAATCTTCAAACGGCTGAACCGATTTTCTTGAATTGTAGCTAAGAACACTCTCGATCAAGACACCTTTCACACAAAATATAATAATCAAAATCGGTTGTTTTCCCTCGTAAGGAAAGAAAGAAAGAAAATACATTTATTTGACACAGACTAAAAGGCACACAATATAAAATACAGCAGACAAGAGAGATCAAAATAAAACAAATAAAAAAGATGTAAAGTAACAAAATTGGCAGGGGAGTGCCTCACGGCTGCGGCAAAAAGGCCCAGTTCAGCAAAAATGCCAGACAACAAAGTGCCTGACGCTGGTTTTCAACTGGACCTAAAAGTGTGAGGTGACGGATATAAATCAGGAACAGACAGATACACACGTTAAACTTATAACACCCCTCTTTTTCCGTCGGGGGTTAAAAAGATATTCGAAAATATTACTATTTTACACAATTTTTATTATCACACGCACATTGCAGTATAAAACTGATTTACATCTGTTACGTCACACTTCAGCTCGTCTGTTCTGTAACAATCTTACAGTGAAAACTTAGGTGAAGTGGGCTCGAAGTGAGTTGTCAGTCTACCTGATGCTAGGGATTGACACTATTGCGTCAGGTCTAGTTGAAAACCAGAGTCAGAAACTTGTCTATCATTTTTACTGAACTGGGCTTGCTTGGCGCAGACGCGAGACACACTTTCCTGTTATCCATTCTGCCTAGCCTTTCCCCCCAATCATGTTGGGCTCGGCTTTCGGGCTTTTAACGACTCGTAACGACTGTCAAAGATCCACGAATGACAGCCGGGACCAAGGGGGCTAACGTGCTTTCCGAAGCACGAAGGAGTCTCGGCAAGCGTAGCTTAACCTGATGGACCGGCCCTTGCGGCTGTTATTACTTAGCCTCGAGCTATAATTATTAAAAGTAAATACTAACTAATTAGTGCTAATCTTTGTTATACATTTGTATCTACGTAAAGACACGTCTGAACGCGTCATGTGATTTTGTGATATACAAAGTCTAGTGTACTATCGTGAGGTTACTTGCAGTACTTATCTGTGCATTGTTAAGTGTTTGTTCAGAATTTAATTGGTTATACTTGAATATTGTGTTTACTTTATGTTGATTGTGATGTTATTGCTTCTCATATACAGGCTGACTTTGAAAACATGCAAAAAATTTAAGGGGGTGTTTTACCCATCAATATGAACAACTAAAAGTTGTTCATATTGAGAAAAATAATCGACCTTCCTATACAAAATGGTCCAATCGGGTATACCTTTATACAGAAAAGTCGTTTTTTTTTGTTGCGAATTTCTATTTGGTTCCATAGTAAAAGTTGTTCATATTGATGAGTAGAGCACCCCCTTAAATATTTTTTTTCAAAGTCAGCCTGTAGAGTCATTTATTGTTTAGGAGTTTATTCCACACACGCCGTGAACGTGACGCAGGGATGAACTTCCATACAAACTTTCATCCATTATTGAATAGGGAATCAATTATTAAAATTCCTGCCTTAATGCTCACTTTCCTTTAATTAGGAACTCTTGCGCAAAAATCCATGCTTTTAGACCCAGCAGTGTAGACTGTGCGTTGTCTGTCAGTGAATTAATAATAGATTGTTGTAGAGTGTTTCTATGAATCCAGAGCGCAGCAAAGAATTCAAAGAATGCATTTCGCGCTTTTTTTATTTGGCTCGCGCGCCGTTTACTTTATCATAGAGCCTGCTACTTGTTCTTAATAGCTATTTTAGTCCCTGTTTACGAAAAATAAACTAGTTCTTTCTATTGCCGCTATAATAAAAAATAATATAGTAAAAAAAAATGTTTTTTCTTACTAAATTAAAAAACGTAGCGTTAAATATTGTACGGTGGTACGAAGCCCTTCGCGTGTGAGTTCCACTCGCACTTGGCCAAACTTATTTATTTAGAAGATTAAGGAAAGAATCCTATGCCCAATAGTGGGACACGATTTAGGCTAGGAAACATCTATTATACATTGTAACAGCGAATCAATTTTCAGGCCTGTCCCATAATACATATGCCAGATATTTGGATAGCTCATGAACTAAAGCAGGGATGCACAGACTTATTAAGACCATGGGCCACTTGGACAACTGATGAACGAAAGGCGGGCCACCAGCACAAACTAAAAACATAAAAATAGCCAAAAATGTAAATAAAAAAAATAGGTACTAGTTTGAAGCGTGGCACATTGTGCTTACAATCTTGCGAGTACGCATCATGCACCGCACAGCGAGCATACTTAGTAACGCGCGCGATTCAAATTTATAATATTTAACCTCAGCAATATTTTTCCTTCAAATGTACGAGGGAATATTTTTGCTGGCGGGCCACTGGCATATTGCCGGGGGGCAGCATGCGGCCCGCGGGACGCGGTCTATACATCTCTGACCTAAAGAGATGCCGTAAAGAATATGAATTACAAATATCGCATATTAAAAAGTCATGCAAAAACCTGCGAAATTTCGCGGATATTCTGGTAAAATTACAAAAGTAATGCAAAGATTCTCACGTTTCACTAAAAAAACTTACGACGACAAGGATTACATAACTATGGAGATCATTCGATCCGTTCGTGGGTTGATCAGGATCATAAATTACGTTTGTTAAAATAGAACCAGTTTTTATACGCGCTCTGAATAGAGATTCATGTATGGTAGATTGAGGCTTCACACTATATGTATTGTTAAGGTTTTGGAATGAAGTTCCGTATCGCACGTTATAGTCAGAGGCCTTAGTGTAAGTTTGCAAGTGAGTAAACGTAACTATCGCGTTTGTGTTATGATTTTTATTCCCACCTTTATATTCTTAGCATTACGATCTATCAGTCAAATTTTAACGCAAACGCGATAGTTACGTTTACTCACTTGCAAAATGACACTAAGGCCTCAGCACAGCACACTTGGCGAATTTTTCGGCCGTCATGAATTCATCAAAAAAGACATTCGAAACACACGGTGTGTTTCGAGTGTTTTTTTAGGGTTTCGTACAAATGTAATTTTATTTTATTACTTTTACATATCGAGACTTCTGCGTGCCTCGGAAAGCACGTTAAGCCGTTGGTCCCGGCTGTCATTCGTAGATCTTTGACAGTAGTTACGGGTCGTCAGCAGCCCGAAAGTCTGACAACCAGTCTTACCAAGGAGTATCGTATTACCCAGTTAATGGGCGGCTGAGGTCAGATAAGCAGTCGCTCCATGTAATATACTGGTATTCACCTGCATCCGGTTAGACTGGAAGCCGACCCCAAGATAGTTGGGAAAAGGCTAGGCAGATTAATTTAATATAAGGTACCTTCACACCTCACTGTAGTAAGTATAACAATGAATATAAAATATATGATGAAGTTCATCATTCAGTCACTATTAAAGAAAATATCGGCGCTTTGACACTTTTGACAGGAGGACCTGACGTCTCAGTGAACGTAATTTCAGAAAACTCTCATTGCCCATTCCAAAGCGTAGTAGGCACCTATGGAACGGAGAACGGGCAAGAAACTCCGTCTACCTTTCCCAGACATATTAATAACCCTGACCTTGAAAGTTCAATGCACTTTATTATCACAGACACGTCTGCCTCTGCAACAAATTCTCGAGATAAGGAATATTTCTTATCATTTCTTTATATATTGCAATAAAATTTGTAAGACGTTTATAGAAACAACAATTTGTTTGTAATGCTGGGAGGAGACGCCCTGGAAGGACATATAGTGACCTTATTAATGATGATCTTCAGAAAGGTCAGGTGCGTAGTACTTGCAACCGGCGCGGCGTGCGTGATGTATGAACGTAAACGAAGCATAAGCAGTATGGATGGATCGTAGCAGGTGGCGTTCTGTAGTTACTGCCTACCCCCATGGGAAGGCAGGCGTGAGTTTTTTGCATGTAATATTTTTGTTACGACACCCAAAGAGATCAAAATCAAGTTTTGAGTATGAATGTGGAAGAACTTAAGTAAGAAACAATGTTTCTTGTGAAAGATAATAATATGACTATGACGGACGGGGGTGAGTATTGAGATGACGACTAGAGAGAGATCAGCCTTCAATCTCAGTATGTCACTCCCGGTGACCCCGGTCTGGAAGAATGTTATTATTCTCAGTACCAGACCAGCATGGTTTCTCGATTTGCGTCCAATTAATGGCAATAGGTTCGCCTACTATAACATGGGACTTAGTGCTCACATACACGAGCGGCACGTTCTCGACAGTAGCCCGCCGATCCTCCAAGCAGGCCGGTGTCATGTCTGGCGGGCAACTGCCCAATGATCAGTTTCAGATGCCCAATGATCAGATCGCGCGGTAAACTAAAATTGCGCGATGCAGGATTCGTGTGACGTCAGGTCTTTGATTCACATGTGGCGTTGTATGTCTGCCTGTTTTTTTATACGCTTTTCGCGTTAAAGTTTTCCGGAAATCTGCAAGACCCGTTCTGACTCATGAATCCAGTATAAAACAGACAAAAATACATTTCTTTGTGCTTTAGTTCATCGGCCTTCATTAACTAGTGTATGTGAACACTTCTATTAGCGCCTTTGAAGATGTTTAGCCAACAATATTGTGTTAGATTTAGTGTAGTTGTTAGACTGTTTGTTGTTTTTTGTAGTTTATTGTGGCGGTCTTTGTGTGGATCATTAACAAAGACTTCAAAGAGACAAAAATTGAAGAGAGTTGCAATTCTTAGATGGTTTGGTCATGTTGACAGAATAAGTGGAGAGGCCGGGGCGCCCTAGAAGTACATATAGTGACTTTTTTGGTGAGGTTCTTCAGACAGGTCAGGTGCGTAGTCCTCGCAACCGGCGTGCGTGTATGACCAGATGTATGAACGTTAACGAAGCAAAATGAGTTTGTAAGGATCGTAGGGAAGAAGGCGTGAGTTTAAATCGTTTTGAAACAGATTGCTAAGCAATGGATTAGCAATCTGTTTCAAAATGATTCAGTTTATGATTGATCGTGTATTACGCATGGAAGTGAATGCTGGGTGTGGCAAAAGAAGCATGAAAGTTGAATAAATGCTGTGGAAATGCGTTCCTTGCGAAGCATGTGTGGTGTGACTATGAATGATAGGCTGAGGAATGATGTGATACGACAACGGTGCGATTTAAAAGAAGATGTAGTGACAAACATTGAAAAGAGTATGCTTAGATGGTTTGGTCATGTTGAGAGGATGAATGAACGGCGACTAACAAAATGTATTTACAAGGCAAGTGTGAGTGGAAATGCCGGGAGGGGACGCCCTAGGAGGACTTATAGTGACCTTATTGGGGATGTTCTTCAGAAAGGTCAGGTGCGTAGTACTCGCAACCGGCGTGCGTGTATGACCAGATGTATGAACGTTAACGAGACAAAATGAGTTTGTAAGAATCGTAGGGAAGAAGGCGTGAGTTTAAATCGTTTTGAAACAGATTGCTAAGCAATTGGTTAGCAATCTGTTTCAAAACGATTCAGATTATGATTGATAGTGTATTACGCAATTAGGGTGCAGCTCGATGGTACAATACTATTATAGTATATCGGAAAATCCATACATTTGCAAATTCTCAAACTCAAACCGCTAGAAGTAATGAACTATTCAAGGGTCCCGTTATCTACCGTCCCATGTCAGTTCTACGAAACATCGCCATATGTTTCTTCACATAGCGATTTGAAATGAGCCGCCATAATAGCTATTGAATTATATTAAAATACCTATGTAATGACATTAAATGTGTGGTTATTATTGGTTCTAAGACCAGCTGCCATATGTTTTTGCTGATTCTTATTTAGCTGATGATAATTAAAACATTGATAGTTTAAAGCAGGGACCGAAACCGGTATGATCAATATTTTTGGTATTTTTAAAGGTTATCTTATATTGAACACAAGCAGTATTAATATCGGTTACCGAAATATATAATTACCTCTATCTTACACGAGCCCTCGGTATTAGTCAAAGGGCGCTCATCACATATATGTGAATAACCGGTATTAAAACGGTAACCTAAACGAGTTAACATAATAGAAGTAACCAAATTTCTTCGATACCTGTACCGTAATTTATAAAGGTTTTTAGTTCCTGGTTGAAGGAACTGTTTGACAAGGACTTATAATAAGGGTGAAGCCAGACGAGCGTAATTTTTTGAGTTGTGAGTCGCGTAATTTCTGCTCCCCGAACAAAACTTGGCAGACAACTGATTTTGCGTCGCCGTGTGAATCAAATAGGAATGCAGCAGAATTTCTGCGACCGAAACTCTGCGACTCACGACTCACAAAAATACGTTCGTTTGGCTTCACACTAATCTAAATACATCCCTAGTCTATTCCGAGACCCAGGAGGATAACTAAGGATATTTTCGTAACCTAGACGCTACATAAAAGTATAGCATTAACTGATTAGTATTCCACACAAGTTGGCATGCTCAACTGGCGGAAATGGATAACCATTGCATGTCGAATGAGCAGGCAATTTTGTTCGTCTGGCGTGCTAGAATGATAGTTATACAAAATCAGTTTAGTATTTTAACTAGTTTAATTTTAGGCTCGTCGAGCCAACCACAAAGGAATAATCATCTACCTAGCCTTATTTTAACTATCTGTGTATCTGTCTGTTCCCTCGTAGCTCCCAAACGGCAGATCCGATTTTTTTATTTTTTTTTGGGATTTCGCGATGGGATGCGATGCGACGCGTGGGAACTTTTTATATGAAAATATATATACTAACAGCCGTTATGATTTTTAATCACGTTCATTGACTTTGTTTCTATATTCATGAAAGTCATGTTAAGATAGAAACCAAAGTCAATGAACGTGAAATAATAACTAGTATTATCAATGTCGCTGCTGTTATCAAACGTCACGAAATAGAACACGAGATAAGACAAGCTGAAATGAAAATATTTAAGTAATTGTATTCTACCAGAATACCCCCGAAGTTTCGCGGTTAAATTTTTGTTTTTTCGATTTTTTCTTCATATTCTATAAGACACCTCTTTTGGTCATGAGCTCATTTGGTCGAATATCAAAAACTATTTGGCCTAGGTCTTAAGGGGGAGGCGTGAAAATTGATTCGCTGTTATAATGTACCATCTATAGTAGATAGTTGATACTAGCGACCCGCTCCTGCTCCGCACGGTTTTTACGATGACAAAACATCGAGATTTCTTAGTTATATGTAACTTTAATATTAACGTATTACACACATAAACCTTTCGGAATAAATTCTCTAAATGTTGGTGAAAACCTCATTCAAAATCTGTTTCGTGGTTAAGGGCGGATTCGACCAAACACGAATACATTTTAACCGCGGAATAAGATTTACTATGACAGTTATCGTATGGAGAAACTGTCTAAAATTCAAAATTTACTTGGAAGAGAAGGCTTATTCCGCAGATAAAATTTATTCCTGTTTGGTCGAATCTAGCCTAAGAAGAACAAGGTAGTCATACAGACAAACACGAAAACCGGCTTTAATTAATTTATAATATGTGTAGTTATTAAAGCTAAAGAATTTGTTTGTTTAGTTTTTTTTTTTTCATTTGAGCCAAATTCTTGAGGAAGGCTATTTAACATCTTCGTCAGAAAGTCTGGAAGAACGCTAAGCGAAAACGAAGTAATAGCGCGGGCGGGCGATGCGATGCAACGCGGTGGGTTAGGGTGAAGCCAGACGAGCGTAATTTTTAGAGTTTAGAGTTTTGAGTCGCGTAATTTCTGCTCCCCGAACTAAATTAGCTCTGTGCAGTAAGAGTTTTCTTCGGGGAGCATCGCGACTCAAAACTCAAAAAAATACGCTCGTCTGGCTTCACCCTTAGGGGAACATGAAATTCCACGCGGCCGAAGTAATTTAATTTGTAATTTAAAAATCGTCGACGAAAAGATTTACCTCTACCTGAAATTAATAATTAATATGGCTTGTAATGAATAGTCAATGTTCGTGAATGAATTAACCTTGGACTGAACAAGTGCACAGCACCAGACCGCGTCGACATGTAAACAAAATTGCTTTTCATTATCATTTTTTTCAAAGAATTTTTACTAACAAGAATATTCTGCGCAGTTTATTTTGAATTGCCAGTTTTTTGCTTTTACCCAATTACGGCGAAGCCAGAAGGATGGGAAAAGAGGGGTGATATAAGTTTAACGTGTGTATCTGTGTATTTGTCTGTTCCCTCGTAGCTCCCAAACGGCTGAACCGATTTTGATTTTTTGATTATTATTTTTTTGTTTGAAAGGTGTCAGAGGGGGTGCATCGCCTGCGTGTGTGTGTGTAACCTAAAAAAAGGTAACATGTTACTTCTTCTTGGGTTACCTAGATAGGGTAACCTTAGTCGTAGACGTAACCAAAATTCTTCGATACCTGTACCTACCGTAATTTATAAAGGTTTTCGGTCCCTGCTGGATATATAGCACTGATATTCATCCTGAGGCCTTAGCGTAAGTTTGCAAGTGAGTAAACGTAACTATCACGTTTGCGTTAAGATTTTTATTCTCACCTTTATATTCTTAGCATTATGATCTATCAGTCAAATTTTAACGCAAACGCGATAGTTACGTTTACTCACTTGCAAACTTACACTAAGCACTCTGGTCCTCACATTTCAAACACAATTTATTACAACTAGGACCATCATTCAGAACGTTATCACTTCACTGTCTGCGAGGACCAGCCATAATTCTGTTCTGATATAAAGGCTCCCGCAGACAGGCGTGACGCGACTTCAGTCGAACAATTTCCATGAAGATTTTATAGGAATTGTTCCAACAGAGTCGCGGCACGCCTGATTGCGGGAGCCTTTATAACAGGCGGCTGAGCGGCTGATAAGAGGTGATTGTAAGCTATTTCTGTCCGAGCATACAATGAATGATTTGATGTTCAAATAATTGTATTATATGGTGTTACTTATGCGTGATAATGGGTTTATTATTGTTTCAACTGTTATGGCCTGGGGAACGGGACGGAAGAGGATTTTAAATTTATCAATTGAATTTAATACTTATCCAATCGAAATCTATACACATAATAAAGCTGAAGAGGGTCGCAAGTCTGTACATGGAAGATGTTCGAAAAAAAGTTGGCTGGGGATATACTTAGAAATTAGAATCGATAATAGACAGAACACGTTCCAAACTTCCAACAGTTTTTAGAATTTTTGTCTGTTTGTCTGTTTATTTGTTCGTGTATCACGTGAAAACGGCTGAACGGATTTTGATGCAAACTTTAATAATTTGTCGAGAAAATCCCCGGCCAGGCTATAGACTATGTAACATCACGCTACGACCCGTAGGAGCCGAGCACAATGAAAAATGGCAGAAAAAACCCTAAGCAAAAACGAAGTAATTAAAAAATAGCGCGGGCGGGCGATGGGTTGCGACGCGGTGGGCTGGGGTCCCAAATTTCACGCGGACGAAGTCGCGGGCAGAAGCTAGTAATGTATATATTTCAGTGCCGGTGATCGACGGAAAACTGTGTTAGAGAGTTAATAAAATGAATAACCCTTGCTGAGGCTGGTTGTCAGACGTAATTTGTATTAATTACACCAAACAAAGAAAAAAAAAGTAAGAAACATTAAAAAGTAAAAAAATTAAGTCACGCACGAGGCCAAAAAAGGCCTTATCGCAAATGAATGACGCAGCGATATCAAAATACTTTTGTCACTTCTGAAAAACCAATTGGCGATTTGATAATTTTATCAAAACAATAATATTGTTAATATAAAAAGATAATATTGTTATCTTTAGTTTATAATATAGTTATCTTTAGTTTAGAATATTAGCAATGAATAATATTGAATTCTTTTTATTAAATAAAACTACTTAAATTATAATATTTAATAGATAATATATTTATCTTTGGTTTAGAAGATTAGCAATGTTGAATTATTTTTATTAAATAAAATTAAGTAATAAATTATAATATAATAATATTGCCGCAAAAGCGTGTCATCATGTAGGTACTTTATACGTTTTCCTGCCTAAGCGTTAAATATACGTAGTGTTATCAGTAAACAATTTAATTAATAAACAGTAAAACGTAATAAACGCGTATTTCTCACTTTATATAATTATAACAATTTATACATTCATTGTATTCACCTAATCCCTTAGCTTCAGTTTAATAACTATAGGTACCTACCGAGTTTGTCCATTGATATAAAAATAACATAGGTTTATTGCAGTAAATGTAAATAAAAGTATAATAAACTAACATAGTTCTTAAGTTTACTAACACATTGAGTCCTTGTTGCTTGAATAAATAATTTTAAGTATATATATTATGTATTATATAAAAAATAATTGTTTTATTTATGGAAAACGTGTGCATTACATATCGAAAAAATAATAATAAACTAACTGAAAAGAAAAGAATTTTCAAAATCGGTCCCTAATTTACGTAAATATCTAAACAAACATACAGACAAACATAGAACCTCCTCCTTCATGGAAGTCGGTTAACAATTCCGCGTATTTTCTATATTGGAAATTTGGAACAATTTATTTAAAAGGCTCATAAAATTATCTCATAAAAAGGTTTTTGATAAAGATTTAAGAATATATATATTTAAAAACATATTTAAATATATTTAAGATATAAGACCATACTAGTAGTTGTAAAACTCATTTGAATATTAAACGAAGCAAAATCGAGAAAAACCGGTTTAAATATATATTTTTTTCATGTCTCTCATCTCTCTAATGTCTTAAAATCCACGTGTATCAAAACTATTTGTTTATGAATCAATATCATCAATATATATCCATCACTTGACCTTGGAAACTTGCCAGAAGATGAAACAGGTGGGAGTCGCGAAGGGTTCCGGATAATATTTAACAATACATATTTTAAAAAATATTTTCGTAAAAAAAACGCGTTTCTTGTTCGTTGCCTTAAATTTGAAACGTACTTTTCATATTTATAGCGGCCGTAGTGGCACACACGCGGACACGGCACACACTGGGAAAATTAAGTCAAATGTCCTATTATGGTTCAAAAGATACAGCCCTGTGACAGACGGACGGACAGCGGAGAATTAGTAAGGCACCCGTTGGGTACGGAACCCAAAAAAATACCACATACAACACTTTCAATTTCCGTTGAAGTCAATACACTAAAATATAAACAAAGGATTATTTACCAAGTTCATCCACCGAGACCGAGCTCAGCGGCTCCATAGCCATCATTAATCACAATAAACCACAAATACACTCACAAAACAAAAGAAAGAATTATTAAAAAAAACACTTGAAATGATCAACTGCGTAAAAGGGCACTGAAAAATCCGAGCGAGACGACCGTCCACCTTGACGGTCTGCGCGGTACTGATGGTAAAATTCGAATTAAGAACGCGTGGACTAGTGAGTAAACAAAGCAATGTTGCGTCGGCGCACACGTTGACACACAATAGTCTGATAGTCACAGAAGGTTTGCTTTACGGAAAGTTATAGCTCTGACGTGTTGTTTTACGTAGGAAAACAAAAATATATTTGCAGGACAAACTGCAGCGACTCGTGTGAGTTAGTTTACGATGACAAATGCAGTGCATAAAGAGCGGCGGCATAAAGGCGGTCTTTATTTCGATCTCCATGTTACTGTAATCATTTTAACATAATTTAAAACAGAAAGAAAGAAAGAAAATACGTTTATTTGCGGCAAACATGAATGAAAAAAAAAGTACATGAAAATGACAAGTTGGTGGGTTCGAAGGGTCAGAGAGGTGCACCTATAGTACACCCCATTTCGCCAGTTATGTTTATTCCATGTAATGGGGGGCAAGCCTATGGCCATCATCAAACAGCTATCTAATTGCGTAACATATTTTTTGTAAACGATTCAGACGAATACTGGTACTGGGTGCTTATACTGGTATTCAGCTGCATCCGGTTAGACTGGAAGCCGACCCCAACATGATTGGGAAAAGGCTAGGCAGAATGAATGATTCAGACGAATCTGTTTCATTTTGACAGTTCAACAATTAAAAAAAATCTGCTCAACAACGTAAATAACGCAATGAATGTTCATTGCGTTATTTACGTTGTTGAGCAGATTTTTTTTCGATTTTAATAACAATGGATTAGCAATCTGTTTCAAATAAATTCTGATTGATCGCACATTACGCAATTAGGGTGCTGGATCTAATGCAGACTCCGGGCTGCTGCTGAGAAATTCCTGAAGAAAAACCTCGCTACGCTAAAAGAATCAATCTGCCTAGCATTTTCTTAACTAGTATCTGGGGGTCGGTTTCCAGTTAACTGGCAGCACACGACAGGCAGCTGAATGAGTATTGAACTACTGAACCAGTATTTTACATGGAGCGATTGCCTATCTGACCTGCACAATCCAGTAACTGGACCCCTTTTGACTCCTGTGCAACAGTAAAAAAAAATATCATTTTATATTTTTATTTCATACATTTTAAAATATTAAATGTCAAATTACTCGTAAATGGTTGACATTGGCATAGGAGTCAAGAGGGGTCATTTGGTTGCTAATGACCTCTTCTACATCCCCATTAAGGCTCGTACACACTGACGCGATATCGCGGGTGCAACAAGAGTAGCGCTGCCTGTCGCGCCCGCGATATCGGACCAGTGTGTACAGTTCGATTTTTTTATCGATACGAAACTGAATGGATGGCGGCTCGGAAGTTAGCTACTCGCTGCGCAGTACCCCACCCCTCACTCCCGCTGACACATGAAATTGTTACTGCGCAGCGACTCGCCTCATGTTCCGAGCCGCCATTAAGTTTGAATTGAACTGTAGGAGCCGTAACGGCTTGCCGACATATAACCAATAAGCGTGTATATTATATGTTGAAACAAGAAATTTCACGCCGACGAAGTCGCGCACAGATTCTAATACTACTACATACATATTAGTATATATAGAATGCATATTATATTCTTACCTTCTGTTTGTTATTTTACAATTTTATTATTATTAATAGGCGATTGTTCTTTGTAGAAGCTACTCGATAATGACACGACATTCTAATAATCTGTTTCTAAGTTTATCCGCTGCAACGTATTTACTTGTATTAGTGACTTAGCTAGCTGCGCCTCGCGGTTTTACCCGCATAAGTCTCGATCCCGTGGGAATATCGGGATTAAAAGTATCCTATGTCTTAACCCAGTTCATGGTCATCCCATGTGCCAAATTTCATACAAATCCGTTCAGCCGTTTTAGGGTGAAAGCGTAACAAACAAAGAACTTTCGCATTTATAATAGGTATATTAGTTAGGAAGTTAGGATTAGAACTTAGAAGATAGTTATTTTCTTGCCTTCTGTTCTTCTTCGTCTTATTTCACAATTTTACTACCAACAAGTCATTGTTCTAATAATCTGTGTCTAAAATTAGCCGGCTACAACGTGTTTACTTGAAAACTGAAAAATCACGTTCTAGAAAGTATTTAACAAGAAAATATTCTCATCTGAAATTGTTATGTACAAACTATTCTATAAAGCTTTCTCCTGCAGCTTCGCCCCCAAATCAAATCAAATCACTTTTATTTGTTAACACAGGTAAAGAAATACAGATCTTGAGTTTGGTGAATAGAACGCTATGTTGCATACAAATATGGTGTGCTATCTATACTTATAATAAATCTGTAGAAGTGAAAATTCTGTACATTGAAAATATCAAAAAAATAAATGGCAGGGGGTGTTACTAGACCGACACCGAACCCAAAAGTGTGATTAAAAATTTTTTTGTCTGTCTGTCTGTCTGTCTGTCTGTCTGTTTGTTCAGGTATCACGCAAAAACTACCAGTTCGATTACGATGAAACTTGGTATAATTATTCTTTAATATCCTGGGCACCACACTGGGTACTTTTTATCCCGGAAAAGTATCCTACCCTACGGTTGGGGTGTGTCAAAGTTTGTATGGAAGAATTTTAACGCGCTGTCCGATTAACTCGAAACTCAATATTTATACTTAAACCCAAAAATTAAGAATAACGTGTATCAGGATTTTTCGAAATTCAACCCCTAAGGGGGTAAAATAATGGATGAAAGTTTGTATGAAAAATCTTATTCCTTGAGGTAATAAACATGAAAATTCGCACGAATAGTTATCTAAATAAATTATAAAGTTTGTAGTTTTTTGTTTTTCTAAATTACCCCCTAAAGGGGGATTGGGGGGTGTCAGTGTTTGTATGGAAGAATTTTAACGCGCTGTCCGATGAACTCGAAACTCAATATTTATACTTAAAACCCATGGGGATGTATGGGGTAATTTCCGACACTCACGCGGGCGAAGCCGCGGGCAGCAGCTAGTCTAAAATATAATGTTTTTTTTTTTTTTTTAAAGATGTTTGAGAATCATGCACAATTGAAATTTCACAATAAATCATAACAATTATATAATATATTATTTAAAAATTGAACGATGTCAGATTTAAATGAGGAATTATTTAGTCCCGCGGCCTGGGTATCGGAAATTATCCTACGGAAATGTACTACCGGGATAAAAAGTATTGCACACCATGTGGCTTGGCCATTTCGCTACATTCACATGGGTGTAAGGTTCTTGTAGTAATGAATTGACCAAGCCACATCTTTTGACTAAGGTGTAGAGCTTGTGAAGTTAGAGCTTGTATAGTTAGAAGCTTGGCTCTCCATGAGATCAGGGGCCTAAGTCTGCTAATTTATAAACGTCACAATGGTGTCATAATGGTTAGTTTTTGTCAGTTTTTGTATGGCAAATCTGTCAAAAACTCACCATTTAGAGACCATTGTAACGTTTACAAATTATAGACTTAGGCCCCTGATAACTTTTTGGCAGTGCGAGCCGCATGGTCTCGTCTTGGCAACATTTTACATGAAAATGTTTTTTTGACTCCGGATTTTTAATTTGTCGGTCTATAACCAGCAGACGACCGAGACGTTTCCAACGATACCCCATTTATCAAATTATGATGAGTAGTTTAGAAGTTATGAGGGAACAGGTGAACATCCAAACATACCGCTCAAAATCGTAACCCTCCTTTGTGCTTCGCCGTAGTCGGGTAAAAAGGCTATAAGGCACTCGATCTAAAGAAGATAATATCCCAGAATCAGACCACCAAATAACTTTATGTCTTCGCAAATCCCCAGACTCATTCCTAGGTTGACAAAGGAAGCATTTATTATTTTCTAACTGCAGACATTCAAACAATCAGCACAGCAGAGACAGTGACCGATCGAGGTCAAATTGCGCGAATTATATGCCCAAAATAACAAGGCAGATTACCGGGAGACGAGAGCTTGGTCACGTAGGCTGAGAGTGGGACACTTCATGTCTGAAGAGGTGCGGTTAGGTCTTACTTACTGCGGCCGCTATTTAAAGTCTGCAATTTAGCAGCGAATGACGTCATTTATGAAAGTAAAGGATGATTTCTCATCGCATCGGATCGGAACGGATTTAACAATCTTTAAACGATATTAAATTTTGTCTCTCTGCCTAGCCTTTTCCCAACTATGTTGGGGTCGGCTTCCAGTCTAACCGGATGCAGCTGAATACCAGTATTTTACATGGAGCGACTGCCTATCTGACCTCCACTACCCAGTAATTGGGTAATACGATACCCTTTGGTAGACTGGTTGTCAGACTTTCACGCTTCTGACAACTCGTAACGACTGTCAAAGATCCACGAAGGACAGCCGGGACCAACGGCTTAGCGTGCTTTCCGAAGCACGGAGGAGTCTCGGTATCTAAAGATGGTCACCCATCCACGGACAAACCTCGGCAAGCGTAGCTTAACCTGATGGATCGACCCGTGCGGCTGTTATTACTTAGCCACGAGCTCCTTAGTAATAAAAGTCTTCAATACAGATGATTTTTATGACTATAATCTATACTTATAATAAATCTGTAGAAGTGAAAATTCTGTACATTGAAAATATCAAAAAAATAAATGGCAGGGGGTGTTACTAGACCGACACCGAACCCAAAAATTTGATTAAATTTTTTTTTGTCTGTCTGTCTGTCTGTCTGTTTGTTCAGGCATCACGCAAAAACTACCTTTTCGATTACGATGAAACTTGGTATAATTATTCTTACATATCCTGGGCACCACACTGGGTACTTTTTATCCCGGAAAAGTATCCTATCCTACGGTTGGGGGGTGTCAAAGTTTGTATGGAAGAATTTTAACGCGCTGTCCGATTAACTCGAAACTCAATATTTATACTTAAACCCAAAAATTAAGAATAACGTGTATCAGGATTTTTCGAAATTCAACCCCTAAGGGGGTAAAATAAGGGATGATAGTTTGTATGAAAAATCTTATTCCATGAGGTAATAAACATGAAACTTCGCACGAATAGTTATCTAAATAAATTATAAAGTTTGTAGTTTTTTGTTTTTCTAAATTACCCCCCAAAGGGGGGGTTGGGGGGTGTTAGTGTTTGTATGGCAGAATTTTAACGCGCTGTCCGATTAACTCGAAACTCAATATTTATACTTAAAAACCCATGGGGATGTATGGGGTAATTTCCGACCCTCACGCGGGCGAAGCCGCGGGCAGCAGCTAGTTCTATAAATAAATATCTGATACGGCCGCGAATCATATTTAGATCAACGTACAACCTGATACTGACCTGCAAATTGCAAAAAACGCAAGAAAATTTGAATAGCGCGGGAGACCTCGGAGCTCCACCTTAAATTAAATTAAAGTCAAGAGATGCTTTGTACAGTGGTAGTTCTTATTAATCTCAGAATCCCTTGATATCATTCGGTTAGGCCCAAAACACATACACACGATACGACGTCGCATCGTGCGTGGCACCATGCGACCGACGTTTTTACAGACATGTTTCTATCTGATCTAATTAGCTTGTATTGTGCGACTGAATGGCCTCCATTCCCTCTAACACATAGTTCTGTCTTTTGCTAGCGCCGGCCAGTCAGTAGGAACGCCTGTTATCAATGTGTGATCTTACTTTGAAAAGAGAAGTCTCTAATCAGCGCCATTATTCAAAGACAAGCCTGCAACTAACGCAATCCCGTTATTATCTAATACATATGGCAACAAAAGAGTTCTGAATCTACTGAATTGGACTCATTCATCATTATTAGCAATCAAACGTATACAGGGTTATTATTTATATATTAATGGGATGTAGGAGGGGTCATTTACAACCAAATGACCCCTTTTGACTCATATGCAAATGTCAACAATTTCGAATCATTTGATCATTTCATTTTTCCGTGATCCGACATAAAACTAATAACCCTGTTTATTCATCATGAAACGCGAAGATTTCAATTTAATGAGATCATGTCAAGGCTCGTGTAGACTGGCGCGACGTGACGGCGCGACGCAACGCTGGTAGAACAATTTCCGTGAAGTTTTCATAGAAATTGTTCCATAACACTCTGTCATGTGTGGGTGAACACTGCGCACCTAGCTCGGTTATAAAAACCTCTGTTAAGAAGCGGAAAACGAACTAAAACAAGTTTTTTTTTTTTAAACAGACAAACCAAAACCCCTAAAAAGAAGAAAAAACACCTTCCCCCCAACTCCCACCCTCCCACCACTTACATTGATGGATGCTAAACTAAAGTCGTACACTTTACAATTTTAACTTAGAAGTTTACTAATTATAATCTGCAAACGGCTGAACCGATTTTCTTTAATTGTAGTTAAGAACACTCTGCATCAAGAAACCAACGAACAAAAAAAAAATCTAAATCGGTTCAGCCGTTTGGGAGCTACGATGGCACATACAGACACACAGATACACACGTTAAACTATAACACCCCTCTGTTTCCGTCGAAGGTTAAAAATGGTAAAACTTTCCACAATTTTAACTGTTTTTGCATTCAAATTCTAATACATCTGACATACGTGACAGTACTCTCGTCTCACAGCATCGTCCGATAATCTAGTGCGCACACCAATTACTACTGACCTGATTGGCTACTTAGCTACATACTTGTGTGAGGTGCTCTACGTGATATGAAACTCGTTCGATATAGCCGTGTTTGACCACTATCTGATGTACAGTGGCCAGCACATCAAGCTACCCAAAACTGTCAAACTTTCCCAATCAAACTTGAACCTAATGCTTTAGCGATAAAGTTTAAAATATACTAAAGAAATTTGACAGATTTTAGTAGCTTGATGTGCTGGCCACTGTACATTGATAATGCAGTTGATGATGATTCACTCTCGAATAGTTTCTGATAAGATACCGAGTACCTTGGCCTTCTTCATCATGGCTTGGCTTGGGTCTGGCTTGTAGCATTTCGTATTGTTTAACCAACTGCGGCCAAGCAATAAGGAGGGTTATGATTTTGACCGGGTATATATGTATGTTCATCTGTTCCCTCATAACTTCGAAACTTCGTATCATTATTTGACAAATGAGGTATCGTTAAGAAGCCGCTCGTTATAGGTTATAGGCTTTGTGACGTCACATTAGTTTTTCCATTACACATAACATTAACACAATTATTATTGTTGACATCGGCATTGCCTGCCATCATTATCAACGAATAGAATCATTTTTTTTTCATTCTGCCTAGCCTTTTCCGAATCATGTTGGGGTCGACTTCCAGTCTAACCGAATGCAGCTGAATACCAGTATTTTACATGGAGCGTCTGCTTATCTGACCTCCACAACCCAGTAAGTGGGTAATACGATACCCTTTGGTAAGACTGGTTGTCAGACTTTCGGGCTTCTGACGACTCGTAACGACTGTCAAAGATCCACGAAAGACAGCCGGGACCAACGGCTTAAAGTGCTTTCCGAAGCACGGAAGAGTCTCGGTGTGTAAAGATGGTCACCAATCCACGGATCAACCCCGGCAAGCGCAGCTTAACCTGATGGATAGACCAGTGCGGCTGTTATTAATTAGCCACGAGCTCCTCAACAAATAGAATAAGTAATAGAAATTACGATGAAGAACAATCTTTACACCACGGTCTGAAATATCAGAGTGCTTTATCTATGTTTTCAATTTACCACTCATCGCTACTTTTGGCATTTCATCACTTCTCCGAGTACAGCTATCTATTTCTGTAAACGATTAAGGGCAAATATCACCAATAAAACTGCATGCGACGTGAAGAGCTGTCAGTGTCATTATTTTCTTCTCTTCTTTGTCTTATAATTGACACTGACAGCTGTAGAACTCCGTTTAAACGTGCTGATCGCATTCAGTTTCATTGGTGAAATTCGCTCTAAGACTAATCTGTTTCATTTTGACAGTTCAACAACATTCATTGCGTTGTTTACGTTGTTGAGCAGATTTTCCTTTCAAACTTTTGAAGCAATGGATTAGCAATCTGCACCCTTAATGCGTAATACACGATCAATCACAATCTGAATTGTTTTGAAACAGATTGCTAATCCAATGTTTTACGCAAAAAGATAGCTGTTTCAAAACGATTCAGATTGTGATTGATCGTGGATTACGCAATTAGGGTGCTAGTGTCAATGCCCACATGGCAGATACAGGTATAAACCAAAGATAAATAATTAAAACAGAGCCCCATATAACAAATTGCATCACCTAATTCCGGCCATCCCACCAGAGACCAACTCCGTCTAAACTTGCATTTATAAATAAATACTATTCGTGTACTCATTGACGTCAGTCATTGGAAGATCGTGTATTACACGTGGTCGCTAGATTGTTTGGAAGTACACACGAAGATGTATTAAGGTATACGCTGCCAGTATAAGCTGACCTTAAAGCCCTCCGCTGCGTTAAGCGGTTGCAAGTTTTAAATTTCTCTATTATTATTTTCAAGAAATTCTCACTTCCACTTGGATTTTTCGACCCTGTGAACAAAATTTTCGACGTAACTAAAAGTGTAAAATTCCTTCAAAATAATAATAGCGAAATTTTCTAAACTGTTCAGAATATCCCAGTTTTTAATTTTTTTAATGATAGGTGGACCCCTTCGCTTAACCTCATTTGCCTTTGGACCACTACGTTTGAGACACGCTGTATACAAGCTGACCTATCATTGTTGTACACCATAAAGTGTAAGGCCAGCTTATATTGGAAATCTATAGCTTGATATGTCGTCGTGTGTATATGGCATTGGTATTATAAACACGGGGGCTTGTTGCATGCTTGGAGGGGTGTTGATCTCTTTGATGGAATGTACTTGTGCAGTTTGTCACATAGTCACTGTCGCTTTCATTATCATGGTCATTAGCTTTCGCCAATCCATAGCTGGGCATTGGCCTCTTCAATGTTGCTCGAGTACAACCCTGTGACGTATTTTTCTTAAGCCTGTTTCAACTAGGGGCCGCAACCGGTATTTTTTTGGGTTACAATTTTTTTATTTTTAAAGGTTACCTTAAATTGAATACAACCAGCATTAATATCGGTTACCGAAATCAAAATTGAAGTGCCACTATCTTACACGTGCCGTCGGCATTAGTCAAAGGGCGCGCATCACCTTTGTGTGTGTAACAGGTATTAAAACGGTAACCTAAAAGAGGTACCATGTTTCTTCTTCTTGGATTACCCAGATAGCGGTAACCTTAGTCGTAGACGTAACCAAAATTCTTCGATAGCTGTACCGTAATTTATAAAAGTTACAACTGTTGAATAACAGCTGATTTGAGTCTTTCTAATTTGACAAGTGACCGCTGATGATAAACGGTTACGCCTGTAATCAATGTGTGACGTTACTTCAAAAGAGGTTTCTCCTTTAATCGGCGCCTTATTTGCATTGGGTAGCTCAATTCTTGAGGAAGGTGATAGACTATGTAACATCACGCTACGACCCTTAGGAGCCGAGCAAAACGAAAAAAAAGTCAGAAAGAACGCTAAGCGAAAACGAAGTAATAGCGCGGGCGGGCGATGGGATGCGACGCAGTGGGCTGGGTGCCGAAATTTCACGCGGACAAAGTTGCGGGCAGGAGCTCGTCGCAAATAAATTTATTTGATTTGATGGTGTGATGTTAATGGGCGGAGCCTGTGACGAATACAGCAATGATGCTGAAAACTTGAAGAGAGATAAATGTGATGTGACATCATCATCAGATAGCTATGATGATCATGGTAGGTAATGCGATGTATCACTGATAAAGTCATCATCACATTTATACACAAAACTTGGAAGTCTTACAAGTCTCGCTTGAATAAGGTCACGCTGCCGCTGTGCGGTGATATCGCCGTGTGGAGATTGATTCATCGTTTCTATTGAATTTGATGGCACGGCGAGACAGTAGCCGCTGTTTTCGCAGTCAAAACCCTGAAAGTCTGACAACCAGTCTTATCAAGGAGTATCGTATTACCCAGTCACTGGGTTGTGGAGGTCAGATAGGCAGTCGCTCTATGTAAAATACTGTAATTCAGCTGCATCCGTATAGACTGGACGCCGACCCCAACATGGTTAGGAAAAGGCTAGGCAGATTTTTTGATTTACCCTCGCCTCGAAATGAAGACTTTAGAAGACTTAAAAAAATACTTAGAATTTAGATAATACAGTATTATAAAGGGCCAAAAGCACTTATCAAAAACCAATAAATAACCCTGGCAGCTGCGGCTACCGATGGGATGTTCCCGTGTTCCATAAAACCCATACAAGAACAAGAGATGTGTGTATCTGTGTGCATGTAACAATAACAATTCTGCTCCACTGCACCGTTAACATAATTTCGAAGGACACCAGCCGGTTTTGGAGAACGTGACTTGTGAGATGTACACACTGCTGCCAACAGATGTTATGGTAGTAACAATGTAAGCGCGTATGCACATGATAACAACACGTTTTGGTGGAGTGGAAAGTTCTGTCTGAGGCCCATTAATTAAAAGCATAAAATTGTTTACGATGTGTAACTTTCCTCTCGTTTTACTGCAATCTGTGGGAGTGATTTCGTGATAAAAACTTTTTACAAAAAAAACCAACCGACTTCCAAAAAAAACACTCGAAAGTGAAAAATAACTTTAATTTCGGAAGTCGGTGTCTTTGGTTTTGAATTTTCGTTTTAAGGCACCGACTTCCGAAATTAAAGTTATTTTTCACTTTTTAGTTGTGGTACCTACCCCCTACTAGTTCGAATATCACGACCTGCTATGTATATAACAGTGACAGGAAAATGTTAAAAGATCGTCCATATAGGCTATAGTGGAAATATACGTATTAATGAAGCTAACTCAAAATGTACTCAAGCTAAGTTAATAAAATTTATATGGGACCACCTTGAGAGCATACCCTTTCAAACAAAAAAAGAATTTTCAAAATCCGTCCACGAATGACGAAAATATCAACGGACATACACAAAAAAAAAAAAAAAAAATTCGCTACGAACATATAACCTCCTCCTTTTTGGAAGTCGGTTAAAAAGGGACGGAAGTGTGTAAGAGGAAGCCGGGGAAGCGCGCGCTATTTGATTTGATCAGATGGTAGCAACCCATTTTTTGAGAGGTTGTAAACAGGATGATGATGGTGTTAAAAGGTATAGAAGATGGAGGGGACAGTCTAGAGGATAAAGGTGACCCTATTAGTGGACGTAAACGAAGCAAAAGGAGTATGCTTCTTATATTTCTCTGGGAGTATGTAAGGATCATAGCAGGTGGCGTTCTGTAATTTCTGCCTAACCTCATAGGAATAAGCGTGAGTTTAAGTATGTATTAGCAAAAGCTATTATATGTATGCTATTTGTTCTATTCCAAATTAAAATATCTGTGATTCTTGTACATATTTCCGAATTGTTGAGCCAAAAAAGGAGTTTTAATAACTTTTTTTCACTATGAATTCAAGCGAATTCTGCTGTAAGTGCTGTGTTGTTTTCGTTCACTGGCTGTAACCAAGATATCCAACCCTGCAACCGTGTAAAATCTTTCAGAAAATGCTTCCTTAACCACTTTTAAAATAAATAAAAAATCCTTTCTAAAAATACAGTAAGTCAAGGTAATAACTTCGAAGGACGCAAACCGGTTCCGCGGTAGCTACGTGACTCAAGCGTGCTTTACAACCTACGTGCGTACGCGCATATCGTTGTTTTAAAGACGAAGAGGGAAAGGCGGGAGGGGGAGGGCCGGTGGGTGTGTTGTCTTGATGCGTGCGAGTTTGTCGGACAAGTGGGAACATGTTCCGGTGTTTTTATTAATAATAAAAACTATCGCGACATTACAATTTTTTTTTTTTCTTATTCTTCAGAGACCTCTTTAGGTCATGCATGGCATTAGCTATTCGAATATCAAAAAATATTTGGCCTAGGTCTTAAGGGCTCCCCCTTAAGACCTAGGCCAAATATTTTTCTAGTTGCGTGAAACCTGATTCGCTGTTACAATGTATATAGATATTCTTTACAGTAGCGGCAAAGAACGTCATAACGATATCTAGTTACATTTCCGGGACATAGCTCACTGATTAGACAAAAATCTTAGAGGTTTCAAATTCCTGAGTGATTCAATAGGTCAGGTTATACGATATTCTGAGCTGTAATATGAGATGTTAAAAAAAATTGTCTCAACTTAAAAAAAAAAAAATTAAAATATCTGCAGTTATTAAATTAATAATCTGGTAAATAGATTTTTCTTCCTTTTTTTTTTGTTACTGGGTAAGAGCGGTTCTGCACTGCATCCGATCCGAATCAGAATTCAAGATCCGAAATCAATCTGAATTGGGAATGTTCTAAATTCGAGCGGACAGAATTCAGATCTCATATAAATAATACTATGTCTACTTGCATGTACTTGTATGGTTATCTGCAGTATTGTCTCTCCTTCTCCTTTTAATCTATCTAAAGGTTGTCTGTAAAACATCCCTTTAAGGGATAAAACCGCCCATTGTGTCACCATATGTAAAATTCTCGGATTTGGATCGGATGCAGTGCAGAACCGCTCGAACGTGATACCACGGGGTAAAATTGGTTGGTTTCCTACCCTAATTTCATTTCATTGTGGATCAGCTCTCTTGGTTATTCTTCGCCAGACGCGTCTCTTCTGGCTCATCGAGACATCTTTAGAGGTATGGTGAACAGGGTGTAAAGTTCACTCATACTCTATGAAAAAGGGAGGATCCTCCGACCAGACGGGTGTTGTGTCTTGCGGGCAATTGACCACACATTGATTTCTGATAGTCTTTTAAATATGTTTCTCGCGCGGTAAACTCTAATAGCGCGATGCAGGATTTATGTGGCGTCAGGTATTTGATGCGTAGTTCGCATGTGGCGATGTAGATGCCGCCAAACATCTACTGCTTTCTTCAGATTGCATTAGGTTAAGACTTGTAATGGTAGTTTTATGGGTTTTAAATAAATAATCATTGTCAAGCTATAACTCATAGCAACAACCTGACCAAGGATCCTAAACACAAGGATTTTTCGGACTACAGATAACCACCACTAAGTCTTATCTCAGTAACTCCAAACATACCATTTGCATAGGCCCGTCACGCAACTGATAGTGCAGATAACACTACCTCATTAGTTAGTTAGTACATTTAGTACAATATTGATTTTTGGACTCTTGATAACGAGTGGTAAGGTGGCTGGGCTGTGGCACTATTAGAGCAAGATTCACGTATGAATATGCTTACATTCTAACTAATATTATATATGCGAAAGTAAGTTAAGTAATTGATTGTTACGCTTTCACGCAAAAAAATCCCGGCTTCCCCTCTGCGAATGGCCGGATAGACTTTAAGATCCAGAAGAGCTTCCTCCACTGTACAGAGGCTATCCAAGGCCAACCGCCTGAAGTGAGCAAAGGCCTATGGAAAAGACAGTACCCGCCACTACCCGACTTCGTTCAGCCCTAGGAGCATCTGCCACCCGGACGTGAGCTGCAGTCGTCTATATGGAAAGCAATCAAGCAATTGCGTTATTTACGTTGTTGAGCAGTTTTTTTTTTCAAACTTATGAAGCAATGGATTAGCAATCCGTTTTAAAACGATTCAGATTGCGATTGATCGTGCATTACGCAATTAGGGTGCTGATCTCGGGATCTCGGCCTTCAAGTTTAGATTTAGTTGAAACTATGAAAGGGATATTGACCTAACACCACAATAATTGCACAAACTACGCATTAAAACTTCGTTGTGTACGTAATTGGTATGAAATAGGTCGAAAGTCACAAAACAATGGACCAGCTATTAAGTAGATTACTGAATAATAAGACAATAGCTGGAATAGTCAAGGTCTTGGACTTTAAATATAACATCACGCCAAGGGGCTCGTGGCTTTATAAAAACAGCCACACTGGCCGATCGAAGATCATCACCATCCATTACATAAAGAGTCCGCTCCGTGCTTCGGAAAAAACGTTAAGCCTTTGGTCCCGGCTGTCATTCGTATATCTTTGACAGTCGTTGCGGGTAGTCAGAAGCCCAAGTCTGATGATGAGGTGCAATAGTCAAGGTCATGTACTTACTGCTCATTGATGAGTTTTTTTATTTATAACATTAACATAACATCATGCCTGTTTATCGCCGAAGGATTAGAGAGAGGTGTACAGCTTATGGCGGCTCGGAACATGAGGCGAGTCGCTGCGCAGTAACAAATTCCCGTGTCAGCGGGGGTGAGGGGTCGGGTACTGAGCACCGAGTAGCGTACTTCAGAGCCGCCATTAAGTTTGACGTGTACTTTACGCCTGCATTTCGCTAATTATTTGAAACGTTACTGTAAGAAGATTTGCTGCGATTGTGAATGGATGCCTATGAATAGCATTGGACATTTTTTTACTAAGATGATGATGATGATTGCTACAAGGATTGCAAACTTTAGTGATGATAGCGAGCAGTGCAAAGGCTGCTTGAAGATTCGTGAATCTGGACAGTGGAGTTTGTGGAATTGATATAAAATGGCTATGCTTGTAGTTTCCGTACGTAATCGAATCAGAAATGAAGAGATCCGCAGGAGAACCGAGGTAACCGACATAGCCCAAACAATTGCCAAACAGGCACATTGCTTGCAGAACAGATGGCCGATGGGACCGCAAGTTTCAGGAGCGGCGACCCCGTATCGTAAGACGTAGCTTTGGAAGGCCTCCCAAGGGGGAATGATGACCTTGTGAAGACCGCAGGAATAGTCGGGATGCGAGGAGTACAGAACCGGTCGAAGTGGCGATGCTTGGGGAAGGTCTATGTCTAACAGTGGACGTCTTTAGGCCGAAATTATGATGACCTATAATGACTACATCAAAAAGCAATATGATGCAATGGACAATGACCCCATATTTATAAATATCCCCACTCATAGATGCTATTTTGACTATTTTAACGCCCACATTGCGACACCATTAATCAAGCCAACACTGCACACATATCCTGCTCCACTTGGAGTTCAAAACAAATAAAATAAACAAGATCAATAGGTTATTGTGTTAGCATTCAACCTTGACATAACTAATGACTACGTCACTCATCGTGTAAGTAATGTACCGTATGTTGTTATTGAAGATATAAACATGCGGCTAATGAGGTGTGGCAAAATGCAAAAATATCAGCGCTTTTTTTTTTGTTTTTTAAAAACATCAACACATTTTTGTTCAGATAATTTTATCCTACAATTAAAATCAGAAGATTCTGAATGCCATTGTATATGTTTTCATATGAAATAAGCCAATACGTATAGCTTGCAGAGTAAGCAAGCTGAATTGGCAGTGGGCCGGCGATGTTAGTTGAAGTATCGATCGCCGGTGGAGAAGAAGAGTCCTGGAGTGAAGACCGCGTATCGGCGGCAAGGGTAATGTGGGATGCCCCCTCGATGTACCGACGACCTTATAGAGGTTGGGACAGATTGCATGCAGACGGTGGACGACAGAGTGATGTGGCGCAGCCTGGGAGAAGCCTAGCGTGGACTGATTGAAGTCAATACCATGATCAATCAAATTTGTAAGGATCGTAGAACGGGGATAGCGTTAGGTTAACAAATTCGTCACAATAGGCACTAACAATATAGTACAGTTGCTTCACATGTTTATTCAGCCGTATAGTCTTTGAAATTGTGAATACATATATGCGATATCAGTTCCGGACGAATGCCTTTCAAGTAAAGATATTGTGAAAGTGTTGTGGTGATCTCGCTTAGAAAACGTATGAATGGAATGGTGTGATATATGCCTGCAGACTGGGTGCTACATGGCTCATTCTCTCATGTATTTGTATGGTCTGTAGCATGTTATATACGTTTTAGTAGGATATTGGAGTGTGCTAGCTGACTTCATTATCATCCTTCTCCTGCCTTTATCCCGATTTATTTGGGGTCGACCATCTCGGTAGTCTCTCCCTCTCTAGCCATATCATCTTTCACACAGTCTATCCATCGTTGCCGTGTGCTAGCTGACAAATGGCATTTTTTTTATTGTTTGGTTTGTTTTTCGCAATTTTAATTACTTTGCATACTATTGTATAGACAGCTGTGGTGCTGGACAGTTTGTTGCGCCACTTCTTCCCAGCTAAAGCACTAACGAGTGGCGAAGGTCGGGCGGGCCGGGGGACTGTCTTATTTTAATTTGATGTAATTTTTCCAAAAGTGCTGATACTTAGCCCAGTTTGAAAAAAATACTTTTGTTTTGTCAAATATATTTATTTGTACAATTCTTAAACTATAAAAACCGTCTTCATCCCCCACCTTCTTTCTATATTCTATGTTATGGGGTTTGATTTCTGCACTTAACTCTTTAATGCCCATGATCCCCCACCTTTTCCCAACTATATCAGGGTCAGCTTTCAGTCAAACCAGATGCAGCTGAATACCAATATTTTACCGCCACAGGGTGTGGATGTGATGTGGAGCTATGTCAGAAATTATACTTCACCTCCTATCCTGCCCTCTGTGACCCAAAACTTGCAGTCAACGTGGCCTCTGCGCTGCCAATGACCACGCAGTGGAAGTGGCGAAATTTTGGGCCAACTACATTTGAAATACTCTCGTGCCAGCGACACGAAGAAGTATACACCAATATGTTTTATAGGGCATCTGCCTATCTGACCTCCACAACCCAGTTACTGGGTAACACGATACTGCTTGGTAAGACCGATTGTAAAACTTCCCATATCGACTGTCAACGATATGGATCTCGTCAATAATGTTAAACGCCGATAAAACACAAGACAGATGCTGAATTTTATCGCTACTACATCCCACATGGATCCTTGTAAACCTCATCCGATATAAACTATAAATATCGGTTTATATTCTACACAATCAGATTTACTCGTAAAAGGCAAAATTTATATCTTCAGCCTTGATTGTGGAATAAAAAGTGCATGATTCGCAGATGTGTACATCTGCGAATGGCGGCAGTAGTTTTATTGATTATTTTATTTAATGACTAGCTGCGTCCCACGGTTTCACCCGCATAAGTCTCAATCCCGTGGCAATATCGGAATAAAAAGTATCCTATGTCCTAATCCAGGTCATGGTCTACCCATGTAACAAATTTCATCCAAATCTGTTCAGCCGTTAAGCGTGAAAGCGTAACAAAATACAAACTTACTTTCGCATTTATAATATTAGTTAGGATGCTATTAATAATTAAATACGTATGACATAACTACATACCATCATGCCTGCACCCACATTTTGCAAATGATATACCTAATTTAGATACATCAGTTCGCCAATAAATGAAAACTCTGGCAATACTAATGCATAAGAGTATTATGGAACTATCAAATAAATCTTAACACCGAAATTTAAAAAAAGTGTTTTTTTTTCAACAAACTAAATAATAATGATGGGTCGACTATGGGTTTTGTCAATCTTTGACTAGCCATAGTGACTAAACTCATTCTGCCTAGCCTTTTCCGAACCATGTTGGGGACGCCTTCCAGTCTAACCAGATGCAGCTGAATACCAGTATTTTACATGGAGCGACTGCCTATCTGACCTCCACAACCAGTAACTGGGTAATACGATACCCCGTGGTAAGACTGATTGTCAGACTTTCGGGCTTCTGACAACTCGTAACGACTGTCAAATATCCACAAATGAAAGCCGGAACCAACGGCTTAACGTGCTTTCCGAAGCACGGAGGAGTCTCAGTATGTAACGACGGTCACCCATCCACGGACCAACCCCGATAAGCGTAGCTTAACCTGATGGATCGACCCGTGCGGCTGTTATTACTTAGCCACGAGCTCCTCCCATAGTGACTAAACTATTGGATATATTTTGATTGAATTTTCGTAGACAGACTGGGAACGGCATAAGAGATACGCAAATAAATTTAGTGTCGTATTGTCGTCGTATCCATCTTGTATAAGTTCTATGTTGTTGCGTTTTTTTTTCTTCAATTTGCAGGTCAGTGTCGCGTCAACGGCTGTCGCCGACCAGCGTCAACGGTTGCAGTTGCCTCATACATGACTGACGGCGTCGAGGGTGCAGTTGCCTCCGCGCCATAGTCGCGTGCCGTTCCCGCAGATGGCGTTCTGTAGTTCCTACCTAGTACCTACCCCCACAGGAAGAAGGCGTGAGTTTATGTATGTGTGACGTCAAAAGATATGCAGATGACGATGGTACACACCTCTCTAGCAGTAATCTTATCATACTATACCGTAAGACCATTTTCGTAGTGGCATGTCTCTGTGTCCAGTACTTGTCTATTTATCAATATTATACGTATTGACATCTTAAGTAAGTATTGTCAATATGTACTGTTGGCTCCTCGTGACACGCGTGCTTGTAATTATGTGATAAATAATCATTGTTTCACTTATTTAGCGAGGTAGAAGTTGTGTGTTAATTTAAAGAACGCAATACAATAGACGTAGATATATTTAGTAAACTATATTCTGCTTAACTATTCCTAAAGAGTCATAAAAAACCCTGTAAGAAATCGACACGTGTTTCACCTCTCAACGAGGCATCGTCAGGATGAAGATTGACTTGTCGCGAACCCGAACACGACGTGTTGCCACGCCGAGTGCTGGGCGCTCAGCGTCCAGCGTCCGTTCCTCTTCAGGAATAGTTAAGCGGAATAGATTACTAAATATAAGGTGCTATAAAAATATCTGCCACGGCTGCAATGGGAGATAGTATTGTGTTTATAGATTACAATAGTAAAGATAAATTATTGATCATGTGTCATATTTTTTTTCATACAAAAAATTGTACGTATAAATTTGCAAGTGACGAACTAGTCAGCTGATTTCAGTTTTCATTCACAGAACAGATGGAAAGAGATAGCAGTTGTTTTCATTGACGAAGTGCACTTCGCGCGTAATTTGTGAACCACGTTATGCAGAGTAGAGTCAATGTTTATTTAACTACTTTATTTTCTCAAATTGATTTAACTGTGCCGGGGTACGAAATTTCTTCACTATTGTTATCTTTAAACACAGTACTACCTCTCATTAAAGCCGTGGCAGATATTTTTATAGCACCTTATATATCTACGTCTATTGTATTTTATAATGGATTTCTTAAAGAATGCAGTTTTAAACCTGTCTAAATAGTCTCGTCATGATGACCTATGGCACTGAACCTCGGTCGCTCACAATGAGCCTCATTAGAAGGTCGAAAGACACCCAAACGGCAATGGAGAGGGGTATGCTTGGAGTTTCCCTATGTCATCAAAAATGAAGAGATCCGTAGGAGAACCAAGGTAGCAGACAGCCTGAAGGATTGTCAAACTTAAGTGGCAGTGGGTAAGGCACATGCTCGCAGAACAGATGGCCGATGGGGCCGAAAGGTTCTGGAGTGGCGACCGCGTACCGGAAGACGTAGCGTACTTTTTTTACCCGACTACGGCGAAGCAAAAAGGAGGGTTATGATTTTGACCGGTATGTATGTATGCGTTCAGGGTCAAAATGTCCAATTCTCAAATGTATGTATGTTCATTTGTTATAACTTCTAAACTGCTCATCATAATTTGACAAATGGGGTATCGTTGGAAGCGCCTCGGTCGTCCGCTGGTTATAGGCTATGTGACTTAAAATTAAATTGAATATCCGGAATCACACGTAATCTATTCGATTTATCCCCTAACACGTGTGACTCCGGATTTTAATTTGTCTGTCTGAGATGACATGTTTATAACTTTTTAGTTCACTTTTTTGCCGTGGTTGAGTTTTAGTTTTTATTACTTTTTTATAAAATATATAGTTTACTGCTCACTGCGTGGGATTTCAGACTGTTTTAATATAAGTCCATGTTTCTTCACGATGTTTTCCTGACTATAGTTATACCTAAGCCATTAATGTTCGTGACGAGAGATTGTTATGTAAGTCTGCTATATAACTTCATTTTCTTGATCAATTAAAGTGCAGTAAACATTGCAGTGGAGTTATCCTTCTAGAACTATCTACAATTATTAAAGTACTACTTTTTCTGCCGGCGCGCGGCGACTTCGTCCGAGTGAAACTTGTTTCCGACCTACCGCGTCGCGTCGCATCGCCTACCCGCGCTATTACTTCGTTTTCGCTTAGCGTTCTTTCTGACTATTTTTCTGTTTACTCGGCTCCAAAGGGTCGTAACGTGATGATAAATAGCCTGTAGCCTTCCTGAAGAATTGGGCTACCAAATGATTTTTTTTTTAATCCGACTGGTAGTTCCGGAGATTACCCGCCCCTATGGTGGTAGGTAGCCAGGCGGACTTAAAGCATCCCCTACCACCAACCACACCGAGCAGAAAAGTTTGCCCCCACTGTGAATCGAACCCGGGACTTCGGGATCTGAGACAGGTGGTCTAACCACTAGACCACAGAGGCGGTCGTAAAACTTAGGCGAACATAGAACCTCTTCCTTTTTTTAAATCGGTTAAAAAGCTCTACTACTACAACACCAATCAACGCAATATTACTAAGCTGCCAAAAAAGAAAGCTTTTTACAATCTAACGTTTCTACAAAACCGGTTTTCTACTCGTTCCACGGCATTTCACTCCATCAACTGAAAGCCAGCGAGTCAGAAACAGTTATGATAATCACATCCGATGTTCTCTCACACAACTGAACAGTATTTCGTAAACAACTGAGCAAAATATCCCGATGAACAAATGATTTTCAACAAGCATGAGCTTAAATTCCGCGAAGGAAACGCAAAACTTCTCAGAGATAATGAATGCTTGGTACCAAGTTCCGGCAAGTACACTCCGGCCGCAGACATAATGAATGCGTTGCTGGTAATACAGGATTAAGAACTAATCTATCTATCTTTATGAATAAAAACTAATTGCCATGCATTAGTCTTGCAAAAGATCGAAAATGGCTCGACAGATTTGTTTTTTTTTTGTTTTTATTTGTTCTCCTTAATACCGGGGTGGTTAAGGAAAAAAATAATTAAGAAAACATAAAGGGACAGCCGAAAACCCAACAAAATGAGAGGTCTATGTCCCAGCTCCCAGCAGTGGGAACTTCATAGACTGGTTGGCTTTGTTGCGCCACTTCTTCCCACCTAAAGCACTAGGAAGTGCTGAAAGACGGGCGTTTTGGGGGACTGACTTATATAATTTTAAAGTTCATAAAGTGCTGATTCTCAGCCTACTTCGAATTTTCATAGTATATACAAGGTGGAGACTACAATACAACAATAAATTAAACTGAGTATATCTAATGACGTTCCCAGTCTGCATACGAAAATTAAATCAAAGATCTCCAATAGTTTAGTCACTATAGCTAGTCAAAGATTGGCAAAACCCATAGTCAGCGCATCACTACTATTTAGTTTGTTAGAAAAAAATCACTTTTTTAATTTCAATGTTAGGATTTATTTGATAGTTTCTAAATACTTCTATGCATTAATATTGCCAGTGTTTTCATTTATTGTTGTATTGTGGTCTCCACATTGTATACATAAAGTGCACGCATATTTTGCCATTTACGTTTTTAGTCTATGTAGAGGAAGAGTAGACGGCGATTTTTTTATAAAATCGAAGAAATTTTTCGAAGTTGAAGGGTAAGGGGTGTCCAATTTGAAGGGTATGTGTTCGGATAATATTACAGACTCATGAAACATTTCAACTTAAACTTCCCTTATCATCGCTACTCATTACTTACAAGTTCATAATCTTTCCTAACATTGATTCGTAAAATAACAACAGACTTATCTTTAAGTATTAATATACAATACATAAACGTACTCGAACGAAACGGTAAACAAAAATATTTACGAACAAAACAAAACAACCAAGCTCTCAAACTTTTATCTCAACTCCCATCGACACGACTGCACGCGAACAAAGTTGTAAACAAAATGAATTTTACAAATTAAATATCGAAGAGCGTTGACCTTTGCGGAAATGATTTTTTTATACAAAACGGTGGCGGATATAGATGTTCGTTTTTTCAGTTTGTAATTTGGGAGGCACGCAAGAATGTTAATTAAATTAGTTTCTAAGAAGGTTTTTTTTTTTTTTTGACTCTCAAATATCTACCAATTACAGCCGGGACCAACAGCTTAGCTTAACGTGCTTTCTTAGGCACGGAGGGGTCTCGATATGTATAATAGATTGTCATCCACGAAGCGACCGCGGTAAGCTACCCATACGGCTGTTATTATTTAGCCACTAGTCCCTTAATAGTTATTTATGCAACTGTTGTTATAATAAGGGGTATTAAAACACGAATGTGTATTACACGAGTGTTTTAATACCTAATTATATACAGTTGCTTACAAGACTTAATCTTCACATTCTTCACACATGATATGAATCCTCTATAAAAGTTTCTGAAACAGTTAGCTATTGCCAACATTAAAACGATCATAGCCCGTACCCTCCAAGCGTGACGTAGCGTATTTTGGATAATGGGTCAGATGTGCCATCGCGGGGGTCAGCACGTGCTGACCGAAAGAGATGGAACAAGCAAAAGAGTTGCATAATGAAATTTAGTACAACATTATAACACTCTTTTCGATGATATTATTATAATGGTTTTATGACACTGGTCGTTTTAATGTTGGCAATAAGCTGTTTCAGAAACTTTTATAAAGGATTTATAGCATGGGTGTACATAAAATACAATAAGACATAGTGTTATGTTTATGTTACGTATTTATTCAGAAAATCATGATATTTAACAACGATAAACTACGCTCATTCCTTCTAATCAAAAAGATAGACATGTCACAGTAATTGATTATCTAGTAGCTATAATTGCGACGATTCTCGAGAACACGTCATCTATCATTCAATCAAGTAAACAACATACCACGCCACTCTTGCGTAGTCTGGTAAACATGAGGATAAACGCTGCAGTTACGTACTAGAAATTAAGGGGGGCGGAGAGATTGAGTGAACATTCCCATAGCCAATAAAATCACAATAATGGTGACCAGAATTTGAAGGGGGGCTAAGTATGCCTCGCGGGCTTGCGGGCGCTGAGCAATGGGTAGCTCGCCCCCGATAAGGCCCAGGGGTCGACGGCACGCCTCAAAGAGATGTCAGCATCACTGACGGGGCCTGCTATTGCCTGCCAGGGTCGCGGGATAGTCCGAAAGGGTTAACGTGGCCCCTGGCAACACACAGGCAACTGAAGGAACACGGGTGGGTTTTAGTCAGTAAGAGCCTGACACGCCCTCCTCCTCACAACCAAAAAAAAAAAATACCCTGCATCCTAATTGCGTAACACACTTTCAATGGCAATCCGAGGGTTTTGAAGGAAATCCCTAATCCACAGTTTCACAGGATTCTAAACAACAGTTGTCTGAACTGTCAAAATGAAAGACATTGCGATCAATTGTCATTTCCGGGTTATGGAGGTCAGATAGGCAGTCGCTCCATGTAAATACTGGTATTCAGCTCAAATCGTGTTTTCATTCATTCTTAGTTCGGGCCTGTTATGTACGTATTGTGCAAGGCGCGCTACCCGCGCGCCATCTACTGTACCGGCGAGTCCAACCCCGTAATAAACGAGTGCCTTGCTAGCGACACAGCATTTCACTTGTGTACCCCTTCTCCGCACCCGCGTCCAAACTAATTTAATGTCCGTAAGTGAAGCGGAGTAGGATACACCCGTTCGGCAGAAACTAAAGATTTCGAGTTTTCGAGCTTAGGTAAAGCCTTAGGGACTATTTATTTATTTATTTTATTTTTATTTCTTTGGGACAACAAACAATTGCGTAATAATGCTTAATACTACTACATAGATTATTATAGAACATTTAGGTAATAACACAACCAGCACCGTTATCCACAAAATAATATAGTAAAAACTTAATTAGGTACAAGCAAACTTAAGCAACAAAATAATTAACCATTATTATGATTTACACAACACTTATTAAAAGGTGAGACAAATTTTTAACAACCGACTTCGAAACCCATCAGATCAAGACAAAATGTCCATTACGGAGTAAACCCATTCGATCAGAAAAACTACTCTACTAAAACTACTCACACTTATTCAGCTCTACTCAGCGTTTGCCCATAGAAAACTACGATTTTGTATGAGACGCGCACGCGTCCTTTCAGCTGCTGAAAGGAGTCGTACGCATTTTCTATGGGCAAACGCTGAATAGAGCTGAATAAGTGTGAGTAGTTCCTTAGACCTCCTTATTAGACTGGAAGGTACATTTGTAGTTGTGAAAATCCTCGACGACTAGCAATGAACAGTAATAAACACGTCATAAACAATAATTATATCTGATCATGAGAATTGATGTTTTATACAACAATTAAATGTCATGCTGCGCAAGTGCTGAACTCGTGCGCAGGTCGGGGAAGCGTCATTGAGAAACTGTGGTCAGGAATGATTCAAATCAAAAGATATCATCGGTATTTCCCGATCCCTGGCACAAGGTTGAAGGAAAAGGTTTAACTGACGCATATCATTACCACAACCATTACTTATCATCATCATCCCCAATGCAGTTAAGAGCCCATACAACCTCAGGTTTTTATCTCGCTCGCACCATACTACTCGCGGACTGAGTGCGAGCGCCAATAGTTTAAAAAAATTAGTAAGTTAAAATTTAACAGTTATTATGCAAAGTTTCATGATTTAATTTGAAGTATTTTTGAAAAGCAGCGGTTTATTGATCGGTTTGGAGGTAACTTTGTTTTTTTTTTTCTATCTAGAAATTTTTATGGGCTCGTGTTTTGGTTAATCGAGCGAACACTATACGCCCGAATTCGATCGCAAAGGCTGCAGCTGCATTCGGTTAGACGGTCAGCCAACCCACCCCAACATAGATGTTTAAAGGCTAGGCAGAGTGATGGCATAGGGATCCTGGATTTTTGACGATCCTTCCTATATCTCTAACATGTCCTGGAGTATGTAAACAAGGTCGTTTCTAAAAGCTTCACATAAAAAAAACAAATATTTATCTACATCTGGATAGATAATGCGCCAACCAAAACAAAATTGGGAAAAACTAGCGGTGGCAAAACGTATAAACAAGGTACTGCGTAGACGCAAAGTGAAGGTACCTAACGAAAATATTACAAGGTCACATTCAGCCAATCAGGTGTCATTGGCTTGTCTCAACGATGGAGATTTTTCTCCTGAGTCAGGACGAGCATTAGTATACGTACATACATTATGTATATCCCATGTCGTAGTGTATACTATTATAATATCTTCTATATAACAAAAATAAATTGTCTCGCTAAAACGGTGAATTTTCAAATAGGAGCTGTGGTTTAGGAGAATACCCTCCGCATATAAACAAAGGTTTTTAATAATTTTCTTTTTTCCTAAACCACCCCTTAATGAGGCACAAAAAAATAAAAATCGGTCGAGCCATTTCCGAGATTTTGCGAGAGAAATGCACTGCAATTGATTTTTATATATACGTCAGGATGTCTCAAACGTAGTGGTCCAAAAGCAAATGAGGTAAAGCGAAGGGGTTCTCCTATCATTAATAAGTAAGTAAAAGCTGGGATATTCTGAACAGTTCCGAAAATTTCGCTATATTAATTATTTTCAAGAAATACACTTTTTGTTCAAATCTGGCTGAAAGATGGCATCTTCCAGGCTGATTTGAACTCGTTACTTTTTTTTTTAATTATAATTATGAGGACCCCTTCGAAAATAAATATGAATATTTTAATTTTGGTTTTGGCTAAGCCAGCTAGCTCTTACGACTAAGTTCAAAACAAACACTCAACAATCATAATCAGACTAGAATTCAACGATATCAAGCTTGGGAAAAACTAAGGCGGAGAAACAAAATACTGCGTAGATTTATTGCGTAGGTCGTGATACCACATTTCACGGTGAGATTATGTTGATAGTGTATATACTAAGATGTTGTTGCGAAATATCTTAATTGGCGATACCACGATACAAGGCGAGTGGACTGACCTTGGATTGTGAACCAAAACACGTGTAGTAAGGCGATTGATAATGACGGAAATCATATGTTTTTTAAAAGATTACTTTCAATATGGTGATGGTAAACGACAGGGCCGCCCGGCCGTCCCATAGCTGTCGCACCGATAAAAAATCCGGAGTCACACGTAATCTGTTCGATTTATGCCCTAACACGTGTGACTTCGGATTTTTAATTTATCTGTCTGTGATGTCTTGTTGATATTTTAGATTTTATTACTTTTATTTTTCGCCCTAGAACCATGATCACTGACTAGACAAAAGCGACATCTAGCCGGTCCACGTACGACATAATATCACTATACTTATTGAAGTTTTTCTACCTACAACCACTGTCAAATACAGCATTTTTCACCTAAAATGCATAGTGTTCTACTAACCAGACGCTACTGAATATCATGACAATAACTTATAAATCTATTGAACGCAAACCTTCGTGTTATTCAGTCGTTAAACATCATGTCTAACAAGCAATTTAAAATACTTACTTACAGCCAAAAGTTTGCATTTTAAACACCACTTTTAGTCGAGTTGCAAGTAAAAACTGTTGGGAGCATAGTTTGTTGCTTGGTAACGAAAACATAACCCTGTCTTTGCTGTCATGCAGTTGGATAAAAATACAGCGGAAAATATACAGGAAACTGGTATCCTGTCCAATGAACCGATGAAAACAATGATGTCATCGTATAATTATAAACTTCATTAGTTTATAATCTATCGGTGTTATTTCCGTAAGATTATAAACTGTCGCAAAATTATGCACTACATCAAACTATTTACAATTTAACGCATTATTTGTCGATAGGTTTGGGAAACCGACAAATTATGAACTGGTATCGAACTTGCTTGCGACGTAACGCACCTTGCGATTTTTGACTTTTCTAGTACAAAACCTCAGTTGGTCCAATAGACTATTTTGATCCTTATAAGAAACAGGATCGATTGGCATCAAAAAAAAGTTTTTGTGAAAACTGCCTATTTTTTTGCTGACTGTAAACTTTTTCAAAATCGGTGAATACAGACCAAAATTTTTCTAAAAGTTAGGGACAGTTTCCGAAGACCGTTTTCTTGTAGCGACAACGGTTAAGTGCCTGTCCTTACCGCCCTATCTCAAAAATCCACCCTGTATTTATCTTTTTAACCGACTTCCAAAAACGAGGAGGTTATACATATTATGTTCGTAGCGTATGTATGTTTTTTTTTGTTTTTTTGTGTATGTCCGTCGATATTTTCGTCAATTGTGGACGGATTTTGAAAATTCTTTTTTTGTTTGAAAGGGTATGCTCTCAAGGTGGTCCCATATAAATTTTATTAACTTAGCTTGAGTACTTTTTGAGTTAGCTTCATTAATACGTATTTTTCCCACTTAGCCTATATGGACGATCTTTTAACATTTTCCAGTCACTGTTATTTACATAGCAGGTCGTGATATTCCAACTAGTAGGGGGTAGGTACCACAACTAAAAAGTGAAAAATAAAAACTTTTTACAAAAAAAACCAACCGACTTCCAAAAAAAACACTAGAAAGTGAAAAATAACTTTAATTTCGGAAGTCGGTGTCTTTACTTTTGAATTTTCGTTTTAAGCCAACGAAAATTCAAAAGTAAAGACACCATTTTTGTAAAAAGTTTTTATTTCTATTCAGGATGAGTGAACTTTACACCCTATTCCTCACACGTATATTGCCCCCACATTTCGCCGCCCCATAAAACAGAGGGCGAGCCCGTTTAAAGTTGTATATTTGGAACAACAACAAATTGACATGACTCAAGAACGCAGTCAACTTGAACAGCATAGGTTAAAAAATAAAAATCATCCAAAATAATTATCACTTTCCTTAACAAAAGAATCTTTCAACACATCGATTAGATTACTCATATTCACGAATCTCGCTCTGGCTAGACCGACCCTTGCGAAATCTCTATTGTCCTGCACTAGTCTGGGAGGTCACGCAGTACAACGACCTTAAGTTCAGACGTCTGGGAGGCGACCTTGGGCGACCTTCGATGCATAGATGTAGCTGATATGTATGTACTAGTATTTAGAAAGTTCATTGGACAGATGTTAGAGATATTACTTTGTCTTTCTCGCTCGATTTTTGCTGATATGTATAATCTCATATAACGGGTGTAAAAATACCGAGACGTCGAGAAGGCGAAGGTCACTTGTTCTACCCGTTATTATGATCATTATATGGTACTGGACCATACCTGTGAACCTTCTGGTTACAGAGATATTGAAGATCCAAATTCAAACATTGTTTGACGTTTTTTTTAACGAAAATATGTAAGTTTTAAATCTTCAAATACTCCCACGATCCCCGTACCGTTGCATGCACCCATAAGCACAATGTTTTGCATGCGCTACATTGTGCACTATCCTAAACAGAAAATAAAAGTCGTTTCCCAGCAATTATTTTTGCACAGAATTACGTAATTTGATGTTCAGAATGCGTAGGTGGATCACGCTTTCGTGAAGGGTATTTTTATTATACACTCATACGATATGCCATGGTGGAAGTATTAGGCAGTCAGAAACGTAGGGATTCGTCTGACAAGGGTGCAACAGATGTATACCCTGTCCCAAAACTCTTCGTATGAAAGTGTAAACAAACCGATTCAGGATAAATTCGTACGCAATAACTCGCTAAAGGGAATTAGTACTGTAAGTTGGTTCGATAGAGGTTTTTGATCCTTATAAGAAACAGGACCGATTAGCAACAAAAAAAAGTTTTTCTGAAAACTGCCCATTTTCTTGCTGACTGTAATTTTTTTCAAAATCGGTGAATAGTAATACAGATCAAAATTTCTCAAAAAGTTAAGGACAGTCTCCTAAGACCATTTTCCTGTTGCTGCAATGGTTAAGGTGGCTGCCCTATCTCAAAAATCCACCCTGTATAATATAATCTGTATTTAGAAAGTTTCAACTTAAGAGGGTTTATTCTGAAAGTTGGCAACGTCGCAAATAGATGTCAAATATTTCGCTGTTTTGATTAATTTGATAATATTTCTGTATGGAAATAAAAAATGTGGCTAACTAGCGAACTAGAATATTGATTATGAAATGCAATAATTAATATCGTAACACTGAATAGTTAGTTTTAGATGTAAAAAAAGTATTTGGTAACTTTCCAAATGCCTTTTTTTCACCTAAAACGGGTACAACATCAAATTCAATGTTATAATTGCAATTCATTATTAATATTCTAGTCAATTGGTTAGCCACATTTCTATTTCCATACAGTATTATTTCCAAATTAATCGAAACAGGTAAATATTTGACAGCTATTTACGACGTTGCCAACTTTTAGGATGCACCCTCTTAATATCTCGCCACTTTTTCCAACAATTACTGTTTGAATAGCATTATTAAATTGCAATGGAAAAATCTTCGACGAAACTCGAAGTTATAAAATTAACCTCAATTGTCAAATGAAAACACATAAAATATTCAAATAATGAAATCAAAGCACTCAATTTGTAAGTGGCACTAAAAATTGGCATCCACAGGTGCGCTTTTAGATCAATTTGTTTACATTTTCATCAGATACTTTTAGAACAGAGGCCTTAGTGTAAGTTTGCAAGTGAGTAAACGTAACTATCGCGTTTGCGTTAAGATTTTTATTCTCACCTTTATATTCTTAGTATTATGATTTATAAGTCAAATCGCGGAGTAAGTTACTAAATAGATCTACGTCTATTGTATTTCAGGCTATAGTACTTACAGTGTTAGCTCTAAACAAAGTAACAAGCGACATATAGGTCAACAGTCTACTATCAGCTTTTGTTTTTCCGCATGTATTAGATCACGTACTTGCTTATCAACTTATAGTTCATGATAACGTAACTATTTAGTTTCATAGCGAACTAGTTTCGTGTTAACTATAGTTATTTCTGACTTCTACTTTTCATTACGTATTTCACTACGTTGCTTGCATTATATTCTAAGTACTGGTTATTTTATTTTATTTTGTTACCTATTAATGTACAAATCACAGAATCTAACTTGATCTCCGTTGGTACGTCCTTTTCGAGTGAGCACTGAAAATCAGCGCTGTGCTGTGGGTCCCCCATAGCACAGCATCATGCTGAGTGGAAGCCTTCTTGCCACAGTCATGACGTGCATTTACCGAGTACCGACTATGTGTGTTTTATACTCGTATTACCTAATGTAAATCTGATATTTTGTTAAATTTTTCTGTTACCCATCTTTTTACGTCACGTACGAACGTGTTTCTGTGAAATATAAACCTATTTCTCTTTCTTTCTTTATTTGGGAGAGGCTTCTGGCTCAGTAATAACACTAATAACAGCCACACGGGTCGAGCGATAAGATTTAGTTACGCTTGCCACGGTTGGTCCGTGGATAGGTGACCATCTTCAAATAACAAGACTCCTCCGTGTCTCGGATAGCAAGTTAAGCCGTTGGTCCCGGCTGTCATTCGTGGACCTTTGACGAAGAAGCCCGAAAGTCTGACAACCAGTCTTACCAAGGCGTATCGTATTACCCAGTTACTGGGTTGTAGAGGTCAGATAGACCAAAATTTCTCAAAAAGTTAAGCGACTGTCTCCTAAGACCATTTTCCTGTAGCTACAACGGTTAAGGTAGCTGCCCTTGCTGCCCCATCTCAAAAATCCATCCTGTATTATAAAACAAAAATGGCCGACTAATCATAATTATTAACTAGTTAGAGGATGAGCACGGAAGTCGGCAGTTCATCGGCTCATATTGTTTATGTTTATTTGCAAATCATTTCGACCTGGCAGGCTTCCAGTGTCCGCTGTATGTACTGAAAGTATTAGGACTCGTCTGTACGTTCATTATTTTTGGGGTGTGATTTCGGAGAACCAATTCCGTTCAAACTCACTCAAAGCATTTATTTGAATAAAACCATTTACAGGCACTTTTGAATTGTCAAGGAGTCGGTCAGTCAGAAAATATGAAGCTAGTTGCCCATTCCAAAGCGTAGTAGGTACCTACACCACTCCACGGACACTCTATTTTGTTACGTAAACGTTCTCAGTGGAAGCTTCAGAAAATCATCCTGAGATGGTCTAACTGCTGGGAATGAGTCCCAGCAGTTAGACCATCTCAGGATGATTTTATGAAGTGCAATTGTTGCTACGAAAACAACTCCTTGACGTCATCCTATAGGTACATTCCAGGGCCTCTAAATCTACTATGATGAGGTCACGATACTAGTTATAAGTTTGATACGATAAATCAATATTTTTGTATACCTACCTAACTCCTTGAGGTTAACACCCAGACAAGAGTCTGGCCCAAAATAAATCAATATCACGCTTCGACGCATTTTGTAATATCCAATAAACTAAATATTTCAAAACTTTTTATGAAAAGGGTAAGAGAATTTTAAAAGGTATGAATAACATAACACCACGCCTTGTTTCCCCGAAGGGTTAGGCAGAGGTGCACCTATAGTACACCCACATTTCGCCAGTAATGTTTAAGTCCTTTGTAATAGGGGTCGAGCCTATTGTCATCAACCGGGCACAAATCCATCCGGGCTGCTAGCTGCTACTGAGAAATTCCTAAAGGAAAAACCCAATAACACTTGAATATACAGGGTAGGAATCATTTATGTTCTCATAGCTCGTCAAAATGTAGGGAACAGCTGATTTTTTTTTCGCGATTTCTCCTTTGGTCCCATAGTGAAAGTTGTTCATAATGATGAATACAATATCTAGAGGATGTCCATAAATTCAATTTCACCCTGTATTTTAGATAACCAAAATAACAACATGAATTCCTATAAAATGACATATGATTTCCAATAGATAACCAACATACATACATTGGCCTCAAAAAACAATTTTAAAAATCCTCGAAAGAAGACGCAGACAATTGCAGTACAATTCGTAGTCTGCAAGTCATACTAAAATATTGATACAGCACACGATTCATAACGTATATCTTTGCCAAAAACGCAGTAAAAAAAACATATTACGTCCACTTTTTTTTTTTTTACAATGTCTGCTCTTGACCCGGATCTCGCCTGATGGATGAGGTCTATGATTGGAACGAGCGTGCCCAGAAGATGCCTTTTCACTCTTGAAATGATGATCGTCATTCTCCTGCCCTTATCCAACTTATTCGTGGTCGACGCAGCATGTCTCTTTCTATCAGATCAAGTTGAAAACCAGCGTCAGGCACTTATTGTTGTCTGGAATTTTTGCTGAACTGGGCCTTTTTGGCGCAGCCGTGAAGCACACTTCCCTGCCAATTTTCTTACTTCATACTTTACCCCCTGCTTTAGTCTCTATTAGTCGTCATCTCGGTAGTCACCCCCCTTTCTAGCCATACCTCTCACAGTCCATCCATCCTTTCTTCGACTTCCCCTACTCTTATAGCCACCCACATACATACTCACAATTTTCCTCACGACATTTTCCTAATTTCAATTCTTACTATATTATTTCAGCCGCCAAGCAGCGTGCTGTGTTAGGCGTGAATGACACACAGACGGCGGCGTAAGGTGAAGGCGCGGCACAGGCGCACGTCGCCTTCGTACATCTTGTATGAAAACGTGCTTACTGCATAATTCACGCCTTAGGTATGGTTAAAGGGCATAGCGCTGCAATTACAGGTACATATGTACAGGAGACAGGGGCTCGTGGCTAAATAATAACAGTCGCACGGGTCGATCGAAAGGCTACGGACGCCGCGGTCGGGCCGTGAATGGACGACCATCTATCACATATCGAGACCCCTCCGTGCATGGGAAAGCACTTAAAGCCGTTGGTCTCGGATGTCATTCGTAGCTCTTTGACAGTCGTTACGGGTAGTTAGAAGCCCAAGTCTGACAACTAGTCTAACCAAGGGGTATCGTGTTACCCAGTTACTGGGTTGTGAAAGTTAGATACCTAGGCAGTCGCCCCTAACCTTAACCTTCATCAAGACATTTCAATAGTGCAACAAATAATATTTCAAACGCGCATCTATTTTCACATTAAATGGTCAACCACCTCATTGTGTTGACAACGTTGGCAGTCAAATGCATTTACGTCATTTTCGTACATAGTATTTCTGAGTAATGAATGTCACAACATAGTGGTGCCACATAACATAGACATTTTGAGAGCATTACGCATTGATTCTGAGGATTGCGATTCTAAGTGAAGATATGAGCATGACTGGCACATAAACTCAAGCCTTTTGCTAATGGGGGAGGCAGAAACTACAGAATAAAATCAAAAATCGAAAGTTATTTATTCAAATTAGGCTGAGAATCAGCACTTTTGAACGTCAAATTACACAAGTCCCCCAAAACGCCCATCCTTCACCGCTTCCTAGTGCTTTAGGGCTTGTACACAAAACTGCGATGCGATGCGAATTCGCAACGCAGAAGCTTCGTTCCTAAGAAAATTTTAGGGTGCCGTCGCCTCGCAGTTTTGTGTACAAGCCCTTAGCTGGGAAGACGAAATTATGCAACAAACTACACAGCTGTCTGATTTGATTCTACACTATTGTAAAAAAATAAAAGTTATAAAAAATCCAACTACGACAAAAATGCCAACTAAAAAGGTATAAAATTATAAACAAGACATCACAGACGGACAAATTAAAAATCCGGAATCACAAGTCGTGTATAAATATTTTTGAAATGTGCAAATTAAGCCCTTCCATTGGACACCCAAGTTTTTTTTTTTAGGTCATTGCTTTATGTCTTTTAGAGGGCGCGATATCTATAACCAGCGGACGATCAGGACGATTCTAACGATACCTCATTTGTCAAATTATGATAAGTAGCTTAGAAGGAATGTGATGAAATATTATGATAAGTAGCTTATAGGTATGATGGAACAGATGAACATACATACATACCGGTCAAAATCATAACCCTCCTTTTTGCTTTGCCATAGTCGGGTAAAAAGAAACAACTCGACCGGCAATTTTGCCAGCGAGGTCTTACTTTGAATAACATGTGTTACGAAATCAGCTGCTGTTTTTATTTCCTCCTTGATAAGATACTAATACTAATTATTTCATTACTACGTCATTTATAATTATAAATTTTGAGACATATAATATTAGCCTATAAAAACACGTAAATAAGTTTGATACGTTTTGTGCGTATTATAAAAATATTGCTGACAAGCCGGATAGGAATTTCTCATCGGCAAAAACCTTCCATACAAACTTTCATACACTACATGGATTTTTTTAATTCATCCTCTAAAGATGTTCACCCTTTGGAGGATGAATTTTCAAAAATCCATCCTTAGTTGTATAAGGAACTCCTTTGCCCTGCATTACGACAATACAGACTAGTTAGATTAGATACCAGTCGGAAAAGACAGAATTTCTAGATCTTGGGAGGGCCTTGCTTAGCCGCGGGTCGGCAAAACCAAACAGATAGACATATAGCTTCCGAAACGCCTGGTTGACAGCTCCCGTGAGGCAAGGGCTGACTTTGACCTTGTCGAGAGGCTAAGCATTGCCGTACAACATAGTAATGCCGCCAGTTTCTTGGGTATATTACCAGTCGACAGCGATGCGGAGGTATTTTTCGACGCCATATTTTAGCTCGTGGAGAGTTTTAGTTAAATTAGGATATAATTTTGTTTTCTTTATTAGTTAATAGGTATAAAATTTTTTTGTTGTGCCAGTTGTTTTTTTTGTTGTTAGGTATTAGGTGATTGTTGTTGTTGTAAAAATCCGGAGTCTGTTTGACTTATAGCACGTGCGACGCCGGATTTTTAATTTGTCTGTCTGTGATGTCCTATTTATACCTTTTTAGTTGACTTTTTGTCGTAGTTGGGTTTTAGTTTGTATTACTTTCATATTTCTCAGCCATAAAATACGACATGCAACGTCCAGCGACGAAGATGGGAAGATGAGGCGGAACAGACTTGACTCTTAAAATACAGACAGGATTGGTCCAGATAGTAAGGAGTGGAAAAAAGATGGAACATTGTGCCCTGAAGGACAACAGTCTTAGGCTAAAAATAAAATATGTAAAACCTTGCAATCTGAAAAATTGGCAAAGAGTACTATTATCTGTGGCATAGGTTAGGTGGGATCGAGCCTTCCGACAGCCAGGAAAATCCGCCAAAACAATAAACAGTTAACTACAAGCATATGAACTGTTTTTATCAGTGATATTATGCGACCTTGTAATTGTAACTATTGCTTATCGCGAGTTATGTAACTGGCGTTGTAACACGCGTTAGAAATTTACTTTGTTTTCGCTGTTAATGTTTTGATTAGCTTGGCATTTTCTGCCTGATTGGAGCTCCTACAGGAATAATAATGTCCAGTAACGTCGCTAGGTAACCTCCTACGGAAAAATGGAATAGGGACTCATGGACTCATCTGGAGCATGTCAGAGGACCAAGTCCACGACCAAATAGATCCCTGTACGTGTACATGGCAAGCACATCGCAGCAGACCTAGCGGAGATAGCGGAATGGGTTGCATAAACGCTCCCGCTGACAGACGCGACTCGAAAAACAACAACAATAACAATTTGTATGAAAACTTCACGGAAATTGTTTTACCGGTGTCGCTTCGCGCCTGTTTGCGAGAGCCTTAACACTCTCACAATCCATAAGCTATATTAATTTTGACCATTCAACAACATTCATTGCGTTATTTACGTTCTGAGCCGACGAATTTTTCACACGTGTAAGAAAAAAAGAAAAGAAAGAAAAATTATTTGAGCAACAATAAATGGCTTAACGTGTGAAGCAATGTATTAAGAATTTCCTTCAAAATCCTCTGGATTGTTATAGAAACTGTTGGGCTATTAGGAGCTGGACTCCTTTAAAAATATTTGTTCGTAATACCTCAATGGAAGCCCCATTTCCTAAAACTTTTGATTATTTTATAAATGTCTAGATTCTAGATAAAGTGTAGCGCTGGAAAAGGCCAACTTTGTTATGCTGGTGTGCGTGACAGGTACGTCTTACACTCGCGCCACTTCATTGTGCTTTTTTAGTGTTTGCGTGCATTTAGCGGCTAACAGTTGGACGCTATTTTTTTTCGAAGAGTTTACAGCTTTGACTGCATATCTAGACAATCTTTTTGTTCATGAATTTTTGCCCTCTAGAGGGCGCCACAGCCTCTAACCAGCGGACGATCAAGACGGCTCCAACGATATCTCATTTGTCAAATTATGATGAGTAGTTTAGAAGTTATGAGGGTACATACATACATACCGGTCAAAATCATAACCTTCATTTTTTTGCTTCCCCGTAGACTGGTAAAAATTGCATAAAGACTACGTTGCATTTTTGACCAAAAGCTCCTGACTGCCTGTCGAAACTCATAAATATTTACAGAACAGCCAGGATATACAGTATAACCCGTTCTTCATACGACCGTGGACTACATAGGACTGCTTTTGTTCAACTACCCACTTGTATAGCATTGTCTGCAGTATCTTGACACGACAAGTCTATCTAGAACGAGTTCCCACTTCGTTATATTATGTAAAACTAGCTGCTGCCCGCGGCTTCACCCACGTAGACCCTTCCTCTTTTCTATTCTAAAACAAAAGTTACTCCTTATAACATCAGCTATCTGCCAGTGACAGTCCCGTCAAAACAGTCCCGTCCAGCCGTTTCGGAGATTAGCTATTTAAATAGTGAAATTGTAAAAAAAGTTGCATAACACAAAAATTTCAAATATGTATGAGTTACAATATTTATACAATTCTGTCGCATTTTTATAAGCGTAAAACATAGAATTATAAGCTTTCGTATTTATCACTAGATTTTACATATTTGTCAGGTTTTTCCGTAACAATTGTGTGGCATAGAGTTTTGTGATCCACGACTTTTAAAATATGTAAATTTGTTAATTTGTAACTTGTAATTTTTTGTGTTTTTATAAACTTGATACTAGAATAGCTTCCAATTTTACAATCTACTTGCCTCTGCTATATTTAGCCCAGGGTCTACGTCCGACAATTGGTATAAATGCTTTGATTGAAAGATGGTTCCATGTGTGGTCGTGAATTCGTGATGTTATTTAGTTTGCAGTAGGTCGATAAAAGACAATTTGGAATGTTGGGACGGTCGTATATCATTCAATTTGTGGGCCAGCCACATTGAATTATTGTGGTTTGATAATTTCATGATAGCCCAGTTGGCTCACCTCTCATGCATGACGTCCGTATGTCAATTATGTCAATCTGCAGGGGACAATAATAGACTGGTATTATTATAAATTTCTTATCATCGTGTTAATTTTTTTCTTCTTTCTTTGAAGTTTGACAACCAATCTTACCAAGGGTTTTCGTGATAATTGGATTGTGGATTGCAGATAGGCTGTCGCTCCACGTAAAATACTAGTATTTTGTTGCATCCTAGTCTTTTCCCAACTATGTCAGTTTCCAGTCTAACCGGATGCATCTGAATATCAGTATTCTACATGAAGCGACTGCCTACCTAACCTCCACAACCCAGTAACTGGGTAATGCGATACCCCTTGGTAAGACTGGTTGATTTTCTGTTACTGGATGTGCCATAATATTTACATCCGTTATTTTGAAACTCAAAATCGTGACCTCCTACGAAAAATATCTACACTGCGAAAGTAAATATAATCTCGAATCTAATCTTATCAGTGAAGGACCAATATAATACAAAGGTATTATTATATACTTATCATGTATTTGGAAGATAAGAAACGATTTCCTTATTGACACCGTTTTTTGCGATAAAAAATCATTGTCCTTTATGTCTCCGCGAGGATACTCCTCTGTGTACTGACAGTCTTTACGAGTCGTCAGAAGCCCGAAAGTCTGACAACCAGTCTTACCTAGGGGTATCGTATTACCCAATTACTGGGTTGTGGAGGTCAGATAGGCAGTCGTTCCATGCAAAATACTGGTATTCAGCTGCATCCGGTTAGACTGGAAGTCGACCCCAACATGATTGGGAAAAAGCTAGGCAGAATGATTGTCTCCGTGAGGATGAATGAAAGGCGACTAACAAAAAGTATTTACGCGCCCTAGAACGCTGGGACGCCCTAGAAGGACATATAGTCACCTTATTGGTGATGTTCTTCAGAAAGGTTAAGTGCGTACTCGCAACCGGCGTGCGTGTATGACCAGATGTTTGAATGTAAGCGAAGCAAAAGGGGAATGTAAGAATCGGAGCAGGTTCCATGGATTCGCCGTTGGAAGTGATCGACAAATTTCTCCGAACAACGTCCACATACAACAACGAAACTGGTTCGCCACGATCGTTTTTGAAGAACACAGTGTTTGATGTTCGTTAGCGGTACTCACATCCGAACAAAGTGTTCAATGTTCGTGTTCACCATGTTCTTGTTCGTTCGTGCGTAAACGCCTTTACGAATCGAGTCAATATTTTCCTTCTAACATTACTAGTTAGTAGTTACTTAGAAACATGACGCTTTTAAAAAACAATGCATAATAACATCGTACGATAATAAAAGATTACGGTTTCATGCGCAGATGCCTACTGCGAAGAACGAATGAGTCATATTATAGTGTTTTTGTTTTTATGTAAAGAGAACTGTTTACAATTTACATAAAGATAGTGCCCTTGGTTGAGTTACATGTTGGTAAACAGTTGAAGCATAGCTTGCAGAGTAAGTTAGAAAGCTGAAGTGCATTGGGCTGGCAACAAAATCACGGAGACATTGCCGGCATTGTCAACACTTTCCATAAGGAACAAGCGTGTCAGCGTTGACATTTAAATTACGTAAGTATCAAAACTGACGGTTTGAAAAGCAGTCTGTGTCAGCAGTTGTGATCTGTCAGCGCCACGATTTATTAGTACTGCTATTATATATTATTATCTGTGGTACTGCCATCGTGCTCTGTGGCTCTGGCCATATCTGTCAAAGGACCGCTGGCTGGCCGTTGGACCAGACGATACCGTGATTCAGCCAGCGTAGCGTGTGACGCCCCCAAAGCTACAACTGGGACAGACTGGATGCAGACGGCCGTGAACAGAGTATTTGTAGCGCAACTTGGGAGAGTCCTATGTCCAGCACTGACGACTGATACTGAGTTGGTTGATACAGCATCCTCCTGCCTTTACCTTCTTCTTCCATAAATCTCTATCAGCCGTCATCTCAGCCCCCTCCCCCCATTTCTTGCCATCATCTTTCAGACAATGCATACGTCGTTTCTTTGGTCTTCCCAAACTCGTACAGTCAGCACAAACTTCTAAAGAGTGTATTTCATGCACGAGCTGAATAGTTGTTTTGAACAAATCGGAATACAGAGACACAAAGTTAGAAAGATTAATAGCTAATTTTGCAGCATGCTAAGTCACGTCAATTCTTTATGCTGTCCTTGAGAACCTGTGTTTGATACTTAAGTGTATGCAAATCGATACTGCACATAATTATGTTGTTTTCTATTAAATGGGTATGGTAGGCAGAAAGACAAAGGTCACCCTGTCACCCTCATTATTATATTTACTTACCTAATCGTGAAAAACAAAGACACTGAGTAGTTGGTTATGTTCCTTATCCATTATCGCTGCCCACGACACGAAAGATAGCGTAAATGTAAACAAATAAGGTTGAAAATAAACAAATCAGTGTGCAGTCAATAGGTAAAAGTACCAGGCTGCTATAATATCGAGGAGATAGCTTTGAACGGTTGAACCTACAGGTATAACGCGACCATATACGGAAGTCGTGACTTGCAACAGCTTCCGTTCAAGACGGCGTGGCTATTTATAACGCCGGTTATTCACAGCTCGTATCACGTACGCGTTATTATTTTATGACGCAAATTAAATTATTAACCTCGGGAGTTAAACTCCTGACGCCATATTGAATATTTTAAACGTATTTTTAAAACGTAAACATTGGACATGGAATTTTGTAATCGACGTCTTACTGGTTTTATGTAGATATTTCAATAGATATAAATGATTTTGTAGTCATACAAGAAAATAAAGCTACTAGTAACACTTAAATCGTGTTTCGTCACGCACCAAACAAGTTTTGTTGACACAAATTCTTTATTTATTTATGTTTGCAGAATGTACTCACCGCTCAGATCTTCGATGGTATTCAGCTTTCGAGTCGTCATTTTCACGTTTAACGAATTCACTACACGATAAAACAGATATCACGTCGAAATATCGTACTTTCAACAGAAAATAATCGAGATATTTTCAAGTTTTCACAAAGAGAACAACCTTTCTCGACTGCCTTTGTTTTCTTTTTGTGTTGTGTTTTGATTTTGTTCCGCTATGACAGAAGGCGTGCAAATCGCAATCTCTGTTGGTTGGTCATTCAGTGTTTACGCTGAGCCAATCCAGAAGGAGAACGTCGCTATCAAACCTTTTGATTGGTTTAGATTTGTAAACAAAAACATAATGCTACCAGTGCAGAAAACTGAAAAAATCCTTCAAGGACGCCACTTTCACAAACAAGTCTTTGTTTATTATTTTATTGAATTTGATCTAAGAATTTGATAATCCGTAATAAATTATCCGCGTTCTACTTTTGCAGAAACACTCTTTCACTTAGCAAAATATTTGCCACCAGGCTTCAATGTCTATGGTAAATTGGTAACTGAAACATGTTTCAAGAAAATGAAAAAGAAAACGTGTTTCAATTAACGGTGTTACTCTAAAAAGGACCTATTTTTATCATTTTAACCCTATAGATTCATTCACGCATTAGAGAACAAGAAAATGCATTTATATGACAAGAAATGAGGTTAGGTTATTAACCTTTTAACAGTTATTGTTTTATGGCAACATTAGAATTGTCTACAACCGTCTACAACTTTTGTTGGCTTCACACAGATGACAGAACAGAGTATTTTCTGTTCTGTGGCTGGCTTCATTCAAAAAAGTTCAATCTGTCTTTCAGTCATTCAACTTCTCGATTTCGTGAAATCGTGAGTGTGATGACACAAGTTCAAGAATCGCTATTTTACAGTTGAATATTAATTAAAACTACAGTAATGAGTGTAAATACATCCGATGAGTATGAGGAGAGCCCCCCTTTATCTAGAAACTTCGATGAAGTTGAGAGTGCTCGGTAAACACTGAATTCTAGCCTAAATCCGTACAATTCCAATTGTTGTAGCCTGACAGCTGATTGTACCGGCGGGAAAGTTAAAAGGCGCGAAATGATTAGAGTGTGAAAAGTGATAATTTTAAGTAAAAATTGTTCTGTGTACTACAAATACTCCATATTTCGCAGGAAAAAGATGCGTACAGACAATTCGAGCCGTAAAAGCTGGAGTTTGATGGACCGGAAGACGGATCATGAGGTGAGTTGTCGTTGAATTCCCGCTTTTTTTCGTGGACTTTTTTGGTTATGATTTACATTCCGAGGTGGGAATTATACGTGTCAATTCCCTAAATAGTTTGTTAATAACCCGGTAATGTTCTATAAATAGCTTTTCCTGCAGTATTTCGGCGGTATAACCCGATTAGTAACCGTAATTTTCCAGTTCTTAGCAATGGTTATCTACGATTATAAAGGCTGTTTTCTAATCGCTAAATGCATTGGTTATCTATTGCCTACATTTTTATCGAATTCCTTGTTATAGTTTACCTAAATCTGGCCTTAATTCTTGTTTAAAAGCCGGCCGATTTGTCATGGTCTCTGCATTTGGTTCATTGGCCTTAATTTTGGGCAATCCGGAAGATAGCACACTAACTCTTTCCAAACAACCCTATATTAGGTCGATGGGTAGTCTTTGGGGCGGAGTTTTACCTCAGTTAGGGGGTAGAAGAAGTCTGCTCTGAAAATTATGAAGCTATCATAGGTGGATATATAAAACAGCCTCAACTCAAGTGGTGTGTAGTCATGACAGCAGAATAAAATGAGACTTGTGTTATGGTTCTACCAGCCTGTCTGCTCAGGGGTTGGACATGTCTCACGTAACCACCCCTCACCTGCTACGAATACCATTTCAAACATATCTCCTTTCTTCACATACTGTATGTGTAGAAAATAACACAGTAAGTAACTCCAAACCAAGCTTATGAAGGTATTCAGGTTCTATTTAAAAAAAAACTGAAGTAAATAGTAATAAATCTGCCCGAGATTTGTCTCAGATAAACTTATGAGTAATACCTACTAAATTTAATTAGCCAGTAGCCACGGCCATTTCTGAATGAATATACCTATGTAGTTCTTGTACACATAATCTTCAAATATTGTATATTGTCAGTCATCTTCTCTTCTCAAAACACGAGAACGGCTGGACCGATTTGGCTAATAAGTCCAGGGAAGGTTTAAATGGTAAGAAAATATGGAAAAAAAAATGTTATAAGAACTGTATACTTTTTATAAGCATTTAATTAGTAAAAAGCTGTGTGTTTGCTGTTGCTTTTTACTAATTAACAGACACTACACACTACTACACCACCACCACCGCTACACCACCACCACCACCACTACTGCATAGAAGATCTCTGCCATGCCTTGCCAACCGCCAATGGTACTTTCTGATCTTCATTACAGCCTCTTGTAATTTCACCAGAATACCTGTGAAATTTCGCAGTTGCTTAACTTCATATTCTTTATGGCACCTCTTTAGGTCATGAGCTATCGGAATATCAAAAAATATTTGACTTAGGTCTTAAAGGGGAGGTGGGAAAATTTATTCGCTGTTACAATGTCTTATAGACGAATACAATTTATCCACTCACAATGGTCCACTTAAGGACTAAGTGCAGAAACCAAAACCCCCTAACATAGAACATGTCTTAAAGATGTTTGAATATAACAGTGAATCTAAAAGTATTTAAACTATCATTTAATTTGCAGGTGCTTCAAGAAATGGGCGTTAGTCTGCTTGAACCTGATGACTCTGAAAACTTATGTGACCCTGGTGCCTCTGGAATGGTGAGAATATTTATTCCTATTTTTTTTTTTACAAAAGAACCTATTCAATCACTTGAAACATAAGATTAGTCAGCAGTAATAATGGGGTAATTGTGCCACACATGTTGCAGTTACTTTATTAATAGATCAGCAATTTCTACTGTGCTTATTTACTACCCATGACTCAGTTATACAAATTATGCTGAATAAAATCAGCTTTATAGTTAAAGTAGTAGTAGTAGTTTTAAAGTAATAAAAACTTAAACCCGACTACGACAAAAAATTCAACTAAAAAGGTATAAACAAGTCATCACAGACAGACAAATTAAAAATCCGGAGTCACACGTGTTAGGGCCTCCTTTTTGCTTCGCCGTAGTCTGGTAATAATAGGGGCTGGTGCCGCAATTCCACGTCAAAGCCCCCAAAATCGCTTATTCGATCCGGGGCAGCTGCTCAAAGAAGGCCAGCAACGCCTTGGTGTTACTGACAATCTCACGTGGGGTACCTGGTTTATCGAAGACTTTGCCCTGTTTTTGGCGACCAATGGGCAGTTTATCAGCAAATTAGCTACTCTGACTCGTCGTTCTCCATGCAGGCCCTGTTCGGCGGACTGTCTGTGACTCCTATGACAAAGAGGTGTTTATTAAATGACCCATGGCCAGTTATAGCTGCTGTAACTGTACGCAGCTGTTGTTTCGCTAGTCGAAGAACCTGTTCGGTTCCTGTGAAACATAATGCGTGTGTACATAATTCGCGTCTTCAAGCTATACGGTCATCAGAAGTGTGAAGAATTAAATAATTATAAATAAATTAAGTAATAAATGTATTAATTAATTAATTATAATTAATCTATACTTATAATAAATCTGTAGAAGTGAAAATTCTGTACATTGAAAATATCAAAACAATAAATGGCAGGGGGTGTTACTAGACCGACACCGAACCCAAAAATGTGATTAATTTTTTTTTTGTCTGTCTGTCTGTCTGTCTGTCTGTCTGTCTGTTTGTTCAGGTATCACGCAAAAACTACCGGTTCGATTGCGATGAAACTTGGTATAATTATTCTTTAGTATCCTGGGCACCACACTGGGTACTTTTTATCCCGGAAAAGTACCCTATCCTACGGTTGGGGGGTGTCAAAGTTTGTATGGAAGAATTTTAACGCGCTGTCCGATTAACTCGAAACTCAATATTTATACTTAAACCCAAAAATTAAGAATAACGTGTATCAGGATTTTTCGAAATTCAGCCCCTAAGGGGGTAAAATAAGGGATGAAAGTTTGTATGAAAAATCTTATTCCTTGAGGTAATAAATATGAAACTTCGCACGAATAGTTATCTTAATAAATTATAAAGTTTGTAGTTTTTGTTTTTCTAAATTACCCCCTAAAGGGGGATTGGGGGGTGTCAGTGTTTGTATGGAAGAATTTTAACGCGCTGTCCGATTAACTCGAAACTCAATATTTATACTTAAAACCCATGGGGATGTATGGGGTAATTTCCGACACCCACGCGGGCGAAGCCGCGGGCAGCAGCTAGTTCGTTAATAAATGTATTAGTTAATTAATAAATATATTACTTAATTAAGTAATGTATTAAGTATTTAATTTGTAATAATTTGTTTACAGGCCGCAAAACAACTAAAACGCAAACACATGGACATAGAGAACAGGAACCCTAACGTAAACTTAGTGACCTCTCCGAGATGTATAACGTCACCTCGCTCTAAGTTCAGTCCGAAGAGTCCCCGCGTGAAGCCCTGCATCGGCAGCCCTAATGCTGGGCCTTCGAGACTTAAGAGCCCTAGGAGCTCTGAGAAACGTAAGTATATGATAAAATAAAACCCAAATACGACAAAACGCCAACTAAAAAGGTATAACCAAGATCACAAACAGACGAATAACAAAATCTGGAGTCACACGTCGCATAAATCAAACAGATTACGTGTGACTCCTTGTCTTTTTTATACCTTTTTTTGTTGTTGGCGTTTTTGTTTTTATATTTTATATTACGTCACATAAACATATTTATTTATTTCAACTTTGAAATTATAGTATGTACAAGTACTTATCGAAACTTAAAAAAAAGGGGGGAAGAGCTCATTGGGCATCGAAAAATTCATCCGCATCGCTGTCGATGGAGAAAGTGCCCAAAAGGCTGGCAGCATTGCCGCGTTGGATCGCAATGCTGATCCTTTGGGCTAAGTCACATAAACTACAACTATAATATATTTTTCCGATCGCTCCTCTCACTCTACCCCAGGGCCGGCGCTGGTGTTAAGACACACATGGGCTTAAAGCGAAAGCTTATGGTCTTAATTATGATCATTAAAGTCATCATTACAATTCTTTTAGTTAAAATTACCCTATTCAATTACTATTATTCAGATCAACTTGAAGCCTGACACAGTATTGCAAAAAACACGACCACCTTCGCGCATCCCCTTAAATATGGGAATTTGTTATAAAATTAATTTTATTTTCTGCTCGGTTTGGTTGGTGGTAGGGCTTGTTTAAGTCTGCCTAGCTAGCTACCACCATCTTATCTAAGTCTGTCGCCATAACAACAATGTTAACAGCATTGTTGTGTTCCGGCAGTAAGAGGTAAGATAGCCAGTTCCTCTGTGGTTGAGGATTCCGGGTGAAGCTCGCTTCTACCTTCGGCCTGATCATTACTTACCATCAGGTGAGATTCAGGCCAAGAGCTTCCAAGTTGTGGTTAAAAAAAAAAAAACGCTAATTGTAATTATTATTATAAAAAATGCATTTTACCCTCACAGACAAACCTCTCCAGCCGACCGACCAGCATATTCATGAAACTAGCCTGCTGCTAGACGAATACCTCATAGATGAAGAGACCCCGCTAGCTCAGTCAGTAAGCGCGGGGTACTTACCGACCCCAGCGGCCCAGTACAGTGGCGCCACCAGTGACAGTAGCGGAGGAAAACATCGTTATACACGTAAGTTATCAACCCGCATGGGTCCCGCTCTCTCACAGAGAGGATACCTGGAGTTCCAGGAGTCGCAACATTATGGGCTGATTATCTTTGGTAGAATCTTGAAAGTACAATATGGCCGATGAATCATAGCCAATCTGAAGAAAGGCTCTTCAAACTTTTGCTTCCTAAAAAGTGTGTCTTACCGGCCATGGCCAGACATCTACCGACTTATGATAACAATTCCTCCTTTTTTAACCGACTTCCAAAAAGGAGGAGGTTATATGTTAGTAGCGTATGTATGTTTTTTTTTTGTGTATGTCCGTCGATATTTTCGTCAATTGTGGACGGATTTTGAAAATTATTTTTTTTGTTTGAAAGGGTATGCTCTAAAGGTGGTGCCATATAAATTTTATTAACTTAGCTTGAGTACTTTTTGAGTTAGCTTCATTAATACGTATTTTTCCCACTTAGCCTATATGGACGATCTTTTAACATTTTCCAGTCACTGTTATTTACATAGCAGGTCGTGATATTCAAACTAGTAGGGGGTAGGCACCACAACTAAAAAGTGAAAAATAAAAACTTTTTACAAAAAAAACCAACCGGCTTCCAAAAAAAACATTAGAAAGTGAAAAATAACTTTAATTTCGGAAGTCGGTGGCTTAAAACGAAAATTCAAAACAAATATTTTTCACTTTCTAGTGTTTTTTTTGGAAGTCGGTTGGTTTTTTCTTTTCTATAATTCTTTCTTTTTTCCTTTTTATCTAAACCCATGATATGAATCCTCTATAAAAGTGACTGAAACAGTTAGCTTATTGCCGACATTAAAACAACCAGTGACTCCTTTTCGTAGCCCTCGCGCGGTGACGGAGCGTATTTTGGAAAATGCCTGTCATGTGTCGGCGCGGGGGGCAGCAGGTGACCGAGTAGAAAGGGAATGGGAAGAGATCGAACAATCAAAGGAGTTGCATAATTAAATTTAGTACAACATTATAACACTCGTTTGGATGATATAATGGTTACTATGACACTGGTTGTTATAATGTTGGCAATAAGCTAACTGTTTCAGAAACTTTTATAGAGGATTTATAGCATGGGTGTATATAAATAAATTAACAATATGAAATATGATTTTGTTACAGCCCTAGGACTTGAAGATGAACTTATAATAAGCCGGAGACACAAACCCGAGCCGGTTGGAGCGGTGTCCTTCAACATACTATCAGATGAAATGATACTGAGCGTGTTCCGATGGCTGCCCAAGCGGACCCTGGCGCACTGTATGATGGTCTGTAAGAGGTAAGAATCGTTATCATCCATCTGTCATTCATCATCATCTGTTTGTGCTCGGTATGGTCGGGTACAACCAACTTAGGGTATGAAGGAAAATCATGCTTGTCGCGTATCTGGTGAGGTTACTTACGTGGCATTGAGCATAGCCCAGGAGTAGAATAGAAATACTCTTTATTATGTACACCATAAAAATTACAGACATAAATTTGGACATTTTACATAGGGTGACACAATGGGCGGTCTTATCGCTAAAAGCGATCTTTTACAGACAACCTTTGGGTGGATTTATGTGAGAAGAAGAGACAATACTGCAGGTAGTCACAGGTACATACATAAAGCATAAAAATATATATATGTTACTGTAAAAGCCCGAAGTACGGTAAATCTTAAGATTTCCCAGTAAATCCTAAGATTTACCAGCATGAGTTGGTAAATGTCAGAATTTTATAAAAGAGTTTGGGAAATGCTAACATTTATTTTATGTACCGATCAGTCAAAGCTCAAAGCCTTACATAGTTTTAATTATAATTATCATGATACAGTTTTAATATTATAATTTTTTATTACTTTTAGTATCATATGAGTATTTCTTAATCATCATATTTCATAGATCATAGATTATAGAACATTTCGGACATTTACCACTGAATCTGGTAAAACTTAGGATTTACTGCACTTCGGGCTTTTACAGTAACATATTATATACTACTACACTGTACTGCAGCGCCTGCGTGTGTGTACCAGACACTTATGTGTGGACGCGGGCTGCAGGCCGTGCCGGTTGCCAGGGCCAACCTTCTCGCCAAAACACCATTGCGCCCGCGCAATTCGGGTTATTAACGATCTTCACGTGAAGATCGATGTGTTTACATGCCTTTTGAGTGAACTCTCAAAAATACTGTTGTTTTGACCGCGTGGTATCGTTTTACCGAGTAACTGGGTTGTAGAGGTCAGATAGGCAGTCGCTTCATGTAACACACTGGTGTTTAGCTACATCCGGTTAGACTGGAAGCTGACCACAACATAGTTTAATACTGAACTACTATCGTTATTCTATTCTAACAAATTCTCCTTTGTTTTCTAGATGGCACAGAGTGGCATGCGACGAGACACTATGGCAGAGGCTGGATTTAGGCAACAAAACACTGGCAAGAGACGCCGTAGGAAGAATACTAGCTAGGAAACCTATTATAGTCAGATTGGCTAGCTCTGAGGTAAGATAACTTCTTAATTAAACATCTGGTTAATAATTTGCATAGTATTGTTGAATTTTAAGACTTTTGTAATGGATTAAATTAAAAAAGAGTTTAAGAAACAGCGATCTAAGACCCAATACAAATCATCAAAACATTCCACCACATCTGTGAAGTTTTGCTAGCTAATTAAATTTGACCTTGTATTATCTGTCTGAAAATACCCTATCTCTAAAAGTGATATCTACCAGATAAATCACGAAATTTAAAATCGCTTAATATTAACTTGGAAATCAAGGTGCCAACAAAAATCTGCCCTTAACTGATGAATAAAACTAACCATATCATCTTATCTTACAGATAGCAGAATGGCACCCCCCGTCCCTACCGGCAGCGTCCCGCATACACTACCTAGATCTAAGCATGTCAACCATAGACATTGCGACGCTCAACAATTTACTAGAAACTTGTCCCAGTCTTAAGAAATTGAGTCTAGAAAGTGTTCAGCTGGAGGATAGTAGCTGTGAGCTAATTGGTGAGTACATACTACATTAAAAAAAACGCGTCCAGCACGTAGATATATTTAGTAACCTATTCCGCTTAACTATTCCTAAAGAGTCATAAAAACCCTACGCCCAGCGCTCGGCGTGGCTACATGTCGTGCTCGGGTTTGCGACAAGTCAATCGTCATCCTGAGGATGCCTCGTTAAGGGTGAAACACGTGCCGATTTCTTACAGGGTTTTTTATGACTCTTTAGGAATAGTTAATCGGAATAGTTACTAAATATATCTAAGTCTATTGTATTTTACCAGAATACCCACGAAATTTCGCGGATTTATTTGCACAACTTTTTAATTTGTCAAGATTTTTAATTCATATTCTTAATGGTACCTCTTTAGGTAATGAGCTATCCGAATATCAAAAAATAGTAAGGCGTGGGTCTAAAGGGGGAGGCGTGAACATTGATTCGCTGTTACATTGTATAATAGATAATGGGTTTCCGCCAAGTCGCGCCTGAATCAATTAACTACTTACTACATATCGAGACATCTCCGTGCGTCGGATAGCAAGTTAAGCCGTTGGTCCCGGCTGTCATTCGTAGATCTTTGACAGTCGTTACGGGTAGTCCGAAGCCCATAAAGTCTGACAACTAGTCTTACCAAGGAGTATCGTGTTACCCAGACCCCAAAATAGTCGGGAAAAGGCTAGAACCAGTATTTGTCAGTTTATTAAATTATGAATATTATTTGTTTCAGGTAAATCTAGTAATTTAGAAACATTAAATTTAACGATGGCGCAAGGTGTGACCGCTAAAGGACTGCACTCTATATTAGACGGATGTAATAGGTATGTTTTATTTATTAGGCTCCAAGTAATTTATTTGCTTTAAATGCGGTAATAAAAAGGTGTTATTAAATAATTGAGGGAGATCTTTAACATATACAAGGAATAGTGGTGGCCCTAAGATACTTCCCTGTGGAACTCCGAAGTAACTCGGTCAGGGCTTATGATCTGAGTTATATTTGATAAATAAGATTTGAACCATTCTAGACCAGGACCTCTTATACGCATTTTAATCAGTTTATCAATGGCTATTCTAATAAATATTAACTTTATTTCAGCTTACTATCCCTAAACATATCATGGTGCAATCTGTCAGAGGCAGCGTTAGAAGTGCTAGTAACAACAGCGCCACAAAGACTGCAGCGGCTGAACATTGGCGGTGCAAGAATAATGAGTGATGATAGTAAGTATTGTTTGTCAATCTGCCTAGCCTTTTCCCTATGTTGGGGTCGGCTTCCAGCATACCAGATGCAGCTGAATTCCAGTATTTTACATGAAGCGACTGCCTGTCTGACCTCCACAAACTTGGTAACACAATACCCCTTGGTAAAACTGATTGTCAGACTTTCGGGCTTCTGACGACTTGTAAAGACTATAAAAGATCTGATATCTGAGAATGACAGCCGGGACTAACGGCTTAACGTGGTTTCCGAGGCACGGAGGAGTTTCGGTATGTAAAGAAGGACCAACCCATCCACGGACCAACCCCGGCAAGCGTAGCTTAACCTGATGGATCAACCCTTGCGGCTGTTAGTTATTACTGGTAAGAATGAAATCCTGCTAATGTGTGAAATCAATGGCAATTATTTGTATGAAAACCATAACTTCACTTGTATGTATGTCCTGGAATATTGTAATCAATATTTCACCCACTTCCACTGAAGCTATCGGGCTGAAATTTGGCATACGTGTTTGGTTCTCGTGACAATGCATGATAAAACCTTTTTTTTTTTAATTTTTAAAAGCTAAAATTATTGGTTGGTGAAGACATTTCGTCCAATGAAGTTACAGCCAAACTCGTTACTGTCAAATTGCGTAGATCTTTAAATTAACCTTATTTTTTGTCCTCCCCCGCAGTAATAGACCGGCTGGTGTGTCGCTGCACACGTCTGCTAGAGCTGGACATCTCGGACTGCGGGCGCCTCACCGCGCGCTGTGCGCTCGCGCTCACGTCGCTGCAGCGCCTCGAGCATCTCGCGCTCAGTCGCTGCTACTTACTACCTGCACATGCCTTGACGTAAGTATACATCATCTACCTGCCTTGTCTCAACTGTGTTAAGGTCGGCTCCCAGTCTAACCGAATTCAGCTGAATACCAGTATTTTACATGAAAAGACTGCCTGATTTGTGGTATAATTAAAATGCTTTTATCATAAATCTAGTAAAATGTGTACTTTTTACACATAGTTATGTTAGAATCTTCATTATTTTTGCAACACATAATATTATTACATATTATTCACAATATTTTTCTTTTTTACAGGAAATTAGGCAGTATGCCGTCCCTACAATACGTGGACGTGTGGGGCATGCTCCACACACACGCACTCACAGCGCTCCGGGCCGCTCTGCCGCATGTTCAGATCAACACATTCATGTTCAGGTGAGCTAGCATCATTGATACCTCACACACTAGGCAGCATGCACAGCTGTGTCTACATTTGCAAAGAATTTGTTCAAGCAAAGGCGGACAGTAACAGTAAAGACGTACAGAATATTGCTGTCGATAGAGGCAACTGCCGCCATTAGCCGGCGTTTGCCCTCGACACGTGGGCAGCAAACGCCAACCAATGGCGACAGCTCATACTGTAACAGTAGCTGAAGTTGGCTCTGTTGACAGCTGAAGTTGGCTCTGTCGACAGCTGAAGTTGGCTCTGTCGACAGCTGAAGTTGGCTCTATCGACAGCTGAAATTGGCTCTGTCGACAGCTGAAGTTGGCTCTGTCGACAGCTGAAGTTGGCTCTGTCGACAGCTGAAGTTGGCTCTGTCGACAGCTGAAGTTGGCTCTGTCGACGGCTGAAGTTGTCTCTGTCGACAGCTGAAGTTGTCTCTGTCGACAGCTGAAGTCGGCTCTGTCGACAGCTGAAGTTATCATTCATTTATCATATTTTGTTCCAGTGCCATCGCCCGTCCTACAGTGGGAACGCGTCGCACCTCAATATGGGGACTACGGACAAGAGACTGAAATATTATAGCACTAAGATCACGCCTGTATTCCCTGAAGGGATAGACAGTGGGGTACCTATAGTACTCCTACATTTCGCCAGTTATGTATAAGCCCCCTTATGCGCTAAGTTAGCTCGCGGACTTGAAATATTCTTACGTTTTTTGCAATTTGCAGGTTGTATGTTGATTAAAATATGATTCTCAACCGTAACAAATATGTATTTACAGAATTATATTAATTAAAATCATCAATACAACTCGTTCAAAATTCGAATTTCGCGGGCTATCTTGACGCCTTTCACTTAAGTCCCATGTAATAGGGGGCGAGCCTATTGCCATTAATGGGACTTGAGAATTGAGAAATTCCTATCTGACTACTCTGAGAAGAAAGCTCAGAGGTCACAGTCTCTTTTGAAGTCCAGACATAATCTTGGATCATATGAGAACCATGTAGATTAGTGTCTGAGATGGTCTAAATGATTTTTTTTTTCCGGAAAGATGCTTATGTCAGTACTTTATTATAAAAATCCATACAAATAAATTATAAATCCTAAACTAACTTTGTTACCTTTATCGTCGTTATCGATCGTTATAAAAGTCAGATAGGTAAGCCTGGTACCTGGTGAAGGACATAATAGGCTACTTTTCATCCTGCAACCGTAGCATGACCACGGTAGAAACGGGTCTTATCGACGGAAAAATAGACAAAATGACAGATAAATAATCACAATCTGTCACTTTGTCTATTCTCCCGTCGACAAAACCCGTTTTTATGGTAGTCTGCTAGTCTGCATGCTGGATATGTATGTAAAAAAATGGTGAAATACAAGGTATACGCACACGAATTCACGGGCATCGAGTAGTGTAATATAAAGTTTGTATTAACGTAACTTTATGTAATTATTATTTTGTAAATAGTTTTGCTGTTGTTTAAATGCATTTATTATTAATAATTAACGCCATAAAGTGGCTTGGAAAAACTACCGGCTGACTTTGAATATTGTAAGATATTTTTTATTGGTCTTCAAGTGTGTGTGAAGTGGCGGTGGTGGCCCAGTGGTATTGGCTTCGACTCACGGTCGTGGGTTCCGACCCAAGCAGGCGCTCTACTTTGTGTAAATAATTTCATCACCACTGCTCTCAAAACGGTGAAGGAAAACATCGTGAGGAAACTGGCATCTCCTAGAACCAAAAATTCGAAGACATGTGACATCTACCAACCCGCACTGGGCCCGCGTGGTGGATTACGGCCCACTCACAGAGGAGGCTTGCGTCCCACCTGTGGGAACATTATAGGCCTGATTATATGCTTCAAGCGAATGATTTTCATATTCTTGAGTAATATCCTTTAGAATAATGCTAATGAATTCACAATCGGCCGGTATTTCTAGATTAATAAAAGTTAGAATTTTTGTTATATTTATATTAATAGGTAGTTAAAATTCAGACTTCCAGCACTTCAAAGGTATGTATAATTCGAATCTAATATAGACTGCAGATATATGGGATTATAAAGGATTTTGCACATACCTCATTGTAGCTTCCCCATAGGTGGCTTTCATTGTCGTTGTTGCCAAACGGGCTCTTACGTCTTAAGGCAACAACGACAATAAAACAAAGTATACCAAACAACAAAAATATTAACATACAACAACCACAATATTAACATACAACAACCACAATATTAACATACAACAACCACAATATTAACATACAACAACTACAATAGTAACCTATAAAAACAACAATATTAACATACAAAAACATTAATAAATATACACCATAACAAAAGAACAACAACATTAAACAATTGCGCTGCCAATGGGGTATAAAGTGAATTCACCATATTAAACTTTAATGTAAGTATGATGTAGTTAATTTATTTTGAAATTGTTTAGTACATAAATATTTTTTTTTGTAAGTTGCTTTCTATGTCGAATTTGCGACTTGAAATACTGATATCCATAGTTTTTCTAAACGTATAGACTTATGAAATCAACATAGATACTTCTATAAAGTTGATTATAAATAATAGTATTTAAAGTTTTTAGTTTGTAAGTAAAGGTTTGTAATTGTAAAAATTATCATACAATTTTGAGTTATTTTTTTTAAATAAATAAACTTTTCTGAATTATTTAAGTTTTTTTTTATGAATCTTTTCATTATTCATTTGTTGAAAATATCAGACTGATGATAAATAGCCCTATATTATTTATTTTTACTTTTCGCACACAATAAGGTACAAAGGCGGACTAAGCTATATTAGTCCTAAATATAACGGCGCACGATAGCCTCTACCAGAAGTGCTCATCATACTAGTGGTTCAGCAGCTTGAATATCATTAAGATTCTGCCGGAATAGGAAATCGAAACCGGTATGATCAAAACGGGTATTTTTCGGTTACAACCATTGATATATTTTTAGTATATCAATGGTTACAACATTATATTTCTAAGGGCCGATTTTTCAACCGTCAGATAACTTTACATCTGGGGCATATGTTTGACGTGTATACAGCTTTTGTATAGAAAATTGTCAAACCGCTATATTTATTCCTCAGATAAAAGTTTTAAAGGGGATTTCAAATTGAATACAACCAGTATTAATACCGGTTACCGAAATAAAAATTACGCCTATTTTACACGTGCCGTCGGCATTTCAACACCTGTGTAACCGGTATTAAAAAGGTAGCCTAAAAGAGGTAACATGTTTCATCTTCTTGGATTACCCAGATAGCGGTAACCTTAGTCGTAGAAGTAGCCAACATTCATCGATACCTGTACCGTAATTAATAAAGGTTTTTATTATGAACTGTTCCATACAAAACTTCAATACCTGCTCAACTCAAACGTACGACACTGCTTAAATAAATAATACTTCTAATAAAAGTGAACTTCTGCTCTGTTCAAAATCGCGTTATTAGCAACCCAAGGGCGTAATATACGCCCAGGTCTCGTCAATAAAAAAAGGGTTATCTTCGGTAGGTAAGTACTGGGTCAGCGAGGTAGCTTATTGATGAAGAGTAAATATTAAAGATGGATAAATAACATCTTCGGATGGGGGTAGGCAGAAACAACAGAACATCGTCTGCTATGACCCTTACCCGTTACATACACCTTTAGTATCGTTTATGTTCATACGTCATACACGCACGCCGGTTGCAAGTACTACGCACCTTTCTGAAGAACATCACCAATAAGGCCACTATATGGACAAATAAAACAGAAAATTTCCAAAACGGTATATTTAATCAGTCGAAAATGGTTTATTTTTAATACCCGAAATGATAATGATAACAGTCAAGAATACAACAGGGATACATCATTTGTAGACTATAGGAATTTAATTTTATAATTTAGAAAGTGGAAGAGAGAAATTAAAAAAAAAAATTGAGAACCTCTTTCTTTGAAGTTAAATAAGTTTTGGTAAAATTATTACAATGCTGCAATGGTTTTTAATGCACAGAACAACCGAAAAGTTTTACAATACTAATAATAATTTTCATTTTAATTCCAAACATAATTTGTAAAAACGTTATACAAAACAAACTGAATAAAAAATTGTAAATAAAAACATTGGCTCCTTTTGGGCTTTGCCACAGTCGAGTAAAAAACAATGTAGTTTAAATTATGTAAATAAGTAGGTAAGTAGTAAAAAGTTCATAAAATGTCTGGACTTGATAAAAGAATATAAATAAAACAACAGTTTTTAAGATAACTAAGTAAAAACTGTAGTAATTGCCATTTACTACCAACAGGGAACCTAGTTGATAAAAACACTAGGTAGGTACTCAGTTTAACACCATAATTATTAGACGTAGGTAAGTAAATATTGCACGAAAATGTTTTAACTGAATAGATAGCTGTGCTGCTGGATAGTTGCGCCACTTCTTCCCAGCTAAAGCACTAGGAAGTGGTGAAGGAAGCCGTTCTGGGGGACTGTCTTATATTTAGAAGTTCAAAATGTGCTGATTCTCAGCCTAATTTGATATGACTTGAAAAAGGATCTTCGGTTTTGTATAATTTTTTTTAAGTAATAAAATTTTAAAAAGATGGCTTCATTGTTTAGTAGGTATATTTAAGCTATAATAAAAAAAATAAAAAAATATACTTGATGAAGAACAAGAAAAGTAAAAAGGTTTTAATTTTTTTTTCTGTGAAAAGATATATTAGGAAATGGAAAAGTAATTATTTGTCTAGTATTCCTATAATCTACAACTGCTATACAATGATATGAACACGTTTTTGGGATCACAGATTACACTCAAAAGGCCATTGCATGCGATGACTTTCAAAAAACACAGTTTTATGTACAAAAAAGGATTTTTAGGTTCTAAAACTTTTTCAATATTTTTTGAGAAAATGGCAGGACTGGTTTCTTAAATTATTTATTTTAATTTTGGAAATAATTCACACAACATTTTTATTTCCGTTATTATGAGACTTAAAAATCTGATTAAAAAAGAACTCTTTTTTGTTTTTTGAAAGCCAGCGCACAATTAATTCCAACAACTATTTTTTAACAATGTTTTTTTCCTAATAACAGTTTTAATCACAGTAGTGCTATTAATGACAATTTAGTAAGTTTCACTAACGCTCTATGGAACACATTTTTGCCTCATTTGCAAAGGGTTAAATTATTGAGTGATTTTTATTTAAAATCATGAATGATCAATATGATCATGTGTGAATAGTAACAGTGAGTCCACTTTTTCAGATGCGATGGCTTGACGATAATTATGCTAGACAGCCAGCAATTATGTAGCAGGGCTCGTGACTAAGTTCTACCAGCCCGCACGGGCCGACCGATCAGGTTAAGCTACGCCTGCCGAGGTCGGTCCGTAGATGGGTAACCATCTTCACATACCGAGACCCCTCCGTGCCCCGGAAAGCACATTATGCCGTGGGTCCCGTCTGTCATTCATGGATCTATGACAGTCGTTACTGGTCGTCAGGAACCCGAAAAGCCTGGCAACCAGTCTTACTGCATGGTATCTTATTACCCAGTAACTGGGTTGTGGCAGATAGGCAGTCGCTCTATGTAAAAAACTGGTATTCAGCTGCATCCGGTTAGACTGGAAGCCCATAGGCAAATGATGAAAGCCGTAAAATAACATGAGTGAGAAATTTGAAATTGTGAAAACACGTAGCCGGCTAGTGGCCTAAAAGTGTCTTTATTTTATAGGAACAAGATAGATAGTTTAGGATAGGAGCGGAGAGAATCATGTCCCCCTGCAAGATATACCTATCACTTAGTGAAGGTCAAGCCGAGGAACGGTCGTTATGGTGATTTCTGGAAGAGGCCGATGTCCAGCAGAGGACGTGATGATGGACTGTATGAAAGATGATATGGCTAGAAAGGGAGTGACTACCGAGATGACGACTAATAGAGAAGTATGGAAGAAAAAGACATGTTGCTCCGACCCCAAATAAATTAGAATAAGGGCAGGACAATGATGAGACCACACCTCGCGCCGCGTTCTTAGTCAAAACGATTCAAATTGGTGTGGTACTGTCTACCATAAACTATCTTCGAGGTTACCAAACTGCGTCGTGAAGTTACGGTTTCCTAGATGAGAGACCCGTCATAGTCATGAAAATTTGTCATTTTCACGTGACATTAAGGTGTCAAAAAAAGCTCTGTATTTGGACAGACGTTGACATTTCACCGATCTCATTTGAAACCAAAGCGATCCAGAACCAGAAATCTTCGTCTCATCGCATGTTTGATATTTAGCAATCGCTAAGAGAACTCACTGTTACTTTTCAGGTTAATGTGACGTATTTATTTATTATGCATAAGTTTTATGATGCTATTTTCGTTCTACACACTAAGATGAGCTATGTACAGTGGCCAGCACATCAAGCTACTAAAATCTGTCAAATTTCTTTAGTAGATTTTAAACTTTATCGCTAAAGCATTAGGTTCAAGTTTGATTGGGAAAGTTTGACAGTTTTGGGTAGCTTGATGTGCTGGCCACTGTACCTCTATATTTGGACCGAAATAAAATAGGTTTTTTCCTCTAATGCACTCTCTTCTAGAAATATGTAATTGACAAGAGTAAGATTGTATTGTGAGAATGTGAGATTTTAGATTCAGCTTTAACATTCGCTGAAAAGTCAGACATTATCAAGAGAATTTTTGTTAAAAAAAAAATGCAAATTTACTACTTGATATATGATGGCACCGAATCTTTTGGACACTTATTATTGCCCTTCTTTATTTTTAGATTGAATTAGAAAGAGATAGATGGATTAGCTGCCAATTTAGGTCTAAATTAATTTTTATATCGACTGTTTAGTGATGTCTAGTTTAAATTTGACAACACTTAGGTACTTTTTTATTCGCTATGCGCGTTAGTTGTCTCAAGATAATCGGCGCCATTTTAAGAATGCTGTTCACAAAGTTTAAAGTTATACGTTTTTAAGTTATTTTTACTTGCATTACATTACAATTACACATATAGGGCTTATTTAACTAGAACTCTAGAAATATATGCCTTACAATTAGTTTTTTTATTGTTTTTTTTCATTTATCTTAATCTAAGTTACAATACATGAGTTTATCTTTTTAAGTTAATAAGTAATTGCAATGGAATATGTGTATCTTTAAATATTATAATTTTCACAACTGTTTTTTTTATAATTTTGTTTTTGTAAGTGCAGATTTTTTAACTCTGGAGTTATATTTGTGTAAAGTGTATTTTTAATCAATAATTGTAACAGTGTCTTTTTTAATCAATTTGTGTATAATATTGTAAATTTTCTGGTCTTCTACGAAGCTTAATATCAATATTAGTACATGATTATTGATTATATCTAATTAAAAGTACTAATTACAATCTAGCTTAGCATAGGCGGTTGCGAAATGGCGAAAAACACGAAAATAATTAAGTAAAAATAAGAAAAATTATTCGAATGTTCAGATTCGGTTTTCATGAAATTAAACTAAAATCTTATCACAGTTTTGTATGTTTTTTAGGCTCTCCTACAAAAAAAAACTATGTTCGGCGAAAACATACCCAATTTATTATCACAGCAGGGAGGGGATTTTTCTTATTTTTACCAAATTGTTATTATTCTTCCTGGATAACAACATTTCATTTGGATTAAAAATGGCATCAAAAATCAGTCTTTTGAGTTTTTTTTTTTCTAAATTGAGGCAATTTGAGATCAGTAATGATTGCTATTGACTAAATTCGAAGTAGCTCCCATACTTCATGAAGAAATGAAAGAAAACCGTTTTTGACAAGCCGCTTCGAAATTATGCAAGTTATGACGCAAAATGGAAACAAAAAAATTAAAATAGTGGCAGGAACATCGACTCGTAACCTGTTACCATGGATACAGTACATGATATTGATAAATTATTTTAAAAAAAATGAAGTTCCATACATTTTGACCGAGTAGGTATGACAGCCTGTCAGAATTATGAGAATGTAATAGTATGACACCAAAACAGTAGGAAAAGAATCTCAAAATTATAGTTTTTTGTTTATATATAGGCACGGACTTCGCAATAACTAGCAGCGAAAGGTTTTTTTTTTAATCCTTCAGTTAGTATGGAGCTCTAAAACAAACTTATATTATTATTATCTTAGACACTACCTGATTTTGATAATAAATGACTTCAAGTTAATAACAAATTGTAGGACACTGCCAATGGGTATTATATTTCTATCAATAAAAAAACATAACCCTCTTTCTGACACAGGCGGGTAGAAACAGATACACCGCTCCAAATGTAAACAAAAATAACAATTTAAAACGTGGATCAACAACAAAAGGTAAAAAATACATTCAAATAAATATCTAAGAGTTCGTTTCAATTTTAAAACAAAAAAAAATTAAAATGCACAAAAAATAAAATCAGTCCATAATACTTTACATGATTTTGCTAGTTTTTCTTATAATTAAGATTATTATATTATAGAGGCGTTAGTTATAAATGTGCTTATAATACTAATATTACACACAAGAGCTAAGTTACGCTAAATTAAAAAAAAAAAACATGTAAAAAGTCTTCTAACAACACCCTGTTTTTGAGAAATGCTTTTGTAGTAGTCGCTTTTCGTTGCAAATAAAAATATAGTGTCATTATATTATTTAAATATTTATTTATTTTTTGACCAAAGAATCTGGATTAGCATTGAACTTGGCAAAGCTGCCAGCCTTTTGTGAGCACTTTTCTTGTTGACAGCGAGGCGGACGAGATTTTATATGCGGATGCCCTTTGATTCTTCCCCTCTTTTTTATATACTTGCACATATTATTATTCTTACTGTAGCAAACGTATTTTCCCAGAAATGTGACCTAGCTAGATCGATTATTCGCCCCCGTAAACCCCTATTGCATACCTATTGCTCATATAGGATTTTAAGACTGTTTGCTTTTAAATTATTTATATTTTATCTTGGAAATTTAAAAAAATGAATGCCAAATTTAAGAAATTGATGAGCATTTAAATAACTAAAATAGGGTAAATTGTTGCCCTCTCGCTTCATTTCAAAATAACAAGGAAAGTTAGAATTTATTCATAGGAGGACTTCAATGTAACTCTTGAATCAGGCTATTGACTTATATGGGATCAATTATATAAAACATATTATCAGTTGTTATTTTAATTGATATCTGGACACCACGACACAGGGAATCCCAATGTGGGGTCCAGGAAAGTTGTAAAAATGTAGCACTTAAGGTTCCTATATAATCTATTATTCTGTTTTTTTTCAATTATATACCTTGTTTTCTGAACTGAATAAACTTTTTATTTAAATATTTATTTTCTGGTAACAGATTACTACAGCAGTTCGATGAGCATTACAGCAAACACTATAAGAACTTTTTTTTTTACGAAAAAGCGACAACCACAGAAAACATACGGTTTTTTATTTCGCTAAAATTGTAACAATGGACAGACAGAATCATTTGAACACAATCTGCACTAAAGTGAGTCCACAAGCACCTTTATGTTTTATTTTTACTAATTAATAATAATAATTACTAATCGTCGATTTTTGTAAACACAAAAAGACAAGGAATAGGTATAAAAATATGTAGATTCCATTTTTTTTTTGTAAAAAATGTAGAACAAGAAATAGATTTAAAATGTCATTAGTTAGGATTATTTTTGCAAAAGAGCCGATTATTGTTTTAAATTTTTTTGCAGTCTGAAACTGACTTTTAGTACCTAAATAAAAAAAAATATGCTCACCACTGTACTTCTCAGTTTCGTTTCTTTTCAATAGTATCTATAAAAATAAAATCCAAAAAAAAAAAAACTACAATTTTTTTTTTTTAGATTAAAATTTTGGGATAACTGATTTACCCCTATTTTTTTTTCCACAGGTGAAACAGTATCGCCAGCTTCGTAAGACATGTTAAGATGAAACATTAAAAAATCTCATAATCATTTTAATAGTCAGCTCTTTCGCATACTTAGCAACAAAAAGAAATACATGCTGATAAACAGTCCAGAAAAAACCAGTTATGAGAAGAAATTGAGATGAAGAAATACAGACCTATCATAATGGAAGAAGAAGAAATTAGATAAACAATAGTTACCAGGTCCTGCCATGTAAGATTAATTTATTCTCCATTTTCATTCAAACATCTCATACATTTTTTCTTTGCGGTCTGCATGTATTTCTTCAGCACAATGGGCCATCAAAATCGACTCTCCTACAATATTATTTTCAAAGCATAACGAACAAGCATACACCGCATCTCCAAAGCAAACGATTTTGTTGTCATCACGGTACATTGTCATTGGATTAAGGACCGTACTTGGTTGAATTTCTTTTCCTAATGCAACACATTTTTTGATGTAAACGCTTTTGTACAGAAAATGTATTTTCTCGCAATGCTTTTGGCATAAGATATGTTTGAGCAAGCCATCTTCATCATTTTCTGTGGTGTTGCACGCTGGGCAGTAGAAGGAAATTGAGTTCTTGGATTCATCTTTTTCAGTTGTTTCGCAGCGAATCTGTATACTATGAGCTTGCACGTAGAAGGTAATGCGTTCAACTGCTGGCTTCTGCTGCAGGCTATTAAAAAGAGTTGAATCATCAAAGCTGTTGTAGCTTATAACTTGATCAAGGGACTCAGAATAAGCGGAGAGAGTAGTGGAATCCAGGCTGAAGTTACCGATAGACGAAGTGATTGACTGATTTGAGAGATTGTCTTTAGTTGTCAGACCAGAGTCTGACTGGCTTAAGGACTGATTGTGACAGTTACAGCCACATTTAGGACCAGATCCATCATCTGTTTGGTCTAACTGTATGTCTGTCTCATCAAAATCAGCCTCTTTAAATAAGTTGAGAAAAGCATCTCTGTAGTCCGGAAAATCAAAGTGTTTTATGCGTTTCTTGTTTGAGATTTTCATGTATTTGTGTGTTCGTTTGCCTTTGTGGAGATCAAAGGTGATGCTGCGTTTGATCATGGGCTTCACTCTTGTCTGAGGCTCTGGAGTCTGTAAGTAATTCCCAGTGAAACTATCCAAACAGTGTTTTAAAGACTGCAGTTGCTTACGGAACTTGTATTTTGTGGCAACGTCTTCTTTCTCCATTATAATGTTCCAGGATTCTGTTGGGCTATCACGGTTGACGTTATCCATGTACGTGACTTGTCCCAATATCTTCGGTATGTTGGAAACATCAGTGCCAGGTAAAGCAGTGACAAAAGACCTGCCGTTAAATATCTTGGAGACTTCAATGTGGAATTGGAACTCTGAGAGCAGCTTCTTTAAAACACATTCGACTTTCTCAAACTTCATTTGGTAATTCAGAAGTAAAGAGATCCGTTCTTCCTCATTCCGGTCTAATTCAACGTCACCAAATGATTCTGGAGTGGCGGAAGGCACTAACTGGTTTTCACAACTTGATTCAACTTTCCGGCACATTTTTACTTCAGACTTTTCTTCTTCCTTCACAGATATGTCCGTATCAGAGCATTCGGACAACGATTCTATATCTAACTCCTCTTCTGAGTCTGATGAGATGTCAAACTCAAATGAACGACTGAAGTTTAGCTGTTTGAATTTCTGGCTGAATAAGTCAGCGCTTTTACAATCTAAAGAGATGTGCTTTGGAGTATTTTCAATGTAAGGATTGTCTGTTTGAGGTTGAGAAAGAGATTCGTTCATGGACTGACTGGCTTTCCTGATGTCTAGTTTTAATTTTTTATTTTTTCCTCTACGACTCTTGGCGCCAACGTCGTTGAGGTGAAGGAGGTCGGTATCAGATAGAGAACCTTTTTTTGCTGCGAATTTTTTCACTGATTCAGGCAATTTCAAACTTGCAGTATAATGTTTTGATGTAGAATCAGGTTCTATGGATTGGAAATCCATGTTTTGAGGCGATTCATCCGGAATGTATCGTCGACTTGAAGAATCACTAGCATGATAGCCGTCTGGACTCGGCTGGTCTCCAGATTTGGAAAAATACGATATATTTGAAAACATTTTTCGTATAGAAAACGCCATTTTGGTAGCGTAATCTTACTTTTCGACGGCAATTATAACGTTTCTCCAGTTTACAGTTACTCTAACGACCTGTTAGACAATAAAAATCTAACTTTATTATTTTTGTAACAAAGGAGATGAATTAGCGAATAAATAATTGATTAATTTACCTTCTGCGATGTTTCAGCGGCTAGTTTATCACTATTTTTGATGCTTCAAGTCATATTTGAGAAGTAAAAAATCATTTCTTCGTATGATTACCCTCAGATTACGATAAAAATTATAAATATTTTGGCAAAACAAAAACTTAATTGACAAATCGTAAAACTACTTTACGTATTACTCGATCGATTTCTACGATACATTGGTTTGTATTATCACCTATTTTTGGCGCTAGTTGTCTTGAAAATTAAAAGCATTGTGAAAATTATACGCCTTTTCTAGGAACTTCTATTTTTGATACGGTAATACGTCAATATTTATATTGCTAGCTTGACAATAACTAAAGCTACGGTAGAATATTTTTATTAGTTCATTGATTTTAGTCATAGTAGTTTGGATCATAGGATATCGTGGTTAAGAGCACGCCCATCCCGTAATAAAAATAAATAATTCCAGCTAGCCGAAAATAGTTATTGTTTCGGTGAATATTTTTGTGTTTTAAAAAGATAAATCGATTAATAAGTTCTACTAAAAATATTTTGCAACATTAGGAAACGTTCGTTTACACTTACGCTCATAACAGTTCAATCAGGTAGATAAAAAACATTTTAACTTACCAAAAAAAAAAAATTCAACTAGTGTATGTGAACCAATTAAAATGTTCATTCTGTACAAAGACTATGAGAAAACAGTACATTAATTGTTACTTATCCTTTTGGGTCGTCGGGGCTTTGACGCTTTTTTGAAGTGCAAGTTGTACGATATTATGGTCTAACAAGACCATAATAACGTACAACGGAACGAAACAACTGTCAAAACAAAAAAATCATCTGTAGTGAAGTCCCCACGTTACTTAGATAATTTGTTAAAATTTCGCTGTAAATGCGATAATAAACAATGAAACCCATCGTAGATATTAACTCGCTTCGCACGGAGCATGAATCTGACGAACAATGGGAAGTGAGACGCAATTTCATGGAGGAACATAAAGATGATTTTGAAGAGGGTGAACTGATTACTCTGGCACAATTGTTTACTAACATCGAGTTTTTGGGATGTCGGTACGTAAATAAGCTATATAATAGAATATTATTGTCTATAAAATTATACAAGCATGAACTCACGCCTTTTTCTCATGGAGTCGCTCTCAAACTACTGGACGCTATAAATCGTACGATCTTTACATACTCCTCTTCGTCATAAAGTGGACATACATAACATCACGCCTTGTTTTCCCGATAGACCAAGAAGGCACTCCAGAGTTAGTCCTCATGTACAGTTTTGTTTCATTTTTAGACTCACGTCAGTACTGGTACTCAGTTGATGGTCAGAGCGTCATCATGATGGTATTTACCCACAGCAGTTTACATGTGGGAAGGCAAAAGAAACTGCCTGTAGCCTTACCTCACCCTCTTGTTCTTATCCCAATGTGTTAACGTTAGCCTTCCTAGGCACATAAATTATCTATGTCACAATCCATCTATTATCTTTTTGGTCTTTCCCTACTGTCATTGATACAATACTAATCACAGGAATACAGGGAGTTAATTGCTTAACACACATACAATGATAATTGATTGACAGTGGTTCAGAACCCTTTGTGTGTGACTCCGACACGCACTTGGTTGCTTTTTCTTTTCAATTTCTATTGAATATTTATTTCCTTTTCCCCAGGTACCCAGCAGAAACAATGAAGCGCATAGCCAAGCTGTCAGAGAGTGTGTCAGCAAAATACAGAGAGAGCAGGAAACACAAACTTAAGAGAACATTTGTACAAGCCAGCGACGCAGCTGAGCAGAAAGCAAAGAGGACTTTTACTAACAAATAGAATTATTGTATAAATTATTGAGTGTAATAAATACTTATTGCTGTGACAATGTATTTTTTCCATTTTTCAATTGAAGACTTGAAACTGAACCGCCACCTCCGATAGGAGTTAGTGTTCTGTGACCTTCGCGCTCGCGTTAGTGAAGCAGAATCGGGTATATTCGACTCCAATCGTGCAAGACAATACTGACTGAAATTGGTGAAGAGAAACATTGTGAAGAAATCTGGATAAGTCTGAAATAGCCAACCCGCCCTGAGCAAGCGTGGTGATTTGGTGATCAATGCTTGTGCCTGAAAACTATATGAGAAGGGGCCTTTGCCCTGCAGTGGGTCCATAATAGGCTGAGGCAGTCGGGCAAACTTATAGAAGGTTTTTCATAAACCACTACCTAATCATATTGTAGATTCCATAACACACAAATTGTTGATGCTAGCAGAGGCTATTATCTCATGAGTGGTGTCATGGTTGAGACACGTGGTAGATGCGTCAAGGTCTGGCTGCTCTGAAAGGACGCTTAACATCTTCATTTTCTAAAGAGAAATGGCCAATGTTTGAAATGCTGTAAGTACAACCTACTCGGGTTCTACTGGCCCTACAGAGCTACAGCTGCGTTCAAATTGTAGCAAATGTATACTTACATACTTTAAAAATGTAAGTAGGATGAGCCAAAAACTGAAGAATCTTGAGGTTTTTCGAGCACCACGCAGTTAGCACAGGCCTTTTGACAATGCAAACTTGGTTTTACACTATTGCTATCTATCCTAATAACATCCCAAAAAATTTGTAAGTACCTACCTACAGTGCATTTTTTTGCAACCTACGATGTTCTATACCACCAATATCCGCGAAATTTCTTGGATTTTTACATAACTTTTTAATTAGGTAGTACAGATTTTTAATTCTTATTCTATATGGCACCTCTTTAGGTCATGAGCTCTTAAATGGCGTGAAAATTGATTCGCTCTTTCAATGTTTATTAAATAACTATTTAGCTACTCTGTCTATTTTATTTGGACAAGAATATTGAGAACATACCAATATGTAAAACTACAAGCCTGACATATTCTAAAAAAATATTGAAGGCTATATAATTACAGAGGGTGGTTAAAAAAAAAACAAAAGTAAATCATTTCTCTTTTATTTCTCTTAACACAGACAAACATGGTCTTTTAAATGGTGATTTATGTCTTTCAATAAGTCCTTCCATAACAATACAATCAACATCTCTTTTTATACTATTTTCATGTTGTAAAAATGCTAACAAAATTTTTCCGTAACTTTTATCACTGGCACAATAGTCACAATGAGTTTTTAAGCAAGAAAATATGTAATTTTGAACGGTATCTGATTTATTACAAGATTTGTATGCTGTGTATATGTTGAAAATATTATGTGTGAACTCTTCAGAAGTCAATTCAATGTCTGATAAAATATCTAGAAACTCTGTTTGATTGTTGGTGCCTAAATTCAAAATCAAGTCATTGACCACATTATTTTGTATTTTCAAGTCTTTTAATATTACTTTTAATGCTATTTTAAAGTATTGTGGATATTTATTATAAGTTTGGAGTAGGACATCAGTACAAGATCGGGAGTTTTCACGTTTTATATAATTGTGTAGGAAATATTTATAAAAGGCGCTTAAAAAATCCGTGTTTACATTTTCAGTGTTCAGAATATGTTCAATTATTTTCTCTGCAGTACTCGTAGGTAGGGTTTTAGCAAGTTCTACTAATAATTTCGACGTTTTTCTGCACTTTTCTACCAAGTAATCAAATTTTGATAGTAAGTCTATTTCCGGGTCTAAAAACTCTTCTACTGCGTTTGATATGTCTTCATCTTGATTGTCTTGCGTTGCTGGGCTCTCATCGATTTCTGGAGAATCAGTTACGGTAATAGTTTCAGTCGTTTTGTGGATTAAATCTAAGTTTCTGGGTCCGAACTTTTGTAACCATTTATTTGACTCATCTGGCGGTGCAGCGGCACTTAGACAACGTTGTAATAATGCTTTATTTTCCGGTGCAAATGTCCAAATATATGACATCTGTGTTTTAGTGTTATTAAGCTGTTTTAAACGGAATTATTTGATTCTAGCTGCAGCCGAACTCTAATTTTAAAGCATCACATCAAAATAATAAACAAATAACGTCAATGTCAAGTCAAAGTTTGGCAGAATTTAGTTTGACGTTCGTAGAGATGCCCAAAATCACATCATACATTTTAAGTCGATCGATTATATATCAGACAAAAAAGTAAGACTTAAAACTTTAAATTAGACTCTTGGAACTCTTTTGTTCCCAGAAGAATAAAAAAATTCTATGGAAATAGAATATTGCTTTGAAGGATTTAACAAGCCTTTGTATTCGCGGATTTTATGATACTATTCAAACAAACAACAGATGGTTTACTATACATTTTATTTACATTAGTGGGCAGTAACATTTATAAGCCTATTCTAGTTACAAAATTAGTATTTTTCTAAGAAAATTTTATTGTTTTAAATTATATAAGCTTATTATCTAAAATGTGTTAATAACTTGAAAATTCATGGTCTTAGTATGATTTGTTCTTCCTTTAGTATTATATTTCTTTAGTATTACACAAGATTCTAATTGCACAAAAAAACATAAGACTCTGTATGATTCATCAATTTGATAGATTCCACAACACATATTTATTATATATTTACACTCTTACGATTTTTTTATTTGGGACAAAAATAGTTGTACTTTAGAGCATTATTATATAAATAGTATAACTGTATAAGTAGTAATTAATTATGTAAAATCACATTTTGGCACTTAAATTTAATTCTAATGAAGTAATGTAGTCTACAATTGGAAATGTTCCACTGGTCTCGGAATAACAATTCTCGGTCCTTCCAGAACATTTAGCTGCAAAGCTATTAATTCCAACACGAATTTTTCTAAAGCCATCATACATGGGCTTTTGTAAGACGTACAATGATTTTCTATGATTCTCTTAATAATTCTTATTCTTACGTTAAATCCCGATAGGCTTTGTATGAAACACAACAAAAGTCTCCCATAATTTTTGTTGTAAGCACAATATAGGTTATACAATTCTAAATTAGTCTGTATGTATTGGAAAATACTGTCATTATTCTCACATTGTTTGTACATTAAGTATATCACGGGCAAATTATGATTAAATTGTTCGGGTGTTAATTGTAACTCACATACGACTTTCATCAAATTCGTGCAGTCCTTCTTGTTTAAAGTTTCAACATAATCTAGTAAAATATTATTTCGAACCTCGATGTCTATCAACATCGTTTTTATAGTTGTTTTAAAGTGCACTGGGTAAGCCTTACTTGCTTTTATCAGCAAATGCAGCGAGGACCAAGAGTAAACTCTTTTAAAGTAGACACGAAAGAAATACTGATACAAAAGTTGAACAAATTGTCCATTTATGGCTTTTTTTGAGAAAATTCTGTCACAGATTTTTTCAATAGTTCTTGCGGACAAGTAGAGAGCCATTCTTGGTATTAGGATCAGGGTTTTGACCGATTCCCTTTCTATGTAGTTGTAGCTTCTTATGGGATCTTCTTCTATGATATCGTATAAGCTTCTCTCCAGTGCTTGCGGGTCTGGGCGAACCAGTTGTCCACGACAAACGTTACTGTGTTCCAACATTCTTCTGTTCAACATATCTTCACTTTTAAGATAGTTTAGGTTGATGAATCTGTGGCCTATTCTGATTAACCAATCATCTCTGGGTGCTATGGTTTCAATGCAGCAGTTCTTTGATTCATTATTTGAATGGTTCATGTTCCGTATTGCGTTTACACACTTGTAGATACTTAAACGTTTTATTTTCAGTCACTGTTTTACTTAATTTTATTCTGCCATCACTAGTCTTTGAATTCATGAAATATCTCTTTAAAAACACGCAAAAATCACGTAAGTAGTTAAATTAATAATTGTCCATGTAGGCTCTGACTTTAGTAAATTAACATCACTTATTATACAAAATTTAAATTACACCATATATTCCGACCAGCTAGTTTAAGCACACCTTTTCACGTTGATGGTTACTTATATACTAAATAATTATAGAACACGGGAGTAATTTGTTAACAATTTCCAGGTAAATAACTGATACATAACTATATAAGTCTCTTTACCTGCACCCATTGTTTTAAACTGTCAGTGACTCTCACTCGTGGTAATTTTACCTTTTACAGCTGTTATAAAGAGGGTTTAAATGAAAAAAACTTTAGTGGTGCATAGCTAATTTCGTTTTATTACGTTATTCAGAAGTAATTAGATAAGTACATAATATTATTATTATGTAGTGAGGAATATTATTAGTCTGAGAAAAATAAAACGTTCCCAGATAAAATAAAATAATGAAGTATTATGGTAATTAGTAAATTGCGAGAGCAATTAGTAGCAAGTTCCTAATCCTTCGACAATCCGTGTTTCAAATCTCATCTCAGCTCATGCCACTAGCCAGCTGAGTTACTAGCCAGTGATTAACATAAACATAGTATTAACAATAAAACGGCCATGACAGGCCGTGCTTTTATTTCACTACCCTAATATTTAAAACTAAATTGATTTAGATTTAAATGAATGATCATAGAAATATCGACTACATATCAACACAATCGATTGACTATGGACTATGTTTAATGCACACGCATACACATCACTAACAGAAAGTACTCATTCATGTTGACGATATGAACGACGGTGGAATGAATGAAGTGTAGAATGAATGAAGTCGTCTGTCAAATAATAAATCAATTTGTCAAATTGTCAGTTTGATTTCATCTATCGTGTTGTAGGGTTGTGTTGAAAATTATTACAAAATCAATATTTCGATTACGTCCGTGATTTTAAAATACATGTAGAAGATAAAAGAAGATTGTGGTGAGTGCTGATTTTTTGTGATGACTGATTATAATGTAATTTGTAATAACGTTGGCACTCAGTAATTAATACTGAGTGTCAAAATATAACATGAGTCTCGGCGAAATATTATTATTCTTTATTTAAATAGATCTGGTATACCTAAATACTATAAAATATCGGTATTTATTTATACATTTTCCTCGTAGAACACAGTTTTGTAGACTGTTTTGCGAGCAACTTGGCAGTAGCGTTCGCCGGCTGCTGCCGCGGCACCGCTCGTTTCGCTCGCTCGGCTCGCGCGCGGTTTGTCACGGAACAGTTGTAACCTTACCTAACCCATTTCACCCAGTTCAAAAATTTTCGACAGCTTATAATCCAACGGGTATAATACAATGACCCTGCCTGCGTTGAATTCGCCTTTTCATTGCCTTATACCAACAAATGCGGCTGCACTACGCTGTGTTGCAGCTGTGATCGGGCGGACTATTACTGCAGCACAGACTACGGGTGTCTGTGTTGCATTCGCCTTTGTATTTACGCTGACGGGGTGGGTCGGGGGAACAAGAAATTTCACGCGTTCGAAGTCGCGGGCAGAAGATATAGTTACGTCTACCTATCACATGGACACAGTCTTGGTGCTTGGCAGACTGCGATCAAAAGCAAAACATAAGGGCCGGCGCACACCGGGCGAGGCGCAGCGCAGCGCATTCGTCACTGCCAAACAAATATCGACCTTGCTTCAATTGAAATAAAGTTAAATTATACAGAGAGGGCGTAAGGTGAAGGCGCGGCGCAGGCATGATGCCGCTTCAAAACGTTTTCATACAAGATGTACGAAGGCGACGTGCGCCTGTGCCGCGCCTTCACCTTACACCGTCTATGTGTCATTCACGCCTTCGTCTGCATCCCCCGAAGAGGCAGGCAGTGGACTATTATAGTACACCCACTTTTCGCCAGTTATGTTTAAGTTCCATGTAATAGGGGGCGAGACTATTGGGATCAACCGGGCACATATTCAGACTCCGGGCTGCTACTGAGAAATTCCCAATAACGCTTTGACCAACCCGGGAATCGAATCCAGGACCTCACGCTCAGCAGTAGCGCTTGCGACCACTAGACCAACGAGCCAGTCAATATTATTCCGTGCTAATCTGGTTTTTTTTATCTAAAAAAATACTCTACATAACAATTATATGTATATGGAGGTATGTAGGCGACGTGAATGAGTAGTAATGTCATGGGAATTAGAAAAAACAGCCATGATTCTTGATTGTATGGCTGATAGACACGCTATGGTATACCATAAGATGGAAAATAGTTATTTATGCTACAAGTGCGGAAAGTAGGTGATTTCCGACGAGTGGCATTTTGTATAAGTCGACTCGAGTCAGAAATCATGTTACGCACGTGTATTATACAATGTTTTACTATGCATTGTGCGAGGAAATAAAAAAATATATATTGAAAAATTAATTTATTGATCAAAATCTAAATCAAGTGTATTGAATAACGCGTTTAATGAAGGATTCGTACCAGAATGATAATCTGTATTAACTAATTTATAAAACTTTTCTCAAATAATAAAAACGCTTTGCGTCGGATTGAGTTAAAAAGTAGTTAAAAAGCTGGAAAGTAATAAGCACTAGTGTGAAAAAGTGGCACATTCCGCACAATTTGGGTGCTTGGAAAGCGCCTTTTTCGAGCACATGCATGGTAAAATCCATACTTAAATTCTATCTATACTTTTATAACCATACTTTCTATATCTATAACTATTACTATCACTATCACTACATTTATTATAAAATTATAATTCCCCTTTTTGCTTCGCCGTAGTTGGGTAAAAAATAAGGCCCCCGTCGCGTTTGTCTGTCTGAACGCGATTTAAACTAAAAACTACCGAACGGATTTTCATACATTTTTCTCCAATGGACGAAGTGATTTATGAGGAAGGTTTAGCGGTCAGATAGGTAAGCCTGGTACCTGGTGAAGGACATAATAGGCTACTTTTCATCCTGCACCCGTAGCATGACCACGGTAGAAACGGGTTTTGTCGACGGAAGAATAGACAAAATGACAGATTAAATAACAATCTGTCATTTTGTCGACAAAAGCCGTTTCTATGGTGGTAATGCTACGCATTGGCAGAAATTTAGAAATATGACGATGATTGCTGAAGATGTCAGAAAAAATCATGCCGATTGGGAGTTTTACTGGTGTGCGCGTTACGGGTAGTACGTTTCTAAATTATCCCACTTAATTTAGGACCTCCACGCGGGCCAAGCCGTGTCCGTCTGAGTGACCGTGTTGTTCTTCTAAACTACGCTGCGGATTTTGATAAGGTTTTCACCATCGTTTAGAGAATTTATTCTGTAAGGTTTATGTGTATAAAATATTCATATAAAACCTACATTTAATTAAAAAAAATGTTTTGTCAAGTCGTAAAAGCGGTGCGATGCAAGGACGGGTGGCTATTCATAATATTATGATCTAGCTGCTGCCCGGGGCTTCGCCCACGTTTACCAAATTTATTTATAAAACTTTATGTACAAGTAAAAAAAATACTGTACAAAGGCGGACTTAATGCCTGAGACATTTTCTACCAGTCTACTTCTAACATCAGCTATCTGCCAGTGAAACTCCCGTCAGAATCGGTCCAGCCGTTTCCGAGATTACGTGAACCAACAGACAGACAGACAGAGAACAGACTTTCTTTAATAGTTACCGTATATACTTTCATATTATTATGCATTCAGTTAAAAGCTGTTATTTTGACATTAGACATTTTATTTATTTTTATTGTATGTATGGTTTATTACAAAAAAACAATGGGTACACAATCATGTAGGTATTTAAAAACTAGATACTTACTCATTAACTATGAAGTAAGCACCGTGCAATTGTTTTGGAAACAATTTGTTATTCTTTTGTAACATTTGTAATTTGACATAAATATTATACTATTATAACTTAATCTTTAATGAATTGCATGACAATTGGGTGTATTGTATTATAATTATGTGCTGAACTGATAATACCTATTATTATGAATTCAATCAATGGCGAGGCATATCAAAATTACCTGTAACTAATACAACATAACAACACAATAAATGATTTGAATTTATATTTTCACGCCTAAACAACTGGACCGATCGTGACAGATAGCTAGGTAGCCAGGGCCCTGCGACCCAGTCAAAAGGGCCGGAAATATTTTTTAATTATCCCCAATGTAACAAACAGTTAACTTTTAACCCAGTCTATAATAAATAATAATATTATAAAGAGAGAATTTTGTGAGTTTGTGTATATTATTATGTGGGTTTGTGTAATATCAGAAACCACAGCTCGTATTAGAAAAATTATTTCCCTATTTGTAAGGTACATTATGCAAGATGGAGCAAGTGTGTTAATTACGTAAATATAGGTACAACGTGTGTTTTTATATATTATGCCCTAACTTTAGGTTTATATTCTGTACTAGCTGCTGCCCGCGGCTTCGCCCGCGTGAGTGTCGGAAATTACCCCATACATCCCCATGGGTTTTAAGTATAAATATCGAGTTAATCGGACAGCGCGTTAAAATTGTTCCATACAAACACTGACACCCCCCAACCCCCCTTTGGGGGGTAATTTAGAAAAACAAAAACTACAAACTTTATAATTTATTTAGATAACTATTCGTGCGAAGTTTCATGTTTATTACCTCAAGGAATAAGGTTTTTCATACAAACTTTCATCCCTTATTTTACCCCCTTAGGGGTTGAATTTCGAAAAATCCTGATACACGTTATTCTTAATTTTTGGGTTTAAGTATAAATATTGAGTTTCGAGTTAATCGGACAGCGCGTTAAAATTCTTCCATACAAACTTTGACACCCCCCAACCGTAGGATAGGATACTTTTCCGGGATAAAAAGTACCCAGTGTGGTGCCCAGGATATTAAAGAATAATTATACCAAGTTTCATCGTAATCGAACCAGTAGTTTTTGCGTGATGCCTGAACAAACAGACAGACAGACAAAAATTTTTTTTATCACATTTTTGGGTTCGGTGTCTGTCTAGTAACACCCCCTGCCATTTTTTTTTTTGATATTTTCAATGTACAGAATTTTCACTTCTACAGATTTATTATAAGTATAGATATAGATGTGAAAATAATACAAAAAGTCCGCGGACTGAGTGCGAGCGAGACGGAGGCGGCAAAAAATCGGCAAAAGTTTAGGTAATTGCTTTTTACGGCGAACATAATGGTAATTTAAAAAAAAAACATAGTCGCTGCTTTATAGTTAGTTCAGTTGGTGTACCAAGTTTCATGATCTAATTTGAAGTATTTTTTTAATAGCAGCGGTTTATTGTTCGGTTTAGAGGTAACTTTGGATTTTTTTTCGATCTAGAAAATTTTATAAAATCGTATTTTCGACTAACATAGTCGCTAACATGAATCCTCAACTTTAACATTTATTTATTTCAAAATTAATGCTGGAGTAGTTTCGATATAATGGCGGATCTTGCTACGCAATTTGACGACTTATAGGCCCTTAATTGAAAAATAATTCAAATTCCAGTAGATTCTTTGAGTTGGTCTCATTAATACCCTAGAGTTATGGGATATAAAAAAAACACCTTGTATACAATAAAAACGGAAGTCGGTGGCTTAAAACGATAATTCAAAACCAAAGACACCGACTTCCGAAATTAAAGTTATTTTTCACTTTCTAGTGTTTTTTTTGGAAGTCGGTTGGTTTTTTTTTGTAAAAAGTTTTTATTTTTCACTTTTTAGTTGTGGTAGGTACCACAACTAAAAAGTGAAAAATAAAAACTTTTTTTTCGCCCCCTACTAGTTCGAATATCACGACCTGCTATGTAAATAACAGTGACAGGAAAATGTTAAAAGATCGTCCATATAGGCTAAGTGGGAAAAATACGTATTAATGAAGCTAACTCAAAAAGTACTCAAGCTAAGTTAATAAAATTTATATGGGACCACCTTGAGAGCATACCCTTTCAAACAAAAAAAGAATTTTCAAAATCCGTCCACAATTGACGAAAATATCGACGGACATACACAAAAAAAAAAAAAACATACATACGCTACGAACATATAACCTCCTCCTTTTTGGAAGTCGGTTAAAAAGGAGAACTTAGTAATACAAATGAAATACTATCTGGAATTCATGCAAGCCTACTACTTTTTGTGGGGTCACTGAACTTGTGCACAACGTGTCGTGAAGAGGATACCATCTTCACATGTTAATGGAACCCGTGCGAAGCCGGGGCGGTTCGCTAGTTAAATTATAAAAACCCGGTTAGTAAGTTAACTAAAACGGTGCGTCAGTACCAGGATACTATAAGTTCTAACTGCTGCGCCACAGTTACTCGGCATACATTTTTTTCTTTCCATTCCTGTTTCAATCGCTATGTTGGACTGTATGTGTTACTTAGAGGTTACACATATGGTCCAAACGGCTTGTGGCTAAGTAATAACAGCCGCACGGGTCGATCGATCAGGTTAAGCTACGCTTGCCGCGGTTGGTCCGTGGATGGGTGACCATCTTTACGTTCGAAGAACCCTCCATGCCTCGTCGGTTCCGGTTGTCATTGGTAGATCTTTGATAGTTGTGACGGGTCGTTAGAATTCCGAAAGTCTGACGACCAGTCTTACCAAGGGGAACGTGTTACCCAGTAACTGGGTTGTGGAGGTCAGATAGGCAGTCGTTCCATGTGAAATACTGGTATTCAGCTGAATCCGGTTAGACTGGAAGCCGACCCCAATATTTATATCAGTGTTGTAGCCGTTGCTAGTACTAATCTTCAGAAAGGGCCCCGTATCATTTGTTTTGGTTTTGTTTACCCGGCTCCGGCGAAGCTTTCAAGCAGCATTTTTACTAAACGAAAATAAAATAGTTTACTGCCATTGTGATTTTACTAAGAGAATGCCAAGAGCGATAGAAATGAGCTAGAAAATTGTAGCATCAGTTGGCTGGGATACTAGTATAAGCTATCATTGTGATTTTAGTCACAAAATGTATTTAATTATATTTTATTATATATTTAATGTAATTTGTAAATGTTATTATGTTATGCCTATACCAATTGTTATTATGAGTCTATATGTTACTTGAATTAAATGATTTGAATTGGAAAGCAAACTCGAAAATTGGATTTTCTGGGTGATTTTCTATAGGTACATCTATACTTATAATAAATCTGTAGAAGTGAAAATTCTGTACATTGAAAATATCAAAAAAAAAAATGGCAGGGGGTGTTACTAGACCGACACCGAACCCAAAAATGTGATTAAAAAAATTTTTGTCTGTCTGTCTGTCTGTCTGTCTGTCTGTCTGTTTGTTCAGGCATCACGCAAAAACTACCGGTTCGATTACGATGAAACTTGGTATAATTATTCTTTAATATCCTGGGCACCACACTGGGTACTTTTTATCCCGGAAAAGTATCCTATCCTACGGTTGGGGGGTGTCAAAGTTTGTATGGAAGAATTTTAACGCGCTGTCCGATTAACTCGAAACTCAATATTTATACTTAAACCCAAAAATTAAGAATAACGTGTATCAGGATTTTTCGAAATTCAACCCCTATGGGGGTAAAATAAGGGATGAAAGTTTGTATGAGAAACCTTATTCCTTGAGGTAATAAACATGAAACTTCGCACGAATAGTTATCTAAATAAATTATAAAGTTTGTAGTTTTTTGTTTTTCTAAATTACCCCCCAAAGGGGGGTTGGGGGGTGTCAGTGTTTGTATGGAAGAATTTTAACGCGCGGTCCGATTAACTCGATATTTATACTTAAAACCCATGGGGATGTATGGGGTAATTTCCGACACTCACGCGGGCGAAGCCGCGGGCAGCAGCTAGTAATATAATAAAGCTGCAGCGGGTCGAAAGTCTTCACATGGAAAATTTTCGAAAAAAAGTTGGCTGGGGATACTTAGAATCGATAACAGAACACGTTCCAACAGTTTTTAGAATTTTTGACTGTTTATTTCTTTTTCTGTTTATTTGTATGCGCATCACGGATTTTGATGAAAACTTTACTAATGTGTCGAGAAAATCCCCGGCCAGGTTTTAGGCTATAAAAATTCAATCTCTAAAAGAGGGCGGGTAGCCACTACACTCGATTGAGTTAAGTTTGCACCTGAATCTTGTGGCGCTACTTAGGAAGGATGACCTACGACTATCGAGAAGCCTGCTAAAGTAACAGATGGATGCAAGTACTTGACAATTGGACCGCGACTGGGGCTTGGAAGCCCTGTATCGATTAATACCGCGGTTTCTGCCCACTATCAATTTTGCTGGCTAGCTAATCATTTCACAATTTCACCACAATATCGGTATTGACTTTGCTAAAGGACATAGCAACACAGTTATTTACTACTAAACCAATGTTGCAATGAAGATTTAGGTCACAATTTCACAAACACTTGAATTAATCCGATAACTAGGCTATTATCAGTTATCTGGAATGGTTTCGTTTATGCAGTTTAAAGTAAATAGTTTGCATAATAGCCACTTGTGTTGATAATGAAGTCGATTATATGGTGTTTGTTTAAAACAATGTGGACGACAATACGACAATAAATGAAAACACTGGCAATATTAATGCATAGGAGTATTTAGGAACTATCAAATAAATCAATCATTGAAATTAAAATCTAACAAACTAAATAGTAGTAGTAGTGCGTAACGTAGGTGCATGATAAAAGCGACCGTAAATAAAAAACAATAAAAATAAATAAAAATAAGCAATGGCAGCTAAGAGATTAGCACCATTCAGCTCAACCATTTTGAAGGGAGCTAAATGATCCAACACACACGCCACCATCAGCGAGACATCTGAGTGAGCATGACATACTCACAGCCGCCAGGGCACATTCAAGTCAATGAAAGACATAATATTACCCGGTAAATGGTAGCTCTATCTATAGTACATAGTACTCACACATGTGATGACATATCAAAATCAAAATCAAAATCAAAATCAAAATATTTTATTTCACATAAACCTACATGGGCACTTATGAAACGTCAGAATCTAGGTGCACGGTTCCAATTGGTCGTTTCCTATGGAGAAGAGCCGGCAAGAAACTCCACGGTTACTCTTTTAAAAATAAATGGGTTTTACAATGCTTTAAAAAATGTACAGTTTGAATAGGTATGCGAGGACAGCGTAGGCCTGTCAACAAGATACTTAAAAAAATAGAAAATAGTCTGCAAATCGACAGTCTGTTGTGCCTACAACGTTCTCACATTCACAAAATATAAAGGAATCTATATAAAGGTCGAATAAAATAATAAAAACCAATTTAACCCAAATGGTTGTCACTACAACTTTAACCAATCCGAATGAGAACCCTACTTTAAAATGAAATTTGAATTGTAGGCATATAATGTCAAATAATGAAACTACATGTCAAGTAGTACCTAAATAAAAAAGTAAAATAAAATACATATCGTAATTTGGGAGCAGTTAATAGACATTTACATAATTATGCCGTTAATGAGGTACCAGGGAGGCCACATGTGCAGAAGGAATTATTGCCAAACTTCCTTGTCATCAACGTAGTCTTTAATCTTGTAATATGCTTTTTTGATAAGGACACGTTTTATGTGGGTTTTGAACTTTCCATCGTTAAGTTCTGTAACCGACTTTGGCAACTTGTTATAAAAGCGAATACTGTTTATAAGGAATGACTTGCTAGTTTTAGTTAATCTAAATTTAGGTATCACAATTTCATGTTTACTACGTGTATTTATATTATGGAAATCACTTCTAATTTTGAAAAGTCCTAAGTTTTTGCGAACATACAAAATACTTTCTAAGATATAAAGAGAAGGCAGAGTTAGTACATCAACTTCTTTGAATTTGTTTCTAAGGGACTCACGAGGACCCATTCTATAGATCGCGCGGATTGCTCTCTTTTGTAATATAAAAATTGAGTCTACATCAGCTGCCGATCCCCACAGCAGAACGCCATAAGACATAATACTGTGGAAATAAGCAAAGTATACTAACCTAGCTGTGGCTACATCAGTCAACTGCCTTATTTTTCTTACTGCAAATGCAGCTGAACTTAATCTACCTGAAAGAGCTCTAATGTGGGCACCCCATTGCAATTTAGAATCTAGAGTAATTCCTAGAAACACAGTTTCTGCAATTGCATCTAGTTTTTTGCCATCAAGTTTTAAGTTTAGACCTACTTGGGGTACATTTGGTAAAGAGAACTTAAGACATTTAGTTTTGTTCGCATTAAGTAAAAGATTATTAGCTGCGAACCATTTAGAAAGAACTGCCAAACTATCGTTGACATGTAAGACATCCGTATCTTTTCTATCTATTTTAAAAATAAGAGACGTGTCATCAGCGAATAGAATTATATCCGATAAGTTAGCCATCATGTAGGGAAGGTCATTAATATAAACTAGAAATAGGAAAGGGCCAAGAATCGAACCTTGGGGCACGCCCATCTTTACTAGAGACCCCGAGGAAGTCACCCCGTTTACGCTTACTTTTTGCTGCCTGTTTGATAAATAAGAAAGAACAAGATCAGCAGCCTGTCCACGAATTCCGTAGTGGTGTAATTTACAGATCAGTGTGTTGTGGTCAACGCAGTCAAACGCTTTTGAGAGGTCACAGAATATGCCAATTGCATCCTGGGACTTCTCCCAGGATTCCAAAATGTGACTGATGAGTTTTACTCCAGCGTCAGTCGTCGACCTTCCTTTCGTGAAACCAAACTGTCGACTATGTAAAATCTCATTTGAATTAAAATGTGACAACATCTGGTCCAGCATGATTTTTTCATATATTTTACTCAGTGCTGGTAGCACAGATATTGGTCTATAATTAGAGGGATCACTCTTACTACCCGATTTGAAAATTGGTACTACTTTACTATGTTTCATTAAATCAGGAAACGTACCACTATCTAAACATTGATTAAATATGCCTGTTAGGACAGGAGCAATTGTGTCAATAATATCTCCAAGGACCTTAACGGAAATTCCCCATAAGTCTTCAGTGTTTTTTATATTAAGACTTTTGAATACTTTTTTAATTGTAACAACAGAGATGGGCTTGAATTCAAAACTTGGAATGTCCTTACTGAAGTTTTTTTTCAGAAGAGATTCAGCTAATATAGATGATGAGGGGAGCGATTTCGTAACCTCTATTGGGATGTATATGCTATGCAAAGATGGTCTTACAATCTTCAGCAGCTCCAACAGACTTTTCAAATGTTAATCAATTAGTTGTGGTTGTGGAGCAGGACCAGCATTGGCCCAAGCATTTTTATCAGTGACTAGCTGCCCGCCCCGGCTTCGCACGGGTAGCACTAAGTACTTTTCTACGGCGTACCTACTTACCCTACCTACCCTACCTACCCTACCTACCCTACCTACCCTACCTACCCTACCTACCCTACCTACCCTACCTACCCTACCTACCCTACCTACCCTACCTACCCTACCTACCCTACCTACCCTACCTACCCTACCTACCCTACCTACCCTACCTACCCTACCTACCCTACCTACCCTACCTACCCTACCTACCCTACCTACCCTACCTACCCTACCTACCCTACCTACCCTACCTACCCTACCTACCCTACCTAAAAACCTTCTCCTGAGAATAAGGAACGTAACAAAAAAAGAATTAAGTATCCAATTTGGTCCAGCCGTTTTCATGTTATGTCGTGACAACGGAAAACGGGTTTCATTTTTATATATATAGATGTAATCCCCCAACTTATAATATGCCTGCCTGATTTATACATGATTTGAATTTCGTCTCATTCAGTTGAAGTATGTAGGGAGGCATTTTATTGTAAAATTTTAATTTACACAATACTCAATTGTGTGTTATCTGTTGTTGTTGTGTTATTGTTGTATTGTCGTCTCCACCTTGTATAACATCACGCAAAGGTATATAAACTTACTATTACACACATTTTAGTCGCAAATGTTATAAGGCGCTGAATATCTTGTACAAATCCAGATTCTGGGACGCTACTTAGAAATTCCACCTTGCCCGACCTTGGGGTCGAACCCAGGACCTCATGCTCAGACGTTGCACTCGACTGTTGTGATTATTTGACCGGAATTATAATAGCAATGAGGGATTTCATGAATATTCACGCCATCATTATTGGCAAGAGCTCTTCCATATCCATTTGAATGACGACAATGAATATGAAATATATGATGACGTTCATCATTCGTCTTCGTCATTTTAACCTCCTCTGTGGTCTAATGGTTAGACCAACTGTCTGACCCAGATGTTCCTGGTTCGATACCCAGTGGGGGCATTTTTTTTCTTTTCTAAGGCTTGTTCTAAGTCCGCCTGGCTAGCTACCATAGTTGGCTAGCATTGTTGTGTTCCGGCAGTTAGAGGTAAGATAGCCAAAGTTCCTTTGTGGTGAGGATTCCGGGTGAATCTCGCTTTCACATTTGGCCTGATCATCACTTACTATCAGGTGAGATTCAGGCCAAGAGATTCACCGTTGTGTAAAAAAAAAATGTACGTGTCTACTTGAGAACCTCCTACGTTTATTTTCGTCGGTTTAAAATATAGGCGCTCATTGATACATATGACAAGTGCCCAAACTTGACGACTCAGTGCTGTGAACGTTATTTCACAAAACCCTCATTGACAAAGTCAATGTCAAATAACTGATTCCAAATAGGCACATCTAAGGCACATATCAACGTCAACAAGAAAATATAATTGATTCTTAATGAAATCTAGAGGCCTTAAGGGTGGAACACATTATATTTTATTACACGACAATTATTATTACACAAGGACTTTTCTCCTTGATGAAACAGTTTTCAGTGACAGGTTCCAAACAGTTTAATTCTAAACACTGTCATGTAGATATACAACCTATACAACCTCCATCACGCACAGTTACCCTTTCCAAAAGTTAATTTCGTATGAAGAGGGCAAAAAACTCCATAGTTTGAGAGTATTATATTATCTGTGGTTTGAGTAACTATGGAGTTTTGGACATGACGTGATTTCAACAATTTACCTACTTTTTAAACTAATTTATTTTAAACTTAAAGATAACAAAAACATTTTTAAACTAATTACCTACTAATTATTTTAAAGATTTCTTAGTTATTTAAAAATACTTACGCTATCGTAAAACTCGTTAAGTAATTATCAATACATTAGTATTTTGTTACAAATTCTTAAAATAATTGAGATAAAGAATAACAAAACATAACATCACGCCTGTATTTCCCGAAGGGTTTAGGCAGAGGTGTACCTATAGTACTAATAGTAACTATAGTGTACATATAGTAGAGTAGTCAGATAGGAAACGCCGACCTCATCTAGTATTTAAAATATTATTGACGTGCGCTAGTCTACATCTACACTAATATTATAAAGAGGAAAACTTTGTTTGTTTGGTTGTAATGAATAGGCTCAAAAACTACTAGACCGATTTTAAAAATTCTTTCACCATTCGAAAGCTACATTATCCACAAGTAACATAGGCTATATTTTATTTTGGAAAAAAATAGGGTTCCGTAAGATATTTGGGTTTTTCGGACTCAAGGTGTAAAAAATCAACCAGAAAAGTTACTTATTTTGCGTACGCTGCCTAAACTATAAAAGACAGAACCATAAAATATTCTAATTAATTGTAGATCTTATAAATATCTACAAAAAAATCCGCGACACACTATACCTATCTATGTCGAGTGAGGCACAACAACCGTTTTTTTATTTAAAAATCTTGATTTTTTTTTGGACTACATTTAAACGCGTTTATTTTACTCATGCTATTAATCATTATCAAAATAAATTATTTCATCACTAAGTACAGTTTATGTAGATAATATTTGGTCTTTGAATGATTAAAATTGGACGTTTGGTTTTGAAGTTATGGCGAAATTAAAATATTACGATTTCTGCTGCACGGCCCGTTGCGAAGTGGGCGTCACCAAGGGAGTTTAGTGTCTGTGAATTGACCTGGGAATCATTTTGCTGACCATGTCTTTCCTGGGTAGGCTTTTTGCAGCGGTAACCGACATCCACGCGGGCGGAGCCGCGGGAGACCGCTAGTAATATATAAGTCAATGTTGACGTGTAAAAGTGTTTGTACAAACCTATGTACAGAAAATAAAATAACTTCATGTCATTATTTACAGAAAATAAAATCATTTCAGTACGTCCACTTTTTTCAGTTTTAATTTAGTGGCATGTAATAGGGGGCGAGCCTATTGCCATCAACCGGGCACGAATCTCCGGGCTGGTACTGAGAAATTCGTGATACAAAAACCTAAATAACACTGCCTGGCCTGGGAATTGACCCCTGAGGCCGTTTTATGACGTATTAATGTCACCATTTTTCCAGTGTGATAGAGAGACGGAGCTATACAAGGCCGATAGCACCATCCTTTTTTCGCAGTGGAATAATAATGGCATTAATACTTCATAATAAGGCCCCAGGACCTTATGCTCAGCAATAGTGATTACGACTAGTAGAAGAATGAGACAGTATCTGTGTTTTGTATAATTATACACTTTCTCTTATATATACTAATACTATATATATAGGGGGGATAATGGCTCATTTTCATTAGTCGATAACTCGGTCGATATACAGCACGCGGGGTAAACCCGCAGGCGGGGTAGTGACTAATGGCGCAATGTCATTGGTCGATCGAGTCATTCCAGAAATCTCTCGGACCCCGCATGCGGGCCCTATCGACTAATGAAATTGCGCCATAATCTCCGGAACTACCAGTCAGATTTGAAAATTTCTTTTCGCATTGGGTAGCCCAATTCTTGAGGAAGGTTATACAGGGTGTAATTTTAATCACCGTTTTCCTCTTAAGGGGTCATTGTACTCATCATTATGAACAACTTTTACTATGGGACCAAACCTGAAATCGTGAAAAAGAAATCAGCTGTTCCCTACATTTTGACGAGTTATGCGAACATAAATGTAGGGAACAGCTGATTTTTTTTTCACGATTTCAGGTTTGGTCCCATAGTAAAAGTTGTTCATAATGATGAGTACAATGACCCCTTAAGAGGAAAACGGTGATTAAAATTACACCCAGTATAGGCTATGTAACATAGAAGCCGAGCAAAAAAAGGCTGAAAAAACGCTAAGCGAAAACGAAGTAAAAGCGCAGGCGGGCGATGGATGGAATGTGATGTGACCCGGTGGGTGGGGGCCCAAAATTACTCACGGATGAAGTGGCGGGAGAAGCTTGTAGATAATATGACCGTGTCAGTGATCAAGCTAAAATTCATTGACCTCCTGATAATGACGCATTTTTAATCAGTTTTAAAGTAAATAAAAACTTGTGTGCATGTTGTTGTTGCTTCATGATCGCTATTAAATTTATAAGAAGACTAGCTGACGTCACAGATGTCCTGTCTAAATTTCAATAATTGTCTAATTAACCGGGCAAGTTTAAGCTTTTTTTTTTCTTTCCGACTATTACGAACATTTCAAAACAACAAAAACCCAACTGCAAAAAGTTTAAAAAAAAAAAACCATGGCGCCACCGTGCGAGCTTCCTTCCAGATTAAAAAAAATCAAATCAATTATGAATATGAGTTTTTTGCGATTTCTGACTTTTCTAGTACTCAAACCTCAGTCCAATAGAGGTTTTTGATCCTTATATGAAACAGGATCGATTGGCATAAAAAAAAGTTTTTTTTGAAAATTGCCCAGTTTTCTGCTGACTGTACATTTTTATTTTAATCTGTGAATGCAGATCAAAATTTCTCAAAAAGTTAAGGACAGTCTCTTAAGGCCATAGGTATTCCTGTAGCTAAAACGGTTAAGGTAGCTGCCTTTGCTGCCCCATCTCAAAAATCCAACCTGTATATGTGCAGATTCAAAAAAAAAAAATCTAAACTCACAATTCAAGTAACTAAAATAACTACAAACATTGACAAAAAAAAACAAAACTAAAATCCCAACACGTCTGCGAAGTTTCCCTAGCTAATATAATTTGACCCTTTAAATAGACAAATGCTTCGAGTTTGCCCCGGTTGGGTAGAATAACAGTTCCATTGGTCTCAGGTCATTACATTTCAAGTGTAAGTAACCATTCCAGCTTTCTTTAATTACTTCCTACGTACTACGATGTAGAGTTACCGTCATAACTGAATGGGTCTAGTGACCTAGTGTTAGATTACTGACTAGGTTATGACTGGTACTATTTGCGTCTTTGTTTTGATAACGTGAGTACTATACAGGGTGTCTCAAACGTAGTGGTCCAACGGCAAATGAGGTAAAGCGAAGGGTTCCACATATCATTAAAAAAATAAAAACTGGGATATTCTGAATAGTTCAGATTTCGCTATTATTATTTTCAAGAAACTTTACACTTCTAGTTCAAGCGTTACGTCGAAAATTATGTTCACAGGGTCGAAAAATCCAAGTGTAAGTGGACAGATAGCTGCAGATTTTTTTTCCCATAATTAAAGTTGTTCATAATGTTGGGTAAAATCATGTGTTTATGTATCACTAATTACCAACCACCCATATATACCCCTTTTTGTTTCAGATTACAATGCAGGCAATACTGCTGCTGCTGTGTGCAGTCGGGGGTGTGTACTTGGTGCCACTGCAGGACGTGGAACCTCGCAGAGTACGAGGGGGGGAGAAGTGTGGATATGAGGTAAGTGTCAATGTTTTCATTTATTCACAAGGCAACTACAACGGGTAACAATCCCAGTACACTAGGTTTACAATCGGTACCTTAGGTATCGATAACATCATATCATGATGGATGTATTCCCCAAAGGGTTAGGCAGAGGTGTACCTATAGTATACCCATTTCCCCAAAGTCAAAGTCAAAGTCAACGTTTTTATTTGTAGAAGTCAAAGTTTTTATTTGCCAGAAGAACATTAGCGGGATGTCGTTTTATTTTGAATTAATTTAACAGTAAAATGTGTTATTTACAAGAATGTTACTGTAAATATTGTGAACGATAACATTTTGAACTTTAAACTCAGATAATAATTCTGTATTTATGTGCTAAAGTAGATAATGACTATAGAAAGTATTGTTAGCAATTTATTATTTCATTCTCGTGTGGTTAGTGACTGACCTGCTATCTAAATGCGTAACACATTTTTGTAAACGATTAAGACTAATCTGTTTCAACAACATTCATTGCGTTATTTACATTGCGTTGTTGAGCAGTTTCTTTTTCGAACTTATAAAAGCAATGGATTAGCAATTTGTTTCAAAACGATTCAGATTGTGATTGATCGTGTATTATGAAATTAGAGTGCTGGTGTCATAGTTTTTATGCCACCCATGGGCCTCTGAATTGGCTTCACATGTCGTCGAGAATGTTTCTCACGATGTTTTCCTTTATCGCTTTTAGAGCAAGTAATAATTATACAATACGTACATGAATCCGAAAAGTCTGAGGTGCGGGTTAGCCTAGGGTTCGAACCTGTGACTTGGCAGTCCGACAGTCTCACGGCTATCACTGCTGTAAAGCAAGTGCAAGTGCGTGGGTTCAATTTCCAGGTCGGGCACATTGTTATTAGGAATTTCGCAGAAGCAGTCTGGATTTGTGCCTGGTCGATGGCAATAGGCTCGCCCCTTATGACATGGGACTTAAACGTAATTGGCGAAATGTGGGTGTTCTTCATAATTTTTCAAAATATGCTGCCCAGATTGATTTATTCTTTTCCTGATGAACTTTCAGAGCTGTCATGCCACACCTGCTGGCATGCTGAATGTCCACATTGTTCCTCACACGCACGACGATGTAGGCTGGCTGAAGACTGTGGACCAATATTATTATGGCAGTAAGTATACCACATAGGCCTAGGCCTCCCCCATATTCTTCCACAGTTCCCGGCCATGGGCTTTCCTCCTCCACATTGGAGTATGGGGGAGGCCTATGCGACAGCAAAACAATCTTCTGGAACCGATGTCTGAACAAACTTTTATTTTATTTTTGCATTAAGTAAATAATAAATATGTAAATAACTAGATTTTAATATTGTTAATAAAGGCTATCATTATCATTATCATTAAGTTACCACAACTATTAAGGGTAGGGCTGCCAATCCTCCTGACTTGACTCGGAGACTCCGGGTTTGAATGGGCTATGGGTTGACATCGTATATCTCCGCGGTGAACGGGGTCGCTCTTAAACGGGATGGTTCCTAAGTCCTATCACTCGGTTCGCTTCTCAAAAGTTAAATAACTTATGAAAATGCTGCCAGAAAAGAAACCAAAAATATGATTTTAAGAATCAAGATGGACCTTCGTGGGTCCCTGATTACCCGTAACGACTGTTTTCCTTTCCTTTCCGAAGCACGGAGGGGTCTCCATATGTAATGGATGTTCACCCATCCAGGAACCGACCGCGGCATGCATGCTAACGTTCTATCTACCCGTGCGGCAATTATTATTTAGCCGCGAGCTCCTGACAACTCCAAAATGATGAAAGATGATCTTCTTTACATTTTCAGGTCGGAACAACATCCAGAAGGCTGGTGTCCAGTACATTTTGGATTCTGTCATCAAAGAACTCTGGGAAGATCCAAAAAGGAGGTTAGTTAGTAGTTCTAAAATAAGACTCATGTCCTCTCCGACTTGATCAGGCGCAAACCGAGGGTATCGGTGTTTCCTCTATGCAGGTTTCTGCGGGTATCTTAAAAGGCGTCATGAAAAGGTTTATCCATACATATCAGAGGGACAATTCCCATTTTTAAGAACGTTCACATTCAAGTCATAATCTGTCAAACTTGTTTAAAATGTTGGTAAATTCATAGTATTTTTGTCAGTTTGCGATTGAGATGCGAATCCGAACGTTTTTAGAGTTCCGTAGTCAACAAGGAACCCTTATAGTTTCGCCATGTCAGTCTGTCTGTCTGTCCGCGGCTTAGCTCAGATGCTATCGATAGCATCTGCGTCTTGTCACAGTAGACGCAGATGCTATCGATGGCTCTGCGACTATTTGCACTGACAAGACGCTAACGACAGCTCTGCTGCGCCAAGACGCAGATGCTATCGACAGCTTTGCGACTAGTCGCAGTGACAAGACGCACATGCTATCGACAGCTCTGCGTCTATAAGCGGTTACAAGGTGCAGATGCTATCGATACCTCTGCGTCTATTAGCGGCGACAAGACGCAGATGCTATCGACGGCTCTACGACTAGCACCACGACCAATCACCAGAATTTCCTTTAATCAAGAGGACAGGTAGCAACACTTTCCTATAAAATACAGATAATTACTGTTATGTTATTTTCGGTAAGCACCGGTTGCAATCTCTATATTTCTACGATACGAATACGGTGCTATTTTCTGATTGAATGTTCATTGAAACTATTTAACTTGTAAAATCCCACGTCTGGGCAGAACTCTCCATTCCAAACTTACCGTTTCTTATCTTCCCCAGATTCATCTACGTAGAAACAGCATTCTTCTGGAAGTGGTGGGTTCGTCAGCCAGCCAGCATCCAGGAGAAGGTGCACACGTTAGTGCGAGAGGGACGGCTACAGATGGTGGGGGGTGCGTGGAGCATGAACGATGAGGCAGCTGCGCATTACCAGAGCATTGTCGACCAGTTCACATGGGGACACAGGTGAGGAAGTAGCTAGGAGAAGCTGCCTTTTTCAAGGCTGTTAAAAGTGATACTGTTTTGAAAATGACCAGCATCCACCAAAAACGCCCAGAACTCTTCAGGATCACCTGGTTGTGAAGTCTTATGGAGGTTTCGAAAGAGATCCAGATGACTCTGAAGGATTCCTGCTGTTTTCATTACATTTTTTTATTTAACTTTGCCCCACACTAGGAATTTCTCCTGTATCGTGGTTGCGTTTACAAACTTTGGATGCTCCACGAAATTCAAATTTTCTTAGGTTTTTTACAATTTGCAGGTCAGTGTCAGGTTGTATGTTGATTATAATATGATTCGCGACCGTAACAAATATGGCTTTACAGAATTATGATCATTAGAATCACCAATACAACTCCTTAAGTTAAAATAATCCTCAAATGTCATGATTTCATGAAATAGTCATTCAATAGGATTATATGAACTTAGAGAGTTGTATTGATGATTTTTATGCCTGTGATTCTTTAAATAAATATCTGATACGGTCGCGAATCATATTTAGATCACCGTACAACCCAATACTGACCTGCAAATGGCAAAAAAACGTAAGAAAATTTGAATTTCGCGGGCTACCTTGGAGCTTTCACCTTAAACTGACATACACAAACAGCCATTGAACTTAACATAACTGTGCCGGTGAAATGTGGGTGTACCTATTATAGGTTAGCTTCTACCTAACCCTGCGGGGGCTAAAATATTATATTCTGTTATATTTCTTACAGAAAGCTGAACCAAACCTTCGGCTACTGCGGCCGACCCCGCGTTGGCTGGCAAATAGATCCATTCGGCCACTCAAGAGAGTTCGCCTCTCTTCTGGCTATGATGGGATTCGACGGTTTGTTCCTAGGCAGGATTGACTATCAGGACAAGAGGGCTAGGTTGCAGAACAGGAATATGGAAATGGTTTGGAGAGGAGATGATGTTTTGGGTAAGTTACTGGGCGTTAAGGCTCCTGCTGTCAGGTGCGACGCAACTTTAGTGGAACAATGTCTATGAAAACTACCCGATATTTCTACCTTCCCCTTGGATCGCGAAAGCGTTTAGACGTGTCTTCCGTATTAAATTTTTTATTTTATTTTAATTCATTTAACAAATAATTCATTATAAACATCGTAATATTCAGTCGAAGTACCAGGAGTTCATAAAGTACAAAGAGGCCATCAGTTCGAGTCAAGCGACGGCAACACCAGCGCGGCGGACTGAATGAAGCACACCTACATCAAGGACTACGCAGTTCTACGCACACACCCGCTGTAGAGATCTACAACTTGGACAGATCCCATTCACTCCGACGCTTACGCATGGTTAGTAGTTACACACATAAACAACGCATCCATTGTCTACGCGCTTGGGATCACCTTACACTGGACGGAACGAGAGATTGTTGAGATTCATCGATAACCGACCAGCTAAGTTGACCTGTCAAGTTGTCAGCGCTTGCCCTCACCATCTAATCTATTCTGCTGCCCTGGTATCTTGCCTTACACTACAAACTTTTGAATAATGTCAGTACGACGTACGCCTCCTCCTCCCTCCCCCGCCCCGCCGTCTAAAGCGGTTACGCCGGCATCGGAGTTAGCGGGTGTTAAGTCAGTTGAAGTCATCGCAGACAAGATGAAGTCACCATTACAGCATTACGAATCTGAGCCTGATCTTCACACTCTAGCTAACATTACTGAGAGGAAAAAAAGGAAATACAATGACGAAGGTACGGACTTACTAATAACCATAAAAGAAATGTTTATCTCCTTCTCCGCAGAGCAGGATAAGAGATTTAATGAGTTAAAGGCGAGTATTGACTTTATGTCTGATAAATATGATGAGTTTATATTAAAAATATTGTCTTTAGAAAAAGAAAGTAAGGCCGACAAGTCAAAAATAAAAGAGTTGGAAGAAAAGCTGGAAAACTTGGAGAGAAAAACGCGTGGTGTAGGTATAGAAATTCGAAATCTACCCAAACATACCGGCGAGACGAAAGAATCCCTCCAAACCGAAGTTATAAATTTGGGCAAAACTCTTAACGTAGTTATGGATGCTAACGCAATTAAAGATATCTATAGAACCAAGTCTCAGGACCCCTCAAACCCTGTCGTGGTAGACTTTACCACCGTATTAATGAAGGAGAAGGTTCTTAAGGCGGTTAAAAACTTTAATAAAACTAAACCAAAAGGAAACAAACTGAATACTACACATCTTAACCAGAAATATCAACTAAAACCGCTATATGTATCCGAGACATTAACCAGCAAAACCAGAAAACTATTTTTTATGGCGAGGCAATTCCAAACAACTCATGGCTTTAATTTCTGCTGGACATCAAATGGAATTGTGTACCTTAAGCAGCACGAAGGAGCTTCCTATTCTCGAATAAACGACCTCACTGACCTAGAGAACCTAAAGAGAACCATAACAGTATGACTATATTATGTTGTCTCTATTGGAAAACAGCTCACTTTAAGTACGTCTCAACTAATGCTTTGTTTAAACTTAAGTATGCATGACTATAACTCAAAAAATGAACATTATGTAAACATTTATCCCACACTCTATCACTTTATAATTAAAAGACATTTACTAATACCTTCAGATAACAACTTCTCATTATGTTATTACCATACAAATCACACACTACAGTACATTACACATTCACTCTATACAAATATACACTCTGGGCTCTTTTTTGAATTAACAACTGACTCAAATATACATCTTCTTACTATACACAATTCCTACATAAATATATTTACAAACCATATATATCACATGTACACAATTTATATCATTATTTGCACTGATAAACTAATATTAATCTTTGTAAGTCTTCTACATCCACTTTATTTAAATATTTCATGGTTATTACACTTTATATCACCCTTAAAATGGCAGTTAAATAAGCTTAGGCCCGATGCTTATCATTTTTTAGATAATCCTTGTCACATATCACTTGTATTACATACCAATTCTAAACGTATACCAATTCTAAATGGACAGATAAATACCGGACCAACTCGTTTGAATTTTTTTTTTACTTTCTAATTAAACGTGATGAAATAATTTTCTTAACTTTTATAATTCGATAACTTAAATCATATAACAAATGATATAGACGAAGTCTCTGTATCTAAATCCCTCACATGTGACTTAGAAGAATGTCAGCAACACATAACTCAGGTACCATCCAGTGGTCTTATAATATTAACACAAAACATACGCAGTATCAATTGCAATATAGCTGGCTTTGAAACTTTGTTAAGGAGATTGAACATAGAATGTGATGTTCTGGTACTTACCGAGTGTTGGCTCTTGGGTGCTTCTGTCATTCCACAGCTCAACGGCTATCGCTCTTATGCCACTAAAACCCACCTCAGACAAAATGATGGCGTGGTAATATATATAAATAACTTGCTGAATGTAAATGTTGAGGAACCTGAATTCACAGACGGCAACTGCTTAGTTACAACACTCGACAAACATACCGCAATCATATCTATATACCGGTCTCCTTCTATAAGAAACATTGACAACTTTCTATACTCCTTAGACAATATAATATCCAAACTAAATTCCTTCAAAAACTTAGTGTTAATTGGAGATATTAATATTCCCATTAACTCCTCCAGGCTGGATCTATCGGGCGAAAGATATTTAACCATCGCCGCTTCTCATGGTCTCTTACCTGCACACACTGAAATAACCCGTGCAATCAGCTCCTCATGCCTGGACCACGTGTTCCTTAAGACCCAGTTTACTGCTATGACCATTGTGCCACAATCAACCATAACAGATCACTTCCCTGTCTTGACCCAATTAAGTCCACATCGGATCTTTAAGCACCCTAGGCAAACGACTAATTCAACTATAACTAGAATAGACACAGAAAACTTGAACAAAGACATTAATAAGATAGACATGACCCCCATATACGAATCAAAAGACCCCAATTTTTCCACAAATTATCTTATCACTAATATCCAATCAGCCATAAATAACAACACAAAAACTTTCACTGTGTCGAGGCGCAAAAAAATACTCAAACCATGGATTACTCCTGGCCTTATCAGGTGTATGAAAAACAGGGACTTTCTTCAAAAAAGTATAGGACGGCTCCGGATAATATCATTTTAAAAACAACATATATTAGATACCGCAATTTCTGTACCAAAATTTTAAAGAAAGTAAAAAGAGCATATGAGAAAACTCAATTAGATACTGCAAAGAATAATCCAAAGAAACTCTGGAAGACTATAAAATCAATTACGAGTTGTGTCAAAAACATTGACTATCCAGAGGAATTGTTAAAACTGAGTGACTCCAATAACACCGCACTTGATATTATTAATGAGCACTTTGTAAAAGTAGGTCAATCGTTGGCAGAAAAGTATCCTCTTAACCCTTCTCCGTCAACAGCTAATAATTGGTCTTCTATGTTTTCATGCGACTCCCATTCGCGATCATTTGTATGTGAAGAAACGACGGAAGAAGAAGTGACCCGTACAATCCTTACATTAAAATCAAACTGCGCTACAGGTTGTGACAATATCTCATCGAACCTAATAAAAAGTAATATCGAGCTTTTAGTTCCTCCTCTCACGTTTATTTTCAACAGGTGCTTAGAATATGGTGTATTCCCGAAGAATCTCAAACTGTCTGAGGTTCACCCTATTCATAAGGGAGGTGACCGTGATCGTGTTAATAACTACAGGCCGATCTCGATCCTACCCTCCTTGTCAAAGGTTTTTGAAAAACTACTAAACAAGAGACTTGTTAGCTACTTAGAGGGCGAGGGCCTACTCTCTTGTACACAGTTTGGATTTCGGAGGCATAGAAGCACAGATGATGCTATCTTTAAATTAAATAATTGTATAACTACAAATTTAGATTCTGGAAAGAAATGCCTTGCCATCTTTTTGGATCTGGCCAAAGCATTTGACACGATCTCGGTCCCCATCCTTTTGCGAAAACTCGAGAATTTCGGTATAAGAGGCAATCAACTTAAACTTTTTGAGAGCTATCTGTCGGAAAGATACCAGTGTGTAAGAATAGGAAATTGCACTAGCTCTTATCTTCCTGTTACATACGGAGTTCCCCAGGGCAGCATTTTGGGACCTACCCTCTTTCTCGTTTATATAAACGACCTCTCGAACCTGTCTATACCCCAAGGCGAAATAATCTCTTACGCAGATGACACTGCTCTTATTTTCAACGCCGACAATTGGGATGAGGTATTTAACGTTGCACAATGGGGACTTGATCTCGTAAAGGAATGGCTACAAAATAATTTACTTACACTGAACAGTGATAAAACGAAATACTTGACTTTCAGCATACGTAATCCACCTAAACTTCTTACTACAAAACACTGCCTTATTCCTCACAATTGTCCTGGAATAGGAAACTGTAATTGCGTACCTCTAGAACGTGTCAACAATGTGAAATATTTAGGATTAATTATAGACCATAATTTATCCTATAAGGCCCATATTAAAGCTTTGTCGGGACGAGTAAGAAAACTAATTTATATCTTTAAAACTTTGCGACATGTTGCTGATCTCAAATTATTAAAACAAGTTTATTTCTCTCTATGTCAATCCATTATTAATTACGGCATAATTGTATGGGGAGGAGCTACCAAAACTACTCTAAAAGGCCTTGAGATAGCACAGCGTGCAGTTCTAAAAGTTTACACTTTTCGTCCAATTCGCTTTCCCACAAACATTTTGTATAACTCATGCGAAGTCCTTACAGTGAGACAATTGTTCTTACTCAACATTGTACTAAAACAACATGGTGAACTTATATATGATACTGATCTCACAAAGAAACGCAGAAAACATGACGTTGTGGTCCGCATACATAAACCTAAAACCTCTTTCATAAAGAGATTCTTCGTCTTTCTGGCACCACATGTGTATAATAAAATTAATAAATCCATAGATATTTTTTCTCTTAACAAATTCCAATGTAAAAAGAAGGTATATGAATTTTTAATGAAACTATCATACGAAGACACTGAAAAATATTTTCAAATAATCAGCTAATATTTTGTTTGTATATCTATGATATATGTATATTCACTCTACTACTGTGTATTTATCATGAAGACATATGTATACACTTACACTTACACACACAGACACCCCCACACACACCCCCACTTAGCCTCTCCTCACACAAACACAAAAAAAAAAAAAAAAATGTTAGTAATTTAAGTTCAGTTTACCTTAATTTCTTATTTCTCTTTGATTTGTAATGGTCCTAAACTCTTGCATCTTGCTAATTTAGGTTACCTAGTATATTGTTTCTGAGGGGAAACGGCGCTGTTAGCTGAGATACAGGCTCACGCCTAGTTCAGCTGCGGATGCTCATTCTCTTATCTATAATTAAACTGTAAGCCTAATATTTGTAAGAATGTACTGTACCTACCTACTGTTTTTGAGTAAATAAATATTTTTATTATTTTTTATTTTATTATTTTTGGTTAATATGTTTTTTTATCAGGAATTTCTTATTAGTCTGGATTTGTGCCCGGTCGATGGCAATAGGCTCGCCCCCTATAACATAGTCTTAACACAACTAGCGAAAAGTGGGTGTACCCCTTTTTATGCATGTTTATTGACGGTTTTATGTATGTTTTGAAAAGCTTTTATTTAACTTCCCTTGTATGTATGTCCTGGATTATGTATGTCCTGGAATATTGCAATCAATATTTCACCCACTTCCACTGAAGCTATCGGGCTGAAATTTGGCATACGTGTTTGGTTCTCGTGACAATGCATGTTAAAATATTAAAAAAATATAAAAAAATATTTAAAAAAAAACTTTATTTTTCAGGCAATTCATCCGACATATTCACTGGTGTACTGTTCAACACATATTCCCCGCCCCCTGGGTTCTGTTTCGATGTATTATGTTCAGATGAACCTATTATAGATGACCCTAATTCACCATCATACAATGTGGAGAGCAAGGTACTGAAATATTTTTGTTTTTTTATATAAATACAGGGTGTCATTTTAAATTATTGATTTCTATTCCGGGGATGCAAGTACTTAAGAATATAAAACCGTCTATAATAACAATAATAATTATAGCCTTTATCCTTTACCTGTTTTTTTTTTCTTATGAAAATTAGAAAAAAAAAACAGGTGGACTACATAAAAAAATCACAAAAAATATACTTTAAAAACAGGCCTCTTCCCATTTCTTCCAGGTTACTCTATTTTTTGCATTGGCCATCGAGTTTTTGCATTATGTTTTTTTTTTTTTTCTACCCAGCATTCTCGTTGTCTCGTCTGTTGGTCTCGACCATGCCGTAGTTCTATGGGTCCATCTTGTAACAGTCACCGTGTACATATATACGAAACATTATTCACTAATTTCAAAGTTAAAAGTTGATACAAAAACTGCCTTTGAAATCGAGTGAGCAGTGGACGCCTAGTGATAATAGCTGCAACTTACGAGTTGCAGGTCGTGGGTTCGAACCCAGGCAGGCTCTTTACTTTGATTAAATAATTTCATCACCACTGCTCTCAAATCGGTAAAGGAAACGTTGTGAGGAAACCGGCATATCCTAGAACCAAAAATTCAAAGACATGTGACATCTACCATCCCGCACTGGGCCCGCGTGGTGTATTACGGCCCAACCCCCTCACAGCCTGTTGCCCACTAGGGGGAAGATTATAGTGATTATACTTATGCTAATAAATCTCTTTGTGTAGGTAGACAATTTCCTGTCAATATCTCGAAATATGTCAGAAAAATATCGATCCAATAACATATTAGTGACAATGGGGGATGACTTCAACTATCAGGATGCTGGCATGTGGTTTACAAATCTAGATAAACTGATTGAGTAAGTGAGTTTGTGTGTGTGCAAATAATGTGCGTGTGCAAATTAATAGTTTGTGTGTGCTTGTGATTATGAGTGATAATAAATGCATGAGTGTGTGTGCATGGGTGTTTTAATTTCGGTTATTTTAAAGCTATTTATTGCCTTGTTTGCTAAAGATGTTTTGAATTTTTATTTGTGCATATTTATTGTGGGCGTGTGTTTTAATTTGGGCTGGAATTTTATTCTTTTTAGTTTTATGTGTTGAATTTGTCAGTAAATAACAAATACTCTACACTTTTTTAGGTGAAGTTTAAAGAATAGTTGAAGGCGTTTTAAAAATATTTTTGACAGGAAGTTGGTAGCAGGACTATTATAGTTGTTAAAAAGAAATTAAGAATATCATTAAAAATGCCACTTATTTATGAAACTGAATATCGAATACATTGTGGCGGTCCTACCAAAATTGAAGATATTTTAGTAGTTAATTAGTTATAAACTTATAATAAATCTTGTTAAAGATAAACACGTTCTTGGAGATCTGTACGAACATATCAAGAGGGTATCGAAGCAACAATATTTTGATAACGATGGGAGAAGACTTCCACTATCAGGACGCTGCCATGTGGTTTAAGAATTTAGACAAACTTATTGAGTGAGTCTGCATGTTTGTTTATGGCATGTATTTAATCGATCCCCTAATAATTTACATTTTGTGCTCCTAAAAATATTTTTGACCGCTAGGTATAATGATTGCGCCTCTTTTTGTGAACCTCTAATAATTCCGATTTGTTTTTCTCCTAAAAATACTAAATAGCCAAGTAACTACGACCAGCTTGGATGTAGTGTCGCTCGGCTCGCACGCGGTTGCGTTATCCGCACCCATTAGTTAGGGGTGCCTCAGCTTAGTTACTGCGGCCGACTGTGACAAAAGGCCAAAAAGGAGGCTCAATTATTAAAAAAGTGCTACATCCAAGTTTGGTAGAAGTTGGCTTGGCTGTATAAAAAGTTTAGATCACAAAATAGGAATTATTTTAGGATCATAAAAAGAGGTGCAATCATTATATTAGAGGATTCAATAATATTTTAGGAAAACCAAAATACCAAAGTTATCTACTATTTTATAAAGACATTATTACTGCCATCAGAATTTTCTCAGAATAGGAAGTTTGATAAAGAGAGCTGCTAATCTTGAAAAGGCTGAAAAGATTTTCTTGAAATTATCCTTTCAAACAAATCGAAAAAATAAAAATAAAGCGGTTCAGTTGTTTGGGAGTTACGATGCCACAGACAAATACACAGATAGACACTGCAAATTTATAACACCGTACCGTGCATGTTGAATTTTTGTAGTCCACGATCTTGCTAAATGCTTTTTTGTATGAAAGGATATTTACTGTTTGGTCCCATATAAATTCGTCAACTATGAGTGGTTTTTGAGTTACCTGTAATACCTAATAAAAATACAAAAAACAGACTTGGATGTCCTAAATAAAAGTTATTTTTCAAAAACAAAAAAGCAAACGTGCATCTTTGACAGTCTTTACGAGTCGTCAGAAGCCCGAAAGTCTAACAACAAGTCTTACCAAGGGGTATCGTATTACCCAGTTACTCTATTGTGGAGGTCAGATAGGAAGTCGCTCCATTTAAAACTGGTATTCAGGTGCATCCGGTTAGACTGGAAGCCGACCCCAACAAAGTTTTGACAAGGCTAGGCTAGGCAGATTGATTGAGTGTTTTTTTTTAAAGTTTTTTTTTTGTTTTATAAACTTAAGTTTCGAATGTAGTCATTGAATGGTAATGTTGTCTTTGTTGCATGTTTTAATGTCTTGCGCACGCGCCTGTTGTTAGCTAACGCTTGCTATGCTTTAGGTAACTACGTACGCAGTTTAAAAAGTTATTTTACGCTAAAAAATATCTATGATTATTTTGAGGAAGAATCTTTGTTTAATTTATAGTGTACAATCTGAAGTTTGCGTTACCTTTTTTTTTTTTTTTTGGGTGGGAAATCATCCAATGACTTCTCCCGCTCTGGGCGGAGCGGAATTGCGTGTCAGACTCTTACTGACTAAAACCCACCCGTGTTCCTTCCCTTGCCATGCCAGGGGCCACGGTTTCCCCTTGGGACTACCGGGCCGCAACCCCGGCGGGCAACGGTCCTAGCGGACCCCGTCACTTTTGCTGACATCTCTTTGAGGCGCGCGTGGAACACGACGCGCCGTCGACCCGGGCCTGGTCCTTATCGGGGGCGAGTTACCCATTGCTCACCGCCCGCAAGCCCGCGCCTACGGTGGCGCCTAGTAACTGGGTTGTAGAGGTCAGGTTGGACTGTATGTATCAGTTACTTAGAGGTAACACATACAGTCTAACAGAGGGGCTTGTGGCTAAGTAATAACAGCCGCAGGGGCAATTGATCAGGGTAAGCTACCCTTATCGCGGTTGGTCCGTGGATGGATGACCATCTTTAAATACCAAGACCCCTCTATGCCTCGGAAAGCATGTTAAGCCGGTCGGTTCCGGCTGTCATTTATAGATCTCTCATCTGTCAGTTGTGACGGGTTGTCAGAAGCCCGAAACTTTGACAACCAGTCTTGCCAAGTGGCATCGAGTTACTCAGTAATTGGGTTGTGGAGGTCAGATATGCAGTCGCTCACTATTCAGTAGCATCCGGATAGACTGGAAGCCGACTCAACATAGTTGGGAAAAGGCAGGCAGATTGACTCTCATTCTTGGTTCTTGACCTAAATATGTGTTGCCTTTTGTAGTTTGTTAAGATGTATGCATATACCACATGCCAGCGTTTAACATAGTTGATAAGTCCAAGCCTTTTATTCCAAGTAAAATATCGTTTAAGGGCCTATAAGTCGTCAAATTGCTTAGCAAGATCCGCCGTTATATCGGAACTACTGCAGCATTAATTTTGAAATAAATATTTGTTAGTGTTGAGGATTAATGTTAGCGACTATGTTAGCCGAAAACACGATTTCATAAAAATTTCTCGATAGAAAAAATTTTCAAAAGTTACCTCAAAACCGAACAATAAACCGCTGCTATTAAAAAAATACTTCAAATTAGATCATGAAACTTGGCACACTAACTGAACTAACTATAAAGCAGCGAATATGTTTTTTTTTTTTAAATTACCATTATTTTCGCCGTAAAAAGCAATTATTATTATTATTATTTATTTATTTATTCAGACAACCATGATCCATTACATTTATATTGTTAGTATGAACTTAAAAACTATGTTAGTACCTAATAACTAAGAGTGACTTAGTCCTCTGGGTGAGGTTCCACACCAGTGGACTGTCCAGCTTATTGCCTATTACCTTTACCTAAACTTTTGCCGATTTCGAGCCGCCTCCGTCTCGCTCGCACTCAGTCCGCGAGTAGTATGGTGCGAGCGAGATAAAAACCTGAGGTTGTGTGGGCTCTTAAGTAGTTAGTAGTCGTTAAAATATTACCAAGCATTGATAGCACTCTACTGGGGAGTTCATTGCGTCACTTCCTCTTCCCAGCTAAAGCATTAGGAAGTGGTGAAGGGCGCGCGTGCCGGGGGACTGTCTTATGTTATTTTGACGTTCGAAAAGTGCTGATTCTTAGCCTAGTTTGATTAAATGACTTTTAATAATTCTGACTCAAATTACATATTTATCTGACTTTAATCGTCATAAGCTTCCCAATAGTCTTGTTGATCGGTGATTTGATTAGCAGCCGGAGAACTTTGGCTGTTTCTTGAAAGTCTAACAACTTTAACCGTTTCTGTGCTCTAGTGTTCAGACCACCTGTCTCAGAACCAGAGGTCCTGGGTTCGATTCCCAGTGGGGGACATTTTTTCTGCTCGGTTTGGTTGGTGGTAGGGCTTGTTCTAAGTCCGTCTGGCTAGCCACTATCTTATCTAAGTCTGTCGCCATAACAACAATGTTAACAGCACTGTTGTGTTTCGGCAGTTAGAGGTAAGATAGCCTGTTTCCTTTATGGTTGAGGATTCCGGGAGAAGCTCGCTTCCACCGTCGGCCTGATCATCACTTACCATCAAGTGAGATGTAGGCAAAGAGCTTTCACGTTGTTCAAAAACTGTAACGCATACCTTTTCTGCTTTAACTGTTCCTGGGATTTGGCAAATTTAGTGATCAAGCTCTTGGAGCACTTTTACATCTTCTCTCATGTAACCATATTAGAAACGCTAACGACTTCGTAAAAATGATAGCTAACCAGCAAGGTTCTAGCGAGGGTAATATGCTGCGGTTTCCTAGAAGAGCGGTGGCCGCCAAATAACAGCTGGCAAAATGATGGCGGCGGCAAAGATTTAAATCGTTAGATTCGTCCTACCGCGTCCAAAGATAGTCGCGTTTTTGTTTCGTTTTGACATCTCTTACACACGCAAATGACACAGTGACTTGTCATTGAAACGCTATATTAATAACGTGTGAGCTCACTCTTCTCAGTAAAATCAGTACGGACACTTTTGACTTTGACACACGCGTGACTAAGTTCGGTGAGGGCAAATCTAGCGATTTAAATCTTTACGCAGTGGGGTTTGACTTTACGATGTCAAAAACGCTCTCTAGGAGAACACAAAAACTTATTTACATAAACAATGTTTTAGTGACGTCATTCGCCAGAAAATTGCGGACGCTATGTGGCGGCCACCGCTCTTCTAGGAAACCGTAGCCTTACTGTCCAATATACACCATCATACTTTCAACTCTGAGACGTTAAATACATTTATTCCAGATTTCAGTATTTTTAGATAAAGTAAAGGATCAAGCGAAGTACTATAGATCTAATAATATTGTATTCACAATGGGAGGTGATTTCACGTACCAGGATGCAGCTATGTGGTATATCAATCTTGACAAGCTAATTAAGTAAGTATTTTGGTACGGCTTGTATTTAATCGAACCACTAATAATTCTCATTTTGCGCTCCTAAAAATATTATTGAAAGTAATATATGACTGCGCCTCTTTCTGTGAACCTCTAATAATTTCTTGTTATTGGACCTAAAAGTACTATTTAGCCAAGTAACTGCGACAAACTTGGACGTAGCGCTCGCCGGCCGCTGTCGCGTCACCGCTCGCTTCGCTCGCTCGGCTCGCGCTCGGTTGGTCACAGTTCTAAAATAACCCAAACCAATTGGTCAGGGTGCCTTAGCTTATTTACTGCGACCTATTCGACATTAGAAGCCACACCAAACGCTTACTGGGACTCAAGATAAACCATTCTGCATTACGTCTAAACTTAGGAAGCAGTTTTTTTAAACTTAGTGCAATGCCAACATGTGTGTTTTACGTAACGGAGCTGTTTTTTATTTGTTTGAAAATCTTATTTTTTTGTTTTATCATAAGGGCCTTATCACAATGGCGATTTGCGAGCGAGTTATCAGCGAGGCGATTGTTCATCGCGCTCACTGCGTGAGTGTAGCGAGCGCGCAACGTGTTCGGCGCGTTTGCGTAACGAGAGCGATTGATGTACAAGAGAGAGCACGACAAGCGAGTATGCAATATTGTGAAAACGGGGCATATACATCGCCTAGTCGCGGTTAGCTCGCTTTGCACCAGCGGAGAGCACATTCAGAGATCGTATCGTTAGAAAAACGCTGGCAAATCGTCAGTGTGATAACGCTCTTCCATATGCAGCGTGCTGCCTTAATGGCGACATTAATTATACTGTTTCGCGTTTTGGTTTAATGAAAATATTTTACTTTCATTAAACGTTATTAAGTATTGAAATATTTTCAATTTTATAAAATAGTATCTTGGAGTACCTAATCTGTACTTAATAAACAATTAATTTTACTGTCTACATTTTAGTACCGATACTCGTGGAGACTTTTTAGGACAATACCCGGTATTGGTATCAAAAATACCGGTAACCAAACTGCTTGCCTGTAACTTTAAATCCCGAATTTATTTTAAAAAAATTGCATGAGTGTGTGAGCATGATGTGTTACTAACAATTTTTTAACGATGTTATGTCGTATTTTCGGGATTATTTTACCTGATTTTACTATTGTCTATTAATATTATTGTCATTATAATTTCAGTTATGCTAACTTGCAAGCAGCTAAAGATGATCTAAATGTAACATTGTTTTATTCAACTCCGGATTGTTACTTGAAATCTATTAAAGATGCGAAGTAAGTATGTTAATGCAGTAATTTAAAGTCTTTTGATATTATTCACTTTATTTTTATATGATAAGAAGCGGTTATATTTTCCCGAAAAATAACAAATCTGAAGTTTCCATTTTAACTCCTATACGAGTCACCTTTGTTTATTTTTCTCGGTAATCGGTACCGGAAACCGGTACTATTAATATAATATAAACCGTCATTACGGTTATTTCTGGTACCGGTATCTAATAAATCCCGGGAAATATCCCGGTACCAAGCGGTAATTTCCGACACCGATACTGATTTTTTACCGATACCAATCCCGGTACTTACAAACATATATTCATATATTATCCACATCAACATATTATATTTATATTTTATTATTATATATTATATTTTTCAGCCCCACTCTGCCTACAAAACAGGATGATTTCTTCCCGTACGCCAGTGATCCTACGGCCTATTGGACTGGCTACTTCACTTCTAGACCTACCACTAAGTACTTTGAGAGAGAAGGCAACAATTATTTACAGGTATTTTTAATTAGAATTTAGTTTTATGTTGGTGTTTGTGAAACCGTTTATCTGAGGAAGTGTTACCACCATTTATTTACCGACACGACAAGCAACAATGCATCGCGGTCGCTCTGTGATTGGCTTATATTTGTATCAATTTGACTTACGAATGGTTGTGTCGAGATTGGCTGTTTATGTAGGTATGTGCATGATGACACAAGAGATTTCAGTGTAGATACATTTACAGTTCGTCCTGGAAAGTTACCTACATCAATTTCTATTTTGAAATAAATTGATCTTAGCTTCGTTTTGATTATATTATTTTAAGTAAACTCATTTATTTTGATGAATTTATTTGGGTGAATAACAATGAGTACACTATTCTTCAACAATTAAGACACTGCAAACTTAAGTCTAACCACCTTGATTTAATATAACCAATCTTCTATTATACATTGTAACAGCGAATCAATTTTCACGCCTTCCCCTTAAGACCTAGGCCAAATATTTTTTGATATTCGGATAGCTCATGAAGTAAAGAGGTGGTATAAAGAATATGAAAAAACAATGAAATTTCGCGGGTTAATGCTAGTAAATAACATGACAGTAACAACATTTTGTGTATATTTTCAGATTGTTAAGCAGTTACAAGTGCTAGCTGAATTAGAAAAACACAATGAATTTGTATTGGATGAACTCAAAAGTGCTATGGGTAAAAAATATTATATTTTCTAAGCATTCACAGTTAGAAAGAAAGAAAGAAAAAATATTAATGGATTCAGGTGTGACTTGGCGGAAATCGGTTAAAATACAATAGTAAATACAGTTGGTATATATATTTAGTAATCTAATCCGCTTAACTATTCCTGAAGAGTCATAAAAGACCATGTAAGAGTAAGAACCGTTTTCACCTCTCAACGAGACATCCTCAATGACGATTGACTTTTCGCGAACCCGAACACGTCGTGTTGCCACGCCGAGCGCTGGACGCAGAGGGCTTTCTATGACTCTTTAAGAATAGTTAAGTGGAATAGGTTACTAAATACTTATATCTACATCTATTTTTTTATATTTTTTATTGTTTTTTCTGCACACACAAAACGCACAGTACAAATAAAAAGCATAAAATAAACATAAAAAGTAGTCTGAAGTCTGTTTATATCCCCAATCTTAAGTTTTGTAAGAGATATACTAATAAAAACTTGCGAAGTAACTTTATTATTAGTTTTGTGACTTAAAATAATGAAAATTACGTAATAATCAGCGATTTTTCTTGATGAGTTTACATAGTTCTCCTGCCCTTATCCCAATTTATTTGTGGTCGGCGCAACATGTCTTTTTTTTCCACACTTCTCTGTTAGTCGTCATCTCGGTAGTCACCCCCTTTCTAGCCATATCATCTTTCACACAGTCCATCTATCGTTTGTTTGGTCTTTCCCTAGTCTTATAGCTATCCACAACTCAAAGCTTTCCTCACAACATTTTCTTCACTGGATCCAATGTCCTAACCCAGGTCATGATCGCGCGAAATTTCTTCCAAATCCATACAGCCGTTTTAGCGTGAAAAATTAAGTCCGCCTCTGTACATTTGTGTGTTTGAAGTATTAAATAAATAAATAACAAACAAACAAACTCACTTTCGCAATTATAATACTAGACACGCCCCGCGGTTTCACCCGTATAAGCCTCGATCCCGTGGGAATATCCAGAAAAAAAAGGATACCTATGTCGTGGTCTATCCATGTGCCAAATTTCATCCAAATCCGTTCAGCTGTTTTAGCGTGATAGCGTAACAAGCAAACAAACTTTCGCATATATTAGTTATAATTGCAAGTCTTACATTTTGCCATCTCTTTATAATTTTCATGCTATACTTCTTTCGTTCCAGGAGTGATGCAGCATCACGATGCTATAACGGGCACGGAGAAGCAGCACGTGACGCGTGACTATGAGCGGCTGCTGAACCAGGCCATAGACGACGCTCTTATTATTGCTAAACAAGCTATCAAGTGAGTGTTGACTTTTTTATTTGTTTTAGAAAATACATTGCGATTTTACGAAACAATTACGAGATGGATGAATTTCCGGATAGTTAAATTATTTATTTCAGTTCACTTTTAACATTAGCCAATAAATTAAATTGAGCATGCGTCTTTACCTAAGGTTAGCTGCAAAGTAACGTATAATTATTTAATAATAACATTAAAAAATCTGGGCAGTATTTTCAGAGAAAAACCGAACAAACAAGCATACTGGAATAACCTCAATCGGTTTAAGATAGTATTTGAAAAGTTTTGTTTGCGATTTGTGGTTTTTCTAGTACTCTAACCTCAGTTGGTCCACAAGTTTTTTAATGGTCATACGAAACTGCATCGATTGGCATCATAAATATAAAACGTGAGAATGGCTTTCTGCTGACCATTACTTACTCAAAAAAATGCAGGGCAGTCTCCTAAGACCGTTTCCCTGTACCTACAACGGTTAAGGTGCCCTTACTGTCCCGTCTCAAAAAACCACACCCTTTATACTAATAGTAAATAAATTTATTTTCAGTAAAATGACCGTGCCAGACGCAACCAAGCCGCCTCTGTTTGACTTCCAAAGATGCCACCTGAACGAATCAAGCTGCTTTATTTCTGAGAACAGCGATAAGTTTGTTGTAAGTATTGTTTTTTATATAGGCTTCTTCTGTGATTGAAACCATCGTGAGGACACCTGTTGGCCTATTATGTAAAAATGTCACCGTGAAAACTCGGTGAGTGATCTTGAAGTGAGCTGTCATTCCATTTGATGCTAGAGATTGACACTATTGACAGGTCACTTCAAGTAAGCTTTTACGTTGATATCTTTACATATTCATCCTGTCGCTTGCTGCCCTCCCCCTGCGACGCCCTAAGCCAAGGTCCGTACCCCACAGGGGATGCCCTTAGCGTGTAGTCGCTTTCGATATCTAATCACGATAAAAAAAGATGGTGTTCTTTTTTTTGATGTTTTCCGACCGCTGCTAGTGTAGTTACTTGAAGTATGACTTGATAAAAACAGGTTTTTATTGTTTTTTCATGTTTAAAACAAAATGGAACAAAACCAAATATAAACAGAAACATGACACCACAGATAACTATAATCACGTCTGTAAAGTTTACTAACAAACAAAAAAATTATATTTTAAGTAAATACACTAGTTAGGGTCGTTCAGCTCAAAGTGTTTCGCTAGCTAATTTAATTTGACCCTGTATATCGATACTGCTCAGATATCGATTCGATGTTTTCAAATACTTCATTACAACGGAATAATATTGTGCTGTTTTAATTGCAGATAACTATCTACAATCCCTTGGGTTGGACTGTGAAGGAACCGATCAGAATTCCCGTTGGAGATGGTACATTTGATGTTTATGGTTCTGATGGTAAGTTAGTTATACACTATCTACCCAAGTACAGGAGATTAAGTTATAATAGATACCTAATTAATTACAAAACTTAAAAAAAAAGGTAAACTAATATGTTCGTACCGGTACCAAAAATATCGGTAAAAGAAAATACCGGTACTAAAAATACCGGGAAAAGAAAATACGGCTATTAAAAATACCGGTAAAAGAAAATACAGTTACCTAAAATACCAGTAAAAGAAAATACCGCTTCAATAACAGTCATAGAAAATACCGCTATTAAAAATACCGGTAAAAGAAAATACCGCTTCCTAAAATAGCAGTAAAAGGTTGGGTATCTTCGACCTCCACTCCTTTTGTCCTGTTATTTCTAAAAATATTTGTATCCATTTATTGTGGTCATGTTATAACTGTTACTTTATTATTTAAAACTTTAAAAAGAAAACGGCGAAATTTAAGCCTAAATATTACGCGACGCCGCATTATGCGTGGCCACATATTGGGCCCAAACAGCATAAGAATCATAGATTTACTGTCGAAACGAAAAGAAGAACTCTAAATATTTTTATTAGAAATTCCAAACTCAAAAATACCTTTTTATTCCACAGGTAAACTAATCAAAATCCAAATGGTACCTCTACCAAAAAGAGTAACAAGCATACCGACTCGAAACTCAAAGGCGACACAAGAAATTCTTTTCATAACAGACTTGAAACCTCTTTCATACAAAAGTCTATACATAAAAAAGACACCAAACCGAGCAAAGAGAAATTTAAAAAAAGAATACGATTATTATTCTAATAACAATAATAATTTCTGGGACCCGCTAAAGGAACCTATTATTAATAGATTAGACGATAAAATAAAAGATAAAGATGGACAAGATATTTTAAGTAAAATGGAAGCGATACCAAATGCCCCAGTTTATTCCGAAGACGTCATGAATTTTGATGACAGAGAGACAAATCTAGATATCTTAAAAGATGGTAAAAATAATGAAGAGGTTTTGAAGCTGGAAACGTTTTTAAGAGAGAGTAGAAAGAAAAATGAAAAGAAAGCTGACAGGATGATTCTGTATCCTAATTTAAGTGTGGATGAGATGAGGATGCTGTCAGATGAGCCGAGGACGGTTGAGATTTGGTTTGATGATCAGCAGGTTATTGAGAATCAAGTGAGTTTCTAGATGTAACTGCCGCACTCATAATCAAAACTAATATAGGTGTTTGTTTATAAGTTTGTATGTAGGGGATAATCTCCGGAACTACCAGTCGGGTTTGAAAAATTATTTTGTACATTGGATAGCCCAATTCTTGAGCTAGCACGCTACGACTCTTAGGAGCTGAGCAAAACGAAAAAAAGTCAGGAAGAACGCTAAGTGAACACGATGTAATAGCGCGGGCGGGCGATGGGATGCAACGCGGTGGGCCGGGGGCCGAAATTTCACGCGGATGAAGTCGCGGTCAGAAGCTATAATCTTTCCAACCATTTATTCTTTTGACAGCGGAAGTAGTGATGTCCAAATTGCATTTCTGACTCGATTTCTAAAAACAATCGACTTTATTTACAAAAAAGTTTTAATCGATTTAACTTTACGGTTATAATCACTTCACATCACTATTATTAAAAAAAAAACAAAGTGCCCATAAAGCATTGCATTTTTTCACTATGATTTTTAATGTAATTATTACGGAACTTCATATGCGAGTATATGTCTAAAGTTAAAAAACCGGCCAAGTGCGTGTCGGACCACGCACAATGAAGGGTTCCGTAGCTGGGATGAACTTATCGCAAGAACAAACTTAACATTGTAGTTGAAAAACATGTTCTCCCATACAAAATGTATGGTAGAACATGTTTTTGCAACTGCAAATTTAAGTTGGTCGATAATTACTCGTTAACTAGTAGAGCCTACTTAGCTGTGATAGTTTTCCTTTTAATTTCGTTATATATACTACTACTGTGAATTTTTCCACATATCCAGAACTTACCGTTTAGCTGGCAGGGGGGGGGGGGGACACTTGACTCTGACAAAAATTAGCACTTTAAAGCTTAATATTTCGCAGATAGATCCTTCAGTCCAAAAATGGTTTTAACAAGCTCACAATATTTTTGAACGAGCTTTCTAACGATACCCCACACCATGGGATAGGCGAAAAAAAAAAAAGATATCCCCACTTTACATGTAGGGGAGGTACCCTAAAAAAAAATATTTTTCTTGATTTTATTTTACCACTTTGTCGGTTTCATTAGTATGTATACTCATGCCAAATTACAGCTTTCTAGTACTAACAGTCTCTGCTCTAAGCGGGGGACAGACAGACGGACAGACAGACAGACGGACATGGCGAAACTATAAGGGTTCCTTGTTTACTACGGAACCCTAAAAAATGGATTGAAATTGTGAAGTTGTTCATAATTATCATCATCATCATCGGCAGCCTTGTTCTATCCACTGCTGAGTAGAAGCCTCCTCCCTATTGTTCCTCTTCCCCGGTCTCTGTCTCATCCAGGTGTTCACTGCTATCTTCTGTAAGTCGTCCAACCACCTTGCGTTGGTGTCCCAATGCTTCTTCTACAGTATTTAGAGCTTTTTTCACAACCTACGGATTGGTATCGGTAAAATTATCTAGCAATAGTATGAATTGTGTTCCAGTTTACAATAGATTTGGTGAATAGTGTCTATCCGAAGGTTGTGGAACAAGCGTTTTGATGAAAATAGTACTGATTGCCTCGTTAGTCTCGATTGCTGAGCTGGGTTCGATCCACGGGTCGGAGAAAGTGTTATCAGTAGAAACCCTGGTGTGTGCCCATTTAATGAAACATTCGAAGACATGTGACGCAAATCTCAAAGCATTTATTTCAAATAAACCAATTACAGGCACTTTTAAATTGTAAAGGGGTCGGTCAGTCAGAAAGATGAAGCTAGTTGCCCATTCCAAAGCGTAGTAGGTTCCTATGGAGTAGAACGGGCAAGAAACTCCATCAACCCGCACTGTGTCCGCGTCGCGTATTGCAACCCACTCCCCCTCCAGAGAGGAGGCCTGTGCCCCAGCATTGGTCACATTACAGACTGATTATGCTGACGTTGCCTTATCTTTCAGGCAATTCAAACATGATATTTATATACATATATCTTTTCCTTTTCAGTTCTACAAACTGGTCGTAAACAAAGCCACCGGATTGATTCGCGAAGTCATCTTCCCTGATCATTCTACCCTTAACCTCTCTATCAGCATGTACTACTATACTGGCAGCTGCGGTGACAACCACAATACAACCCAACGTGCCTCCGGCGCTTATATCTTCAGAACAACTGTCAATCGTCCTATTAAACTAACGCCACAAAAAAGTGACGTCATTAATGGAGATTTAGTGAGAGAATTTAGAGTAAATTTAAGCCCTGCTGGTTTCATAAACGCAAGGTTATATGACGGTCTAAATTTCATTGAAATTGATTGGATCGTAGGACCTATTCCAATCACAGATAAAGTGGGCAAAGAATACGTTATTAAATACGAGACTAATATTATAAATAATGGTGAATTTTACACTGATTCTAATGGAAGACAGATGTTGAAAAGGAAATTGAACTATCGACCACAATATAACATAACGCTAGCTGAACCTATACCAGGCAATTACTACCCAGTAACCAATGAGATTTATATTGAGAATGATGATATGAGACTGACAGTTTTGCCTGACAGGTCGGAAGGAGGTACTTCGTTAGTTGAGGGTGAAGTGGAATTAATGTTACATCGGAGACTGTTATGTGACGACGCTTTTGGCGTTGGCGAAGCTTTGAATGAGACTGCTAATGGGCAGGGATTGGTAGTTAGAGGCAAACATAGAATTATGATAGGCAAAGATAACGATATTATTAAAAAGAATGTTCTAGGTATGCATTTGAGTCCGACAGTATTATTCTCAGATGCAGCGAATATAAATTATGACAAATGGCTAAAAATGAACAACGAATTCAGTTGGATGGATAAAGATCTGCCCAAAGGCATTCATTTGCTGACCTTAGAACCTTGGGACTCGAAATTGTTGATCAGATTCGAGAATTATTTAGAAGATGGAAATTCTGTAGAAGTCAATTTGAAAGATGTTTTCAAAAATATTGAAATCCAATGCTTGAAAGAAACGATGTTGTCTGCTAATATGTTTGTAGAGGAATATGAGCAATGGATTTGGAAAAAAGAGGGTAGTCAGGAAAAAATTGAAGAAAAAACGAAAGTAGTCGATGATGACTTGAAAATTAAAATCAAGTCAAAACAAATAAGAACTTTCATAGCGTGTTATGAAATGAAAGGGGATTCATAAACTGCTATTCTTCAGTAAATCTATCTGCCGCTCTCCTCAAATACGTTACTTAAGAATATCCATCATCATCTACCAGCCTTTTCCCAACTATGTCAGGGTCGGCTTCCAGTCTAACCTAAGGATTGGATTTTACATGGAGCGACTGCCTATCTGCCCTCCACAACCTACTGGGTAATACGACACCCTTTTGGTAAGACTGGTTGTCAGACTTTCGGGATTCTGACGACTCGTAACGACTGTCAATGATCCACAAATAACAGCAAGCCAGGACCAACGGCTTAACGTGCTTAGAGTCCGCGTGGATAGCTACCACCATCTTGTCTAAGAGCCGATTCGATCAAACAGGCATTAATCTTATCCGCGGAATAAGCCTGATCTTCCGATTTTTTTTTTAATTTTTGACAGTTTCTCCATACGAAAACTGTCAGAGTAAATCTTATTCCGCTGATGTATTCCTGTTTGGTCGAATCACCCTAAGTCAGTTAACAGCATTGTTGTGTCTCGTCAGTTAGAGGTAAGCTAGCCAGTTCTGCTATGGTTGAGAATTCCGGGTGAAGCTTGCTTCCACCTTCGGCCGATTTTCGTTCGATCATCACTTACCATCAGGTGAGATGATTGCAAGAGCATCCACGCTGTGGTTAAAAAAAATTGCTTTAGAATACCGTGGCATCGTTGCCATCAGTAAGCGCTTCAATGTAGTGATGCCGAAGGATGCCTTGCCGTGCCACCAGTGGGCATAGTCCCATACATTTAATTTTACTGATAGTAAAATTAATGCTTAGTATATTAATGTTATTTAATCAAGTCATTTGCATGGCATTTCCAAAACCCTGCCATGATATTTTTCTTAATGTACATTGTGCAACTTATATCGATCTATTACTAGAAAAGACTAGATAATCGAATAACTTTTAGATTTACATTATATAGATAATTTCTTTGACATTTATCTTAAAAGACATTTATGAAATAAAATAAGCCATAGATTTATTTGTTTTTGATATAGTATCTTACGTTTATAGATAGTATTAAATATTCAGATATTTTGTGTGATCTAAAAATGATGAACCAAATAAATTCTTTGTATATTTTTTTATTACTTTGGTGTATTATTTATCTGTAATCCACAAGATCCAGTTTCAGGAGATATTATAGTGTACAAGTGTGTGCACAGACCAGGGACCATTTTGGTTACCCATTGAAAGGGTTTTCGATAGGGTTTTTCTAAGCAGTTAATTAAAAACCCATACGACGTGGGTAACCCTTTCAATGGGTTTCAAATGAAGAACCCATTCAATAGGTTATCTATATTTAAGAGATACCCCTTTTACTGGGTTTCAAGCATAAAACCCATTCAAGGAGTTACACCATGATAAAGGTAACCTCATAAACGGCTTACCCAAAAAGCTTAACTCTTGACCGAGGTGTACGGTCCCTGGCGCAGACACAGGTGCACTCTCTTTCCTCAATGTGCTACGAACATCGAACCTCCTCCTTTTTACAGTCGGTTAAAAAGATAATTGAAATAAAACAACAAAACCAGTACTTATATCGTAAAAATATATTGCTACAACTTAACAATTGCAATTATACATTATCTATACTATAAAAATGTATACCTACACTATACTAAACATAATAAAGCTGAAGCGTTTGTTTGAACGCGCCAATCTCTGGAACTGCCAGTCAGATTTGATAAAAATCTTTTTGCATTTGATAGCCCAATTGTTGAGGAGTTGAGAACCCTTAGGACTCGAGCAAAAAGAAAACGTAACAGCGCGGGTGGGCGCTGCGATGCGACGCTCTGTAGGGTCGGGGTCCGATATTTCATGCGGAGGAAATCGTGGGACGCTATCTTCTAACATAACTTACTACAAAAGTCCTTATCTGTTGTGGTTTCAGGTGTACACCTTCATTAAAATAGAAAGCAGGCGTTGGCTTCTTAACACCCCCTTGATCAGCACTGAATACAATATTTGTATGGTTGCCATAGGCCTCGTTAAAACTCCTCACGAATTTATCCGTCTGCCATTTCAAAGGGACGTGGTCCTGCAACCACATGTTACCTGCCAAAGTAGTTTCCTTAGCCCCAGTTATCACAAAATCTTTAAACAGTTCTTGAATATAAACCCTCTTCAAACCGTTCCTAACGACATCAGATTTTTCTAAATAGTTTTCTAGTCTTATTAAGAGCTTGTCATTCCATTTTTCTAGCGTCAAAACGTGGATGCCGACCGGCAATTTCGTTTTTATCGCTGTGTATTCGTTTTTCTTACTGAACCATCCGTCGTAAGTTATGTTATAATACGATTCATGGATTGAGGAAAAAACTGTCGGTGCTAACTCTAACTCTTTAGCAAATTTCTTTTCGAAAACTCTATGTGGTCTGTAATTTGCTTTTGATATGTACAAATGATGTGTTCCTCTCACGATAATTCCTTTGTCATATTCTGTTGCGTTTAAGAAGGCTCTTATCCCGACGTCGTCGGTAAATATTCGTCGATGCAGCATCATGTCAACGCTTCCGTCGAAGAGACTAGTTCCGCCTTGAGCTCTGTCGGTAAATATTGACACACGAATGTTTTTCTTTAAATCTTCTATGTACAGTTTTGATGTGACGGGGTAGATGTTAGCTGGAACGTTAAAGGAGATTTATATAAGCGCTCACTACAGCATTTAACGTACAAGCCGCGGTGCTGCGTACGTAAAATGCGGTAGTGTGGCGCGTCATTTCAGAGTGTACAAGCTATACCTTCATAATTAAATAAACTTCTTATGGTAGGCAGAAACTACAGAACGTCACCTGCTACGATCCTTACATATTCCTTTTGCTTCGTAAATATTTTTTTTTTAGGACCTCAATTAGGAAGCTCTTGGCCCTCATCTCACCTTATGGTAAGTGATGATCAGACCGAAGGTGGAAACGAGCTTCTCCCAGAATCTTCAACAAAAAAGGTCAGAGGAACTAGCTATCGTAGGTACCTCTAATTGTCGTAACACATCGATGCTGTTAACATTGTTGCTATGGCAACAGACTTCGATAAGATGGCGGTAGCTAGCCAGGCGGACTAAGAAGAAGGCCTACCACCAACTAAAAGGAGCAGACGATTTTGCCCTCGCTGAGATTCGAACCCGAGACCTCTGGGTCTCAGACACAGAGGGGATTAAATTCACACATAAATAAACGAAGCAGAAGATGAATGATGATGACAAATCTGGTCATATACGCACAATAGTTGCGAGTACTACGGTGTGATACTCCCTGGCCGCGCACCTGACCTTTCCGAAGAACATCTCATATTTTAGTTTATTTGGTAATATAGCTGCTCTCAACATTTCAACTATTATAACAAGAAATTTCACGCGGACGAACAGGGGCCCAAGTCTACTAATTTATAAACGTTACAATGGTCTCTCAATGGTGGGTTTTTGACAGATTTGCCATACAAAAACTGTCAAAAACTCACCATTGAGAGACCATTGTAACGTTTATAAATTAGTAGACTTAGGCCCCTGGCTGGTTGAATGCTTCTTGGAGTGGAGACCGCGTATCGGTAGGCGTAGTGTGGGAGACCCCAATACGTACTATGTGAACAGAGCAGTTTAGTCTGCGCTACGAAGCTAATATAAGGTGTGGTCGTGCCGAGTTGCTACGGGTAAGAAAGGTGGCATGCGGTGTGATTAAAATACGAAATCTTGAAGTAACTGTTCACGCATTCCTTGATCATCAAGTTGTCAAGAATCTATGTACAAGGAATGACACTTTGCCCGAAGTGGAAGTCGAACCCAGGACCTCACGCTCATCAGTCTTACTTACGACCAAATAAAGCTGAAGAGGGTCGAAAATCTGTACATAAAAGATATTCGAAAAAAAATTGGCTGAGGATACTTAGAATTGATAACAGAACACGTTTCAACAGTTTTTAGAATTTTTGGCTATTTGATCTCGGCTGAACCGATTTTGATGAAAGGACATCATTCAGGCTTCGAACATTTTGTACCCAAAAATCAAAGTGCCCGGCCAGAAAAAAAAAAAGCTGTTTTCATATGGGAAATAACATTTTGAACATTTTTTAATACTACAACGAAAGTCTACACTTAACCCCCTGGCTGCTATTTGAGTTTGAAAGTACCAAAAATCATAAAATTATTTTAAATGTTTTATATACAACGTTTAAAAAAATACCGAGTTTTAATTGAAAATAACATCGTTTTTTGTAATAACAAAAAGCATTTCGGCTAGGCTAACCTAACCTAACCTAACCTTGCCTATCTAAACCAAACCTAACCTAACATAATCTAACCTAACACTGATAAACTGATCTTAGATTTTGAAGGTCACATGGAACTTCTCAATGATGAAAAGCATTTGCATAATCTTGTGGTTAGGTAATTGTACAAAAGATTAACAGAAAACAGCTGGTTAGGTTAGGCTTACCTAACTAAACCTAACAGTGTTCAACTGATCTTAGATTTTGAAGGACACATGGACCTCCTCAATGATGAACAGCATTTGCGTATTCTTGTGATTGGGTAATTGTACAAAAGATTAAAAGAAAACAGCTAGTTAGGTTAGGCTAACCTAACCTTACAGTGTTCAATAAATTGATCTTCGAAAAAGTATCTAACTTATCAGACATTTCAAATGACACTGGTTTCAAACTTGTTGGAGGGTGGGGACGTCCTCCAACAGTCTAAAGATACATGTCATTAATTATGTAAAAAAAAAAGAAAAGACAGAACGTAACCAAAGTACGTAACCATATCTTAATCATAAAAAAATAATGATACGATAAAAAAACTAGACTCTCGAACTGAAACATAACCACAACATTAATGAGAACGCCTCACCAAGAACGTCTCGAGAAATATCACTGACAATAGTAATGTTCAACTTAATAGTGAACGTAAATGTACAACTTATTTTTATTAACAACTACCTAACCTTTACGTATGTCTTTTTTTCCTTGTGAATCCTTTGCGTGCTACAACCTCTGATGCGACAATTATGCAATCATTGATGAATGAAGAAAATCCATTGCATTGGTTATTGAACAGTGGGGATGTTTTCATAGTAGCTATGGGCTTTACCGATAGCATGAATGATATCGAATCGTGTCGCTATGAAGTCCACATTCCACCTACTTACCGGAACGTTAGTCAGCTTACAACAGACCAGGCAAATAAGTCTTGATTGATCACGATATTTAGGTGGATTGTAGAGGCGGTGAAGGTTTAGGCTGTTGTGACAAACATATTTTAACCGTGCACTACATCACATGTTTTATCATTCTAAAATCGCAGCGGCCATAATAAACGCCATTTATCGTGTCGCTGTTGACAGCAGACTCGCTCCTGAGATTGTTACCATAATTCATTCTAGAAAGAATACCTCCAAGCTTTTGCACGATAACGTACATACGAAAAACGTTAACAGGCAGAGAGTGCCTTTTGTAGCCATGGAAGGAAATCTTCCTTAATTCATAGGGTTTCCAAATTTTTCAGAGGAGGGCGTATTTCTGTTTGTGCTAGGGAGCTATCATACTAAAGCTCGCCAGCAACCCAACACCTAGTCGTAACCGATGTCCCACAGGAGCGGGCCTAGGAACGGGCCCTGTGAAACACCGTACGACATTTCGCGCCGGTCCCCGCCGTAACGTCCCCTGTAAGTGACACATTTCCGAGAAAACCTAACCTAAACTAACCTGAGCGAACCTAACCTTTCCTAAAAGTGCCCCATACGGGCGCGAGATGCGCCGCGGGCGGCGCGGAGACTTATTTGCACACACAATACAATAAATGGTTACAATACATCATTTCAGCCGAAAAACGTCCACTGCTGGACATAGGCCTCCTCGAAGCATCGCTACTTCAACCGGTTCTGTACTTCTCCCATCCAGCGGATTCCTCCGGCCTTCTCCAGGTCAACGATCCACGACCACCTTAATAGGCCTTTTCCAACGCTACGTCTTCCGGTACGCGGCCACCACTCCAGAACCTCACTATTACCCTTTGTGTAACATTGAGTCTTCAAATGAGGCCCATTGTGGGCGACCACGTTTTAGTGCCATAGGTCATTACTGGCAAGGCACACTGGTCACGATACATTAAAATGTAATGCTCTAAAATAATTTAGTCGAAGTATGTTTTTTTGTATTTTTAAACTTAAATAGCGGCGGATGGGTTAATTGTATTCTCTCGTTGTAATAGTAAAAAATGTTGAGGGTATTATTTCCCATAAGAAAACCGTGTTTTTTTCTTCTGGCCGGCACTGTAATTTTTGGGTACAAAGTGCTCTAAACCTGAATGATGATTATATCATACCTGAGTAGACCTAACGCATATTGTCCATTTCTACTTTGAACAAAAGCTGTTTGCGTCTACGAATGTTCAAAACATTGTTGGCAAAATTATGATGTTTTTGGTACTTTCAAACTGAAATAGCAGCCAGGGGGTTAATTGTAGACTTTCATTGTAGTATAAAAAAATGTTCAGGATGTTATTTCCAATACGAAAACAGCATTTTTTTTTTCTGGCCGGCACTTTTATTTTTGGGTACGATTTGAATGATGTCCTTTGGTACGGGAATAATTTGAACCCTGGGGACGGACATAGGATACTTTTTAGCGACATACAACGCGGGCGAAGCCGCGGGGGGAAGCTAGTAGCAAATAACAGCACATTATAAATGCACAAATATCATACATTATGAGAATCAGGAACAAATAAGAAAAAACGCGTTCTCACCATGACAACATTTTGACAATAGGAAGAGGAAGTATAGAAAATTGTCTTTGTATAGAGTGAGAACCATCCTCTATAAATCTATGATCTAAGAGCGTATCATATATGTTTCATCATTAAGAAGGTGGCTGGGTCAGACTGGATGCGGAAGGCGGAGGGTGTTGTGGCGCAGTCTGGGAGAGGCTTACATGCAGCAGTGTACTGCGATAGTCTGAGCTGATTGGTTAAGGCAACTCTCAGGCAATAATAATGTTACCAAGTTAAAATTAAAAATTTAAATAACCCCCGACACAATTCCAGGTGATGCTGCAGTATCGGTTCAAGGTTACTATGTTCTTCTAATATCATTGAAGTAACAGAATACTAAATTTCGAATCGATCAGATCTGTGGAAGATGCGCACATCCAACCATCAACCAGAAAAGAGTTGATAATCTTCAAACGGCTGAACCGATTTTCTTGAATTGTAGCTAAGAACACTCGATCGAGACACCTTTCAAACAAAAAAAATCATAATCAAAATCGGTTCAGCCGTTTGGGAGCTACGAGGGAACAGACAGATACACAGATACACACGTTAAACTTATAACACCCCCTCTTTTTCCGTCGCGGGTTAAAAATGAGACTAAGTAAATATTAACACAAAAAAAACAAAACTCACTAGCAATCCCAGACTCTGCAGTATCCAGTACTGGAGTATAAGTGGCTCTGACATTCCTGATCCTCTTAATGGTCTGTCTTCCATTGCTATCAGTGAAGAACTCGCCGTTATTTTGAATATCAGTCGTATATCTAACGAACACTTCTTTACCCAAATTATCTTCGTGAGGTATAGGACCTACCACCCAATCGACCTGTAGAATATAATGCTTATTAATAATATTATCATGTCTTGTTTCCCCGAAGGGTTGGGCAGAGGCGTACACTCATATTTCGCCAGTTATGAAGTCCCATGTAATAGGGGGCGAGCGCGAGCCTATTGCCTTCAACTGGGCACGAATCCAGACTCCGGGCTGCTACTGAGTTTGAGATAGACAAACCTGATAACACTTTGCCCGACCTGGGAGTCGAACCCAGGACCTCATGCTTAGCAGTGACGCTTGCTACCACTAGACCAATGAGGTAGGCAGTTTGTTGCATAAACTATGTTTCTAAAATAGTTTTACTATGTATGTACCAAGAGCAAAAGTGTATGACGCAAAGAAGATTCTAGTAGTCAAAATGATACCAGTTTATAAAATCCAGTGCTAAAAATAAATGTTACTTATGCAAATTATTTATGTTTAGATTATTTTTAAACAAACCTCTATGGTTGGCAGACCTTTGTATAATTTAAAATTTAAACCCGCGTAATTTGAAAATCGAATCTGTAATTCTTGCACAATGTCAGATTTTAGGACTTTGGCCTCTAAAAAGTCTTTTATTAATATAGGATGGGGGTCTATAGGTCTGAAGATGTATGGTCCTGGCCTCCTTCTTAGTATTCCTAGTTTATCAGGGTCATCAGATATATAGTAACACATTTGAACGTCGAAAGTGGTGTTGACGCCGTTTGAAAGGACAATGCTTGAAAATTTTCTATTGGCGTCGAAGTTTATTTGGATGTACTGGAAAAAAAAATCGGATTTAAATAATTGTATGTCTTGTTGCAGTATCTTGGCCGTATTCAACGGCCAACGTTGTAAAAGCTTTCTATAGATTTCATCATCGCGCATTTGCATAAACCGACTAGTTTACACGGATGATCCCGAAGCGCATACTTTTTTTTTAAAGCTGTATTTTCTTTTTACTTTGTAATGTGGAACGTCATTGTCCGTTTACGACACCGACATATCCTTAGCTTCGACGGCAACGATTAGTGATGGCAATTAATGCGATTTCGCATTAATTTCATTAGCATGTGAATTCTTTAGTCCTGACATGCTAATTGCTATTGCTATGCGATTAGCTAATATGACGATAATTGATAAATAAAAATAAAATAAAATAATAAGTGAAATTAATTTGTGAATATGCGAATTAAAAACCGCGTTCGCCTTCAATCAATACACGACCCTAAGTACGAGCAAATGAAAGACAATGAGGTAATAATTGCTTAACCCATTCTTCGCAAGTTCGCAGCACTTGCTAATTTTCACGTGAAATTCGCACTTCACAGAATTTTGCAACTACATTTCATTTGCTAAATAAGCATTCGCGTGCTAACAATGAAAGCGAATGCTAATTAATCCATCACTAGCAACGATATCGGCCGACAATATCGGGACGATGTCGGTGTGTGACAAGATGTAACCAACAGCTTATTGTCATGCAGTATATCACAGCAGCCTCGAATAGACGCGTCGCGCCAGTAAAAGCCGCCGCGCGATTCCAAAAGTGTAAAAGTGTATTCGAGGTGGCAGCAGTACAAGTACATTGTGTCCGCCGATATCCATGACAATCAATGTCGGCGACGATACCGTTGACTACACCGACACTGTGTGAAAGCGTTTAGTAGTTATTGTATGAAAGTACCAGTTCGACGATGTCGTATCGTTATCGTCCAATGTGAAAAATGCCATTAGATAATAAATACTTACGAAGTTTTATTTATTGTCGTAGGTATTTACCTTGTATAAAGACGGGGCTTTTTAGAAGGTGGAGAGGACAACACGACAATACTGGAATGTCTTGAAAAAAAAATCTTACCAACCTCATTTTTAATGAAATTATCACTAGATTCGGAGCTATGGTAACCAGATTTTTCCATCCTCCTATAATAGTTTTCAAAGTCAAATTGAGGAACAGTACTGGATTGAGGTTCGGCTTTGTCCTCATAATAGTAATCTAAGTAAGGAGCCACGGTGGATTTCTCCGTTGTAGGGTCGACTTTACTCGTGGTCATCACAGGGGGGCGAGTCGTCGTAGTGCGAGTTGGTGTCGATGTTGGGAGCGGGCTGAAATAATAATTAAAACTGGAATAAAGGTCTCCCACGTTGGTCGCAAGCACCACTGCTGAGCATGAGGTCGTGGGGTCGAATCCCAAAGGTCGTTTCGGGCAAAGTGTTATTGAGTTTTTCTATGAAGAATTTCTTACGAGCAGCCCGGAGCCTGGGTTTATGCCCGGTTGATGGCAATAGGCTCGTAATATTACATAGGACTTAAACATAACTGGCGAAATGTGGGTGTACCTATTATAAGTACAGTTCAATCCTCAATAGAAGAAGATAGGGTCAATTGGTTAATTTTCATCTATTTTCTTTAAATATCCATAATATAATGTGTTTTTTATTTTAAAATCCTCCCGAACAGTGACTCCCATATTCAAATTTAATTTATTTCCGTTACTCGTCCGTGTTTGGGTCACAAATTCATATGGGTACTAAACAACTAAATTGCTCCAGTAGATTCGGAGAAAATTGGCTGTGCCAGACACACGAGTGATCCTGTTAGGGTTCCGTTGTTTTCCTTTTGAGGTACGGAAGCGGAACCCTAAAAAACAGAACGTCATCCTTTTTGGAAGTCAGTAAAAAAATACTAAGAGCTGATTCTATCAAATTCAGAAATCTTTTATCTGCGGACAGTTTTCGTATGGAGAAACTGTCAAAAATTCAAAAAATATTCTGATGAGAAGGCTTATACAGAATTTTTGAATTGTTTTTATTTTTATTTTTATGTACGGACGCTTTTTTTATGCTCGTCTTTCTACATTGTTCTCACATTTATAAGTAATTTCAACATGAATGATGTAACCAATTTTTGTAACACTTTATTTGATGTGTGGAGTGTCCGTGGAGTTTCTTGCCCGTTCTTCTCCATAGGTACCTACTACGCTTTGGTATGGGCAACTAGCTTCATATTTTCTGACTGACTGACTCCTTGACAATTCAAAAGTGCCTGTAATTGGTTTAATTGAAATAAATGCTTTGAGTTTGAGTTTCTCATACAAAATCGTAGTTTTCTATGGGCAAACGCTGAATAGAGCTGAATGAGTGTGAGTAGTCCCTAAATCACTTACGTAGAAGTAGTAGTAGTAGTAGTAGTAGAAGTAGTGGAAGTAGTGGAAGTCGTGGAAGTCGTGGAAGTCGTGGAAGTCGTGGAAGTCGGGACACTCGTCTCAGCCTCATTCTCATCCTGTTCCATTGCTGTATTTCCTGGGGGCAGCGTTATATCATTATACAATTCCAACTCTCTGGTCTTAGACTCATTCAAAGAAAGGAGTTTGTTTGGATTTTCCGTCGCATCTTCAAAATATTCGTAGTCTGGGAGGTCATCGAGTAACGATTTGTCATCTATCTTCAGCGTATTCGTTTGCCTTGTCAGGTACTTCTTCTTTTTCGAATTCTTGTTAAGCTTTTTTATAATGGACCTTTTATATCTCGTCCGGATTTGAATGCGGTCAATGTAGTATGACCTGTACCCCATGGGGGGTAGTTTTTCAGCTATGAAGACCAGTTCATCTTCTGTGAGGAATACATCTCTGCCAGGGAGTGACATGACTATTTCTGCGATTCTTACAATTGAGTGGTTTTGTTTTATACCTGGAAAGGAAAATATTAATATGCTCTTACGAATACTCAGTTTCTATTTGGTTTAAAAAAAACTTTTTACAAAAAAAAAAAAACAACTGACTTCCAAAAAAACACTACAAAGTGAAAAATAACTTTTTCGGAAGTCGGTGTCTTTGGTTTTGGATTATCGTTTTATTGCCACCGACTTCCGAAATTATAGTTGATATCGACGGACACACATAAAAAAAAACATACATACACTACGAACATAGAACCTCCTCCTTTTTGGAAGTCGGTCAATAAGCGAAATTGTTTTTTTATTATCGTCTTTATTTGATTAAATCCAACAGCTGCTAAATAGTTTAATTTGCCTCAGCAAAATCAATTAGAGGGGACACATTGGATGACAAATTTTGGACATTCCACTTTGTCCCACTATTTGGAGAGATTGTTGGGCAAAGTGGAATAATCCTAGATCTTTAATAACAGTCGTTACGTAGTCAGAAGCCCAAAAGTCTGACAACCAGTCTTATCAAGAGGTATCGCGTTTTACTCAGTAGCTGGGTTGTGGAGGTCAGATAGGCAGTCGCTTCATGTAAAATACTGGTATTGAGCTGCATCCGGTTAGACTGGAAGCTGACCCCAACATAGGAAAAGGCTGGGCAGATGATGATGACTACAAAATAAATGTTACTTACCTTGTGGATCAAACACGTTGTATATTCCTCTAGCCACTGGTAATCTTACTGGTATAGTTACCAGCCAGGCTAACGGATTGTAAATCACGATCTGTAACAGAAATAATATGGTAAGCAGAAGAATTCCTATAGTGATTTAACTGTTTGTCGGGAAACTTCTAACTGTTTGTACTTCTGTAACGTAAAGCACAAACACCCGGTTTCTGAGTTGAGAACTTGAATGTAAATCCGCGACGATTTGACGACTTGATGTAACAGAATACTTAATTTCGAATCGATAAGACCTGTGGAAGACATCGCGCACATCCATTCATCAACTAGAAAAGAGCTAATAATCTTCAAACGGCTGAACCAATTTTCTTGAATTGTAGCTAAGAACACTCTCGATCAAGACACCTTTAAAACAAAAAAAGCATCATCAAAATCGGTTCAGCTGTTTAGGAAATTTGGTATTCTGTTACTTCAATGAATGATATTAGAAGAACATAGTAACCTTGAACGGATACTGCAGCATCATCTGGAATTGTGTCGGGGGTTATATACATTTTAAATTTAATTTGTTGTAGGCATTGCTATAGCGACTGAGCACCGCAAGCGGGAATAGTCCTTATAGTGTTCAGAGATGTGTGTGTCCACGATAGTACGTTGGGATACCTGTGTTGTGACGTCGCATCGGAAAAACCAGCCTACAAGCCCTAAGAGCAGGAGAATGGTATAGAAGAATGGGCACTTACAAAGAACTGTTCCCCCTGTATGTTCCAACAGGACGACGTATTGAACTGACAGGCGTAGTAAATCAGTTTCTTTGGAGAGCTCCGGAGAATACTGGAAAAAAAACTCTATTTTAGGGCCAGAGCGGTCACTATACTTCATGGCAAGGCGCACACTATGTGACACGCGACTGCGACTAGACGCAACGACAGGATGCAACAGACAATCTGCCTCCCTTTTCCCAACTAGGTTGGGGTCGGCTACCAGTCTAACACCAGCTGAATACCAGTATTTTACATGGAGCGAATGGCTATCTGACCTCCACAACCCAGTAACTGGTTGTCAGAATTTCGGGCTTCTGGCTACTCGTAACGACTGTGACAGATCCACGAATGACAGCTGGGACCAACGGCTTAACGTGCTGTCTGAAGCACGCAGGAGTCTCGAGCAAAGTTATTCTGGGTCTCGTACCTTTGCAGCCTTGCATAACAAATAACTATTGTTAGTAGCCTTTCATTCTTCCTCTCAATGTTGAGAAGATAAAAACTGTTTATTTCGACTTTATACTTACTTGAATTACTCATCGGTCTAGTGGTTGCAAGCGCTATTGCTGAGCATGAAGTCCTGGGTTCGATTCCCAGGTCGAGCAAAGTGTTATTTGTTTTTTCCATCTGGAATTTCGGTCGATGGCAATAGGCTCGCTCCCTATTACATGGAACTTAAACATAGCTGGAGAAATGTGGGGTAAAGGTAGACCAGCCTTTCGGGGATTACAAGCATGGTGTTGTGTTATGATACTTACTTGAAAGCCTGCCGGTATATTTGCAAACACAACTGCTTGGCTAGCAAGGCTTTCCTAGTGTAGTACTCGATGATGTGGGTTCTGCTAGCGCCCGTGATGATTGAGTGGTCCTGTAACACTCCTGAAACAATAACTTCATTTCTAGATACGACTTTCAAACGAGTCGGACTAAAAATGGTTCCCTACAATATTTACCACTACATACTTATTAAAAAAGAAATACTTCAGTAAAAACGAACTTGTATTTGATCCCCTTTTATTTTATTTTATTTAAATATCTTTTGATTTAAATGGGGGAGATTTTTTTTTTTTACTGAAAAATGTTTTTCTTTGGAAGTAGTGGTTGTTTTATTTAAGAGCTCACACAACCTCAGGTTTTTATCTCGCTCACACCATACTACTCACGGACTGAGTGCGAGCGAGACGGAGGCGGCTCCAAACCGGCAATAGTTTAAGTAATTTAAAAAAAAAACATAGTCGCTTTATAGTTAGTTCAGTTAGCAAACAAAGTTTCATGATCTAATGATCTAATTTGAAGTATTTTTTGAATAGCAGCGGTTTATTGGTCGGTTTGGAGGTAACTTTGTTTTTTTTTTATCGAGAAATTTTTATACAATCGTGTTTCCGGATATTCTGTGTTCTTAACATTAATCCTCAACTATAAAATGTATTTATTTCAAAATTAATGCTACAGTGGTTTCGTTATAACGGCGGATCTTGCTAAGCAATTTGAGGTTGCATAGGCTCTTAAATAACGGTTTTGAAATAAGAGCTTTGATAATAATAATAACAGCTTGTTAGGGCGCCGCCACGCCGGATTTATTGATTTGACAGTTTATACTAGAATTAATTATTATTATATTTTATTGGAACGTATTTTTATTCTGTCGACAACTTGAATTAGAATTATTTAATAATGTGTGATAATTGTTTGATAGTTTATTATAATCCGCATGTTTGTACCAATATAATGTTGTATGTTCAACAAAATAAAATTAGTATTACCTTGGATCCACATGATTTCTTCAAAATGCTCGTCTTTACCGCTGAGTTGGCCAAATACTTGCAAGTGCTTCGCCATCTTTGAACGAAAGAATCAAAGAATTTAATTCAATTAAACGATTTATAGGCAATTTCAGTTGTCAATGGGTCAGTCAGTTAGAAATATGAAGCTAGTTACCCGTTCCAAAGTATGGTAGGTTCCTATGGAGAAGAACGGGCAAGAAACATATGGTATAGCTAGCATTGACTACGCCGTAATCAGCATTGTGTTGGATCTTAATTATAATTATGTAACAGCTGGTGTACACATGAATGCAATAAAGAATTTGAGTTTGAGTTTGTCAACGGCGTAGTCAGACTACGGCGAAGCTAGCTTCCACTACGGGGTGCAGCGGTGGCGTAGCTACCATTGACTACAGCGTAGTCAGACTACGGCGTAGCTAGCTTTCACTACGGGGTGCAGCGGTGGTGTAGCTACCAATGTCTACTGCGTAGTCAGACTACGGCGTAGCTAGCTTTCACTACGGGGTGCTGCGGTGGCGTAGCTGCCATTGTCAACGGCGTAGTCTGACTACGGCGTAGCTACCATTGTCTACGGCGTAGCAAGCATTGACGGCGCCCGTCCACGAACGTAACACGTGGATCAGCATGATCCAATACTACGCTACCATCAGACATTTAAATTAGCATGAATACTCTGAACTGCCATGCACAGAGCATGGCAGTTTCGAGTACCTATGTCATGTCAAACACACTTGTTTTATATTATTCATGCTATGAACTCACCTGTACGAACAAATGCGTCTCTCTAGCAATGTACTTTATAACAGGTCTTGAAGTAAAAGCGCCCGAGCCATGCGTGTCCTTGTTGTAGGAGAACGGATAGAAGTCGTCCTGTTTTGTCGATAGTTTTGGTCTGAAAATGTCTTAAATTAAATTAATTAATTAAAAGTATAAAAACTAAAACCCAACTACGGCAAAAAAGTCAACTAAAAAGGTATAAACAAGTCATCTCATACAGACAACGTAATCTATTCGATTTATCCCCTAACACGTGTGACTCCGGACTTTTAATTTGTCAGTCTGTGATGACTTGTGATGACCTTTTTAGTTGACTTTTTTGCCGTAGTTGGGTTTTAGTTTTTATACTTTTATTTTTTTAGTAAGCTGAATGAGGTATGGTCTTCAACTTCTTCAGCGAATTTTCTTTTAATAGCTTCAATTGACTCGAAATATCTTCCTCGAAATGATAATTTTAGCATCGGGAACAGGAAAAAGTCATACGGAACCATATCAGGTGAGTACGGGGCATGGTCAATGACATTCGAAATGTTTTTCGCTAAAAACTCTTGCACAATGATGGTTTTATGCGATGGTGCTTTATCATGGTGCAAAATACCTGCATTTGTCGTTCCACAAATCTAGCCATTTTCGGCGGATGTCCATTTGCAAACGCTTCATGACGCCAACTAGCAAATGTACATGTATGTAAAAAATGGGAGGGGAAAGAATCATAGGGCATCGAAGAATTCGTCCGCATCGCTATCAACAGGAAAGGAGCCCAGAAGGCTGGCAGCATTGCCACGTTGTGTGGCAATACTGATTCTTTGGCCAAAAAATAAGCCAGCCCTCTGGTCATGTGAAGAGTCGACCAACCGCTTGGCGATCTCTTGGAAAACCAGGTGGGCACTCGGACCCCATGGGCCTAATGTTTCAACCCCAAACGGCTCGAACAAATAACCCCCATTAAGATTGGAATATTTTCGCCGTTTGAGGTTTTACCCCTCAGAGTAAACGTGCGTGATGATATATAAGGTCCCATTAAAATAGATGGACAAACTTTTAGAAATCATTTAGACCACCAAAATAAGGACAATGGTAAAAAATAATAATGAGAAAAAAAGCATTAGATACTTAAGAAAAAAAATCTGCTAACGAAAATACACTCAAAATGTTGGTTACCCAATGCCATTTATTATTTTAGGTCAAAATAAAATCACTTTTTTTTTGTTTGGACATCTTTGGTAAGACGTAGACTTTGGTAATCTATTTTAATGGGACCTTGTATATTATGTGCATAAATATAAAGATAACTTACGAAGCTTCATGAACAGCTCTCAGATAGCACGCCGGAGTAGAATAAAACAAATAAACTCTTTGTTTTACAGATCTCTGTTTTGCATTCAAGTGACTGAAAAATGTAAATACAAAAATTAATTTTGTTTCATCAAGGTTAAGTTACGTTTGCCGCGGTCAGCCCAAGGATGGGTAAACATAACATGAATGAATTGAATGAATTATTTATTTATTCACTTAAAAATTCCTTAAACCTAAGTACATTGCCCCACAAAACTGCTTACGCAGTTTAACTGTGAGATCGTTGAGTCTCTCTTACAGTAAACTTAATATCAGGTACATCAATAACCTATATATAATCAATACCTACACTTACATAGAATCTAATAAATATTTTTTAAGTTTACGTTTGAATTTTACTTTATTATCTTCTCGTCCGATGTCAGCAGGCAAAGTGTTCAATAAATAGGGAACGCGTTTTGTTAAGGTTCTGTCGCCATAGTAATTACTAACTCTGGGTACATCATATTTACCTGCTGTCATCGACCTGGTAGTATACATGTTGGAAACTAGTGAGTCACTATCCCGACTGCCATGGTTATTAACCAATAATAGGTATTTATGTTTAAGGCTAACTGGTAGAATTTTACATATTTTGAATAACCTACTATAGTCTCCTTTACAATATCGAGATCCCTTCGTGCACCGCGCTCGTGGCTAAGTCATTTTCATTTTCAAATATCTTTATTTAACATCGGAACAATATTAACAAAAATGCACTTAACCTAAGCTACATTGACTCATTATAATTAAGACACTTTATGAGGCTAGCGATTTACCTTTCAAAGCTTATAAAAGATATTTTTCTTTTTTAACTGTTAACAACATAAACTTAACACACAATAATCATGGGTACATAATGACAGTTTGGCAAATTTTTTAGGTAGTTACAATTTACTGATTGCATGTAGGTATGACAAAAAAAAATATATTTTAAAGTGCTGATCGCACGGTGTACGTATGTGCTAAATATTAGCAACCGTCCGACCAGTTAATGATCAGCGGACGGAGCTTCCCTGCTGCCCACGGTGTATCTGCGACCGGAACCGGGGCGGCAGTAAGCCACTCGGGGGTCAAGCCGCTGGTCGCTCGGACCTCGGGTGGTGGGAACAAAATGTAGTGATGCGGCAGGCGGTAAGTGCCGTATCTATCGATATATGGTAATTTGTCTAAGGTTGATGAACATAGATTTGTGATTAACGGGTTAGTAGTATTAATTTTGTTTTTATTATAAAACTTTGATGTTATTTTAATTACATGATTAAATAGTAAGGGAAGTTTAATTTTTTTATGTAATTTCTTAAGGTTTGTTTTAAATTTGGTTCTGTAGGATATTTTTACTGCTTTATTTTGGACAACTTGAAGAAGTTGGTAGTTAGAGATACATGTACTACTCCAGACTGGACAGGCGTACGTTATACATGGACGGACTAGCGTAGTGTAAATTCTTAGTTTAGTACTGCTACTTAATTTGCTTTTACGATTCATTATAGGGTTTAGGCCACCAAGGGCTTGGACGCCCTTCAAACGCAAATCAGCTATATGCTTGGACCAATTCAGACGACTATCCATTTTGATCCCAAGATAACGCACATAAGTTTTCCAAGGTACTGTATGCCCTGCTATTTTTAAAGTTCTTGAGGGGGGTTGCCTAGCACGGGAGAAAAATATTGCTTCTGTCTTATCCTCATTTATTTTGAGTTTCCATTTCTTAAAGTAGTCGATAAGCAAATCGATAGAATATTGTAGGCGGCCTATGATTAAATCGGTATCATCCGAAGAAGTATAAGAGGCAGTATCGTCAGCAAAACAAGCCAATTTGGTTCGAGGTTGAATAGGGATATCGTTTAAAAACAGGAGAAATAAATAGGGTCTCGGTCCATAATCGAGCCTTGAGGAACGCCAGCTGGGACATTTTGAGGTGATGAAGTGGTGTTTCCGATGTGAACCTGGAATTTGCGATCCACGAGGTACGATTGGATGAGTTTGATGAGATGCATTGGCACATCTAAGGTGAACAACTTGTGTAGCAGGCCTTCGTGCCACACGGTGTCAAATGCTTTTTCGATATCCAGCAGAAACATGCCTGTGGACTGCTTAAGATTTAGGTGATGGGATATGTGCTCTGTCACCCTGGCTAGCTGTTGGGTAGTTGAATGGGTGGCACGAAACCCAAACTGCTCTTGGATGAGAAACTGCCTAGTGGCGCGTAATAATCTTGTATAAATTACAGACTCAAAAAGTTTACCAGCACAAGGAAGCAGACTAATGGGGCGGTAATTTATGGGTAAAGTACTATCTTTTCCTGGTTTTTTAAGGGGTATAGTTTTACCATTTTTCCAGATATTTGGGAAATAGCCCAGACCAAAACAGCCATTGAAAATTTTAGTGACGTAGACTATTGCTTTCTGTGGCAAGTTCTTTAAAAGTAAGTTATGGATCCCGTCATGACTTGTAGATTTCCGGGATTTAAGCATAGTATAAAGAGGGGAAGTAGGCTATCTCCGGCCCAATCCGCGATATAATTGCCTACTGTCTTAGGGTTGTCACTTTTAGATAAATTTTAATTCAGTGCCTATAAATTGGCAAGGGCCGGGAAGTTGTATTTTTTACTTGTATTGTCTGGGTACAGAGTTTGTGAGGCCGATTTTACCTAAACGATGAAACTTTTCATGATGAAAGAAACAGCACGAGTAAACGGTAGGTATTCCAAATTCGAAAAGGCCCTTGCCGAAGATTGTTATTTTTGGCAAGGGCCGGGTTTTAAACTAATAACACACACATCTCTGTATAACTAATTTAGTGATCATTATTCAATAAAGTTCAACAATGGTTTTCCTATCAAATATAGAAATGTATTTAAGATTCAGAGCAGCATTACTTATCAAAAAATTAGAATTATTAAGACACCCAAACACACAACAATACGTTCTCCTGCGATTATCAGACATTTTGGTGTCATTTAGCGGTGCCGAAAAGCCTCGACGCGCGAACCTCGTGCAGTGTAAGCCCCGACTGGCGCACTGAGAAACGGGTCGAGATTTTGTTAAAGTGTGCGTGCGTCGATGCATAGATACTAATGCGCACATATACAAGCCGCGCGCGGTTCGTTTGTATGAAGATAACCTACTTCCCCTCTTTATACTATGATTTAAGCCTAGCCAAAATTTTACGAATTTCAAATGGCCTCACCTCTCGCTCGTGGCTAAGTAATAACAGCGGCACGGGTCGACTCATTTGCCGGGGTTGGTCGGTGGATTATATACCGAGTCTCCTCCGTGTATCGGAAAGCACGTTATGCCGTTGGTCCCGGCTGTTATTTGTAGATCTTTGACATTCGTTATGGGTAGTCAGAAGGCCAAAAGTCTGACATCCAGTCTTACCGAGGGGTGTCGTGAGGGGTGTTGAGGAGGTCAGATAGGCAGTCGCTCCATGTAACATACTGGTATTCAGCTGCATCCGGTAAGACTGGATGCCGACCCCAACATAATTGGGAAAAGAATTGGCAGATGTGGTTGACTTACTTCATGAGCTTGTCGATGTTTGCGAACCATACCGGCGCGTCGTGGTACCCGAGCCGTCGCCCCATCATGACCATCACGTGCTTCGTCGTGTAATACGGACTCTGCCGCTTGAGCATCTGCTGCATAAACGTCTCCACCTATGATGTATAGGGTTTTATAAAGCGTACATATAGAGGCTACTCCGAATAGTTACGACATATAAAAAATATTAGATTTCTCATGCCCAGAAATATCTGAAAACACCCCATGTATGTTCCCGCGATTCTTGATAGTTTTCGAGTTAAAATTATTTAAAAAAATATGTTGAAAATTTTATTGGAACCAGTTTAAAAAAAAAACTATTTTTATTTTGACATGGCATTGTATACAAAAAAATTGTGATACACACTACAAGCCCTTTCATTTGATTGGTACCACGGTTTTTTTTTTTAATTTTCTAATTTTCGAAACCAGCATGTCCTAGAACCAAAAATTCGAAGATATGTGACATCCAATCCGCACTGTGCCCGCGTGGTTGATTACTGCCCACTCCCTCTCACACAGAGCAGGCCTGTCCCAGCTGTGGGAACATTGGAGGCGGATTATGCATATGCTGTATAAGATAAGATATAATTTATGAAGGCATGAGCATTAAACACCACGCTCGCGCTGGCTCAAGACGAAAGAAATCAGCTGCATATTGTTTATCATGTTTGTGAAAAATTTACTTGTTTTCGGCAAGTCTTGTTGTGGTAGTGACAACAGCATTCTAATAATAAAAATGATCGCTGCCAGACCGGACTGTCCCTTTCGGGGACACTGGGTGGGGACAGTCATAGGTCTACGTAAATAAATAATATGTAAAAACTAACAATACTAATCTGTGTATTTAACCTCCATTGTTACTAACACCAAAATACTAACAAAATTATGGTCCTGAGTCTGAAATAAAGTTTAATTTTTAATTTTTAAAGACTTTTCAAAAACATCTCGTGTAGGTACTATCATCGGCACGGTTCTTGAGCGCTGACCTTCACCTGCGCAGAAGTGAGTTATTTCCCTTTACGTATTTTGTCATAAGTGTACGATGCATAAAGCGATCCGCACTCTTCCGCCGAGCGCTCAAGAACCGTGCCGGTATCTGTACATGTATTTTATGTGTGTAGTTCTCATGTGGCGTTGTAGATGCCGCCACAAAATCATTATGTTCATATTTAATTCACCTTTTTTTATCATTCAAATTCAGTATAATATTTAAAAAAAACTTCAAACTACAAAAGGAGGTCAAATTGGCTACTACCGTGGTGATGAGAGATTCTGCGTTCTCGTATTCGCTTACAGCATTCTTGTCTTGAAATAATAGTGTTATTATTAATCATATTGGGTGCTGGATGGTCTTCAGCTAATAATTATTACTTGCTTTAATATTACTAGGACTTAGATCGGCTCCTAGCAAACCGATTTACGGAGTAGCAACGGACCTCCCGACTTATAGCCTCGATATTGTCGCCTCTACAAACTTGATAGGAAAACTCCGCTTGCGAGATGTAGGATTTCAAATTTGGGATTTTTTGTCTCTTAGCTCGCTATACTTTTGTTCTAGCAATTTAGTTTTTAATTAAAGCTATAACGTTAAAGTTCTCTCACGAATTTTTTATTTTTTCATAGAACGTTTAGTTTTAATTTTATTTTAGGGTGAAGTTCTGGAAATCTATTTACGTTTTTTCTTATGAGAGCGAAAAGTTCAAACGATTTCCCTCAACAGTAGTTTAGCTTGTTCTCATTGGGTCCTAAATTCATTTGGTTACGTTACTGGTCCCACTACCTCTACTGTGACGCCCATTTATGGATTTAAAGACAGAGGCAGCAACCGGATTTCCAGCGCAAAAAAAGAGATGAATATATTTTATCAAGTCTTGCTTTTTATGAACATTTTCCGAGTTTTCTCGATTTTATTTCGTAAGTAGATGTTGAAACAACAATTAAATTCACTTACTAAACTAAAAACGCTTAAAAATAATTTATGAAAAAGGGAGGTTGAATGACTAAGGGCTGATTTCACCAATGAAACTGAACGCGATCAGCACATCGAAGCCAAGTTCAAGAGCTGTCAGAGTCAATATTACAAAGAAAATAATGACACTGACAGCTCTAAACGTGGTTTATGTGCTGATCGCGTTCAGTGGTCATTGGTGAAATTCGCCCTAAAGGTCTCGTAATAACTTTGCTAACTGTCAGACGTCAGATTCGCGCATGCGTGGTGGCTTTATTTTAGGGACGCCATGATGGGAACCATTTTGAATTAGTGAGGATCGTACAGGTGGCGTTTTGTATTTTCTGCCTACTGACATGGAAAGAAGGTTTATGTATGTATGTAAAAATAAAATTACACATATTTGTGAAAACTATCTAGTAAGCATCCTAGCATCGGCCCATTTTTCAGGAGTTTTAACAGAATTAATGTATTCTGTATTCGGCAAGCAATAAAGGGTCAAATTTAATTAGCTAGAGAAACTCCGCAGTCGTGGTGGGTATTTATATAAACCGGATAAAAAAAGTAAAAAAAAGTTTTTTTTTCTGTATTCAAGGACCACTGTTGGACTTTAAAGTCATAGGTACTTTATGCATTTTTTTCAACGTCTGTTCAAAAAGAATCTGATAAAAGTGTAAATAAACCCTGTTTAGGTAATTTTTGTATGCAATCACTAACTAGAGGTAATTAAGTAACACATTCATCTGTATGTTGAAGGTTTCAAATTAAATATATCTCACTATTTACAAAAAAATAATATTTTTAAATTGTAATTGAAAAATCATCGACAAAAGTTGACAATATTGTCAAAGTGTAAACAAACATCTTTTAAAAGGTGATTTAAAATTGGAATTTCTGGTTTGAGTAGACAAATAATCAAATCAGAGCACTCAATTTGTAAGTGGCGCTACAAATTGGCATTTCAGATTCTTTTGTTTACATTTTCATCAAACAGTTTTTGAGCAGATCATATATGGCCAGGCCTGAATTCAAGCCGTGAAAAAAAATACTAAGTTCTCTTGATAACATACCCTCTCTTCCACATTCCGGAATGTCTCAGACGTGGTAACAATAAGGGGATCCTCGCACAACTCTCCAAAGCAGAAGCCCGGTGGAGACCAGTAGCCATCGAACAGCTTGTGAGTGTAGATGTCAGTGTCGGATCCTGGAATACTCAAGGTATATAATAGGTATATAAGGTGCTATAAAAATATCTGCCACGGCTGCAATGGGAGATAGTATTGTGTTTATAGATTACAATAGTAAAGATAAATTATTGATCATGTGTCATATTTTTTTTCATACAAAAAATTGTACGTATAAATTTGCAAGTGACGAACTAGTCAGCTGATTTCAGTTTTCATTCACAGAACAGATGGAAAGAGATAGCAGTTGTTTTCATTGACGAAGTGCACTTCGCGCGTAATTTGTGAACCACGTTATGCAGAGTAGAGTCAATGTTTATTTAACTACTTTATTTTCTCAAATTGATTTAACTGTGCCGGGGTACGAAATTTCTTCACTATTGTTATCTTTAAACACAATACTACCTCTCATTAAAGCCGTGGCAGATATTTTTATAGCACCTTATATAATATCCAGTTAAGCTACAATTTCCTAGAAGAGCAGAGGCCGCCACAAAGCGTGTGCAATTTTCCGATGCATGACGTCACTGAAATGTTATTTATAATTAATTATCTTTATTTATTTAATATTGTTTAAGATAGTTAATTGATTGTGGGCTGAGTTGAAACGTGGGTTATGTGCTGATCGCGTTCAGTTTTTATTAGTGAAATTCGCCCTAGGCGGGACTTGGCGGTAATACATTATAAAATACAATAGTCGTAGATATATTTAGTAACTATTCCGCTTAACTTTTCCTAAAGAGTCATAAAAAACCCTGTAAGAAATCGACACGTGTTTCACCTCTCAACGAGACATCCTCAGGATGGCGATTGACTTGTCGAGGCACAGAGTCCAATTTATTTTTATGTTCATTATTTGCCCTTTTGATGGCATCTTGAAATAATATAAAAAAAACCTTTTTTAATTAATCCTCCGCATCCGTATATTCAGGATGACGATTGATCGATTAATCGACAACCACAATTATACAGGATTACTAATCGGGTCACCTCGGCTCGGGTCGTTATCAGCGTGATTAGGGGCGAACAATCGAAGTGAATGTGACCTTGGAATACTTGGATCGTTTTGGACCTTGGCGCTCGGCGTGGCAACACATCGTGTTCGGGTTCGCGACAAGTCAATCGTCATCCTGAGGTGAGACACGTGTCGATTTCTTACAGGGTTTTTTTATGACTCTTTAGGAACAGTTCACTAAATATATCTACGTCTATAGTATTCTATAGGATTTCCGCCAAGTCACGCCTAAATTGCTTTATTTATTGTTATCTTACCTAAATCATCGCTCCCTCTCCAAACAAACTCCAACGATTTTGACTTCATTCGAGTCAGCTCATCATCGAAGCTGATTGGGTTGATGAAGTGTCCATCAAAGCCCATCTGCGCCATGAGTGAAGCAAACTCCTTCGAATGTCCGAAGACGTCTGCTTGCCATGTTACTAAAGGTCGTCCGCATTCCAAGAACGTTGCATTGATTTTTCTGGAAACATAATACAGGCTGACTTTGAAAACATGCGACAAAATTTAAGGAGGTTTTTTACCCAATAATATGAACACCCTTTACTACGAATTCGCAAAAAAAAAAAAAAACATCGTATAATTTGCACACAAAATAATAATATTACAAAAAATGTCTTTACAAAATGCGTAACAAAAAATGACAATTGGTGGTTTGGTTAAAATGACAATTTATCGCAATGGATGCTGGGTTCGATTCCCAGGCGGACAAAGTGTTATAGGGTTTTTATATCAGGAATTCAACAGCAGCAGCCAGGAGTCTGGATTTGTGCCCGGTTGATGGCAATAGGCTTGCCCTTGTTACATTGCACTTAAACAGAACTGGTGAAATGTGGGTGTGGGTGAACCCTTTGGGAAATTCAAGCGTGATGTTATGTTATGTGTAAAATAATAAGATAAGACTTCAGATAAGTGTTCATACCTCAAGTTGTAAGTGAAGCTGTCTATAATAGCGTGGTAGCTGGTGGTAGCTTCATCGCTCATGCTCCATCCACCACCCACGAAGAACAGCCTGCCTTGACGGAGGAGCTGGTACACCATGCGTTTGACTGCAACACGAAGTTTTCTAACTGAACAGACAGCTGTGCTGCTGGGGGAGTTTGTTGCGCCACTTCTTCTTCCCAGGTGAAACACTAGGAAGTGGTGAAGAGTGGGCGTTTTGGGGGACTGTCTTATGTATATAATAGGCGTAGTTATATTTAGTAACTATTCCTAAAGAGTCATAAAAAACCTTGTAAGAAATCGACACGTGTTTCACCTCTCAACGAGGCATGACTCTTTAGGAAAAGTTAAGCGGAATACTTACTAAACATATCTACATCTATTGTATTTTATAATGGATTTCCGCCAAGTAACCTGCCTGAATCAATTAACTATTAGACGCGGGTCAATCAGTTTTGATCAGTTAATCAAATATAAACTTAAGGATTACCTGTTAGGTCCCTGTTCTTCCACCAATGATAGAAATACGGCATGTCCGAGAAAGTAAACCTAAAACCAAAAGTATAATGAATTGACCCCTCCGTGCCTCGGAAGCATGTTAAGAGGGTTTATTCTGGAAGTTGGCAACGTCGCAAATAGATGTCAAATATTTCGCTGTTTTGATTAATTTGATAATATATCTGTGTGGAAATAAAAAATGTGGCTAACTAGCGAACTAGAATATTGATTATGAAATGCAATAATTAATATCGTAACACCGAATAGTTAGTTTTAGATGTAAAAAAAGTATTTGGTAACTTTCCAAATGCCTTTTTTTCACCTAAAACGGGTACAACATCAAATTCAATGTTATAATTGCAATTCATTATTAATATTCTAGTCAATTGGTTAGCCACATTTCTTATTTCCATATAGTATTATTTCCAAATTAATCGAAACAGGTAAATATTTGACAGCTATTTACGACGTTGCCAACTTTTAGGATGCACCCTCTTAAGTCGTTGGTTCCGGCTGTCATTCGTAAATCTTTGACAGTCGTTACGGGTCGTCAGAAGCCCGAAAGTCTGACAACCAGTCTTACCAAGGGGTATCGTGTTACCCAGTAACTGAGTTGTGGAGGTCAGATAGGCAGTCGCTACATGTAAAATAGGTACTGGTATTCAGCTGCAGCCGGTTAGACTTGAAACCGACCTCAACATGGTTGGGAAAAGGCAGACAGATGATGTGATAAGATAACATAATTATATTTACAACATTTTTGTTACACACACAACACACACACATCATTAATCACATTTTTTTTTTTACTTTGGCAACATCTTAAACGCGTTCAAGAGCTGTCAGTGTCAAATATTCCGTAATAGTGATGACACTGACAGCGCTTGAACGCGTTTAAGATGTGCTGATCGCGTTTAGTTTTATTGGTGAAATTCGCCCTAAATAGTGAACGCAGTCTACCTACAGTATAGATCTAAATGTACATACTTTCTCCCTTCATTTGACCAAAGGGTCGTGATGATGTTGTCCAAAATATTCTTCATGTTAATTCTGGTTTGGGCAAACCCGGGTTCATCTAGAATGAAGGTTAAAAATTACTTCTGTTACCCGACTGCGAAGTTAGGAGGATAATGTTTTAGACCGATATACAGGGTGCCCCGAATAGTGACGTCGAATAGAAAAATCTAAATTCCTCATACCCAGAGGTTTTGGAAAATACCCATGTATGTTCCGCGATTTTTTGTAGTTTTCGAGTTATAATTTTTTTTTTTTTTCAAAAAAACCTGTATTCTATTATATATTCTCCTGTATTGTTGGTGCGTTTATAAACATTTAAACTCCCATACACTAATAGCTAGACCCGGAACAACAACCTGTAGGTAATACAAATATTTGATCAGTGCGGGGATCGAACCCGCAACACGCAGTGCTGCAGTCAGTCAGTCAGTTTTTGTAATTCTTTAGAGTTTTCTGTCGGTGGAGCTTCAAAAGCTTTTTTGAGTAACTTGCAGGAATGTTAGGAATTTTAGTATTTTACAAATGAATGTAACACAAGACGAATATCTCACAAAATAAATATGATCATAAGAGATACAAAAAAAATACGGATAGTCAGAAGCCCGAATGACGAACAAGCAGTCTTACCGCGCGGTATCGTGGTAAGATACCACGCGGTATCCCAAGGTTCCCCAAGAAAACATACTGGTATTCAGCTGCTCTCGGTTAGACTGGACACTGACCTCACCATAGTTGGGAAATACCAGGCGGCTGATTATGATTGTGTTACTCACTTCCTGTGTAATGTTCGTAGAATGTGCGCGTCCATCCCAGTTCAAGGTGTGTTGTTGGAACTATGTGCACGTTCAGCACGTTCTGTCCCATTACCGGACAGCTCTGAAAGAAAAGCCGGTATTCAGAACATACATTATGTGTAGCATACTGACTCCTAAGTCACAGGGCCCCCCCTAGTTTAGGAGGCAGGGTCTTCACTATTTATGCAACCTTTGTTTCCCAAAGTTTAATATTCCTATGTGTTTTGTATGAGCTTTGTATATTAAGGTTTTTGTGTTAGCTTTGTGTTAGGTATTAGATCTCTTTATAGTGATCTATCACCGCCAGTTCGATGTCTACCGCGCACAGGATGGATGGAAAGCAGAACATGGAGTATTTTTTGCTCCGTTGATGTAATCGCTTTATGGCGTTCCAGTGGAAGGAATGATAAATAAATAAATTAATTAATTACATAACATAACATAACATCACGCCTGTATTCCCCGAACAGTTAGGCAGAGGTGTACCTATAGTGTTAATTAATAATTCAATGAAAGAGTTCGGGGCAGTACTACCAACCACCATACCTATGTTGGCCACAAAGCAGCGCTGCATCGGTATAAAGGGTGTTGATGTCAACACATTCACAAAGTTGTTGAATGATTTTTATGGCATGTGGCATATCATTAGTAAGAGGATGATAGACTAGAGATTTTTTGAGGGAGTTGGAAGATCCCGATCGCTTTTGGTTTTTGGTTTGTAGCCGTGTAAACAGCTGTAACACGTACAGATTCAATTTAAGTTTTACCTTTGCGAGTAAATTTAAGGAAAACTAGATGACTGATGTCACTAATAAACTTTTTTTTAAATTTGTATTTGAATGTAACATTTGGATCTGTTTTTGACAAAAAAATAAAAAGTCGATAAAAAAAAATCCACAGGGCATGAGAGGTGTTAAGGGGTCTGAAAGGATAGCAGATGAACCCTTCAATGTGGCACACGATGCACCAAACACCCTGTATATTATTTTTATTAATTAATTATTTTAATAAACAATTTCAATTTCAATATATAGTTAAGGTTAGGAATTACATATATTAAGATAAGTATGGAAATATGGATTATTCTACTTACCGAATACCCACAGCCCTCGCCATACTCTTTTATCGGGGTCAGCAGATCCTTCGTTACGGGCGTCATGGGTTTAACTGGAGACAGGCCCAGCAGTTGTAGTAATATTGTGAAAATCATTGTTCTGATCTGTTTATAAAAAATACAATTTAAAACCATTTATTTTTAAATTATTAAAAAGAAAAATTGAGACCCTCACAACAACCCCTTTCATCCTTTCAACAGAGGGTCTGTTCATTTGATATGTTACACGGTACAGTTTGCAAAACCCTTCTTTTGTATTTTCTAATTTGCCCCCCAAAAGTGACCCCCATATTCAAAATTCACGTCTGTGTTTGGGTCACAGAATTTCCATTTTAACTTATATTTAATCGGTCCAGTAGATTCGCAACAAATTGGCTGTGACGGACAGACACACAGACACACGAGTGATTCACTAGCATATAGAAACTGTGTTAATGGTATCATCATTAATTTATTTCATTGTAAGCTGCACCGCTCGACGTCAGATCGTCAAAGCCAGCTGTCGCTTAAAACCAGCGCTGGGGCCTCTATACCGCATAGGGTCGCAGCATTATGCTGAGCGATGGCCGTTTTGCGTGGATGTGACGCATATTTTCCCCCAACTTGTTCTTTTTTGTGCTTGTGTTCTTTCTTTGCGTCATATTTACCGCACTAAACGTATTTTCTTTCCTTTTATTTTTTTGTTTAGCACTTGGCAAAAGTTTGAATAGGTACTTATATTTCATTTTTCGTACCTTCTAATTATTTAGGCAACTATCCCACCTCAGGCGATTAACGAGAAGCAAGCAGAGCTAGCAACTAAATGAGTTGGCGAGTAACGGGCAGCGAGTTCCCGACGGCGACGAGCGATTACTCGCTGGTCGTATGTACCAAGCGTGAGTCTCTCGCCCGCCAGTGTATTAGTGTTCTGTAGTCTCTCGGCGAGTGTTCTGCCCGCAAAGCGAGCGTCGCTGTGCGAGTACTCTCTTTGACAGCTCTTGTCGCTGCAAACGAATACTCGCCAGCGGTGTGTACAGTCAACGATCGACTATTAAAATACAGGGTGGATTTTTGAGATGGGGCAATAAGGGTAGCTATCTTAACCGTTGATAATTTTCAAAGCCGGGTTTAAAAAAAAATAGGGAAAAGTACGAAATCCACGCGGGCGAGATACTTTATATGTCGGAAATGCGTCGGTGATTTGACTAATCGGGGCGCCAGCGACGCCTAGCAGCGTTCGACAGAGTCTAGCCTAACGTCAGTGCGAGTCGACGACAGGGCTACAGCAGCGTGGAGCAGCTCTCTTTGCCATCGGACATCGTACGGACAACAAGTGCCTAGAAACTGTCGCGCGTTCTATAGTTAGTTGTGTACCTACAGTGTGAATTGCTAGTGTGATTAATTTGATCTGAAATTATAATTTGATTTGAACTGCAAGTGGTTTTTCCATTGGGCAATAACCAACACTACCCATAGTACGCCACTACCCACAGTAGTTAAAATATGGCTGATAATAACGAACAAACACCTACCATTCTCCGACACATATATATATATATATAAATTAACACTACACTGTATACATTCGACGTCCACTCAACGCGACACGATGAAACATACTAAAATATTACATCTTGCATTGAATAGTTATTAATCAATGGCTCAGGACTTTAATAATAACTGTCATATGACTCTTAAGAACAGTAAACAAATCTACGTTAATAACAATTAACAATAAACATATCGTCATTACGTGAGAGTTCCTTGACAAATGTTTTTGTGGGACTACATTTGAAAGACGTTACGGTTTAATAGACGTAGATATATTTAGTAACTTATTCCGCTTAACTATTCCTAAAGAGTCACAAGAAACCCTGTAAGAAATCGACACGTGTTTCACCTCTCAACGACAGGGTTTTTTATGACTCTTTACGGCGCAGCGGCGGTGCCGTATACCCAAGCGCTTACTATTCGTAAAGATTAATAAAAAAACCTATAAGGAATCGACACGTGTCGACCTCTCAACGAGGCATCCTCAGGATGACGATTGACTTGTCGCGAACCCGAAAACGACGTGTTGCCGCGCCGAGCACTGCACGCAGAAAGTTGTATCTACGTCTATTGTATTTTCAACTACTACTGAAGGAGGTGAAACACGTGTCGATTTCTTACAGGGTGTTTAAATGACTCTTTAGGAATAGTTAAGCGGAATAGGTTACTAAATATGTCTACGTCTATTGTATTTTATAATGGAATTCCGCCAAGTCACGCCTGAATCAATTAACTATGCATTTATCTACCACAAACATACGAAGCTCCTGCGCCTGAACTCCCCGGTCGTGTCGGATTGCCGTCCCATCGGCCTATGAGAGTAAGGGAACAGAGAATGCACCTGAGTCTCCGCACACACTTGTGCACTACGATATCTGCCGCACTGATGGCTAGTCTCCGCAATATTGACTGGAGAATCTACCAGAAAAGTTAAACAATTAAGAACCTTAATAAATCCAGAATATGTGAAACAGTTTTCAAGAGTTGAGTTTAAATCACACATAAAATATGATAGAATCGTGCACTTCAATGAATCTACTTGAACTGTTCAAAACAAGGTCATTCACACTGAATATATACAGGTCATATTTATTTGTTTTGTCATACGAAGCACTGCAGCATCCGATCGTTTGTATAATCTATAATATAGATATTATACATTAAAGCAGCGTTGCGTGTCTGTCTGTCTGATCGCGTTGTTCTTGTAAACTACGCAACGGGTCTGCTGCGCCATGTTTTAATGTTTTAAAAAAAACAAACACGAACCAATCAAATCGCTTCGTGTTTGATGTTTCATGTTTTTAAAACATGGTGCAGCAGGCCCGCCTTTTACTATCATTTAGAGAATTTATTTCGAAAGGTTAAATGTGTATAATTTATATTAATATTAAAGTTAATATCTATTTATACCCGAAATATAAAGCAGCCATAGAAATGTTTTTTTATTTTAACTATGTATATTATAAAAATATTAGCGTGTGCTAGCTGACATATTATGGCGAATAATTTAATTTAATGTTTTGTGTTGCGTAATGTTAATTATTTTGCATACTTTAGATTCTAGTTTTTCTAACTGATCGGACAGCTGTGCTGCTGGGGAGTTTCTCAGCTAAAGCACTAGGAACTGGTGAAGGGTGGGCGTTTTGGGGGACTGTCTTATGTAAGTTTGACGTTCGTAAGAAGCCGTTTCTCAACCTAGTTTGAATAAATGAATTTTTATTTGATAAAAATAATATTACTTGACACAATAAATACTGGCTCTTCTTAGTTTTTACATCCATCTACGTGGTATTTACTCTCAATGAAGCGGGGGGCGGTATAGCGGCGTGGCAGAACGGAGTGCGGCTTTTATGAATTATCAAAAGGGGTGTTGGGTATCAATGGCGTCGGGGCGGGTCATTCACAGCATAGCGAGTAAAGTTTTTATGGAAAATGCATGATAAAAGCTTTTTAAAAATTAAAAAAAAAGCTTTTATCATGCATTTTCACGAGAACCAAAGGCGTATGCCAAATTTCAGCCCGATAGCATCAGTGGAAGTGGGTGAAATATTAATTGCAATATTCCAGGACATACCTACATAGAAGTGAAGTAATTTTTTATTTTTTTTTACTTTTATAATGTAATCATGCATTGTCACGAGAACCAAAGACGTATGCCAAATTTCAGCCCGATAGCTTTAGTGGAAGTGGGTGAAATATTGATTGCAATATTCCAGGACCATACGTCCAGGACATACATACAATACAAGTGAAGTTAAATAAAACCTTTTAAAAAACACAGTTTTTTTTTTTCGCTTCTTTTGCACATAAAGATATTTCTCATAAAATATTTTGTGTAAGAATAGTATAGACCTTATATAATAAATAAATCTCAATATTTTTTCAAGTCGTAAATACCATGCAAAGCCGGGGCGGATCGCTAGAGTACGTAATATAAGTCCTGATTGTTTTCAATCGTTTCTTGTTGATGTAAATATCATGATACTACTGTTTATTATTTAAATTCACATGATTTTCAATAGTTTATTTATCTTAGTTATGCCAAATACATGCACACGATGCATTGCGGCGGCGGTGCGGCGCCGGAACGGTGTCGCTGCGGCGGCATGCTATAAAAATCCATGGTATACCACAGCAGTTGAAATATCGATTAATCAGATCTTCATCAATCAAATATTATATATACAATGTGTAACGGAAAGGGTAATTAGGTATAGAATCTCTATGCAAAGTTTCAGTTCAAAATAAATTACTCAAATCATTTTTTACCAAAATTTAGGTTTCGTAAGGTTATTGAATTATGAATGAAAAATTGATTGTCAAATCATAACAAACGTGTCACCGCATTGGGATCAAATAAGCCGAAAATACGGAGAAGCGCGAGCGGCACAGAATAGATAATAGTACCGAGCGGTTGGTATCATGTACTGAAATTTCTCATCATGTTCGTAACATGTAGAAATAAGATTTTCAAACCCTTGCCACATAGTTTGTTATCATCTAAAGAAGCCGTGCACTTGATATGTATATATCCTTTCCGTTACACCGGTTACACGTTGTATATAATTATTTCACAGTTCAACCTTTCGAGTATCTGTATTATATACCATTCGACATTCAGAATCATCTATTCCATGTGACTAATGCATTCAGATCGAAATGAGACATCTATTCAAGATCTTCTATTTAGAATACTCCATTCGGAATGAAACTTCTACGATTGGGATTTTAATCTTGAATAATCATAATACGAATCGTAGGATTGAATACATGAATGGTGAAAACTGTAGGTTTTAGGTTGTTAAATAGAGAATACTATACAATTTAATTAATGAAATGATGAATGAGTTAAAACTGCGGGTTTCCAGATCTTATCAGGTTTTTTGCGGCTTATCCAAATGTCCTTACTTTGTTATGGGTTCGTCGCATCGTTGAGCTCCTTAAATTCTGAGTTGAGCTGCACGATTACTGACAAATGCTTGCACTGACTGGACAGGTCCACTCAATCTGTGTGGTTCTTTCCACAAAAGATCATTCCAGACACGAATCTACATGGTCTTCATATGATCTAACCAATAAAATGTATGGACTTTAAAAGAGACTGTGACCTCTGAGTTTGTTTCGGCCTTTCTTCTCAGAGTATTCAGAAAGGAAACGCCGACCTCATCTTAAAATATTATTGACTTGTAAAGGTGTTTGTACAAACCTATTTAAAGAAAAAAACTGATTTCATTTCATTTCATCATAACTGTATGTTCATTTGTAAAAAAAAAAACATGAATCGCATAAAAAAATAACGTCGTACTAATCGATTGAGATTTTTTATTATACAGTTATTTCGAATACATACCTATATAATACGACTGGAGTATTCTAAATAGGCGATCTTGAATAGATGTCTCATTTCGATCTAAATGCATTAGTCACTTTTTAACCGACTTCCAAAAAGGAGGAGGTTATATGTTCGTAGCGTATGTATGTTTTTTTTTTTTTTTTTTGTGTATGTCCGTCGATATTTTCGTCAATTGTGGACGGATTTTGAAAATTCTTTTTTTGTTTGAAAGGGTATGCTCTCAATGTGGTCCCATATAAATTTTATTAACTTAGCTTGAGTACTTTTTGAGTTAGCTTCATTAATACGTATTTTTCCCACTTAGCCTATATGGACGATCTGTTAACATTTTCCTGTCACTGTTATTTACATAGCAGGTCGTGATATTCGAACTAGTAGGGGGTAGGTAGCACAACTAAAAAGTGAAAAATAAAAACTTTTTACAAAAAAAAACAACCGACTTCCAAAAAAACACTAGAAAGTGAAAAATAACTTTAATTTCGGAAGTCGGTGGCTTAAAACGAAAATTCAAAACCAAAGACACCGACTTCCGAAATTAAAGTTATTTTTCACTTTCTAGTGTTTTTTTGGAAGTCGGTTGTAATAGATGATTCTGAATACAATTATCATTCGTTTTGAATAGATGATTCTGAATGTCGAATACAGGGTGTAATTTTAATCACCGTTTTCCTCGTAAGGGGTCATTGTACTCATCATTATGAACAACTTTTACTATGGGACCAAAGCTGAAATCGTGAAAAAGAAATCAGTTGTTCCCTACATTTTGACGAGCTATGCGAACATAAATGTAGGGAACAACTGATTTTTTTAATGTTATTTTTATGCGACTTTTCCAAGATTTAATGGTGAAATGTTTACTATTTTCTAAGGTAAAGCTTTAGCTGAAGCTATGCCCCTGTACGTGTGTGTCAGTTTACATAAATCTTTCGCAATCCAAAATAGTAGGGAAGAAATAGAACATTTCGCCGCTCGCTACGGCGTAGCTTATACTGTGCTACGGCGTAGCTCATACTATGCTACGGCGTAGCTCACATGATACGCTGCGTCGTCTTTACAAAATGTTTTTTTTACAATACAACCAGGAAGTCGTTTTAAATGTTTTGGAGGAAAACATTATGAGGTATAGGTACACCTATACTCATGAAAGTACATAAGTAACTATTAGGTTTTTTAGTCATAGGTTGATTCATAAAGAACAAAAAAAGAGATATTTTTTTTAACAATGTTTTGACTTTTAGTAATCCCTCTGTGTTTAATATTACTGGTTCTATAATAAATATTAATATCCTGAATATTTACAGCCTTTTCATGTTTCAAGATGGCTACCATCATGGCGTCCGGAAGAAATCCACCACGCATGCGCAAATCCGACATTTTGACAGCTAACGGGCAAAGGAAACATGTTTCAGCCTTCTATTTTTATATTTCTTATGCAACTTTTTTTAACATAGTTAGTTAATTTCATTTTGTTTTATTATAAAGTTATAAAAAATTGTGAAGAAAATTCGAAATAATTATATTTAATGAAAGCAAGATTTGATGAAATATATTCATCCCTCTTCAGTGTTTAGAAAAGCCTGTTGCTGTCTTAGTCTTTAAATCCATAAACGGGCGTTTCAATAGGAATAGTTTAGCCAGTACCGTGAACAGATGTATTTAGAATCCAATGAGAATATGGTAAACTACTGTTGACGGAAATCTCTTCGCCTTCTCTTGCTCACAGGAAAAACTGTAAATGAATTTCTTAAAATCCATCTTTAAATAAAATTACAACTAAACGCTGTATGAAAATACAAAAAATACGTGACAAAACTTTTTTGATATTCCTTTAATTTATAACAAAATTGTTAGAACAAAAGTATAGCGAGCTATGAGACAAAAAATCCCAAAGTTGAAATCCTACATCTCGCAAGCGAAGTTTTCCGATCAAGTTTGTAGAGGAGACAATGTGGAGGCTGTAAGTCGGGAGGTCCGTTGCTACTCCGTAAATCGGTTTGCTAGGAGCCGAGCTAAGTCCTAGCTATCTGGCTGACGACGATCCAGCTCCCAATATTTAATAATAATAATATTACAAGACAGAATGTTAAAACAGAGTGCTAAGTCTCTCATCCCCACGGCAGTAGCAGATTTGTCCTCCTTTTGTAGAATAGAACAGAATAGAAATACTCTTTATTATATACACCATAAAAATTACAGACATAAATTGATTGATTGGTTGGTTGGTTTATTGATTGATTGTATGTTATTTTGTAGCTTTTTCTGCCTCGTTGGTCTAGTGGTAGCAAGTGCTACTGCTGAGCATGAGGTCCTGGGTTTGATTCTCAAGTCAGGTAAAGTGTCATTGGTTTTTTTATAAACGTTTTCTCAGTAGCAGTGCGGAGTCTGGCTTTGGGCCCGGTTAATGGCAGTAGGCTCCCTGGGACTTTGACTGGCGAAATTGTGGGTGTACTATAGGTACACCTCTGCCTAACCCTTCGGAGATTAAAGGAGTGATGTTATGTTTATGTATGATAGTAGGTTAAAAAAAAAAAAAGACTAAATGACTGATGATGGTAAAATGGCTTTCCTGTATAAAGGTTGGACCCGGTTGGACCATTTTGTATAAGAAGGTCAATTATTTTTTTGCGAGTGCTTGGTTGTTCCCATAGTAAAAGTTGTTCATATTGATGGGTAGAACACCTCCTTAAATTTTGTTGCATGTTTTCAAAGTCAGCCTGTATTATGTCAATCGCCCGGTAAACTCTGTGCGCGATGCAGGATTTGTGTGACGTCAGGTCATTAATGCATAGTTCGCATGTGGCGTTGTAGATGCCGCCACAACATCATAAGCAGGCTATAACGTTCCCAATGCTGGGACAGAGGCCTCCTCCCTGTGAGAGGGAGTGGGCTGTAATGCTGTAATCCACCACGCGGGCTCAGTGCGGGTTAATAGATGTCACATGTCTTCGAAGTTTTTGGTTCTAGGACATGCCGGTTTCCTCACGATGTTTTCGTTCACCGTTTTGAGAGCAGTGTAAAGTAAAGCGCCTGTCAGGGTTCGAACCTACGACCTACAATCTTGTAAGGTGCGGCTGTTAATACGGCCATGCACTGCTCTAGTAACATAATATACTGACAAGTATCATAATCGTAATTGAATTTACAGTCAGCGAAAATCATTATAATATCAAATTGACACAGCTATTTTATACAATTGTCAAAAAATGTCAGTTTTGATTGAATTATACGGGCAATTTAGGTCGTCTTCCAGCCTAACCGGACGCAGCTGAATACCAGTATTTTACATGGAGCGACTGCCTATCTGACCTCCACAACCCAGTTACTGGCTATAACACGATACCCCTTAGTAAGACTGGTTGTCAGACTTTCTGGCTTCTGACGACCTGTAACGACTAATGACTATCTAAGAGTTACAAATGACAAAAACTCAAAAAAACTCAAAGCATTTATTTCAATTAAACCATTTACAGGCACTTTTGAATTGTCAAGGAGTCGGTCAGTCAGAAAAATGAAGCTAGTTGCCCATTCCAAAGCGTAGTAGGTACCTATGGAGAAGAACGGGCAAGAAACTCCACGGACACTCTTTTAAATCAAAAAATTGTTACAAAAATTGGTTACATCATTCATGTTGAAATTACTTAAGTATACATGTGAGAACAATGTAGAAAGACGTGCATGATAAAAAGCGTCCGAAGATATAAACAATTCAAAAATTAAAAATAAACCATGGCAGCTAAGAGATGACCAGCCCCAACTGACGGCGCCCGTTCACGAACATGACGCATGGATTAGCACCATTCAGCTCAACCATTTTGAAGGGAGCTAAATGATCCAACACACACGCCACCATCAGCGAGACATCTTAGCGAGCATGACATACTCACAGCCGCCAGGGCACATTCAAGTCAATGAAAGACATAAAATTATCCGGTAAATGGAAGCTCTATAGTACATAGTACTCACACATGTGCTATGCAATTATATAATGCAAAGGAAATTGAGTTTATACAATGCAAAGATGTTCTTACAATCTTCAGCAGCTCCAACAGACTTTCCAAATGTTAATCAATTAGTTGTGGTTGTGGAGCAGGACTAGCATTGGCCCAAGCATTTTTATCAGTGATGTAATCCCCCAACTTATAATATGCCTGTCTGCATAGTGTGCGTTTTATACATGTTTTGAATTTCGTCTCATTCAGTTGAAGTATGTGGGGAGGAATTTTATTATAACATTTTAAACAGTACCCCATGAAAGATGAGTCCACTTTAGCCAGTCTGAAACCTGGTTGAACTAATAGGTCCCTATTTCTTGTACTATAGTTATGTCTATCACCTCTTTTACTAAAAAGATGTACATTTTTTCTTACATACATGATGTTTTCATAGATATATTGACAAGGTACCGTCATGATGTTAATATCTTTAAACAGTTCCTTTAGAGAATCGCGCCTGCGGAGATGATATATGGCTCTGATCGCTCTTTTCTGCAGAATAAAAATAGACTCGATGTCTGCAGCTCGTCCCCACAGTAAAATACCGTAAGACATGATACTATGAAAGTAACTAAAATAGACCAGTCTCGCGGTATCTACATCAGTATATTGACGGATTTTTCTGACAGCATATGCTGCTGAACTTAGCCGTCCTGCAAGAGATGTTAAATGAGGACCCCATTGTAGCCTTGAGTCGAGCGTGATCCCCAGGAAAACGGTTTTATCGACGAATTCTAGTTTCTCTTGATTCAATAATATCTCACAATCATTACTTTTTACATTTGGTAAAGAAAATTTTATGCACTTAGTTTTTGTTCCATTTAATACTAAATTATTAGCAGTGAACCAATTATGGACCTGCAGTAGGGCGTTATTTACGTCGTCAAAATTTGTAGCACGTCTATCTACCTTAAAAATTAATGAAGTATCATCAGCAAATAACACCATTTGTGGTTGATTTTTTAATAAATGGAGTAGATCATTAATGTATACTAAAAAGAGGAAAGGACCCAATATCGAGCCCTGCGGAACACCCATTTTTATTTGACAGCCGGGACCAACGGTTTAACGTACTTTCCGAGGCACGGAGGGGTCTCGATAAGTGATGGATGGTCACCCATCCACGGACTGACCCGTGGGTAACACAATAAATACCTGAGGATGATTGGCTGTGAGACTTGATTGTTTTCTGGGTGATGCGATAGGGAAGGTATGTAAAGGTAAGTATACACTACATCCATAGAACTAGATCATTTTGTAGAGCATTTCCATGTAACGTTATAACGAATGCTCGACGCTGCGTGCGACGTCATGCTCAGCGCGAATGAGCGTTTACCTGTAACATGTCTTTGCAACATCACATCACGATTTTTTTTTTTTTTTTTTGGGTGGGAAATCATCAAATAACTTCTCCCGCTCTGGGCGGAGCGGGAGGGCGTGTCAGACTCTTATTGACTAAAACCCACCCGTGTTCCTTCAGTTGCCTGTGTTGCCAGGGGCCACGGTATCCATTTCGGACTTTCCCGCAAACGACCAGGGGCCTAAGTCTACTAATTTATAAACGTTACAATGGTCTCTCAATGGTGAGTTTTTGACAGATTAGCCATACAAAAACTGTCAAAAAATCGCCATTGAGAGACCATTGTAACGTTTATAAATTAGTAGACTTAGGCCCCTGCCCTCGGCCCGCGCACCACACCCCGCGTCGTCTGCTCGTGCCTTTGCTCAATATAATCTTACACCATTTCGCTCGCTGGTTTTTAAAATAGGTTGTAACAAACCATCGAGCTGTCAACCACGGTATTCTACGCACTTCGATAATATTTAAAAACGGTGTTCTGTTAGAAATAAATGCTCAAGTGTATACTCACCTTTTATAAATAAAAACACAAAAAAAAATATAACAAATATATTTTTGTAAATTGTAGTCTTAAATCTAGACATGATTACATTTATTGTTCACATTTTGTATTATTGTATTCGTTCACTAATATGGAAGATACACAATATATGCATGTACTAATTTTTGAGACAGTAATATAAACCTAAGAATAGTATTTAAGTTAAATTCAACTACTTACTTGTTACTCAAAAAAGAACTCCAACAATTTTCTACTATAGTTCAAACGTCCGATTCATGTGCGGACTCGCACTTGGCCGCTTTTTTATTAAACGGAAACTATGACATTTCTCAAAAAATACAATATTTTGTCTTCGAACAGTACAATTAATAAAAAAATCCAAAAATACAGTACAGTTTAAAAATGTTCCCTTTACAACTAAAACATTCGATTAAAATAAATAAAAAATAGTACCCTTACACCGAATGCTTATTAGCAGAAAAATTTACATACCTGTTACGTCAAAAAAAAAAAACTAGCACTTATAAGGTATGGAATATAGTTAAGACAGACGGCTGCCCGCTTGCTTTTTTCTTATTCTAAAATAAAACTATAGCACACCTACTTAATATTATAAATGCGAAAGTGAGTTTGTTTGTTACTCTAAAACGGCTGAACGGATTTGGATGAAATTTGGCACATGGGTAGACCATGACCTGAGGCATAGGATGCAACAATAACTCCAATCCTGGTTTATTTTATTCTGAACCCTTCAGGTTATGGGCCCAGCACGCTTCCACTGTCACACGGACTGGATCGACGCTCTTATTTTTGCGCAAATTCTTCTAAAACACGTTACGATACGCAAGTAAATCGTTACGTGTGTGGCTTATAAGGCTACTTTTATTTTAGAAAAAGAATTAGAGAGAAGGCGTACCCGCGGGCAGCAGCTAGTCTTCACATAAAATAACGTTGTTTGCTTAGCTACAGCCTTTATCATCCGCAACAGATATGTAACGAGCACACCATTAAATTAGTATATAATAGAGATGTTACGGTGGTTGATTTACCGTATCCGGAGCCGCAGGTTTTAAATTTGATTGATCGGAACCGGAGTCGGAGTCGGTACCGGAGCCGGAGTCGGAACCGGAGTCGGAGCCCGGAGGTAGAAGAAAGATGTTCCAATTAACATTTTATGGCTTCCTTTATTGGCTTCCTTCATTTTATGGCGGGAAACACCTGGATGAGGGACGCACGGAACCGGGAAGTACCTATGGCAGAAAAAAGGGGAGGCCTATACCCAGCAGTGGGTGATTCCGGGCTGAAATGATGATGATGATGACTGAAATTAACTAGAGGTACTTAATACACCGCCCTTAAATTAATTTAATAAATTAACGTGATGCGTCTGACGTACAAAAAACAATAAACTGAAAAAATAAAATAAAAATTACGCCGGCGACAAAGTAAGAGTTGTTTGTACTCGCTCTAGTCACGTGCCACGGCATTCGATATAACTCCGATTCAAAATTATCGGACCCGAAGTCGGAGCCGGAGTATTAATCGCAAATTCCGACCTTCCGGAGTCGGAGTTTAAGCTCCGTAACATCTCGATAATCAATAAATTCAAGGTGTAGGCGACGATACAACAATAAATTAAACTGCGTATATCTAATGACGTTCCCAGTCTGCATACGAAAATTCAATCAAAGATCTCCAATAGTTTAGTCACTATAGCTAGTCAAAGATTGGCAAAACCCATAGTCGGCGCATCACTACTATTTAGTTTGTTAGAAAAAATCACATTTTTAATTTCAATGTTAGGATTTATTTGATAGTTCCTAAATACTCCTCCGAGCCTTTTCCCAACTATGCTAGCGTCGGCTTCCAGTCTAACCAGATGCAGCTGAATACCATTATTTTACATGAAGCGACTGCCTATCTGACCTCCACAACCCAGTAACTGGGTAATACGATCCCCCTTGGTAAGACTGGTTGTCAGACGTTCGGGCTTCTGACAACCCGTAACGACCGTCAAAGATAAACGAATGACAGCCGGGACCAACAGCTTAACGTGCTTTCCGAGGCACGGAGGAGTCTCGTAAAGATGGTCACCCATCCACGGACCAACCCCGGCAAGCGTAGCTTAACCTGATAGATCGACTTAGCCACGAGCTCCTCTGCATTAATATTGCTAGTGTTTTTCATTTATTGTTGTATTGTCGTCTCCACATTGTATAACAACCATCACACTATCATAAAATCTTCTAAATATCTACACTCCGCCGTCTACAGCATCTTCCTGATCATATAGTTCAAAATACCGCCGTTTTTGAAGTACGTGAGATCAACTTCTGTGTCGAATCGCACTATGACTTGGAATGACTTGCCGTTGCTGACCTGTGGGCAAAAAATAAATTAAGTTTTTGAGGGGCTCGTGGCTAAGAAACAAAGAATTTTGAGGGGCTCGTGGCTAAGTAGTAAAAGTTGAGGGGATCAAGGACAAGTAGAAAAGAGTTAAGGGGTGCGTGGCTAAGTAGAAAAGAGTTATTGAGGGGCTCGTGGCTAAGTAACAAAAGTTGAGGGGATCAAGAACAAGTAGCAAATAGTTATTGAGGAGCTCGTGGCTAAGTAACCAAAGAGTTTTGAGCGCTTCGTGGCTTAGTACCAAAGTGTTATTGAGGGATCGTGACTAAGTTACATTAAGTTAAGGGGCTCGTGGCTAAGCAACAAAAGAGTTTGAGGGCTTCGTGGCTTAGTACCAAAGTGTTATTGAGGGATCGTGGCTAAGTTACATTAAGTTGAGGGGCTCGTGGCTAAGCAACAAAAGAGTTTGAGGGCTTCGTGGCTTAGTACCAAAGTGTTATTGAGGGGCTCATGGCTAACTATCAAAGAATTATGGAGGAGCTCGTCGGTAAGTAACAAAGTGTTACTGCTCGCTTTCATTCAGCTGGAAGGTATAATGCCTCACCTTCACAGTAACAACATGGCCGGGCGCGACATCGCTACCCAGCTCGATATCGTACTGCTCGCTACCGTTGAGCTCGAAAGTGTCGGCGTTCTGTCCCTCCAGGAACTGCAGCGGGATGATGCCCATGCCGACGAGGTTGGAGCGGTGGATGCGCTCGAACGACTCGGCGATTACTGCGCGGATGCCCTGAGGATGCGGAAATTATTTATTTATTAAGTTATTAATTAAATATTTTATTTATTTATTAAATATTTTATTTATTTATTAAATATTTTATTTATTTATTTATTAACCCCTGACGGATAAAGAGGGGTGTTATAAGTGTGTATCGGTGTATCTGTCTATTCCCTCGTAGCTCCCAAACGGCTGAACCGATTTATTCGGATGAGAAGGCTTATTCCGCGGATAAAATTTATTCCTGTTTGGTCGAATCCGCCCTTAATGACACCTCTGGGTAATGTAGACCTCAACATTCGTTTTTTTTTTTTTTTTAATACAAGAAAGTATGCACTCACAAGTAAATAAGGTCCTTTAGCCGCCCAGTCGCGACTGGAGCCAGACCCGTAGTCTTTACCGACTATGGCTATTAGAGGGACGTTCTCAGACGCGTATCTGTTGACAATTAAGTAAATTATTCATTATAAATTAAATCAAATATGGAGTTTGAGAATAAAATGAAGTCGAAAAAGTGTTATAGGATTACGTTTCTCATTAAAATAGTTATACATATGTTATGCAAGGCTGCAAAGTTGTTTACTCTCAAGCATTCTCAATAATAAATAAAAGAAGGGACATGTAAAAATAAACCTTATTACACGTGATCAAAAATCAGCTGTCCTCTCCGAGCCGGTCGGAGTGAACGTTACGTTGATAGAAAGAGAGGCAACTTCTAGGTAAATATAACTGTAAGTAATTAGCGCTGTGCGACCTGAATTGCACTTTATTGTGTCGTAGTAAGAGTAGCTTTTTATTTAAATGATTTTGCGAAGTGAACCGTCTGTTAGTAGTGATATTCTGGTTCATTTCCTACTATTTAAGGGCCTATACAGCGACTATATAGTCGTCAAATTTTGCGATCCACCGTTATATCGAAACTACTGCAGCATTAATTTTAAAATAAATATATGTTAAAGTTGAGGATTAATGTTAGCGACTATGTTAGCCGAAAACACGATTTCTCGATAGAAAAAAAATCCAAAGTTTCCTCCAAACCTAACAATAAACCGCTGCTATTAAAAAAATACTTCAAATTAGATAATGAAACTTGGCACACTAACTCAATTATAAAGCAGCGACAGCTTTTTTTTTTTTTTTCGCCGTAAAAAGCAATTACCTAAACTTTTGCCGATTTGGAGCTGCCTCCGTCTCGCTCGCACTCAGTCCGCGAGTAATATGGTGCGAGCGAGATAAAAACCTAAGGTTGTGTGGGGTCCTAAGACAAAGTGTAACCTGTCGGCGGCATCAAATATATCCATAGCGTCGCCACTAGGATGGTGCGTGGTCTTGGGCCCGGCGGTGGCAGCCATCTTGTTCACGAGGCGAATGTTCGCGAACGTTCCCCGAGACATGACGTCATCGTTGCCTCGCCGGGACCCGTACGAGTTGAATTCTCTAGGAGTTAAGCTGTGAACGAGAAAATAAATTTATTATTTAATTTAACATCTTTTATAAAAGACTTAAATGTGGACAGGACATTTTTTTTTTTTTTTTTTTGTTTTACAATGTTTTAGATATTGATACAATAGACCGAAAACCTTTATAAATTACGGTACAGGTATCGATGAATTTTGGTTACTTCTACGACTAAGGTTACCGCTATCTGGGTAACTCAAGAAGAAGTAACATGTTACCTCTTTTAGGTTACCGTATTAAACACACACATGCGATGCGCACCCTTTGACTAATGCCGACGGCATGTCTAAGATAGAGGAAATTTTTATTTCGGCAACCGGTATTAATACTAGTTGTATTCAATTTAAGATACCCTTTAAAAATACCTGTTAAAAATATAAATGTTGTAACCGAAAAAATACTCGTATTGATCATACCGGTTTCGGTCCCTGATCGATACACACATTTATGGAGTTCCGCTAACTAATTTAAATTGACCCCGTATACTTACACCTGAACCTACTTTTTTAGAGACTATAAGCGTAATGTACCGCGACTCACCCTCGGTCAGCGAGGAACCTGGCGGCGGGAGAGTTCCTGGCGATGGAGCCGGCCGGGGAGATGTGGTCCGTGGTGACGGAGTCGCCCAGGAGGAGCAGGCAACGTGCGTTTTTCACACCTACACTGGGTTTCAGCTCCTGAAAACAGAAATTAGATTAATATAATTATATAATTCTCATCAAAAAATGTTGATTTGGACAGGAAGTGCTTAATACCAGTATTTTACATGGAGCGACTGCCTATCTGACCTCCACAACCCCGTAATTGGGTAATACGATACTCTTTGGTAAGACTGGTTGTCAGACTTTCGGGCTTCTGACGACTCGTAACGACTGTTAAAGATCCACGAATGACAGCCGGGACCAACGGCTTAACGTGCTTTCCGAAGCACAGAGGAGTCTCGGTATGTAAAGATGGTCACCCATCCACGGACCAACCTCGGCAAGCGTAGCTTAACCTGATGAATCGACCCGTGCGGCTGTTATTACTTAGCGAGTTATTACTTACGAGCTCACTTTCCCATTTATCATATTCAAATTCAAACTCAAAGCATTTATTTCAATTAAACTATTTACAGGCAGTTTTGAATTGTCAAGGAGTCGGTCAGTCAGAAAATATGAAGCTAGTTGCCCATATTAGTTAGGATGCGGGTATATTGGCGTGTGCTAGCTGACATAAGGCAAATAATTTAATTTAAGTTTGACATTTTTGGGTTGCGTATTGTTAATTATTTTGCATATATAAGGTGCTATAAAAATATCTGCCACGGCTTTAATGAGAGGTAGTATTGTGTTTAAAGATAACAATAGTGAAGAAATTTCGTACCCCGACAGTTAAATAAATTTGAGAAAATAAAGTAGTTAAATAAACATTGACTCTACTCTGCATAACGTGGTTCACAAATTACGCGCGAAGTGCACTTCGTCAATGAAAACAACTGCTATCTCTTTCCATCTGTTCTGTGAATGAAAACTGAAATCAGCTGACTAGTTCGTCACTTGCAAATTTATACGTAAAAATTTTTGTATGAAAAAAAATATGACACATGATCAATAATTTATCTTTACTATTGTAATCTATAAACACAATACTATCTCCCATTGCAGCCGTGGCAGATATTTTTATAGCACCTTATATAGAATCAATTTTTTTATTTCTAACTGAACAGACATCTGTACTGCTGGACAGTTTGTTGTCACTTCTTCTCCCCAGCTAAAGCACTAGGAAGTGGTGAAGGGCGCGCGTGCCGGGGACTGTCTTGTGTTATTTTGACGTTCGAAAAGTACTGATACTCAGCCTAGTTTGAGTAAATTAGTTGACTTACCCGGGTCATACCGTCAAAGAAGGGTGGTCTCTTAATGTACGTAGAGCTGAGGTCCCAGCCGTACAGCTTGCCCTGCGGTACTGATAACGCCTGCCACGACGATGAGCCTTGCTCGATTTTTGCATATACCTGAAGATATTTACAATAAATATTAAAGATGCCTAAACTTGTTGAGCTCCTTTAGTTCTGAGTTGAGCTGCACGATTACTGACAAATGCGTGCACTGACTGGACAGGTCCACTCAACCTGTGTGGTTCTTTGGTAAGACCATTCCATTCTGGGTACGCCCAATACGCCCATGCGAATGTTGATGATACAATTATTTATTTATTAACCTCCGACGGAAACAGATGTTATGTCTGTACCCTCGTCGCCCCGAAACGGCTGTACCGATTTTGATTATTATTTTTTTGTTTGAAAGGTGTCTTGATCGAGAGTGTTCTTAGCTGCAATTCAACAAAATCGGTTCAGCCGTTTGAAGATTATCAGCGCTTTTCTAGTTGATGATTAGATGTGCGCCTCTTCCACAGGTCTGATCGATTCGAAATTAAGTATTCTGTTACTTCAATGATATTAGAAGAACATAGTAACCTTGCATCACCTGGAATTGTGTCGAGGGTTATTTATATTTTTAATTTTAAACAACTGACCTCCTTAAACATGCCGGGAATAACATGCTTGTTCTCAACCTCCTGGATCTCGGCCCTCGTCGGCCAGATCTCGCGGAGGTACACGGGAGTACCATCGGCTCTGTTACCTGGAAATTACAAAGTTTAGAGTTTTAGTAGCCACATGAGGAGCACGTGGCTAAGTAATAACAGCCACACGGGTCGACGTCGATTCATCAGGTAAACCTAGGCTTGCCGGGGTTGTTCCGTGGATGGGTGACCATCTTTACATACGGAGAAAAAGTATTTGGAAACTTTCCAAATGATTTTTACACCTAAAACGGTTACAACATCAAATTCAGTGCTATGATTGCAATTCGATATTAATATTCTAGTTCACTAGTTAGCGATATTTTATATTTCTATACATATTGCGCAATTAATCAAAATAGGTAAGTATTTGACAGCTATTTGCGACGTTGCCAACTTTAAGACTTTAAGACAAACGCTCTTAAGAGGGTGCATCCTAAAAGTTGGCAACGTCGTAAATAGCTGTCAAATATTTACCTGTTTCGATTAATTTGGAAATAATACTGTATGGAAATAAGAAATGTGGCTAACCAATTGACTAGAATATTAATAATGAATTGCAATTATAACATTGAATTTGATGTTGTACCCGTTTTAGGTGAAAAAAAGGCATTTGGAAAGTTACCAAATACTTTTTTTACATCTAAAACTAACTATTCGGTGTTACGATATTAATTATTGCATTTCATAATCAATATTCTAGTTCGCTAGTTAGCCACATTTTTTATTTCCATACAGAAATATTATCAAATTAAGCAAAACAGCGAAATATTTGACATCTATTTGCGACGTTGCCAACTTTCAGAATAAACCCTCTTAAGACTGGTAATAGTTCACTGGTCTTATAATTACTCGTATAATGACTCACCTAGCGGCTGCGTCTCAAAATCGATGTCCACTGTTCCCGCTAAAGCATACGCTATGACCAGTAGAGGCGACGCTAAGTAGTTGGCACGAGTGTTCGGATGGATGCGACCCTCGAAGTTCCTGTTGCCTGACAGTACGCCGCAGCAGACCAGCTCATTCTGTAACAGAGAAAATATTAGGGTTTTTGAACTGTGACTATTTCCAACCATTTATTTAACTTTTGACATATTACACGCTTATGAAGTTCCGTAATTATTATATTAAAAAACCATAGTGAAAAAATGCAATGCTTTATGGGCACTTTGTTTTTTTAATAATAATAGTGACGTGACGTTATAGCCGTAAAGTTAAATCGATTAAAACTTCTTTGTAAATAAAATCGATTGTTTTTAGAAATAGCGTCAGAAATGCAATTTGGACATCACTACTTTAGCTGTCAAAAGTTAATTAAATAGTTGGAAAGATTATAACTGTTTATTTATTTTACTTCGATGGTCCTAGTTTATCATTTAAGACTTCTAGTTTACTGCTATATGTAAGCGGGTACGCCATTTATAACTGGAGGTTTTTATCTAGATATTATTTCTGCTTGAGTCTAGTTCTCGATGTTTTTGGTTGGTATACTGGCGTGCGCTACTATATTGTGTACCTTACGACTTTTACGCGAATGAAATCGCGGCCAGAAGCTAGTGAACAAAATAATGGTGCATTACAAATTATGCGTATGATAGAAAATTAATTTATTTACTTGTGGCGGCATCTACAACGCCACATGCGAACTACACATCAAAGACCTGACGTCACAAAATCCTGTATCGCGCTATTAGAGTTTACCACGCGATTAACATATATAAGACTTCCCTACCTATTTTAATCTATTTTAATAATATTGATCATTTGTATGTCACTATTGGCAAAACATAGCGCACTACCTAATTTTTAAGATCTTTATATGTAGATCTTTACCTATGTTTCACAAATAAATTATTCTATTCTATTCTAATCTACATCATTCCTAGGGCAGTTGCCCGCCAGCCACAACGCCCATCTGGTCGGACGATCCCCCCTTTTCTATAGAGTATGAGCGAACTTTACACCCTGTTCCTCATACCTCTAAACACTTATCTAACTCACCTTTTCAATAGTGTTAGCAATATTATCGTCGATGGGTCCTGAGTTACCGATGCATGTCATACAACCATAGCCCACAATGTCAAATCCAAGCTTCTCTAAGTATGGGACCACGCCGGATTCCTGAAAACAAAAAATAGTTAGTAAAATTTACATTATAATATTTTTTTATATATTTATACTTAAAAAAAAATTAGATGATGAAAAATGAAATGAAATGAAAAAAAAACTTTATTGCACAAAAGGTGTTGCAGTAAAACCAATCAAAAAACAGTTACACTTTACAAATGATATGCTACAAAAATGGTTGGGGTACTGTCCTCTTAGATAGGCTATATAATAGCCTGTAGTGAAGAGAATCAGTGCCGTATCCCTCTAGAGTGGAGAATTCAATTGCTTAGTAATGATGATAGCAGAAATAATAATAATACTTGTAGCTGCTAGCTGCTATATATCAGCAGGGATCGAAAACCTTTATAAATTACGGTACAGGTATCGAAGAATTTTGGTTACTTCTACGACTAAGGTTACCGCTATCTGGGTAACCCAAGAAGAAGTAACATGTTACCTCTTTTAGGTTACCGTTTTAATACCAGTTACACACACACAGGCGATGACTTATGCCAACGGCACTTGTAACATAGATGTAATTTTTATTTCGGTAACCGGTATGAATACTGGTTCTATTCAATTTAAGGTAACCTTTAAAAATACCAGTAAAAATATAATATTGTAACCGAAGCCGTATTGATCACACCCGTTTCGGTCCCTCGATATCAATCAACTCATCCGTCCGCAGACACAGCGAACGATTTACTGACGGTTAGGTTTTTTTGTTTTGTGATAGCGTCTCGTAGTTGACCTCTGTGAACATGACTACTTAAGCGGGCTATCCTGTGACAGCCTTAAGCTTCTAACTTAAAGCCTCCAGCCAAAAAAACGAATACACACCCTAAGATAGTAGGTGACGACGCCTGATCCAGGGGATAAGGACGTCTTGATGTAAGGAAGAACGCTCAGACCATTCTCTACTGCCTTCTTAGCTAGGAGACCTGTAAATTGAAGTTTTAAATAAAGCATGACACATACATACATACATAAACTCACGCCTTTTTCCCATGGGGGTAGGCAGAAACTACAGAACGCCACCTGCTACGATCCTTACAAACTCCTTTTGCCTCGTTAACGTTCATACATCTGGTCATACACGCACGCCTGTTGCGAGTACTATGCACCTGACCTTTCTGAAGAACATCCCCAATAAGGTCACTATATGTCTTCTTAGGGCGTCCCCTCCCGGAGTTTCCTGTTTCCTGTGAATTTTGTTAGTTGCCGTTCATTCATCCTCTCAACATGACCAAACCATCTAAGCATACTCTTTTACATTTTTGTCACTACATCTTCTTTTAAATCGCACCGTTGTCTTATCACATCATTCCTCAGCCTATCATTCATAGTCACACCACACATGCTTCGCAAGGAACGCATTTCCACAGCATTTATTCTACTTTCATAAAGCATGACAATACGACAATAAATGAACACATTGACAATACTAGTGCATTGGAGTATTTTGATGTACCAGGTATTTGATAAAATTGATGATTTAAAAAAAAACCCTATAATAATCCATACATCGAAATAATGAAATGATTATTTTTAGGGTTCCATACCCAAAGGGTGCCAAACGGAACCCTATTATATCCCTAGATTGATAGAAAATAAAGTGATGGAAAAAATCTTTGTGTTCTTTATGTTCAATATATAAGGTGTATCTTTAAATACACGAAATCTCTTAAGAGGGTGCATCCTAAAAGTTTTGATTTGACAGCTATTTACGACGTTGCCAACGTCGTAAATAGCTGTCAAATATTTACCTGTTTCGATTAATTTGGAAATAATACTGTATGGAAATAAGAAATGTGGCTAACCAATTGCCTAGAATATTAATAATGAATTGCAATTATAACATTGAATTTGATGTTGTACCCGTTTTAGGTGAAAAAAAGGCATTTGGAAAGTTACCAAATACTTTTTTTACATCTAAAACTAACTATTCGGTGTTACGATATTAATTATTGCATTTCATAATCAATATTCTAGTTCGCTAGTTAGCCACATTTTTTATTTCCATTTACATTTTATATTTGCAACGTTGCCAACTTTCAGAATAAACCCTCTTAAGGGGTTATTGTACTCATCATTAGGTTCAACTTTCATTATGGGACAAACCCAGAAATTGCGAAAAAAAATCTACTGTTTCCTACATTTTGACGAGCTATGCGAACGTATAATGTAGGGAAAAGCTGTTTTTTTTTCGCGATTTCAATGTTGGTGCCATAATGAAAGTTATTCATAATGATGAGTACAATGACCCCTTAAAAGATTCCGTGTATTTAAAGATACACGTTATATTGGGAAACCTATCAAGTACGTTAAGGGGTATATTTGTGGTGTGTTGTGTCAGTTGTGTGTGTTTTATTGGGTGTGTGTAAAGGGTGCTGGATATGTTTTACTAATTCACATACTCTAATGACACCTAATGTGTCACTTATAAAGTATGTACTTATTATGACAAAACATAGCGCACCCCCCAATTATGTAAACACCTATGTTTCACAAATAAATTAATTGATTCATTGATATGAGCAAGGGTGTGTGCTTGTTGGCTGTGTGTGTTTATTGGTAATGTATTTTTTTGGGTGTGTGACTCACCGGCTCCCAGCATGACACTAGGGTTAGAAGTATTGGTGCACGAGGTTATCGCAGCGATGATGACAGAGCCGTGTGTGATGGAGTAAGTCTTGCCATCGCTAAAGCTGAAGCTACCAGTAGTTGATAGATTTGCAGGTGATATGCCGTAACCTTTGAAGCCGACCTGGGAAAGGAGGAGAAAATGGAGATTAATATTGTGTGTAACTATAACAAAGTTTCTGAAACAGTACACTATTGCCAACATTAAACCGACCATAGCACGTACCCGCCAAGCATGACGTATCGTATTTTGGAAAATGTGTCGTCGTGGGGGTCTGCACCTGCTAACCGCAAGGAATCGAAGGAGCAAACGAGTTGCATTATGAAATTTAGTACAACATTATAACACTCGTTTGGATGATATAATGGTTACTATGACACTGGTCGTTTTAACAAGGTAACTGTTTCAGAAACTTTTATAGAGGATTTATAGTATGGGTGTAGATAAAGTAAAATAGGGGCCCCATACAAGAAACGTGTCTTTTTTTCGGCATTTTTTGATCTTATAACGGTAAGAATCCTTTCGTGTGCAAGTCCGACTCGCACACGTATATAATTAGGTATTAAAACACTCATGTGATAAACCCACATTATTGTTTTAATACCCTTATTATACAACAGTTTCATTAATAACTATTATTAAATTTTTATTTTTAGTAACAGTGGCAATAGAAATACACAATCTGGGAAAATTTCAACCGTCTACCTATTAGAGTTCATGAGATACAGCCCGCTGACGGACAGACGGACGGACCGACAGCGGAGGCATAGTAATAGGGTTCCGTTTGGCACCCTTTAGGTACGGAACCCTAAAAAGGTTTTTGGCAATGAAATAAGCCGATTAGTACTACAACATAGCACGTGTACAACGGTACACGTTAGTATGTAATGCAAATAATACTAAATTAGAACAAATCGCACTTCCGCTTGGTAAGCGATTTTATTGTCATTTCTTAGTAATGACCTTGTTCAGTAAGCAATATTTAAAACATTACGAGTGCGTTGTGTTTGCTTGATTATTTATTAGATAAGCACATGTAAATTTTATTTGATTTGTGAGTTGAAATATTAAAAGAATTATAGAGATAATTGGTAAACGGGAAGGAATTTCCTCAAATGTGTATTAATATTATTTACTATGTTTTAAAAACAAAAAACATGGTAAATATCCCGTTTTAAATAACCTTTGTGTTATTTTAATTTGTATTATTCAAATTAGTCTACTGTTCGCAGAATTACTAGTACCTATAGTGATTTTTTTATTGATTTACGTGAAATAATTATATGTGAGGACTATGTGGATCTATATTTATTTTTCTTTTTCTCAGCTAGATCATAATCGCTACAGTTTGAGTACTTTATGCGGCCTACCCAAATGTCCTTTCTTTGGTATCGTTCGTCGAGTCGTTGAGCTCCTTAAGTTCTGAGTTGAGCTACACGATTACTGACAAATGCGTGCACTGACTGGACAGGTCCACTCAACCTGTGTGGCTCTTTCCTCAAAAGACCATTTCAGACACTAATCTACATGGTCTTCACATGATCTGACCAATATTATGACTGGACTTTAAAAGAGTCTGTGACCTCTGGCTTTTCTTTTCAGAGTAGTCAGACGTCGACCTCATGTAGTTCTTAAAATATTATTGACGTGTAAAAGTGTTTGTACAAACCTATTTTACAGAAAATAAAATCATTTAATTTCATCATTTACCATCAACAGGCACATCATTTTTTTACTTTTGTCATCGACTTGAAAAGAAGAACAATCAGACAAAATAATTCACCTATAATACAAATTGATGCACCAACAGACAAAAATACATAATCATTATATCGATTGAATAACACGGAAGAGCAAAAGAAAATGCTGACTTCATACATTTTACGTCATAAAACATATTCATTGTACTTTTATTAAGGCATTAATTTACTGCGACTTTCTTTTTAAGGGTGTTATTTGTTGCTGGTGATATTTTAAGAAATTTTACGAAACATGTGTTTAAAAAAAGTTGTGATAGTTTGTGAATATTGTATATAAGTGTCCAGAGTGGTTATGTTTTAAGGGTAAGTCGATGCATTTATTTTTTGAGATTCACGGTACATACATATTGTTCCCGTTTTTGTGCTCCCCATAGTCAGGTAGAAGTTTAATCTCAAGACGCGACGCGCGCTTTACTTGTGGTAACCAGATGTACGAACACGCTGTGAATGTGGGTGTGAAGCCGATTAGCGTCAACACAGAATACACACACACACCAGAACAAAACTAAAATAAATAAATAAATTGTTTATTGATCAAAAAGATACAGATAGTGAGAAAAACAAAACTTATACTAGTTACAGATTCTCAGGATGACGTTTGACTTGTTGCGAACACGACGTGTTGCGCTGTCCAGTGCTCGGCGTGGCAAAGGATGCCTTGAGGTAGCTCGAGGATGCCTCATTGGGAGGTGAAACACGTGTCGATTTCTTACAGGGTTTTTTTATGAATCTTTAGGTTAAGCGGAATAGGTTACGAAATATTTCTACGGCTATTGTATTTTATAACGGATTTCCGCCAAGTCACGCCTGAATCAATTAACTAGTACTGAAGTATACAAAATACGCTTTATGCCCGGTTGATGGCAATAGGCTCGCCCCTTGTTACATGGGACTTATACAAAAGTGGCGAAATGTGGTTGTACTATAGATATACCTCTGCCTAACCCATGGAAGAAACAAGGCGTGATGTTATATCATTCGAGTTGTAGTAGTAGTCCAGCGGTAACGGCCGCGACTTAAGAGTTGTACGTCGTAAGTTCGAACCCTGACAGACGCTTTACTTTGAGTAAATATAATGCTCTCAAAACGGTGAAGGAAAACATCGTGAGGAAACCGACATGTCCTAGAACCAAAAATTCGAAGACATGTGACATGTACCCGCACTGGGCCCGCGTGGTGGACCACGGCCCACTCCCTCTCGAAGACCTATTGCCCCAGCTGTGAGAACATTATACGCTGATTATGATCTGCTAAGTAGTAATTGACCTGCCTAAAACTGACTCATACAATAATTGCCACATCAACCAAATATTATGATTTCTGCTTACCTCATTCTAATTAAGGACATTAGTGGCAAATTAGGTCATTAATGAGGACAATGCGTAATAAGGGAAAATGGTTACCTTAATAATATTATAACGATTTGGTATTATAATAAGTATTAAATTAACAAAGTAATATTATTGCAATTTCTTAAAATGCATTTGAAATAGGAGAAAGTCGACTTTAACACTAATTTAAGAAAACCAAATTTTTATGACAATGAATAGAATAGAATATAATAATACTTTATTTGCCAAAATGTAGGTGTGCAGAGTAGTATGATCTTATTATAATTGTGGCCCATTTACATTCTACCATTACAAGTGGTGTGCAAATATTTTATTTCAGAATACATGAAATTATTATGAAATGTCCAAATATTCCCTAACGTTACAAAATGTATGGTGAGTTTTAAGAAATGAAATTGTTTATTCTGTAAATAGGATGTCAGTAAAACTTTAAAAGCGTGGTATAAACCACAAAATAGGTACAAATACCAATTTGACCACAACAAAAGTAGGTCATCGTTAAAATTGATTTAACTATCATTAAAGATACCGGAATTTTTGAGGTAATTGTATACAGGTTGAGTGTTTTTATCGACTATTAAGTGACTACCTATAGTCAGAAAAATCCTACTGGGCACACGGATGGGCCATGGCCTGGGTTCAGATATAGGATACATTTTATTCTGGTAGTACGTTCGTTAAATAAAAACATTTTCCAAAAAAAAACAACCGACTTCCGAAAAAAAAACACTACAAAGTGAAAAATAACTTTCATTTCGGAAGTCGGTGTCTTTGTTTTGAATTTTCGTTTTTTGCCACCGACAAAAAAAATATGCATAAGCTACGAACATAGAACCTCCTCCTTTTTGGAAGTCGGTTAAAAATGAAAAGAGTATGCTTAGATGATTTGGTCATGTTGAGAGGATGAGTGAAAGGCTAACTAACAAAAGGTATTTTAGAGATAACTAAGATATTAAATAAGATACAAGGCAGATGTGTGTGCTAACGACGGTGGGAGACCCCCTAGGAGGATATAGTGACCTTATTGGTGATGTTCTTCAGACAGGTCAGGTGCGTAGTACTCGCAACCGGCGTGCGTGTATGACCAAATGTATGAACGTTAACGAAGCAAAAGGAGTATGTAAGGATCGTAGCAGGTGGCGTTCTGTAGTATCTCCCTACGCCCATGGGCAGAAGGCGTGAGTTTGTTATGTTAGTATAACTCAAAAAAAATATAATTTCGATTATAATATAAACACACCATATATTTTATATCAATTAACTAAACCACAAAACAGATAAGGTATATTTAGTTACTATATATTTTGTTATTACCACAAATACTGTTATTATTACAAAAACTATTGACTTGGTGAGTATTATCATACTATTTAATTTCCATGTCATAAACAGCCGTTCTATTCTGTAAAAATCTCACCGTGAAAACGTAAGTGAAGTGAGCGTGAAGTGAGCTGCCAATAGTGTCAATTCCTAGCATCGGGTGGACTGACAGCTCACTTCACCTAAGTTTTCACGGTGAGATGGTTACAGAATAGCACTGCAGATCTCGAACATGAGGCGAGTCGCTGCGCAGTAACAATGTCATGTGTCAGCGGGGGTGAGGGGTGGGGTACTGCGCAGTGAGTAGCTAACTTCCGAGCCGCCATCAAGTTTGAATCGAACTGTAACTTTGTCATGATTACTATAAAACCTAATAATCTGCCAGCCTTTTCCCAACTATGTTGGGGTCGGCTTCCAGTCTAGATAGATGCAGGTGATTACCAGTATTTTACATGGAGACACTGCCTATCTGACCTGCACAACCCAGTTACTGGGTAACACGATACCCTTTGGTGAGACTGGTTGTCAGACTTTTGTGGTATGAATGTTTTTATAATGGCTTATTTGTTAAGTAGCTGTCAAGGCGACTACTGAATGAGGTCTTGGGTTCGATCTCCGCCGGGAATCCCATGAGCAATTTCTCAGTGGGACAAACATCCCAATCAAAATTTCAATACATACATTAGCATGGAGCAGCTATTTATTTCAAGCAAACATCATCAGCATTTATGTTCTTTAAATAGCTTTTAGCCCGGAGTCTGAATTTGTGCCCGGTTGATAGCAACAGGCTCGCCCCGTATTACATGGGACTTAAACATAACTGGCGAAATGTGGGTGTAGAATACACCATCCGGGATTTTATGCGTGGTTTTATATTTTTTAGGAGCAGTGGTGGCTCGGTGGCCATGGTGGCACAGACTTACGTGTCGTGAGTTCTAATCGACATAGTGTAAATTATTTCATCACCACTGCTCTCAAAATGGTGGAAGAAAACATCATGAAGAAACCGGTACTAAAATCAAGAATTCGAAGATATGTGACATCGACCATCGCATGTGGTGGATTACGGCCCACTCCCTCTCACAAAGAGGAGGCCTGTGTCCCAGCTGTGGGCACATTTTAGGCTACACATTATAGGCTTCCGAAATTAAAATCATTTTTCACTTTGTAGTGATTTTTTTTGGAAGTCGGTTGGTTTTTTTTGTAAAAAGTTTTTAATTTTTTAGGTTTTCAGCTAATATTCAAGATGGCGGACACCGCCCAGTCGTACGATTTGGTGAGTTAGCTTATGAAGTGAGAAATAGTATCATAAAGCTAAATCACTAAATAGTATTACTGGGTATTTGCTACTTTGAGACAAGAAAATAAACTACTGCTGACATGGAACGGAGGATTTTAACAAGGAATGTTGTTTTGTGAAACTTTCAAAAACTGCCTAGCCTTTTCTCAACTTTGTTGGCGTCAGCCTCCAGTCTAACCGGATGCCGGTTGATACCAGTATTTTACATGACGCGACTGCCTATCTAACCTCCACAACCTATTTACAGGGTACCACGATAACCCTTGGTAGCAGACTTTATGGTTTTTTCATTATTATTTAGTGTTACTGTATAATTATTTATTTTAGTATTGATTTTTGTATTTTACATGTTCGCAAATTTAATTTATTTTTCTGTGCTTTTATTACTTCGAAAATAAATGTTTATTTTTTATAAAGTATACATTTTCGTAAAAATATTTATGCAGTTTTATTTGTCTTCCGTATCAGAGCAAATATTTTCAGTTTCTCACTTATTGTTGTTGAAAGGTAATGAAATCATTACCTTTCTTACTATTTAAACAATAACTTGGCAGGCAATAAAATAGTTTTGAACAAAAAAAAAAACAAAACATAAAAAAAACAACAAAACAACATTTTTAAGGAGAACCTGTCTGTTTACATTACTGTGTCGCCACAACACGTTTTCTTCTACCACTCTCCCCTGTCAACTGTCACACTATAATTAACTCCCTTCTCTTTCATATCATTCTTCACACAACCCATCCATCTTTCCTTTGGCCTTCTCTCCCTCTCCATCCATCAACATTCATATTCATCACTCTTTTAGTCACATGCGATTCCACCCTCCTCATCACATGCCCATACGATTTCCGATGATTAATTTAACAGGACTTAACTAAAATTTATCTTCTGTAGAAAGAAAAAGATACACTGAATTTAAATTTAGTTTAGTTTGTGAACAAGGGAATCGGCACCATTGCACATTGTCACTAATTTTTTTTACGCCATATTAACAAAACATATTTTTGACACTCACAGGTTCCTCTTATCAATAACAAAAAATTGTTTTCAATTCTAATCTCAGGATAATTCCCACATAACAATAAATCACGTCTGTAATCCCCAAAGGGTAAGACAGAGGCGTGTGTTTGTTTGTGTCCCATTTCGCAAGTTATATTAAGTCCCATGTAACAGGGGGCAAGTCTATTGCCATCAACCGGGCAGAAAGTGCTAGTGAGTAATTTTAGATGAAAAATCCAATAACACTTGGCCCGGGAATGGGAATCGAACCCAGGACCTCAAGGTCAGCAGTAGCGCTGGCGACCACTACACCAACGAGGTTACTTGTTATTGTCAACTATATTTTTACTACAAATTAACAAAACATATTTACATACTCACAGGTTCCGCTTATTAATAACACTAATTGTTTTCAACCCTTATACCAGGTAAATTACTTCAATACTTTAAGGTGTTAGTAATGAACTAACGATTTAATCTTCCTCATTTAGGTAATTAACCGACTTCCAAAAAGGATGAGGTTATAATTATGTTCATAGCGTGTTTTTTTTTTTGTATGTCCGTCGATATTTTCGTCAATTCTGGAGGGATTAAAAAAAAACTTTTTTTGTTTGAAAGGGTATGCTCTCAAGTTGGTCCCATATAAATTTTATTAACTTTGCTTGAGTAGTTTTTGAGTTAGCTTCATTAATACGTATTTTTCCCACTTAGCCTATATGCATGATGTTTTAACATATTCCTGTCACTGTTATTTACATAGCAGGTCGTGATATTCGAACTTGGGGTAGGTACCACAACTAAAAAGTGAAAAATAAAAACTTTTTACAAAAAAAACCAACCGACTTCCAAAAAAAACACTACAAAGTGAAAAATAACTTTAATAAATCGGTGGCACAAAACGAAAATTCAAAACCAAAGATACCAAGTTCTATATTTCACTTTGTAGTGGATTTTTTGGAAGTCGGTTGGTTTTTTTTGTTACTAAATGCATCTGCCTAGCCTTTTTCCAACTATGTCGGGGTCGGCTTAGTCTAACCGGATGCAGCTAAATAACAGTATTTTATATGGAGCGACTGCCTATCTGACCTTCACAACCCAGTGACTGTAACACGATACCCCTTGGTACAACTGGTTGCCAGACTTTTGGGCTTCTGACAAATGTCTAAGATCTACGAATGACAGCCGGGACCAACGGCTTAACGTGCTTTGCGAGGCACGGAGGGGTCTCGATATGCAATGAAAGAAAGAAAGAAAAATGCGTTTATTGGCAAAATATACCTTAAAACTAAAACAGAAAATAATGATTATAATGCCAAAAGTGCCTCAGCTCAGCATAATGTCAGATGACAACACAAAGTGTACCACCTGACGCTGATGACCGATCCACGGACTGACCTCGACAAGGTCCAATTTACCTTCGATCAATCAATGCTTGCTGTTATTATTTAGCCACGATTAACAAAACATATAGTGATACAACGCAAATTTTATACCATGTACCATATTACCTATGTTCAACTAATAAAATACTTTGACTTTGACTTATATTTTCGACACCCACAGGTTCCTCTTATCAATAACACTAATTGTTTTCAACCCCAATACCAGGTAAATAACTTCAACACTATGAATTGTCACAAACAATTAGTAACGATTTAATCATTCTCAATTAGGTAATTACTGTTACCTAATTAAAGACAGGTACATCTCATTAGTGATTTTAATATAAATACTAAAGTATTTCGAAATTTAAATCAGTATTCACTTGGCATTTGCACAAGTAAGTTGTAGTAAGCGAGCTTTAAAAAAAGCAAATAAAAATAAAAAGCTAAGTTTTATATTGAGTGATAATTTTGTGAAGTGACATGTTCGTGAATATCATCTGCCTAGTGTTTTCCCAAGTATGTTGGGGTCAGCTTCCAGTCTAACCGGATGCGGCCGAATGCCAGTATCTTACACGGAAACTGCCTATTTGATCTGCACAACTCAGGGTAACATGATACCCCTTGGTAAGACGTGTTTACTTTATTAGTAAGTCATTTATTCATCACTGATTCACACTTTACATCATTCTAAAATCGTTTAGAAATAACTATCATCTTTATGCATCATCGTACTTGTCTCTCAGTAGTAGTAGTCACTCACTCAGGAGACATGTCTTTTACTCTGTCACTGGGTGCAGTGATAACTGCCGCTGATTGTCACTACATCATTCTAAAATCGTTTATTTCTAGCTATCATCTTTATTCATCATCGTACTTGTCTCTCACTAGTAGTAGTCACTCACTCAGGAGACATGTCTTTCATTCTGTCACTGGGTGCAGTGATAACTGCCGCTGATTGTCACTACATCATTCTAAAATCATTTATTTCTAGCTATCATCTTCATTCATCATCGTACTTGTCTCTCAGTAGTAGTAGTCACTCACTCAGGAGACATGTCTTTCATTCTGTCACTGGGTGCAGTGATAACTGCCGCTGATTGTCACTACATCATTCTAAAATCGTTTATTTCTAGCTGTCATCTTCATTCATCATCGTACTTGTCTCTCACTAGTAGTAGTCACTCACTCAGGAGACATGTCTTTCATTCTGTCACTGGGTGCAGTGATAACTGCCGCTGATGGTCACTAAATCATTCTAAAATCGTTTATTTCTAGCTATCATCTTCATTCATCATCGTACTTGTCTCTCACTAGTAGTAGTCACTCACTCAGGAGACATGTCTTTCATTCTGTCACTGGGTGCAGTGATAACTGCCGCTGATGGTCACTAAATCATTCTAAAATCGTTTATTTCTAGCTATCATCTTCATTCATCATCGTACTTGTCTCTCACTAGTAGTAGTCACTCACTCAGGAGACATGTCTTTCATTCTGTCACTGGGTGCAGTGATAACTGCCGCTGATTGCCACTGTGCATCTTTTTCTAGCTATCATCTTTATGCATCATCGTACTTGTCTCTCACTAGTAGTAGTCACTCACTCAGGAGACATGTCTTTCATTCTGTCACTGGGTGCAGTGATAACTGCCGCTGATTGCCACTACATCATTCTAAAATCGTTTATTTCTAGCTATCATCTTTATGCATCATCGTACTTGTCTCTCACTAGTAGTAGTCACTCACTCAGGAGACATGCCTTTCATTCTGTCACTGGGTGCAGAGATAACTGCCGCTGATTGACACTTTAAATCGTTCTATAATCATTTATTTCTAGCTATTATCTTTATGCATCATCGTACTTGTCTCTCACTAGTAGTAGTCACTCACTCAGGAGACATGTCTTTCATTCTGTCACTGGGTGCAGTGATAACTGCCGCTGATTGCCGCTGTGCATCTTTTTCTAGCTATCATCTTTATGCATCATCGTACTTGTCTCTCACTAGTAGTAGTCACTCACTCAGGAGACATGTCTTTCATTCTGTCACTGGGTGCAGTGATAACTGCCGCTGATTGACACTTTAAATCGTTCTATAATCATTTATTTCTAGCTATCATCTTTATGCATCATCGTACTTGTCTCTCACTAGTAGTAGTCACTCACTCAGGAGACATGTGTTTCATTCTGTCACTGGGTGCAGTGATAACTGCCGCTCATTGCCGCTGTGCATCTTTTTCTAGCTATCATCTTTATGCATCATCGTACTTGTCTCTCACTAGTAGTAGTCACTCACTCAGGAGACATGTCTTTCATTCTGTCACTGGGTGCAGTGATAACTGCCGCTGATTGCCGCTGTGCATCTTTTTCTAGCTATCATCTTTATGCATCATCGTACTTGTCTCTCACTAGTAGTAGTCACTCACTCAGGAGACATGTCTTTCATTCTGTCACTGGGTGCAGTGATAACTGCCGCTGATTGACACTTTAAATCGTTCTATAATCATTTATTTCTAGCTATCATCTTTATGCATCATCGTACTTGTCTCTCACTAGTAGTAGTCACTCACTCAGGAGACATGTGTTTCATTCTGTCACTGGGTGCAGTGATAACTGCCGCTGATGGTCACTAAATCATTCTAAAATCGTTTATTTCTAGCTATCATCTTCATTCATCATCGTACTTGTCTCTCACTAGTAGTAGTCACTCACTCAGGAGACATGTCTTTCATTCTGTCACTGGGTGCAGTGATAACTGCCGCTGATGGTCACTAAATCATTCTAAAATCGTTTATTTCTAGCTATCATCTTCATTCATCATCGTACTTGTCTCTCACTAGTAGTAGTCACTCACTCAGGAGACATGTCTTTCATTCTGTCACTGGGTGCAATGATAACTGCCGCTGATTGCCACTGTGCATCTTTTTCTAGCTATCATCTTTATGCATCATCGTACTTGTCTCTCACTAGTAGTAGTCACTCACTCAGGAGACATGTCTTTCATTCTGTCACTGGGTGCAGTGATAACTGCCGCTGATTGCCACTACATCATTCTAAAATCGTTTATTTCTAGCTATTATCTTTATGCATCATCGTACTTGTCTCTCAGTAGTAGTAGTCACTCACTCAGGAGACATGTCTTTCATTCTGTCACTGGGTGTAGTGATAACTGCCGCCGATTGACACTACATCAATCTAAAATCGTTTAGAAATAACTATCATCTTTATGCATCATCGTATTAGTCTCTCAGTAGTAGTAGTCACTCGCGCAGTAGACATGTTTATAATTCTGTCACTGGGTGTAGTGATAATTGCAGCTGAGCGATACAAATTCTATTTAAAATATGCCATTTTATTTCTTATCACTCTATCTGTCATTGGGAGTATTATGACTGCTGCCGAGTGATGTCAACCGTCACATTCTTAGCATAATAATAGTTCTTCCTGAAAAAAAAGTCTTTCAGCAGTAGTAGTCACTCACGCAGTAGACATGTTTTTCATTCTGTCACTGGGTGTAGTGAATACTGCCGCAGAATGATGCTGATCACATATTTTTTTTTGCATATTTAATTGTTTTAATATCCCATTTATCTTGTCAGTAGTAGTGGTTACTCACTCAGTAGACATGTTTATAATTCTGTCACAGGGTGTAATGATAACTTCCACTGTTTGCTATTAATCATCTCATTTCTGACGTTATTAATTGTTTTTAGCACCATTTATCTCTCAGTAGTAGTAATCCTTCACTCAGTAGACATGTTTTACATTCTGTCACTGGGTGTAGTGAATACTGCCGCTGATAGACACAAATCATCTATGATCTAACGGCTGCCGCGTGATACCGATTGTCACATTATTATCACAATAATATTACTTTTATATATTTTTTGTCTGTCAGTATTAGTAATCATTCGCTCAGTAGACATGTTTATAATTCTGTCACTGGGTGTAGTGAATACTACCGTTGATTGACCATTTCATCATTCTAAGTAATGCTTATTTCGATCTATCATCAAGTTTCCAGTATATTAACTTTCAGTAGCAGTGATCACTCACTCAGGAGACAGGTTCAAATAGTTCTGTCACTGGGTGTAGTGATAACTGCAGCTGAATGATTCCAATTATCTTATTTTCTTTCTTAAAATTGTTTTCCTACATATCTCTCAATAGACAAGTTCACATATCTGTCACTGGGTGTAGTGATAATTACTACTATATGATAACACTAGCTGCTGCCCGCGGCTTCGCCCGCGTGAGTGTCGGAAATTACCCCATACATCCCCATGGGTTTTAAGTATAAATATTGAGTTTCGAGTTAATCGGACAGCGCGTTAAAATTCTTCCATACAAACACTGACACCCCCCAATCCCCCTTTAGGGGGTAATTTAGAAAAACAAAAAACTACAAACTTTATAATTTATTTAGATAACTATTCGTGCGAAGTTTCTTGTTTATTACCTCAAGGAATAAGATTTTTCATGCAAACTTTCATCCCTTATTTTACCCCCTTAGGGGTTGAATTTCGAAAAATCCTGATACACGTTATTCTTAATTTTTGGGTTTAAGTATAAATATTGAGTTTCGAGTTAATCGGACAGCGCGTTAAAATTCTTCCATACAAACTTTGACACCCCCCAACCGTAGGATAGGATACTTTTCCGGGATAAAAAGTACCCAGTGTGGTGCCCAGGATATTAAAGAATAATTATACCAAGTTTCATCGTAATCGAACCGGTAGTTTTTGCGTGATACCTGAACAAACAGACAGACAGACAGACAGACAGACAGACAGACAGACAGACAGACAGACAAAAAAAAATTTAATCACACTTTTGGGTTCGGTGTCGGTCTAGTAACACCCCCTGCCATTTATTTTTTTGATATTTTCAATGTACAGAATTTTCACTTCTACAGATTTATTATAAGTATAGATTACAACAACGTTTGCCGATGCGGAGCACATGTACTATAACAAGATCACTTAGCTTCAGTTTTCACTCACGCAGTAGACATGTTTTTATATTCTGTCACTGGGTGCAATGATAACTACTGCTGAGCGATAATTGTCATCACATTGAGTTCAATATATTTATCATTTCGAGACAGTTGTCACTCACTCAGTAGACATGTTAATAAGTCTGTCACTGGGAGCCTGATGACTGTTACCGAATGATATTGATCGTCACATTTTTGGCATAATAATAGTTCTTCCACATAAGTCTTTCTGTAGCAGTAATCACTCACTTAGTAGACATGTAAATATTTCTGTCACTGGGTGTAGTGATAACTGCAGCCGATTGAAACTTTACATCATTCTAAACTCGTTTATTTCAACCTATCATCTTTATGCATCATCGTATTAGTCTCTCAGTAGTAGTACTCACTCACTCAGTAGACATGTTTATAATTCTGTCACTGGGTGTAGTGATAACTACAGCTGAGTAAGATACTACTTCTACTCATATCCCGTGCGTTTTTGGATTATTTGTATGACACTGAAAATTCTGTCATTGGGAGTGTGATGACTGCTGCCGAGTGATGTTGACCGTCACATTCTTTGCATAATAATATTTATTCTTCGTATTTTAGCAGTAGTAGTCAATCACGCTGTAAACATGTTTTTCATTCTGGCACTGGAGCGTGATGACTGTTACCGAATGTTGTGTGAAATGTGAAATGAAATTATTTGTTTGTCCTTTAAGTCTTTTAGTAGTAGTAGTCACTCACTTAGTAGACATGTTTATATATTTCTGTCACTGGGTGTAGTGATAACTGCCGCTGATTGACTATTCATTATACCTAGCAAAAGATTTTATCAGGCCATTTCATCTACTGTGCCGACTTGGCAGTGATTTTTTTGTCGCTTTGGGACAGTTGTGACTCACTCAGTAGACATGTTTATCAGTCTGTCTGTCGTCATACCCATCGTCTATTCCTATTTTTCACACAATAACTTGTATTTTGTGTCTAATTGTTTTTCAATAGCAGTGATCACTCACGCAGTAGACATGTTTTCATTCTGTCACTGGTTGTAGTGAATACTGCCGTTGATTGACACTTTACATCATCCTAAACAGCGTTTATTTCAAACTAGCATATTTTTGGATCATCGCATTTGTCTCTCAGTAGTAGTGGTCACTCACTCAGGAGACATGTTTTTCATTCTGTCACTGGGTGCAGTGATAACTACCGCTGAGTGATACTGACATCGCACTTTGTAATAAAACCAATGTTCTCATTTTTGTTGTAATTAATATTGAACTTCGCACATTATTTGTCCGTGAGTAGTGGTAATCACTTCCTCAGTTAACATGTTTATAGCTATGTTACTGGGTGTAGTGATAATTGCCGCTGAATGATACAAATCATCTCTGATCTGACTGCTGCCGCGTGATACCGATCGTCTCTCCGTATTTTTCTTTTTTTTTCTTATCTTCTTTCAATAGCAGTGATCACTCATGCAGTTTACATGTTTTTCATTGTGTCACTGGGTGGAGCGAATACTGAGGTTGATTGACACATAACATCATCCTAAAAAGCGTATATTTCAACCTATCATCTTTTTGCATCATCGCATTTGTCTCTCAGTAGTAGTAGTCACTCGCACAGTAGACATGTTTATAATTCTGTCACTGGGTGAAGTGATAACTGCATCTGCATGACAGTAATCATGTCATTTTCTTAAAATTCTTTGTCGTTAGGAACCATCATTTGTCTGTCAGTAACAGTGATCACTCACTCAGTAGACATGTTTAACTAATTCTGTCACTGGGTGTAGTGATAACTGCCGCTGAATGACACAAATCCGACACCGTTCGTCACATTTTAAACGTCGTCAATCATAGTTCTTCCTTATCATTATCTTGTCTCTCAGTATTAGTAGTCACTCACACAGTAGACATGTTTATAATTCTGTCACTGGGTGTAGTGAATACTGCCGTTGATTAACCATTTCACCATTAGACATATTCACTTATGTGTCACTTGCCGATGCCGACCTATGTACTGTAACAGAATCTCTCAAAGGTATGTTTTTATTTTCTGTCACTGGGAGCAGTGATAACTCCTGCTGAGCGACGACTGTAATCACATCGAGTCCAATATTTTTTCATTTGGAGACAGTGTTGTACAAGTCATTCAGTAGACATGGTGATCATTCCGTCACTGGGAGTTTGATGACTGTCGCCAGATGATACCAATCATCACAATTCTTGTTGTTATATTCAGTAGCAGTAATCACTCACTCAGTAGACATGTTTAAGTAATTCTGTCACTGGGTGTAGTGATAACTACCGCTGAGTGACACTGACCACCTCATCGTATTGAATGCTAATCATTACATTTTTATGTATTTACCATTATATTCTATCATTCTCTGTTTTACCATCATTATTTGGTCTATCAGTATTAGTAACCATTCGCTCAGAAGACACGTTTTAATTATATCATTGGGTGTAGTAATACTGCAGCTGAATGGCACTCGTCATAATTACCCGTTTTGCCATTTATCCTAAATGCTATAATTTATTTTAAGTGAGTATTTTGTCACTTTGCGGCAGTTGTCACTCATTCATTAGACATGCTTATCATTCTGTCACTGGGAGCGTGTTGACTGTCTTTAATTATTCTGTAATTACTATTGACTAGTGTGAATTCTTATTTTGCTCTAATTTTGTTTAAATACTATTATTTATTTATTTAAATTTCTCGCACACAATAAGGTATAAAGGCGGATCAAATGCCTTAAGCATTCTCCACCAGGTAACCAATGATTTTGTAGATATTAGATGGCAAGTGCTCTGGTGCTATGTCTAATAACATAACTATTATAATTGCAACATAATGAAGCTTGGTTATTTAATGTGAAGATTAAAATGTATTTACTAATCACTTATTGTCAACTAATTAGCGACAGGCTGATCTCATTAGATTATGAGTCTATTGTTACTTGAATGAATGGCGATCTCGAATTTAAAACTACTAACTAGTACAATTAAGTAGCGCTGTTTTAAGTCAAGTATGTTCTTATAATTGTGATTGCATTAGAAAACCGCGAAAAAGCTTGAAGTAAGGACGAAACTGGTCATCATCATCTGCCTGTCTTTTGTCAACTATGTTGGGGTCAGCTTACAGTCTAACCCGATGCAGCTGAATACCAGTATTTTACATGCGGTTACTGTCTATTTAACCTCCACGAAGGAGGAAATTGGTAAGGTCTATATATTTTTACTTCCTGTGTCTTCAAATAATGCATTTGTTTTGGCATGTGTATAGCGGATGGGGATGCATTGTATAATAGATACAACTATAGGTAGTAGTTGTCACTCGCTCAGTAGACATGTTTGACATTCTGTCACTGGGAGTTTGATGACTGCTGTCGATAGTTGATTATCATCGCATTTTTATGTCATTTTAACTGCAGCATTGTTCTTCTATTACCTTTCAGCAGTAGTGATCACTCACTCAGTAGACATGTTTATAATTCTGTCACTGGGTGTAGTGATAACTGCAGCTGTGAGGAAGTTGTCACGATTATTTGCACATCATTTTGGGGTAAGCATCAATGTTATAAATCGAGTCTCATCGCAATAGTTGTTACTCACTCAGTAGACATGTTTATAATTCTGTCACTGGGTGTAGTAATAACTGCTGCCAAGTGACGCAGAATAAAACCTTTTTTTTATTATTTATCTTTCATCATTACCTTCTACCATTTTTTGGTTTCTTAGTTGTAGTAATCACTCACTCAGTAGACATGCTGTTTATTCTGTCACTGGGTGTAGTGATAACTACCGCTGACAGATGCTGACCATCAATATATCGGACACTTTTTATGCTATTTTTTATTCTGACTAACATAAAAACTGTTTTTTTCACTCAGTTACTCAGTGGTAGTTATCCCTCACTCAGTAGACATGTTAATAATTATGTCACTGGGAGCGTGATGATTGCTGTAGAAGTATATTATCATCGTAATTTGTACTTATAATAATTGTTTCCACAAAAAATTTCCTCTTAGTAGTCACTTACTCAGTAGACATGTTTATAGTTCAGTCACTGGGTGAAGTGATCACTGTTGCTGATTGACACTATCATCACGCTAAGAAGAATCATTATCATTGAACATGTTCTAAATTTATCAGCGGATTTTTTTCGTTGATTTTGGGTTTTATCAACCTAAATTCTGGTAAAAAATACTAATCGTTATTAGTTATCGATCGCCTTCTGTAATGGATTTCTAATGATTAAAAAGTGATTAACAAATAGTTTGGTGCCTATTTGAACAAAAAAGGGCAGTAATTAGCACGTTTTCAACGAACAGGTTCATCTCATTAGTACTAACCATTTAAATACTTGTTATTTCTTAAATTTAATCAGTTTTCGTTGGGCACTTCTACGAGCAACAGCTTAAGTAAAGTTTCCCAAGTCGTTCATAAAGTGACATCATATCTCAGGTGCACACGAAAAAAAGACGTTGGTCTATCTCTCTCAGTAGAAATTGCCACTCACTTAGTAGACATGTTAATCATTCTGTCACTGGGTGTAGTGATGATTGCCGCTGAGTGAGACTTATATCATCATGTAATCAATAGAATGTGTGTAGTTATATCGGATCTGCATCTATCAGTAGTAGTTGTCACTCACTTAGTAGACATGTTGATCATTCTGTCACTGGGTGTAGTGATGATTGCCGCTGGGAGAGACATTCATCATCATGTCATCAATAGCATATGTGGAGTTATATCAGATGTTCATCTATCAGTAGCAGTTGTCGCTGACTTAGTAGACATGTTGATCATTCTGTCACTGGGTGTAGTGATGATTGCCGCTGGGAGACACTTTCATCATCATGTCATCAATAGAATTTGTGTAGTTATATCACGTGTTCATCTATCAGTAGCAGTTGTCACTCACTTAGTAGACATGTTGATCATTCTGTCACTGGGTGTAGTGATGATTGCCGCTGGGAGAGACTTTCATCATCATGTTATCTATAGAATATGTGGAGTTATATCAGATGTTTATCTATCAGTAGCAGTTGTCACTCACTTAGTAGACATGTTGATCATTCTGTCACTGGGTGTAGTGATGATTGCCGCTGGGAGAGACTTTCATCATCATGTCATCAATACAATATATGTAGTTATATCAGATGTTTATCTATCAGTAGCAGTTGCCACCCACTCAGTAGACATGTTGATCATTCTGTCACTGGGTGCAGTGATCACTGATGCTGAGGGATACTATCATCACACTCAAGAATCATCATTGAATATGTCATTGGTAAATCTTAAAAGCAGTAGTAGTCACTGACACAGGAGACATGTTTATAGTTCTGTCACTGGGTGCAGTGATCACTGATGCTGAGGGATACTATCATCACACTCAAGAATCATCATTGAATATGTCATTGGTAAATCTTAAAAGCAGTAGTAGTCACTGACACAGGAGACATGTTTATAGTTCTGTCACTGGGTGTAGTGATCACTGATGCTGAGGGATACTATCATCACACTCAAGAATCATCATTGAATATGTCATTGGTAAATCTTAAAAGCAGTAGTAGTCACTGACACAGGAGACATGTTTATAGTTCTGTCACTGGGTGTAGTGATCACTGATGCTGAGGGATACTATCATCACACTCAAGAATCATCATTGAATATGTCATTGGTAAATCTTAAAAGCAGTAGTAGTCACTGACACAGGAGACATGTTAATAGTTCTGTCACTGGGTGTAGTGATCACTGATGCTGAGGGATACTATCATCACACTCAAGAATCATCATTGAATATGTCATTGGTAAATCTTAAAAGCAGTAGTAGTCACTGACACAGGAGACATGTTTATAGTTCTGTCACTGGGTGTAGTGATCACTGATGCTGAGGGATACTATCATCACACTCAAGAATCATCATTGAATATGTCATTGGTAAATCTTAAAAGCAGTAGTAGTCACTGACACAGGAGACATGTTAATAGTTCTGTCACTGGGTGTAGTGATCACTGATGCTGAGGGATACTATCATCACACTCAAGAATCATCATTGAATATGTCATTGGTAAATCTTAAAAGCAGTAGTAGTCACTGACACAGGAGACATGTTTATAGTTCTGTCACTGGGTGTAGTGATCACTGATGCTGAGGGATACTATCATCACACTCAAGAATCATCATTGAATATGTCATTGGTAAATCTTAAAAGCAGTAGTAGTCACTGACACAGGAGACATGTTAATAGTTCTGTCACTGGGTGTAGTGATCACTGATGCTGAGGGATAAATTCTACAGACAATGTGATCACTAAATGATTGTGGAATTTGAAAGGGATGATTCAAGTTTATTCGTGATTACACCAATTTGAGGTAAGTCCGAATAAATAAACGAAATGTTTTCACTATTTTCTAATTATCGGTGTTTTCGCAATATCTCTAGGGCTTTCACGAAAATACGAATGATCAAATCTGCCTACGACATATTCAAATCACAACTGTCATTCTTTGGTATTTGTATGAAATGGCTATTACTCAGTGGTATTTTTAAACCCGTCTCCAGAAATAACAAATCTCTGTAAATATCGCTTTTTTTTTATCTGCGGCTTTCAGTAGGATTTAATTTGTAGAAATGGTCAGTCACGTAAGAAAAATCGATATACCCCCTCCATGCGACTTTCTCCCTATCTCTGTCTCTTTCTATCAGATCGGAGTATGTGTGCGTGCGAGTATCCCGTGCGGGACCGCACCGCACACGTTTTTTTAAATAATAAATGTAATAATAAACTAACCTTATTAGTCAAACAGTCCTGGAAGTCTTTCTTCATGACTGACACGGAGACCCTGTCCTGGGGCCTCTTTGGGCCACTCACTGAGGTCACTACCGTCGACAGGTCGAGCTCTACCACCTAGAAAATACGTATAAAAATTCAATTCAAAAACCAAATATTTTATTCCACATAAACCTACATGGGCACTTATGAAACGTCAGAAGCTAGGTGCACGGTTCCAATTGGTTGTTTCCTATGGACAAGAGCCGGCAAGAAACTCCACGGTTACTCTTTTAGAGGTATGAGGAACAGGGTTTAAAGTTCACTCATCCGCTACAGAAAAGGGAGGATCCTCCGACCAGACGGGTGTTGTGTCTGGCGGGCAATGGCCAACGATTGATGTCAGATAGTCTTATAATGTTAATCGCGCGGTAAACTCTAATAACGCGATGCAGGATTTGTGTGACGTCACTTTGATGCGTAGTTCGCATGTGGCGATGTAGATGCCGCCATACTCTTTTAAAAATAATTAGCTTGACTTGTATCTGTGGCGCCATCTACATCGCCACATGTGAACTACGCATCAAAGTCCTGACGTCACAAATCCTGCATCGCGCTATTTATAAAAGGGTATAATAAGGATAGTGGCACTCTTCAGTGGCTACCAGTAAACCCTTCGAGTTAGGGCTCATCTGATTCCTTTTGATGAGTCCCAATACAATGCACTTGGTATCGAGGGTCTGATGATGGAGCCATGAAGTGATTAGTGGAATTTCTGAAGAAAATCACCAGTAAGATCACTCCTCTTTTTTGATAGCATATAAAATGGAATATGCAACTAGCATCATCTTTCTGACTGACCGACCCCTTGACAATTCAAAAGTGCCTGTAATTGGTTTATTTGAAATAAATGCTTTGATTTTGAGTTTGAGTTTATGAGTCTTTATTACATGTTTGTATGGGCGTAACCTTACCTCGGAGAAGATTGGATCCTGCTCCGGATTGTTGTAGTCCCTGAACTGCTTGGTGGCGCGCAGGTAAGCTTCGATGATGGAGATCTTTTCTACTGAACGGTCTGAAAAGAGACAAGTATTTTATTGGAATTGGATGCAACCTTTGACCAAGAAATAGAGTTCTTAATAGATTGCCTTAGAAAAATGAGTTTACCAAAGATTTTAATCGTAGATTCGCCCTGCCGCGTCAAAAGATGGTCGCGTTTCTGGGGATTTATTCTCTAAGTCCGTCAATGAAGATATACGGACTCATCCGAAAGCACTTCGAAACTTCGGAGTGAACACTACACCTGATAAATTAATTGGGATCACTATTGTATTGGGGTCATCCCAATAAAACAAAAAAAAAAAAAAAAAAATTGCCTGTTATGACAGTTTTTTTTTCACTCACAATACACGATAACTTCCACTTTTCCTACTATGTCGACTTTTATGACTGGGGTTAATTTCTGACTTCTCTACCATAAGTATAGCATAAACATCAGTTTAAATGACCATTCAGACTATTCTAACTTTTCTGACTACGCCGACTTTTATGACTCCACCGACTTACTAGTCTGACTCAGATACTGCAGCGAGCGCTCGTCGACCGGGAAGTGCGCCACCGTGGCACCGAACTCGGGACACATGTTGGCGACCGTCGCTCTGTCCGCTATGCTTAATGCGGATACTCCCGGACCGTAGAACTCTACGAATTTACCGACCACGCCGAGGGAGCGGAGGTGCTGTGGAACAAAATTAAAATAACATAAAAAACGAATCAAATTTTTTTTTACCGACTTCCAAAATAAACATTACAAAGTGAAATATTATAGTGTTTTTTTTTTTGGAAGACAGTTGTTTTTTTCACTTTTTAGTTGTGGTACCTACCCCACACAAATTGGAATATCACGACCTGCTATGTAAATAACAGTAACAGGAACTTATTAGAACATCATCCACATAGGCTAAGTGTGAAAAATACTTATTATTGAAGCTAATTCAAAAACTACCCAAGCTGGTCATTATAATTTATGTGGAACCACCGCGCAAGTTTCCTCTACCAAAAGAATTTTCAACATTTGTCCACAATGGACGAAAATATCGCTACGAACATAAAACCTCCTTTTTGGAAGTCGGTTAAAAACAGTAAATTGTTTGCCTAGTGAGCAAATTACAATTTAAAAGGCGAGAGTGTATAGTTTGAATCCAGAGCGGAGCGAAGGATTCTAGAGTAGAAAAATCTATACTTATAATAAATCTGTAGAAGTGAAAATTCTGTACATTGAAAATATCAAAAAAATAAATGGCAGGGGGTGTTACTAGACCGACACCGAACCCAAAAGTGTGATTAATTTTTTTTTTGTCTGTCTGTCTGTCTGTCTGTCTGTCTGTCTGTTTGTTCAGGTATCACGCAAAAACTACCGGTTCGATTACGATGAAACTTGGTATAATTATTCTTTAGTATCCTGGGCACCACACTGGGTACTTTTTATCCCAGAAAAGTATCCTATCCTACGGTTGGGGGGTGTCAAAGTTTGTATGGAAGAATTTTAATGCGCTGTCCGATTAACTCGAAACTCAATATTTATACTTAAAACCCATGGGGATGTATGGGGTAATTTCCGACACTCACGCGTGCGAAGCCGCGGGCAGCAGCTAGTATAGAATAAGCGGATAATAATATAGAGCTATTAAATAAATGTACGTTTTTGTGTTGCGTATGTGTTAGATTTTGCGTACTATTGTATAGCATCAATTTCTTTTTCTAACAAAACAGACAGCTGTGCTGCTGGACAGTTTATTGCGTCACTTCTTCTTCCCAGCTAAAGAAAGCACTAGGAAGTGGTGAAGGGCGCGCGTGCCGGGGGACTGTCTTGTGGCGACATCTACATCGCCACATGCGAACTACGCATCAAAGACCTGACGTCACAAATCCTGCATCGCGCTATTTAAGTTTCCCGCGCGATTAACATATATAAGACTATCCGACATCAATCGTTGGGCAGTTGCCCGCCAGACACAAAACCCGTCTGGTCGGAAGATCCTCCCTTTTCTATAGAGAATGAGTGAACTTTACACCCTGTTCCTCATACCTCTAAAGTCTTATGTAATTGTGACGCTCGAAAAGTGCTGATACTCTGCCTAGTTTGAATATATGACTTTTGATTTTGATGCTTACCTTAGTAATAGTGAGCACCAGGTCAGTGGAAGTGACCAGGGGGTTCAATTCCCCGACGAGCTTGTACCCAACCACTTTGGGTAACAACATGCTGATGGCCTGACCCAGCATCACCGCTTCAGCTTCGATACCTGTAAGGAGAAAAAACAAGTTTAAATTAAACATTTAAATAACCCCCGTATACGATACCGTGGCCCCTATCCCTTTCGGACTTTCCCGCAACCCCGGTCGTATGTATGTCCTGGAATATTGCAATCAATATTTCACCCACTTCCACTGAAGCTATCGGGCTGAAATTTGGCATACGTGTTTGGTTCTCGTGATAATGCATGATAAAAGCTTTTTATCTTTTTAAAGTTTTAATTTTTTTTAAATTTAAAAGCTTTTATTTCTTATCTGGCGGCGACTTTAGTAACAATTGATATATAACTCACCTCCCACACCCCAGCCCACGACCCCGAGCCCGTTGATCATGGTGGTGTGACTGTCGGTGCCCACGACCGAGTCGGGGTGAAGTACGTCTCCGCTGAACACTACACGCGCGAGGTACTCGAGGTTCACCTGGAAAACAATATCATATTTTTCATTTTTCATCCTGTATAAAGGAAAAGTTTTCAAAGAAAATCCGCCAAGTGCGAGTCGGAAGAAACAAGACATCACAGACAGACAAATTAATAAATTAATTGCAAAAATTCAATTTCACAATGCATAATAAAACCCAACTACGTCAAAAAAGTCAACTAAAAAGGCATAAACAAGTCATCTCAGACAGACAAATTAAAAATCCGGAGTCACACGTTTAAGGTCATAAATCGAATAGATTACGTGTGACTCCGGAT